>JAANYP010000597.1:0-740157 GCA_020465985.1 Centrapalus pauciflorus | reverse complement strand
TTTAAAGTTACTTCGCCCTTTCTTTATTTTTTAAAAAGATTATATTATTAAAACAAACCACTAAATCGTAAGGAAATCTTCAAGATAAAAAAAACTAGGCAAACAAAACTAAAAAGAAACAACAAAATTAACATGATGTAACACGAGTGTTCTTCATCCAAAGCCTCCTTTTAGCAATCCGAGACATTCATAAGGCATGTGCTCTAATTCGACCATTCTATGAAGAATATCATTTTTCAGATTGGTGATCCCGTCTTTTCCAAACCATCAATATACCATATCCATTGAACACCCTTATAAGATAATAACGACTTTTCATCCATAAGCAAGAGATGTATATTGCTTCATAGTTGTAATTTTAAGCTTTTTAATATTGTATAGTTAAAATAGTTAAAACTATTACTTTAAAATATAAAATAATATATACACACATATTAGCTATTCAAAGTCACAAAGAAAAAATGATATGTAATAAACGCATACATTATGTTTGTTTTGATATAAGCTGTATATTTTTTAATGTACATCTAGACATTATAATTTTAAAAGTGTTCGATTTGATAATGCAGTTACTTGAAAAATGATTACTAGCGGTGAAATGTTGGCGTATAACTTGTCAATTTTTCGGTTTAAGTTGTGTATTTTTTATACACATTTGATGATTATATTTAAAATTGTTTTCTAAGTTAGTAGTTGAACAACCTGACAACTTATCTGAAAGTTTAATTATGTTTGACATCGTCACTTTTTTATCAATTGCTCCTACATTTACACATTAAAAAAATATAGAAGTTAATTTGAAGCAGAAAATTATGCAAAAAAAAAAATCCTAAAAATATAAAAAAAAATACTTCGGTTAAATCCTATTTTATTTATTTTAAATAAGTGTTCAAACTAAATTAAACCTTTTAGTTCACCAATAAACATGCTATAACTGCTTAATATACTTAATGCCTAAAAGTTAATGACCGTTAGCTTATAAAAAGCTTACATATATAACTATTTAGAGTTTTAGACCAAATGTAGGCTCTTTTTTTTTTTTAAGGAAAATTAATTATTTTATATTTTTATATGTTGGATTTCAAGGCCGGACCGGGTCGGTCGGCCATGGACTGCAGCCGTTTCGCAGGATCCCGGCGGAGTAATGGGCCGGCAGTTCAACATAAACATGCAGTATATTTTACGGGTGTCAGCGTGTCACCGTATCAGTGTATTTATATATACACATATATATTCTAGGTGTTAATTAATTATATTTTATTATCTTTCCAAAAATTATACCATGTAAAATAAATCAATTTAGCCTTAGTTTGGTAAAAACTATACTTTGCAAAACATTTTTTTTTTCTTTTCTTTTGTATAAACAGAATACAAGACATAAGTCATGCATGCATCTAATCAAATTTTTATGTATATTATAGGGTTAATTAATCAACAGTACGTTTTATCAATAGTAATTAAGAATTTTGACTTTTCAAAAATATATAAAAATTCAATAAGAACAACATCATAATGTATTAAAATACTTTTATTTTCTATAAGCATTAAATTTCAACATACTCTTAGTTCTTAGGGCGATGGGTATACCTTTCCCAAAGGGAATCGGTCTTGCCACATGGCAAGGAGCAGTGGCGGACTCAGGATTTTAAGTCGCCGGTGGCACAAATTTGAGTCGTGTTTTGGATTTTATAATTTTATTAATTAGATTAGCCGGGTCGGGTTAACAGCCGATAATATTAATTGAAATTTCATAATTCTTAGGATTGAATAAGAATGGTATTGAGTTTGATGAAATGAATCAAAATAATAAATAATAATTGCTTATTTGTTATTTAATTTTCGGTGTTATATTATTAATTCATTGTTTTTTTATTTGTTACATTAATTTA
The DNA here is from genome assembly GCA_020465985.1 of Centrapalus pauciflorus. Classification (NCBI taxonomy): domain Eukaryota; kingdom Viridiplantae; phylum Streptophyta; class Magnoliopsida; order Asterales; family Asteraceae; genus Centrapalus; species Centrapalus pauciflorus. The sequence goes on along the minus strand of JAANYP010000597.1, from coordinate 738,268 downwards.
TAAATAATTATACTACAAATTTATTTATTTGATTGAAGATTATAAAATTTTTTGATAAAATTATTCTAATAATGTTTTAATATTTAAAAAACACGGTTGCACGTTCAAAAAACCACCGGTTGCACAAGCAAAAAATCGTAAAAAGTTACATTACGAAATAAAGTTATTGGCGGAAGGACTGGTGGCACGTGTCACCCCCAAAACCACTCTGGTCCGCCCCTGGCAAGGAGGCCGGCGGCTACACTACCCCTCCACGTCGGCCTGGCGCAAAAATGAAGTCGCACGGTGAGATCTCCCCAAACGGCCCTCTCTGAGTTTCTGTCTCTGTTTATGTTGCCCCACACACACAATCCCGAGAATCCACCACCACAACCACAATGACATTGACAATCCATCACCACCACCACGATAATGCACCATCACCGCCATGACAACCACCACCACCACCACCGTGCTTTCTTGAACGAAGATGATGAAAAACGAAGAGAAACTAGATATGTATGATGATTCCAAGATAAACTTGTTGAAGATGAACACGATAGATCCGACCATGAAGATGAACACGTTCAAGAAAGATCATATCATGCATAGTGAGATGATGAATGGGATGATGTACACATTCAATATGCATTGTGTTTATAAAGATGAATCGTGTTTGAAGATGATTCCGACGAAGATACATCATGATTTTTGATGAATCCAACGAAGATTCATCGTGTTTATGAAGGTGAATCGTGTTTGAAGATGAATTCGATAAAGTTACATCGAATTTTTAATGAATCCGATGAAGATGCATCGTGTTTGAAGATAAATCCTATAAATATGCATCACCCTTTTAATGATGCATGATGGTGGGACGAATAAGATGATCAATATGGCCGAAGATAAGGATGAAGAACCAAGATGCATCACGAATTGAAAGATTAACATTAGATGCATCGACCTCAAATAATCTTTTTTGAATTTGTTTAGATTTTGTAATTTTGGAAGTGTATCAATTAATTTAATGTAAATTTATTGTTTAACTAGTTGATAAAAGATTCAATTAATGTAAAATTAAATGTTATTTGACTAAATATATTATTTTTCCCAAAATACTCCTATGCATACAAAATACGTGCATCACGTGATGCACCAATGATCATTTAATTTAAGGGTTATGGTTGGTTCTTTTTTAGGTTCTTGATATATATATATATATATATATATATATATATATATATATATATATATATATATATATATATATATATATATATATATAGAGAGAGAGAGAGAGAGAGAGAGAGAGAGTTAGGTTCTATGGGGCACCATTATGCATAGTGCAACTTAAGAACCTACGTGCATCGTTAGATCTGTAATATCAACGGTGGAGATGAGAATGGCAAAATGGTAATTAATAAGAAAAGTGAGTGCAATGTGCACACCAAAAAAAGACGGAGGGGCAAAATGGGTATTGAGGGTTAGTGTTTCAATTTCAAATCATAAACCTCCTAATCCCGTGAATCTCGCCGGCCACATTCCTTCCATAATCCGATAAGCTCCTCCGAATCATCAGCCAAAGTATTCTCCGAAAATCACTCCTGCAACTAGATAGAGTTTTATTCTTCATAACCTCGTCAATAATGCATACGACGGAAGTGTCATCTAGAAAACGGGGGAAGTCCAAGTGCAAGGTTTGGTTTCTCGCTTTTTGAGTTTTTTTTTTTTTTTGAGTCGACTGCATTGCACAAATCGAAGTGCATGATGCATATATTGTGTTCATGGAGGTGATTATAGTTCAAGTTGCGAATTTTGAGTTTCCGATTTGGGGGTTTTATGCCCTAGTTCTTGTTGGTTCATGGTAGTTGTATCTTGTGTGTAATTAGAGTGTATTATCATGGAGTTGTCTATTGCAACTATTTTCATATGATTTATGCATCTAAATGCATGGTACGAATTCCGTATTCATAGTTTTTTTATGTGCATTATGCATCAAATTTTGTATGTGCGGTTTGTTTCGGAGTTGGGGTTTTTTACGCCTTAGTTGTTGTAGGTTCATGGTAATTGTTTGTTGTGTGTAATCAACGTGTCTGATTACGGAGTTGTTTATTGCATCTACTTTTTTATGCCTTATGCATCTTTGTGCATTGTAAGAATTCCGTATTCGTAGTGTTCTTATGTTCAACATGCAACAGATTTATCTTCGTACAAGTTCCGTGTCCATAGAGGTGTTATAGTTCATATATCTTTTCTGTATCTTTTGATGTTCATGCGCTCCAAAAAAACTTTGTTGTTTCCTGTTCCAAAAAAGCTTTGTTGTTTTTGATTTTTTGTTGTTTATTGTGCAAAAAAAAAAAAAAAAGCTTTGTTGGTCATAATTTTTTTATCATGACTTGATCTTTCAAATTAGAAGTAAAAGTATGTATAAAGCATAAGTTTTCTTCAATCGGTGGTATATGGATGTTGTTTACTATCAGATATTGATGGCTTTGTCAAAAGTATGAACTGATCCAGTTGTTTGATAGTTTATACAATGCATAATGTAAGGTTTGAGTAGGTGTTTAATATGACCGGAGCTAGATAGATTCAAAGTAAACGGCCAGATTGTAGCCTCTCGGTATTTTTGAACTCGTCAGAATGCAGGTTTAGATGAAGTCGCATGGGGGAAGATGACCGGAGTTGAAGGTTTGGATGATGACCGGCTATAGAGTTTTTTGTGGAAGAGAAAGTCAAATATTGATTGAAATTATCCTAACAATGACTACCAATAAAACTTGCTAATTTTTAGCTATTTCCTTGTGTAAAAATCGGATTAATTACATACATTAATTTTAAAATTTGTAATTCTTATCAAAATAATTATTTAGTGTTCCCATTATACCCTTATTGCATATTTAAGGAATAGGTTGTGCATTTTTGGTTCCCATTTGGTTCCCAATGCATATGGTGCCCCATAAAACCTCAATCTATATATATATATATATATATATATATATATATAGAGAATATGGTTCGAGAGAGTACCACCCAAATGCAGCGCACCAGAAGGTACCACCTTTAAAAAAACTTTTTTAATTTTTTTTTCATAAACATGTTTTAATTAACATTATAAAGATCGTATGTAAATTTCACATACATTCACATCTCCTAGCTCCTAAAAAATGATGTGAACACACACTTACATAATTTTGAAGACATGTGAACATGCATTTATGTGATGTGTGTTTTCATGCACTTAGAGTGTTCGGATTTGCGTGAAATTCACATATGATCTGTGTAATGTTAATTAGAACATGTTCATGAAAAAAAATTTCAAAAAAATTACTTTTAAGGGTGGTACCTTCTGGTGCGCTGCATTAGAGGTGGTACTCACTTGAACCTAAATCTATATATATATATATATATATATATATATATATATATATATATATATATATATATATATATATATATATATATATATAGTCAGGTTCAAATAAGTAACTCTCGAAATCAAGTACATCCGAAAGTACCAAACTTAAAAAACTTTTTTAATTTTTTTTTCATATAACCACGTTTAATTTAATGTTATACGCATAAATATATGAATTTCACATAGATTCACACTTTTTGGTATCATTAAAAATTATGTTAATTTCAATGCATATTTATGTGAATGGTCATTCACACCATGTGAATGGTGTGAATGACTATTCACGTGATCTTTTTTTACTATTTACAAGATTTACGATGTTGCTCCTTTTGAAAAAAAAGTCTTATAATGTTGTCTTATATATGTCTATTCAAAAAAATATATGTGAATGATCATTCACATTAGGGTACGCTGGGTACGTTGGAATCTTATAGGTTCGCTGATGAACCTGATTATATATATATATATATATATATATATATATATATATATATATATATATATATATATATATATATATATATATATATATATATATAAAACTAATACATTCATTACATTTATTTACACACTATTTTTACAACTAAAACATATTTAGTTTTTAGTTTCGTAATTTTATTATGTAATAGTTTTTAAATATTTACGAAATTAATTATTTTAGTTTTAATTGTTTTGTTAATTAAATGAGTTTATTTTAAAAGAGAATTAAGAAAGATGGAATTGTTTAGAAATGTGAGTATTTTCAAGTTAGAAATGTGTGGAAATGTGGAGAGAGAAAAGCTGATGAGGAGCTGAGATGTACAAAAAGATGGATTTGGTAAAGGTGGGTATACCCACCACTCTTAAGTTTTATCAATAAAAATGTTTTTTTTATCATTGACAATATGACGTCACCATATTCAGGGGCAGACCCAGTATTTAAATTGGGGTGTCACTCGACACCGATAAAATTTCAAAATATTGAGGTACGTACGTATGAAAAACTCGAGGATTTTTTTAGTGACACCTACAAAGACAACAATTGTAAAACTTTAACACTTCAATAGATGAAAAGTCGAATGCAACAACTGTAAAATTTTAATGGTATTGTACTATGTACTTTTTTAAGTTAAAAATCTTGTTATTTGTTAATTTTGTATTGACAAACCGTTTCGGTCACCCGATCGATCTTAGAAAATATTTCAAAAATTTTAATATTAAACTTAATCTAAAAAAAGTGACGCCGGTAACAAAAATTCATGGATCCGCCCCTGACCATATTGCTAACGTGAATATAGTTAAAAGAAATGTGAGTTCTAATAATGATCTAATCTACATTTTATCTACAATGATCGAGACCCGACTCTTAAATTTGAGATCATTTTTAACACTGGGTACCGTTAGACTATAAGCTTATTTTATTATTTGATATTAATATATGAAATAGAATACTTTGTACGAAATTAAAGTGCATCTTGTAACGAACGTGAACATTAATTAATTAATTAATTATTGTTACTTATTTATAAAGCTCATGCATGTCCGAGATCGTGCACTACATTTAGGTAATGTGACCTCACATGAAAAAAGAAACAAAAACTAAAATAAAACAATCAATTGTTGAAATAATAAATAGATATAATTATTACATCATATATTTTTTTTGAACAGCGGATGTTAGTGGTTAGTTATTAGTATCATTGTTAGACACCTTGAGGGTAAGGACCAAACCACACATCTCCACCTAAGAAGAAACGTCCTTGGCAAAGCTAAAACTCGAGACTTTAACCAAGATGAAACCCTCTCATCTTTGGTGGTGATGACCACTTAGTCAAGTGGTTATATATATTATATTATTTTAATCACTCAAATTAAATAAAAACCTAAAATTTGTGACATACGAGTAATTAGTAATTAATACCACTTAATAACATCATCAAATAATTATCAAGAATTAATCGATCTCTTAATTAGTTGATTAATATATAAACATACAAAATTATTTAATTAATCTTAATAAATAAAAGAAGTGATCGATGATAATATATAGTTGATGGTACGGTCGCTGTGGAGCCTAACACAAACGTGGTTAGGAAGATGTTTCCATGTGCAATAATCGTGCGACCACGCTTCGTTCCTTCAATAAACGTGCTTAGGAATAATTTTCATGTACAATATTATAATAATTTCTGTATTTTTTAAAACATAATAATTAAAACAATACTTATTTGGGAAAATGTTTATTTTTTAAATAATGGTTATAACGAGAGAATAGTAAATTATTTTGTATAAGTTACGACACACCCGGTACATACTCATATATTTCTGGTATAAATATGATCAGTAAATTAGAAAATACTTATATATAAACATTAAATGTAAGGATTCAAAGGAATATTGTTTGATAAGATGAAAAACAATTGATATAAATATTTTTTACATTATAAACAATTTAAAAAAAAATATACTTACATTACTTGTTTTCGTTCCCTATTTCTAAATATACTTTTTATCTCATTCTCAACCGACTTATAAAAAATTTAAAAGCATGCACGTGTTTTTAATCTTTATTTATTTTACTTTTACCAAAACCCGGTGGTAAGGGCAAAGACTCAAAGAGGGCTACAGCACATGACCACATATTTTTTAAGGCCTAAAAAAATTAAATCCATATATGTATATATCAATGTATCAGGCCTAAATAATGAACAATTTAACATAGCCCAACTAAGTAATGATCAATTAGTACGTCAATTTCATTATTAATTCTGACCCAAATAATGAAAAATTAAATATATATATACGTATATATAAGTAATGGTCAATTTGCTATAAAGAATGGTAGAACAATTTCATTATTAATTCAAGGTATAAAGCATATGTTGGAATGAAACGTTTTTCTATTAATGTTGTAATGATCTTTTGGATGTTCAAAGAAAGCTACAGTATCAATGAATTTACAAATTTACGAGTACAAATGGCCTAATTTATGATTGTTGCAAATAGCCTCCTAATATAAGACGGCCCTGATTTTACGGGTCGTGCTATACACACACCATCATAATTAATTTTTACTTAATTATACACTGCATTCTCTCATATTATTTTCCTTAATGACATAAGTCTCACTTATTAAACATAATAATTTCCCACACATTAAAAAGAGAGTGTGTAATTAGCAAAGAGTGAGTGTATGTTTAGAAACACCCTATTTTACCAGTGATATAATAAAAAGTTAAAGAAAAAACACAGAAATTTACTGTGATAAATAAAAGGGAATACAAGAAGCAAAACTCTACAGCTCCATTTATTTATTCAGACTTCAGATATTTAACTTTTCGAGATCATTCTTTTTTTTTCTTTGTTTTTTCTTAATAAGGATATAAAATTACGTCATAAATAAACAAGGAAAAAGAAAAATAAATTGAGTAACTGGAAAATACAAAATAGGACACGTCATACTCGTACATAATATAGCAACAATAATATTGGACCAACTAATTAACTCCCTACACAAATAGTAAGTAAAATACTACATGCATTTTATTCCCCCCACCCCACCCCACCCCACCCCACCCCATGCACGCCCTAGCTACGTACCACCTTCAGTTTCCACCTTCTTCTTGCTTCTTAGCAGCAGCAGCACCACCACCCCACCCACCAGGCCCACCGCCACCCCATCCAGGCCCACCCCACCCACCAGGCCCACGAACACCACCCCATCCAGGCCCACCACCAAGCCAACCTGGACTACCACCTCCTCCCCACCCACCTGCACTGCTTCCACCACCACCCGCACCAGGTCCAACACCAACACCACCGCCACCAGGACCAACACCACCCCATCCACCACCTTCTCCTCCGCCACCAAACGGACCTCCGCCGTATCCACCACCTGCTCCCCTATTCCCACCCAACATACCACCTCCCCTACCTACCCCCCATCCCGCACCAAAGTTAGCCACACCTATTTCTCCTGCTTTCCCATCTCCACATTCTGTACGTGTAATAAAACATACACAATTCTGTCAATATATATATAAATCAATAAATCATCATCAAAACTACATGTTTTTTCTTTTATATATATCAATTTATTACTATTGATGATTAAAAAAATAACACTATTTCATTTCCAATTAATATCTTACTTTTAGTTGGATCGAGTGTTGTTTCTTGATTCTGGGCAGCAGAAGAAACGAAAACGAGAACGACTGCGAAAAGAACTGTTAAGAAGACCAGAATACCATTATACGACGCCATATTATATAATTTTATAATTATCAAAGATTGGATCGATCTTTTTGGATTTTGGAGGATTCGGGCCATGGATTTATATGGGTTGAAAGTTAGAAAAGCCAAAAAAGACATTAAAGACGACATTAAATGGAAGATTCAGAAACTGGGATCGATTCGATTGACGACATTAATGGAAGGTTCAGCAACTTAGGTGAGTTCAGGAATTAGAAGCTAGCTGCTAGGGTTTGACGGAGGGTTCTATGTTTTCACAAATGTCACACATGCATCACTCCACCTTTTGACATCTGGCACTCACCATTAACCTCCGTTCGCCACGTGTCCCTTTATACCTTGGTCTTCTAAAAACATTTATACATAAAATTAAGAGTTAATTACAAAAATGGTCCATGTGGTTTGTCCTAAAATTTGGATTTGGTCCCTGAACTTTCAATTTTGCAGAAACGGTCCTTATTTTCATAGTTTGTTTGCAATTTTGGTCCCTCAACCAATCAACTTTTCTAATATGACCAAATTACCCTTATTTTGATGCAAATTATAGGGACCATTTCTACAATTAATTATTTAACTCTTTTTTATTCTTAATTAAATAAATTATTTTTTTAGTGTTACTTAAATTTAATAAACTATAAAAAAATAAAAGAATTATTTAATTATTCATGTTGGTTCATAAATGATTTAGATATTTTTAGTCTTAATTAATTTTAATTTATTATAATCAAAGTGTAAACCAATCAAAATTTATAATCGAAAAAATCATTTATGTTTAGAAACTATTTTCTAGAAGTTTCGTGTATAAAATATTATAAAAATATTTGACTCTATAATTATTTATGTTAGTTCATAAATTTATAATAAAAATATGTTTCTTGGTCAAATATTTTACTTTCTTCTTAAATAAAATCGGCCAAAGATTCTATTTTATAATCTGTTCACATTTATATCAAAGCAATGTGATAATGGTAAAGTGATAAATCTAAATGGTTTCAATTTTTAAGGTGTCGATTTAATCGGATTAGATGAAAAGTCAAATTGAAAGATGAAAAAAAATTAAAAACCTATTTATATTTCTTGATTTTTATGTAAAGGTCTGACAAACCAAGTTTGATGATAAAAGTTGTTAATCATGAATCTCAAAGATGTTATATGGACCTAAAATTTTAAATCGTTTTGGTGTAGTTAAAAATTAAAACGATAAAATAATTGATACGTTAAATAAAAAATTTGATTGTCTTAGACCATTTGGAAGGTTTTTTTAACTCGGTCAAATTAAACGTTAATTTTTTATTTATTTAAGTTCTTTAATAATTTTAACTTTAATTAAACTGTTAGCTCATAACTAATTTCTTTAATAATTTATTAAAGTTAATTAACACTAAAAATAAAGTAGAGTGAATTACATAAATGGTCTTTGTGGTTTGATCAACATAAATATTTTTAATTATAAATGTATGAACCAGTATAAATAATTATAAAGAAAAAATTTATTATTTATGAAACCTTTAAAAAATAATTTCTAAACATAAATGACATTTTCGATTATAAATTTTGATTGGTTTACACTTTGATTATAGTATATTAAAATTAATTAAGACTAAAAATATTTAAAACATTTATGAACCAACATAAATAATAAAATAATTCTTTTCTATTTTTTATAGTTTATTAAAGTTAAGTAACACTAAAAAATAATTTATTTAATTAAGATTAAAAAGAGTTAAAAACTAATTATAGAAATGTTCCCTATAGTTTGCATCAACATAAGGGTAAATTGGTCATATTAGAAAAGTTAATAGGTTGAGGGACCAAAATTGCAAACAAACTATGAAAATAAGGACCGTTTTTGCAAAATTGAAAGTTTAGGGACCAAATCCAAATTTTAGAACAAACCACAGGGACCATTTTTGTAATTAACTCTAAAATTAAACTCTTAAAATTGAAATTTACCCGTTTCCTGGGATAATGTTGAGTATATACAGGTTCGTAAAAACTCAGCGCCTTGTTGCGTGATCCAAAATATTAAATAAATATAGAAACAAATGAATAAATAATTTAAGTAACGAAACTCAATTAAATCAGAAATGATAGTGAAACTATATATATATATATATATATATATATATATATATATATATATATATATATATATATATATATATATATATATATATATATATATATATATATATATATATATATATTGAAGAAGCAAACTAAATGATATTATTACTTAATTCCTATAATCGGTTTTCTAGATTTTTCCATGCTAAAAATACAAAACATGCCTATTAAATCGAATCGTAACCGAATTGAATAACTAAATGTTCATAACCATATTTAGAAATTCTGACATTGATTAGGTTTTATCGCCAATTTAATTTGTTGTTTCACGACCAAATCAAATAAAGTTATAATGGTCAGTGTCTCCAATACATCGATTAGGGATTGCCAACATTATAATAATATTGTTCAATGTTAAACATTATCATATATAATACAAAATCTGAATATTAAATAGTTATATTTTAATTATAAAGGAATTTCATTAGAATCATGTATTGTGCGTTTGAATAATAAAGTTTTTTTTCATACAATTAAACATAACATAATAGTTCAAAAGATAACTTCAAACATATGTACAAATAAAATCATAATTTTAAATGTATAAGAAAATTTTGTAATAATAAATGTTAAAAGAGTACTATACAAAAGTTTATTAAAATAAAGGGGTTAAATAAAAGATAACACAAAGATAATTGTGTATTATGAAAAGTTAAAAATTATTTAAAAAAACAACCAATCATGATTAATCATGTTTCAACAAAATCTGAATATTAATTAGTTTTGTGCATTTGAATAATAAATTTTTTTCATACAATTAAACATAACATATAAAGTTAATTTCAAACATATGTATAATTAAAATCATAATTTTAAATGTGTAAGAATATTTTGTAATAATAATGTTAAAATAGAACTAAATAAAAACTTATTAAATAAAGGCGTTAAATAAAATATTACACAAAAATAAAGATATATTTTGAAAAGTTTAAAATTAAAAAAAAAATTTATGAAAAGTTTAAAATAAAAAAAACCAAAATTTAAAAAAATTATGAAAAGATTAAAATTAAAAAAAAAACCAATCAATCATCAAATTAGTTTCATTGGGCTATCCCATTTGATACATGTGTGTGTGTGTGTATATATATATATATATATATATATATATATATATATATATATATATATATATATATATATATATATATATATATATATATATATATATATATAGAATATTTTCGGTCCAAAAAATAAAAAAATGATTAAATATATACAAAGATAGATGATACATGCTTCAATAATTTAAGGTTTATTACGAAAAAGATCAATATGTTTTGAAAGTTTTTTTATGTTTTAGTTCTTTCATGTAAACTTTCTTTCAAAAAAGTATTAAGATTAATTTTTTATTTTTGGTTCAGTGAAATTCGACTACTAGAACCCGGTTTTCGATTTTTAAAGTCAGTTTACCAACTATAACCGGACATTAATAGTCAAATTTCACAAAACTAAAAAAAATTTATAACTTGAAAATTTCTGAAAAAAAAAAAAACGTTAAGGGATGAAACGTACAATTCTTAAAAACATGTTGATATTTTTTTTCATAATAAACCCTTAATTTAATTAAATGTATACAACCTCCACACACACACACACACATATATATATATATATATATATATATATATATATATATATATATATATAGGGTTTGGGTTCCGGTGAGAACCCTTGTTACCGTGAGAACGTGAGAACCACTCTAAAATTTGTGCATTTAATGTATAAAATCATGCATTTAATGTTAAAAATTATACATTTGATATAAAAATTTACGCATATCATGATAAATTTGTCTACTTCATATACGAATTCATTCATTTACAATATTTGTGCATTTAATGTTCAAATTTGTGCATTTAGTGTAAAATTTGATGAATTTAATTTTTAAAGGTAATTTAATGTTAGATTATAATATTTATTAATATTGAAAACCAATAATGGTTTTAAGTTATAAATATAATTTTTAAATTTATGCATTTGATATATAAATTTGTGCATTTTGGAGGGTTTTCACGTTCTCACGGAAATGAAGGGTTCTTATGTGATCTCAACTCTCTGTGTGTGTGATATATATATATATATATATATATATATATATATATATATATATATATATATATATATATATATATATATATATATATATATATATATATATAAAAGTCGCAGATGTATACAGAGAGATTTAAATTACATGCATGCAACATCACATCACCGATATTATGATGATATACAAAAGGTTATAGTAAATCTTTGACAACGACCACCCATGCAGATCCATGCCAGAAACTGCATGTGTACACATATATACGGTAATTAAAACTGTGTAAATTAAAGAAGGATATGTTACTTATGGTCTAATGGTAAAATTCTGGATCAAAATACTTTATTTGAACCTCCATCTCATTAATTTACTGTTTGGTTTAGAAGTAAAAATACTCTCTTATGCCAATGGAAGTTTAACTCATGCAATCCCTAATTAAATCGGATGTCTTAATTAGGCCTTGTTTATTTACCTCTTAGTGGTATCATTAACTATTAAGAGATCAATTTTACCTTTGAATGACTTCTTAATGATTCCGTTAAAAAGTAAACAAACAACTCCTTAGTCTTGATACATTTTGATGCACTCATATAGGAGCATGCATTCTTTTTAGTTTAGTACCATTTCTTCGTTGTTAATTTATATATGATTTAACATTAATTACTAAGATGTTTTAATTCAAAAATAATTAAAGAAATTTTTATTATTTGTTTTCTGATTAATTGTTGTAGGTTTGAGCATGTTTCGTCGTTTGAATAACAAAATACAAATAAAAAATAAAAAAATATAGATTATTCAGATAAATCGAAAATTCTAACTGTATTAATTTTACCCAAATTTTGTGACCCCCAAATTAAGGCTATGCATTTTTGCATCGATCTGGTTTATTTTGCGTTGAACATGCATGATCTCTAATAAAAATATGTAGATCGAGGACGACTATCAGAGTAAGGAAGCATCATTTTTCTTAGGGGGGCAGCTTTTATTCAACTAGTAACTACATGTTTATTAAAAGGTTTACCTTTCATATTTAGGTTGCGGTTAGTTAACGAATACAATCATTTTTCAATTTCAGTTTTTAAATTATAGTTTTTTGAAAAAAAAACAAGGGTTTATATAAAAAATGAAAATTTGTTTAGATGATGAAGTTTTAGTGTTAAGAAAAATAATATGGGTGTCTATAAAATAATGAGTAAATTACAGAAACGGTCCCTGTGGTTTGCATAAAATTTTGGATACGGTCCCTGTGGTTTCAATTTTGCATAAACGGTCCTTATTTTCACTGTTTACTTGCGAAAATGGTCATTCTGCAGTTAACTTTAACAATCAAATGGTTAAATATTTTATAATGACCATTTTACCCTTTTCATCGATAACATTTTGGTCCCTCAAGTTTGTAGTTCATTTTAGTTTTGGTCCCTTAAGTAAATTTTTTTATTTAACTCTTTTATTAATTATTATTATTATTATTATTATTATTATTATTATTATTATTATTATTATTATTATTATTATTATTATTATTATTATTATTATTATTATTATTATTATCATCATCATCATCATAATTATAATAATAACTATTATTATTATTATTATTATTATTATTATTATTATTATTAACTTAACTTTTTACGTACTAATTTTTTTTTATTAAGTTCCTTATATTTTAATATATTTTTTAATTTAGATTACAACCTTATTTATTTCTTTTATGATAAACAATTGTATCAAATTAGAATCCATTTCCTTTTTAGTTTTTTCGAGTGAAAAAATACAAACATATTATATTGTTGTCTTCCAAACCAAAAAGTTTTGAACCTTAAACTTTTATTTATTTTTACAAACGAAAAAAAGTTACTAAGCACTCATGTTTTAAGTTTTTTCATTTTCTCAACGTAAAAAGCTAGTAAAAAATGAAATGGTAATTTGTACTTTTTACGATTAGAAAAAATTAAAAACGTAATGATTAGAATAACATAAAAATCGAACATAAAAATATATCCATTTTGATTTTTAGCTCTTTCCAAACGTAAAAAATACGATTTTCAAAAAATAAATTAGTCTATTTTTTTGTTAGATTTTTATGTTAGTCTAATCATTACGTTTTTTAACTTTTTCCAATTGTCAAAAACTACAAGATTACATTTTTTTAGTTTTTCCGAACAAAATGGCTACACACTATTTCATTTTTTGAAAAACTTTAAAAATAGTAATGGTTCGTAGTTTTTCGTTCGGAAAAAAAAAAAAAGGTAATGAATGGTTTGGTTCGAAAAACTAGAAAAATAAAATAATTTTTTTTGTTTGGAAAAACTGAAAATCAAAATTATTCGTAGTTTTTTCGTTTGCAAAAACTAATAACATAATTATTTGTATTTATTTTCGTTTTCCAAAACAAAAACTCAGAACGAGTTGAATCTTTTGGTTCAGAAAAAAATAAAAAACGGATTGGTTTTCTTAGCTTTTTACGTTTAGAAAATGAAAAAACTTAAAACATGAGTGGTTAGTAACTTTTTTTCGTTTGTAAAAACAAATAAAAGCTTAAGGTTCAAAATTGTTTGGTTTGGAAGACAACAATATAAAATGTTTGTATTTTTTTATTCGAAAAAGCTAAAAACGAAATGGATTTTAATTTGATGCTATTGTTAATAATAAAAGAAATAAATAAGTTTGTAATCTAAATTAAAAAAAAAATATTAAAATATAGGAAACTTAATAAACAAAAAAAATTAGTACGTAAAAAAGTTAAGTTAGTAATAATAATAATAATAATAACAATAGTTATTATTATAATTATGATGATAATAATAATAACAATAATAATAATAATCAATAAAAGAGTTAAATAAAAAAATTTACATGAGGGACCAAAACTAAAATGATCTATAAACTTGAGGGACCAAAATGTTATCAATGAAAATGGTAAAATGGTCATTATAAAATATTGAGTTAATTACAAAAATGGTCCCTGTGGTTTGTCCTAAAATTTGGATTTGGTCCCTGAACATTCAATTTTACAGAAACGATCCTTATTTTCATAGTTTGTTTACAATTTTGGTCCCTCAACCTATTAACTTTTCTAATATGACCAAATTACCCTTATTTTGATGCAAACTATAGGGACCAATTCTACAATTAGTTTTTTTTAACTCTTTTTTATTCTTAATTAAATAAATCATTTTTTAGTGTTACTTGAATTTAATAAACTATAAAAAATAGAAAAGAATTATTTAATTATTATGTTGGTTCATAATCTATTTAGATAATTTTAGTCTTAATTAATTTTAATTTACTATAATTAAAGTGTAAACCATTCAAAATTTATAATCGAAAAAATCATTTATGAGGTCTCATAAATAAGAAAATTTTTCTCTATAATTATTTATACTATTTCATACATTTATAATAAATAAATATTTAGGTTGATCAAACTACAAAGACCGTTTATGTAATTTATACTACTTTATTTTTAGTGTTAATTAACTTTAATAAATTATAAAAAAATTTATTTAAGAGCCAACAGTCTAATTAAAGTTAAAAATATTAAAGAACTTAATTAAATAATAATTTAACATTTAATTTGACCGAGTTAAAAAAAACTTTCAAATGGTCTAAGACAACTCAAATTTTTTTTATTTAAAGTATCATTTATTCTATCGTTTTAATTTTTAATTACACCAAAAACGATTTAAAATTTTAGGTCCATATAACATCTTTGAGATTCATGATTAACAACTTTAATTATCAAACTTTGGTTTGTCAGACATTTACATAAAAATCGAGAAATATAAATAGGTTTTTAATCTTTTTTCGTCTTTTAATTTGACTTTTCATTTTAATCCGATTAAATCGACACCTTAAAAGTTTAAACCATTTAGATTTATCACTTTACCATTATCACATTGCTTTGATACAAATGTGAATGGATTATAAAATACAATTTTTGGCCGATTTTATTTAAGAAGAAAGTAAAATATATTTGACCAACAGACATATTATTATTATAAATTTATGAACAAACTTAAATAATTATAGAGTCAAATATTTTTATAATATATTATATATGAAACCTGTAAAAAATAGTTTCTAAACATAAATGATTTTTTCGATTATAAATTTTGATTGGTTTACACTTTGATTATAGTAAATTAAAATTAATTAAGAATATAAATATTTAAAACATTTATGAACCAACATAAAAAATTAAATAATTATTTTCTTTTTTATAGTTTATTAAATTTAAGTAACACTAAAAAATAATTTATTTAATTAAGAATAAAAAAGAGTTAAAAAATTAATTGTAGAAATGGTCCCTATAGTTTGCATCAAAATAAGGGTAATTTGGTCATATTATTAAATTTAATAGGTTGAGGGACCAAATTTGCAAACAAACTATGAAAATAAGGACCGTTTCTGCAAAATTGAAAGTTCAGGGACCAAATCCAAATTTTAGGACAAACCACATGGACCATTTTTGTAATTAACTCTAAAATATTTAACCATTTGATTGTTAAAGTTAACGGCAGAGGGACCATTTTCGCAAGTAAACAGTGAAAATAAGGACCGTTTATGCAAAATTGAAACTACAGGGACCGTATCCAAAGTTTTATGCAAACCACAGTGACCATTTCTGTAATTTACTCTAAAATAAGAAAAATAGGATAGGTGATATAAAAGTAAGAGAGGGAAAGAAAGTATAAGGTAGTAGGTAATAGGAGTAAGAGAGAGAATAGAAAAAATGGTATTTTAGAAAGTGAAATGAAAATTTATGAAATTGTTGGTAAGTAAACAAGTTTTCATTTTTTTTTGAAAAGTAAGATGGAAATTTTCGGTAACTAAAGGCATATGCCGGTTATTTTTCAGAACACACCCACCGCAAATCGCATGACCAAGATCCTCTGTGATAGTCATCCCATCCTTAACAGAGACAGAACTGTCGACATCTACCTCTTCCTATCTCATCATTATGAGAATGGAGATTGGTTGCGGTTTTAATTTTACGTTGGACTTGTATGTGACAGATTTGTGTCTACTATAGTTACAAATTCTGAATATACCATGTAGGGATACGAATTATTGTTCATCAATTAAGG
The DNA here is from genome assembly GCA_020465985.1 of Centrapalus pauciflorus. Classification (NCBI taxonomy): domain Eukaryota; kingdom Viridiplantae; phylum Streptophyta; class Magnoliopsida; order Asterales; family Asteraceae; genus Centrapalus; species Centrapalus pauciflorus. The sequence goes on along the minus strand of JAANYP010000597.1, from coordinate 721,380 downwards.
ATTCCAAACATCAGTTGCTTGATTCTTACATAATAAAATTATTCTAAATGTACCTATGATCACCATGTGTGGCAGCTCGATCGTATATTGTTGTTAACCATTGGTTGGAAGCATTGCAAAATCACCTTGACCATGGCACCTAGTAGTACCACGACAAAAGCAATCAAACACCTGACCCATATGAAACACTTGTATTTGTGTATTGTACGTGGTGGACCAAAACCTTGTGGATAAGCTCCATATTAATAGAGATGCGCATTTGGACAAAAAAAAAAAAAAAAAAAACCCGAAAGACCAAACCGTTATTAATGAAATTGGTCCGGTTTCGGTTTCTTTAAAATCACTATTTTCGGTTTTCCGGGTTCGGTCCACTGGTTTTTGATTTTTAACCCGGCCCAAACCGAAATTTAAACTTTATATTATCAATTTTAAAGCTTATGTTATATTGTTATTTTTTGTTGTCCATAAAGAAACAAATTTTCTAATTATTATTTATAAATCATATAAAAATTATATGTAATAGTTATTGAGCTCTTTTTAACGATGTAAATATTTTTTTTTTTATAAAGAACTTAATATAAGTAAGGTATGTTTGATATTTTATTTTGTTCAAAAAAAAAGTGTTAAACTTGATAATTTCACAAAAAAAAAAAAAAAAAAATAGTTGAGGAAGAAAGATAAACAAAACATTAAAACATTTATAAACTTGTATCGGTTCCAACCGATCCAGGAACCGAAAAACCGGACCGGACCGGACCAAACCCGTATTACAAATATTGAGCCGGTTTTCTTAATTCCATAATTCCGATTTTCGGTTTTTCTCGGTCCGGGCCGATTTGAGCCAAATGCTCATCCCTAGTCCATAATAGCTTGTTTGGACTCTGGAAGGTTCACGCTTGTTGGTCTGAATCAGGAATTTGATGGAAAATATATTGAAACATCTCAACCATTTCGTCAAGAGTGTGTTGGACCAACAAGTCAACAATCTTCCAATAAATTCCCCAACAAATTCAATCATCGTCCTTACCAACAAGCGTCAACCCTTCACCTACTTGCATCCAGACAAGCCATTACGGACCTTGTCCGCAATCTTTTGGTCTATCACAATATGCAATTACAAGTGTTCCATATGGGTCAGATATTGGGGCTGGATACACCCAATTGGGTCCGATTACAAAGTAAGACTTCGATACTATCCTTTCACAACTTTAGCTCTATAAAATTGTATGTATTGTTGTACATATTTCAATTCACAATCTATACATGTCACAAGTATCAAATTGTGTCGTTTCACCGCTCCCACTGTGATATTATGAATGATTCAGTGAGCTCTATACCACCCACATTTTGAATGAATACTATCCAAGTCCTGTTTTATGACTTGAAACCAAAGACGAATCACTGTAACCCTCGAGTGACGAAAACAAATAATCAACAACACCGACAAAAGCATCGAGGAAATTATGACTTTCAACTCATAATATCTTTGGCTAATGACAACCCCACAGGGTAAGACCTGTGAAATCTTGAGTTGGAGTTGTCATGATCTTTGTTTACCTTTGTACTAACTTTGCTTAGTACGGGCTTATCTTTTGGATCGGAGTCATTAGTATCTGCAAGAAATTGAAGCCCCTGAAAAATATACGTTGTAGAATGTTAACCCAAAATGATGGACGTTGTTACTGGGATGAGGAAAAAAGGTTTTAAGACACTATACGAACCTTTAAAGAAGTCTCCTCATACGTAATTTTCGGTTGTTCCAACTTCGATTCAATTTCCTGTTGTAGGTTGATATATATATGTCATTAGAATATACACACACACATATAGAGAGATAGACATGATCATTGCAAAACTTAAATTTGGTGTAGAACTGCAAAACCAACTTTCAAAATTAAATAAACTAAAAATTATTAATTTTTAAAACAAAAAATTATACCAGGAAAAAAAGAAATTTATCCTCTTCAAAACGTGACCGATAATTTTATATATTTATAAATATTTTTTGAATATTAAATTTATCGATGAATATTCGACATTTAATATGTTACATTGAATCCTTTGAATTTTATATATTCAATATGAAATAAACGTTATAAATATGAATATTCAGCTTCGAATATTGGTTTTTGCAATTCTGTAATGATACCAACTCTCTCTCTCTCTCTCTCTCTCTCTCTCTCTCTCTCTCTCTCTCTATATATATATATATATATATATATATATATATATATATATATATATATATATATATATATATATATATATATATCGTGAGAATAAATCTTATCAAAAGAAAAAAAGGACTATGAAACATTAATCTTACTGTTTGGATCATATTTATACATTCCATAAATAACATACACTCTCTCCTCTCTCTCTCCTCCATAAATATTGAATTGATGATCCCATAAATACATAAATTGATGATTCAGTATTATACATTGATTCCTTGATTGATCATTTTGCTGATTGAGTTCATATATAATGATGATACAATTATTTATAAGATTGGTACCACCGATTGATACAATATTCCAAAGACTTTAATCCGATGATACACTATCCATTCATCCCCATCAAAAGAATGATGCATTAACCATTAATCCAATCAAAACGATGATGAACCAACCAGTCAGTCATCCAATCTCTTAGAATTGTTGATTTAGGTGCTGTTTGTTTTTTAAGATGTTGATGTCTACGGTCTGCGGACTTAGCTGTAGAAATTTGCGGTCAAAAGAAATGGCCTAAAGGTCTGCAGACGCGGGCAGAAAAAAAAACAAACAAGGCCTAGTTTTTTATAGGGATAATTGTGCAAAAAAACCCCAACTTGTCAGTTTTTTGTGATTAAAACCCCAAACCATTTTTCGTTGCATAGAAAACCCCGAACTAACTAAAAATCAGTACATCAATGTTTTATCAATGGGTGAAACCGGTTATTAATCCTACGTGGACCGGTAAATAAACCGGTTGAAAGCGGTTTCAACAATTAAAAATTTTCGATTAAGTTACCTTTGGAATGATTCTATTTTGGTTTAGGGACTTATCTATTAAAAAATATGAAAGGGGGACTTAATCTGAATTTTTTTATACTTTGATGTTTTTTTGCATAATTTTCCCATTAATATATTATTCATACCAATCTTTCACTAATTCCACACTTGATCTATTTAAAAAAATAGCCAGCACAACCAAATGGTGTGGTTTTCGGCTTCGGTTCACTTTTTGGTGATTTTGCACTCCCCACGCTTACCAGCAAAAAATAGCAGTAACTTTCATGAGACAAGCTGGACTGCTGGAGTATGTGTTGTGTGCTAAATCTAATCCAACTAAAAAGATTATGATTCTGACCTGAAAGAGCTTAGCATTAATCCCATCTTTGATCCCACCAGCCACTTGACATAAATAGTACAGACCTGAATTGGTCATATCCTGCGAGGAAAAACCATATCCAATAATACACGAATCTTTTCATGAAATAAATGCAGTAGAAACAAAGCAAAACAGCAAATGTGCAAGTGTCACCTGCTTTCCTTCGATAAGGTCTATCTTTCCTTCCTGTTAATTTAATTCATCAATCAAAGCATCAGTAGAAAAATGTGAATGAGAACTTTCAGACCCATTATTATTTAATAACAAAAAGAAAACTCACCAATCCAGTTAGCATCTGATGGATCATATCGATGTCATAACCAATCTGATTAAGATTGGACTTCACATCATTTACCTGCACAAGACTCGGATTTTGACAACGTCAGCACAAAACTATGAGAAAGCAAAGGAGTATAATGATTCTTAGATCATATTGCTTAAGATAATATGTTAGATCAGTCGGTGCTCGTGCAATGGGCCTCTAAGCATGATAAAAAGGACGACAATTTGATGGTGGAAAAAACTGTAGACATATTAAATCGTCATAAAAGAAGAAATTGACTTACATCATCTGCTATAAGTTTATTCATTTCCTTCTGCTCGTCTAATTTCCAATCCAAGCTTTCAAGTCTTTTTGATAAATGCCTCTTTGTGGACTGTAGATTATGATGACAGGCAGGAGTTAAAAGAGCATCAAGAGCATATAAAGAAAATACGTTACATTTTATCTAATTGATGTACTCACAGCCAATGCATCTGATACATTTTCTAATTGTTTCGAGACTGTTGATACAGCATTTGCCATATTGTGCTTAGTTACAAACATAACATCAGACAAAGACAAACCCTGAAAAAAAAGAGATTTATCGTGAAGATCGTATCAATGTTATAAGGGAACTCATTAAGTCAAGCAGTTTCATGAATTTAGCATTCATAGCAGCCTTACCTTCCACCACATATAACAATACCCCATTGCTCCTAATGCTGCAGCTGGCATCAAGTAAGACGCGTAACTCCCTGCAATACACATTCAGCAAAAGGTGTCTATTTCTAGAGTATATTTGAGAGAAAGGAAAAAACATCGAGCACAAATTTAAAGTTACACAAGAGGTTAAAAAGGGAGTCCCATCTCCAATATAAACCCTAAACATGAACAAAATGGTATCATCCAGCAGCTTATAACATACGGAAGGAAGTATTAAAATCAACTATAACTTTGTAGCTTTGTCCATGTCATCTAGCATGTGTCGTTTGCTTGATTTACTGACTATAGAAGTGTTGAACTGTAACAAGAAAGCACCGCACATATCTTGTTTCTTATTTTCTTAATAAAAGATTGTCACCTAGAGCAAAACTGGAATCTAGTCCTACCACAGCATGATTGGTCAATCTTCCAAGTCAGCATTGGAGAAACATTGCATTCTGGTAGAGTACTAGGCCATTTTCTATGAAAAAAATCCTACTTCGTAGTTCATAGTGACCTTTAATTTGTTGAGAAATCGATGATCACGTACCAATAAGAGATCGCACACGTATGGCAAGAAGACCGCTAAACAAAAAGTAAATACGGAACACAAAACCAAAAACACACTATGTATGTGATTTGTTCCAAGAATGGCTACTCCCATGGTAGTTAATGACGAATGACACACCCGAGGTGACCAACCCCGTATCTCCCCTAAGGTGAGTCAGGCAAAAAGGCGATGCCATGAGTGAAGGAGGAATAAGTTTCCACTTTCCACATTGTGTATATGTTACAATTTTGAATAGAAACTAGAACAGCATAATATGGAGAACTAAAAACATACATACCATAAATCCTAAATTCCTAATAGGGAATTAGTTCATAATTATATATTGCCAAGAAAAAAATAGCTAAAACGAAGTGAAAGGTCTAAAAACTTGTATCTCCCATTCCCCTTCCCTTGTTTTCTGTCCCATTGCTGATCACCTGCAACCGAAGGAAGTCCACATTTTTCACTTATCGCACCAACATTCGTCAGGCATTTCTGGCTGACATCCGTCGATGTTTCTATATATTTTTACCTTATGTGAGACAAGAAAGGAACAAAATGAACGTGGCCAAGAAAGAAGAAATACAGAATGAATGCATTCAATTTGACAGATTGACATGATAATCATCAACCCCTAAGCATATATTGCCAGAGAACCATATCATCAAAGGCTTGGGACTTGAGTGCTTCTGGCATGATGATGATGGAAGTTCCAAAGTTTGATCTCATTGATCCTTGAGTAATTGCCATCCATTACCACATTTCTTGTCAAAATTATTTCATCAGCATCAATGAATTTGCAGTCAAGAACATCTTGAATCTTTAAGTATACAATATACTCATCAACTGTAAAAATTTTCTTAAATAATCCCTGGTTAAATAAATTCGAACACCAATGACCATCACCTCATGACTACTTGCCTGAGGGCTGAGGGACTAGATGACAAAGTTGAGACCCCGAGTGAAGGAACGTTGCCAGCCCAGTGTATAGTCAATTTGAAATATGTCGCCTCAACTAAGGGACTAGTTGACCAAGTCAATCACCTTTGACTACACGGTGTACTCCATGACTGAACTAGCAAGTCTCTTTTATTGATTTAGATTAGTGTTTACAATTAGACAGCATACTTGTTTATAAGAAAAAGCTGGACCAAAAATCTACTACGGACCTAGACCAAGTTGCAAATTTCCTTCCAGGAGGAAAACCTTGCTGCCTCCTTGACCACCGATGCGCTCAGTTTCCCTCAGTCTCTTGCTCTGTAGCAGCGGCTTGACCATTCATTGACAAATCAAGCCCCCATAACTCAACAGAACTGTATATGAAATGTTTCACTGCAGAAGACCCACCTTGAAACATCACAAAATAAATAGGACTGCATCCCAATGGTTAGCATGTGGAGCCACAAGCCCACAAGGCATGCTCACTGGTGTGTTTTTTAACTGATTTGGCAAAATAATGAATCCGAAGAAATGTTCAAGGAATTATAAAGAAGTAAGGAACAGAGATTCGACTCTAGCAAAAATTGTGCAAGGGATGTGACATGGATTTCTAAGAACAAATTAAATTTTTTGGAAGCACATATGATAATTATTGAGCCATGTTTAAATTCAATGAAGTAAATCATAAATAAATACAGAGAAGTTATATACCAAGAATGATAATTATGAAGTGACACATAAAAACTTCATAATGAAGGGTGAACTTATGCTTTTATTTGCTCCTCTAAATAAGCATGAAATTTAAATATTTAGTGATCATCATAACACAACTTAGATTAAGTTCAGATTCAAAGCTCACTGTATATATCTACCAAAACCATCCTAAATAAAGCATGAATAATAAGCCTTAAGTGACATATAAAGGAATTCAAAGTTCAAACATCATACCACTAGAACTAGAATTTCCATTGAATATGGTGACAGGTCGGGAAAGAGACAACTCCCGTATCTCTTGTGCTAATTGTCGAATCTGAAGTAAGGCCAAGAATGAAACGTTAAAAGCACATAAACAATTAAACATACAATGCTATACATAAATCATGTATCATTGATGACATATACTGAATCCTCCCCCCTCTTTCCCCCAACCAAAGTATAGTTTCTTCAAGTAACTATTTGAAAGTAGTTTGATGCATTTGTTCTTACATGTTATCTGAAATCCATATTATGGGACAATATTGGAACAATGTATTGGTCCAAATGTGTAGTTAATTTTCGTAGTAGCTTTATATACCTGGGCTGCTAGTGCAGCACTATCATACTTTCCAGGTGAGATTTCAACTTCATTAACACCTTTCATCAACTCCTGAAGCTCTGATATTACATCAGAGAGTTTTCCGCTCCTCAATATAACAGAACTAGTCAGACCTATTTGCAAAAGAAAACATGACACGTAGGCATCATTAGAAGGCAAATACAAAATACAAAAAAGCGCAAATTGCATGAAATAGCAAGTTACTTACTTCTTTTTTCTTATTACAACATTTTACTTTATTTTGTATCATTTATTGTATCCTGTTAACCTTAACCTGCCATTTAATGCAACATGTGGTAATGAACCGGTTGTTTTCTCCATTTAACCGGTTCCACTTCTTCAAAGAGAGAGAAAGAGAGAGAGCGCAAGAGAGAGAGAGAGAGAGAGAGCGCAAGAGAGAGAGAGAGAGAAAGAAGACGGATCTCATCGCTTAGGGTTCATCCAAGTATCCGACCGGCGACCGATCATCCTTTCCTCTTCTTATCTCGTCGGCTCATCTCCAGATCAACAACCAACCAAACAACTCTCTCATCAACTGCATCTCATCGCTTTGTGTTCATCCTCGTCGCCAACCAGTTCATCAAATCCGGTGCCAGATCTGGAAATCCGTCTCCTAGTCTTGAAAAATGACGAGCAACCTTTCTAGACGATGCTTCTGTTTTCGTAAGGCACACCGGTGCCAGATCTGGAAATCCATGGCTTTTTGGGGGTATGATTTATGGAAGATTTTGGTTTGATTTTTGGGTTCGAAATTTTTTAGGGTTTAAATTTTTTTACATATGATTGTGGTTTTGTGGAGATTCTGAAGCTTATGTCAATTTTGGGTTCGAAATATTTTTGGTGTCTGTCTGTTTCTGATGGTGGTGGTGGTGTTCGAAATATTTGGTGTTTGTCTGTGTTTCATGTTCTTGATGTACTTTTCATCCATATATGATAATCTTCAATTTTGGGTTTTATTTTTGTAAACCTTTCTGGGTGTTCTTTGTAAATCTTCAATCTTTAAATCTGGATAATCTTCATGTTCTTCAAATTTGGGTTTTCTTTGTAAACCTTCAATCTTTAAATCTGGATAATCTTCATGTTTCTCAAATTTGGGTTTTCTTTGTAAACTTTTTTGATAATCTTCGATTCTTGGTTTAATTTTTGTGTGTTCTTGATAAGGGGTTTTAAGTGTTGATGATTTGGCTTCGGTGACCGGCTACCTGTTTGACAGGTATATCCATTGCCTAGAACGTGAGCAAAGTGATAGTAGGATCCAATTAATGGTACAAAATAAAGTAAAATGTTGTAATAAGAAAAAATGTGTAAGTAGTTTGTTATTTCAAGCAATTTGCCCTACAAAAAATGGCAACAAAGCTAAAAACACTCTACAAGAGCTTTCATATAGCATTTTAAATCGAGTAGCCATGTTTTGATGCTCATCCGATCAAAAAATACCCATGAACTTCATTATTTCTTAATTCCAACAGGTGAAAAAGTATCAGAAAAGGGTAAACAATAAAATCAGGACCCATATGTGAAAGACAGCCACGAATATGATTATGCAGTTATGCTAGCCTAGAGTTTCCAACATAACGGAGTAGACTAAGAACAGAACATAACAAATATATGATCGACGGAGTTGATTTATCATCACCACCAATCAGCAATCAACCCTAAAAACCCGAAATGTTCGGCCATAATCCTTGATAAACAGATTTTATGATTAGAATAAACCCTAAGACATCCAAAATAAGCAGCGGACCTTTTTATCACCTTCAAACCATAAACTTTCCGACCACTAAACAAAATCAATCTACAATAAGCATTCAAATTTCGGGTTCTGGGTTGGTTAAACAATTTTTGAATAGAGTATAAGAACCTGCTCCGACGAGAATCAGAACTTTGGAGGTGCTAACTCCAGTCTGCATCGCCGCCATTTCGAACGATTCTGGCGGTAATTTTGGACCGATCGAAGCCGCCGGCAGGGGAGGGACGGAGAACGGAAAAGACCTACGATGTGTAATGTGTTAAAAAATTTTTTTTTTTTTTTTGATATTTTCTGTTACGACTTACGTGTTGAGCTTTTACTCCATTTTTCTTTTCTTATTAAAAGGACATAGAGTGAAAGAAATATTTTTATTTATTGGGAAATTTCAATTTCGAAGAAATCCAACGCCATTTAATAGTTGAATTAACCATATGAGTGTAATTGAAATTCTTTCATCTCCAATTCCATTAAATTTCAGTAAACCGAACGCAACCATAATTTCATCTTTCTTATATCTAATTTTTATGATTATGTATGTGTCCATTTTACTTTTTAAGCATAATTTCTATCTCCGAAAACATACTTTTCATTGAATACATATACACATACTTATTTTAATCATGATTACAAATTTTTAAAAAATGTTCAATTAAATTTTAAAAATGGAAATAATAAATCTTAAAAAACGTGAGAACCAATTCAAAATACACAAATTTGTACATCAAATACACAAATTTGAAAATTAGATTTATAACTTAAAATCATTATTGGTATTTAATATTAAAAAATATGATAATCTAACATTATAATTACCTTTAAAACTTAAATTTATTAAATTACACACTAAATGCACAAATTTAAACTTTAAATGCACAAATTTTAGAGTGGCTCTCACGTTTTGACGAAATAGGGGGTTCTCATATGAACCCAACCCTATATATATATATATATATATATATATATATATATATATATATATATATATATGTGTGTGTATGTATGTAAAGTCAGGTTCAAAAAAATAACTCTCGAAATTAAATGCACCCAACGATACCAACCATAAAAAATTTAATTGTTTTCTCATAACCATGTTTAAATTAGTATTATAAGCATGATATATGAATTTCACATAAATTCACACTTTTGGTGTCCATAAAAATTATGAATGTTCAATGCATATTTATGTGAATGGTCATCCAAGTGAATGATCATTCACACCATTCACATGTTTTTTTTTATCATTCACAACACTTATGATGTTGCTCCTTTTGGAAAAAAAAAGTCATATACATGTCTATTAAAAAAACATATTTGTGAATGATCATTCACATTAGGGTACGCTGGAATCCCATAGGTACGCTGATTTTATATATATATATATATATATATATATATATATATATATATATATATATATATATATATATATATATATATATATATATATATATATATATATATATATATATATATATATATATATATAGGCATAGGATCTAGTGTGCACAAGATAAATAATGTGCACACTGTGCACCAATGATACCAGTCCATGTGTGCTGGAGTTTGAAACCGATGTGTAAAAATAAAATCAAATATGCAGGGGTATTTTTGGCAACTTGCAACATATCCATATTAAAGAAAAGTGCAGATTAGGCGTCGGTTATTAATATACAAACGGTTGCCGGAATTCTTGCGGAAAGCACGGCGTCGGTTAGCAACCGGATATTATTTACGAAAATATTCAAAATGCAGAGAAAATAAATAGTTAATCATATGCAGCAAAGTAAAACTAGGGTCAGACGATTTGGGGAATTTATAGAAGAAGTCGCTGCAGCCGTTGCAGCCTAAGCATCGAAGATTTACAGTCGATTATGTCGGTACGGAATGAGAAAAACTTTGCAATTCATGGATCGGATATGATGCTTCTAATCCTGTGAATGTTTGAAACGACTCAATGGAAAGTGCGTTGGCTGCACCGGAGGAAAGTGTTGGTCGGAGAAGAGTGCAGCGGGGAAGAAGTAACTGCTGTAACTGTTTAAGAAAAAAAATAATCATTATTTGCTAATGACTAATTTACCCCTAACTGCAATCAAATAATAAAAAAATATAAAAATAAAAACATACTGACATGTCAAGCCATTACTGGTTCACATTGTTCACACAATATATTTTGTTCACAATTGATCCTTCGTCTATATATATATATATATATATATATATATATATATATATATATATATATATATAGTTGTGCTACTGTAACATCCTCGGATTTATTTTAATGTATTTTGGTTAATTAAGTGGAAGATATATATTTAAGTTAAAATTTGAGCAATTATTATGTATTTTGGATATTTAGCAAGTTTGTTGCTATTTTTAAGAAAATTGAACTCAGAATCATTGTTATGAAATATTAAGGAATTAAAAGTTATTAATGTTAATTTTAAGATTTAAATCAGTATTTTTGGAACCGGTTAAGTTGAGGGGAGACATGTGCAAAAATGAAGAATATGGAATAAAAAGGATAAGAGTCTTCATTTTTTACAAAGGCACTCTCTCTCTCTAGTTTCTCTCTCTAAAGAATTTCCTCTCTACATCTCTCTAAGATATCTCACAAACCGACCGTCCGATTTTCGAGAATTATACGTCAACGGAAAGATCTCGAGGAGTACTACAACAATCTGCAAACGGATTTCTGATTTCATACGAATTGAGGTAAGAATCGACTCTTTTAAGTTTTAAGTTTCGGTTTTGAAGAAAATAGAATTTCGAATCTGTTGTTTTGTGTGAATTAGAGCTTGTTTTGCTTGAAATATTGCAAGAATATGATAGTATATGCATAATAGAATCGAATCTAGGCCTGATACTTGATATATGCATGATTTTTGACTTAGAAATGAAAGATTTAAGCTGAAATGATGAACAAACTCGAATATGTCAAGAACAGAGTCGAAATGCATGAACAAACTCAAAATTGGTGCTAGATTCGAGTATATACTCGAGTTTAACCATCAGATTCGAGCAAGGGTTCGAATCTATCATTATAGGTTCGAATTTAGCCCCTAGATTCGAATGGGGTTCGAGTTTAGCCCCTAAAGTCGAAATGGTTCGAATTTAACAGGAACTCGGCGAGTTCCTATACTGAACTCGGCGAGTACTAGCCAATTTTGGGCAGATTCGAATGGCTTTTAAAGGAATCGAATCTATGGACTAATAAATACACTTTTGGGATATTTTTGGTAGTATATTAAGGCATATAATGAAAGGTTAATTGGAAATAATAACACATCAATTGATGTTTTATATCGTGAGTTTCGAATGAAGGTTCCGAATGTCGTATTACTTTTATTTGCATAAATTAATGCTAAGTTGTTAAAGACCATGTAATGATAGTATGTTTATCATATGGAAATGAAACAGGTCCCTTGTGGTGTTGTTTAACCCACAGTGGGGTACTTGGTAGATCCGGTTGAAAGCCCGAAGAGAAATAATAATTGGTTAAAGTTTAATTTCGCACCCACTGTGAGTACATATGATTTCGCATGTTTATATCTGCTTTATGATTGCTTTTGCTTACTGAGACCTATTGCTTCATTATTCGTTTGGAATTCTACTAACTTGCGTAAATTTGGATGCACATTCTTATTTGATGCATGTCCATTCGTTTGTTGTGCATCTATGATGGACCTGCGGGTCGCATCTGTTACTCTGATGTTACTGCTCTATATGACGCTGGAGTTGATCCCTCCAGGTCCGTAGGCAGTATGTCATCCCCGATGTTATGTCTGTCTCAGTAGTGTATTTTAAAGGACGAGTTGCGAGCTCGTAGAGCGACGGCTCTTGTGTGGTCGTACTTTGTGTACGTGGAGAGTGCACGACGTGCGTCGTCGGTGCTACTCTTGTAGGCATCATAAGGATTTATAAAATGCGTAAATCTGTGTATTCACTAAGCATTCACTTACCCCTCAGTTGACTTTATTTTACAGGAAAGGGAAAGTCTACAGCCGGACCTTCTAGTTAGGTCGATTGGAAGATTTGGGAGACTCGGCACTATTTCATCGGTAATTTATGTTATGAGACAATGTTGTAATATTCTGGATGATTGTAATAATTGTATGGGTGTGTAGACTTAGACATGGTACCTTATAGCACCGTAGGGTGTTTAACACTTGTTGCACTACTTTATTTATGTTTTTAATGCTTCCGCACTTAAAATAGACTATCAGATCATTATTGTAATTATGTGTGATGATTAATCCTGGGTGTTTTGTAAATGGTGGTTGTTGTGGCAAGGGTGTCACAGCTACATGCCTCTCTCTAGTGTCATCTCAATTTCATTTTCCACCTATTTTATTCTCATAATTTCCATTCTAATATCAAAAAAGTAAATAACTCTAATTATCCTTTATAAAATATTTATGATATTTTATTTTCATATTAATTAAAACATTTAAAAAATCTATATATAGAGTTAAAAATCTATAAATCAGCATTCTAATCCAATAAGTAAAATTTTTATTTATTCGTATATTATGTATTTTAATTTCATAGCTTACATCGTTTAGATAATTTATCTATTGAGTTTTAATATTAGCATTTAATTATTATATTATTTTATAATTGTAATATATTGATTTAATTTTATATGTATTTTTAAAAAAATATTATTTTATAATTATATCTCATGTAAGACATGGACAAATAACTAGTTGTATATAAAATTTCATGTTAAATGAAGGCAAGCCAATTGCCACTCTAACTAAATGACAAATGTCAATCTGTTTGTTCTTTTATTAGAGTGGATAGATTTGTGTGTTTGAGAAGATAGTAGGAGCTGATATGTGTAAAATGAGATATAAAGACAAGTAGATAAAAATGTCAAATAAAAAATGAATAGTGTGTATTAAGGGTAATTTTGTCAATTTTTCAACAAAAAACTCAAGCTAATCCAAAAAGCTACTTAAAGTAACTTTTTATTTGGAGCTTATAAAGCTCTTCATAAAATGGTATGCAAAACGGAACATTTAGTTTGAGTTTCTAAAAATCATAAGTTCAAACTCCTATAGGCTCTTAAAAGTTTCGTGCCAAACATAGCCTATATGATGTATTTGATTGTATAGTGTTTGCTTGGATCTTACATAAATCTTTTTGTTTATAATATTCAAGTGTTAGTCATGATATAAGTAGAATTGGTCAAAAGACCTCAAAAATAATACTAAGGTGTTGTTTGTTGTTTAAGAGTTTGATGTCTGCTGTCCGCGATCTGCGGACTTAGCTGTAGAAATCTGCGGTCAAAAGTGATGACCTAAAGTTCTGCAGACGTCCGCAGACGCGGGAAGACGTCTGCGGACGCAGGCAGACGAAAAAAAAACAAACGCACTTTCATATAAAACATCTTCCCGCGTCTTCGAGTTCGCAGACATAAGAGGTTCGAAAATCTTTTAAGAAAAAACAAACAAGCCTAAGTATCAAAAGAATTTCAAACTACCAAGTTTACATTTGCTCATGAAATGAAAATTTTTGTTAGGTGTTCGCTTTTACACTTTAGATTTGATAGGAAAAGTTAACTACAACAGTGTCAAAACATTGAATTTTCAATTAGAATTTGATCCATTATTAATTCATTTATTAATCATACTATAAAGTTATTTATTTGAACGAAGGTTATAAAATTCTTTGACTAAAATTTTGTAATAAATATTTTAATATCTGAAAAACATTGTCGCACGTTCAAAAAAACTCCGGTTGCACAAATAAGAAATTAAAAAAAAAATACACAACGAAACAAAGTTATTGTCGTAAGAATCGGTGACACGTGCCACCCAGGGCAACACAGTAGGTCCGCCACTGAAACTAAAGTTAATACAATAAATAGATAGATATCATTGACGATAACACATGCAACTAATTTTATATTGAAATTTGTTTAAAATGCATGTTTTATGTATGTTCTTTTGATTAGAGGATAGATTCATCAAAGAATATTGATATCCGATACCGATAAAGTTTATCATCAATCTATACATTTTAATAAAAGAATAAATAGTCGTAGATTTGTCACTTAACTAGCTTGTCATTTGACACTCCATTGTGTTGACATGTGTAATTTGCTATTAATTTTTAACATTCAATCTATAAATACTAATAAACGATCTAATTTAATTTCAAAACAAAATCTAAAATTTTAATAATTAAGTAGTTATAATATAATAGAAAGTTTAAAGAAATTATAGAAAATAATTCCTATTTATATATATTTAGAAACCGATATATCATTTTTGTATTTATATATAATTTATATAAACAACAATTTATTAAGAATATATATGCGTAATACACATGTAATAAACTAGTAGATTATATATGTGTTACTTAATTGACTTTAAAATCTAAAATTTAGATATACCTTATATTTAAGGGTTAATATTGAAAAAACCCTACGAACTTGTATTAATTTATCGATTAAATCACTGTACTTTTTTCCTGAGTGTTTAAGTCCCTAGACAATTTTTGTCTTAATCAAAACTATATATTTGACCTATTTAGCAGGTCACGAATCGGTAAACAGGACAGTGACCTAAACAAGAAAAAAAGAAAGTACAGTGCCTTAATCGTGAAAATAAGAAAAGAAAGTTGGTTTTTTAATAATAAATTATTTGAGGAACTAACTGTTTTACTTGTTAAGCAGGTAGCTGAGTAAAAACATATAGTTTTGAATAAAACAAATTTTGTTTTAGGGACTTAAATACTCGGAAAAAAAATTCAATGACTTAATTGATACTTGTATTATATTCCGTGAGGTTTTTCAATATTAACCCTATATTTAATGCACACACATCCAATAAAATTAATCGGTCATGATCAATAATAACGATATATCATTATGGTATTTTTTTAAAAAAATAATATCCATAATTTTACCTTTTTGTTTATATATAATTTATATAAATAACAATTTACTAAAATACATCTGCGTAATACGCTGATAATAAACTAGTATATTATATACTAAGTTAATATCCGTATAATACATGAGTTGACGTATTAATAATATTTAAAAACAAATATTTATAATATATTGAAAATAATATTAATAAATTAGAGTTTGTATAATTAATTATTAAACTAGTTACGTTAAATTTTAATAGACTGGATTTTATTTGATTTAAATTTAAATTAAATTCCAGTAAATTGTATGTGAATTTGAGTAAATGACAATAGATTATCGGTATAGATATTAAAATCTAAAATTTAGATATACCTTATACTTAATGCAAACACATCCAGCAAAAATTTGATTTGTTGACGTAATCTTAAAATAGAACCCATCATACATTAAAAAAGCGCCGTTGCCGGGGATCGAACCCGGGTCACCCGCGTGACAGGCGGGAATACTTACCACTATACTACAACGACTTGATGTTTAAAGTTTTTGTGGATGTTAATTTTATTAAACAATCAGAAAAAGTTACAAAAATATTTGCATAAATCATAAACCTATAGAGCATTTATATTTATGAAAATCTATATCTATTAATCATCCTCGATCACAAAAGGTTCCTACCTCACAACCCCTTTGATAAGAATTTGCGGATATATCGTTTTGTTTATTGTGACCACCAGCCTTTCTTGAAGAAGAAGAAGGCGTATTCCCATATTCTAGTACACCATAATCAATCTCTTTGGCGTCAATCACCTTAACAAAGAGCAAGCACACTATGAACGCACCAAATCCGATCACGATTGTGTTGACTCGAGTCATTATATATGATCGACGAGATCGGAATGTAGAATCCTATCTATCTGCAAATATTTAAACTTTTAATTGATGATTTTTATTTGGTTGTTTAAATTTATACGGAGAGAAATGAAAGGTGAAATAGTTGTTGGTTGAGCATGGTTATAGGATAACCATGTACGTATATATGATAAATTTAAATTAAAACGTAGTTAATGATTTTTAAATTAAAAATCTAATTTTGGTTTTTTTTTTTTTTAAAAAAAAAAATTATGTTTGGGTTGTGTGGAATTTAAAAATAATCTATATGGAATTTAAACTTCTTCATTGATCATATTTTGTTATCCATTAAATCTTAATAAAAAAAACAGAACTTTCTTTTTTAGTCGGGTGATTCTCATTTATTTAATTTTCTAATATTTCCGTTAATATTTATTTAATTTATTGGTTTGGAATAATAATGGACATTGCTATACGTCCATTACTATTTTTTACTAATCATACATCTCTTACTCACATGATTTTTGTTAATGAGGTGAGACTCAATGATTAAAAGGTAATATCCTTTCACATTAAAAAAGAATGTGTGTGATTAGCAACCGATGGGGTGTGCGTATAAAATTGCCCATAATAATTTGTGGTTTTTGTCGGTCCACACATAAAACATTAAGCAATTTGTTTTATTATATAAAAAGTAAATGTAGATATATTTTGTTCAAATTTGCCCCCTTTTTCTATTATAGATTATGGTAATCTGTTTAATATTAACCACATTTATTTAGGTATAATTTGATGAATAAATAATATTAAACACGTCTTTCTAGTGACAGATTATCAAAACTGTCATCGTTACGCTTGCCTCAAGTTTAATGAGAAAGTATATATATGTCCTAATTATATATTTTTGAATACTCTTTTTTTTTTAATATATTTTTGAATAACTATTTTCTGTCGTTCTATTATAAAAAGGGTTTATATCTAATAAATCAATTATACTCTATAATTAACTGATTTGATCATTTTGGTAATTGCTTCCTACCATGAATTTTAAAACTTTTTATGTTATCTTTTAAGCCTCTTTACTAATAAAATGACGAGCAAGAAACCAAATTGATAAAAATATGGGTGAATGATGAACTTTATTGTATATATGTCACTGAAAAATGACAATCATCCTTTTTAATTTTTATCGATTTGCTACTTTTGTTTCAAACGAAGAGACTGGAATGAATATGAACAAAAGTTGGAAATATACTCTTGAGGGACCAAACCAATAAAAAGATGAAAGTACGATGTATTTGATATAAATGCTTATTAACCATTTGATCATTTTATGTGATGTTCTAGTTATTTTCCTCCCCCGACGATATTTGATGTTTTTGACATATTTACCGTCATTGAGTATTACATAATACAATCATCTTAGCGAGATGTCGAGATTGAACTCAAGACTTCATTCGTATTAAATGTTTTGCAAAGTAAATCCAATGTATAAAAAGTAATTGAAATTTGGTAATAAATTACAATATGTTCCTTCCAGTTATACAATATTTTGTTTTCATGATCGATGTCAGGAAAACAAATATTACAAAATTTTACGGTTTATTAAGCTAGAGTGACCAACTATAACTATTTCAGGTGTATCATCGACCTTTTGCCTTTCAACCTCCTTATCTTCTTTGGTGCCTTCTATCACGATTGGCTTCTTTCTAGAGGCACAATTAG
This sequence comes from Centrapalus pauciflorus, assembly GCA_020465985.1. Lineage (NCBI taxonomy): Eukaryota > Viridiplantae > Streptophyta > Magnoliopsida > Asterales > Asteraceae > Centrapalus > Centrapalus pauciflorus. Next base: position 703,027 of record JAANYP010000597.1, on the reverse strand, counting down.
GGTCAGAAGGGTCGCATGGTGGTGGATCATCTGCTTTGGTTTCCCGAATCAAGAGCGAAGAGACAAGGAGAGCCGAAAGGAAAAGAAAAGCCAATTTTGGCGATGGTATGATCATGATGTTATTTTCTTGTAACGAGTACGAAAAGTTGCAAAAAGTGACATTTTTCTTGTAATCAATAAGGAAATAGATAGGGATTTTGTGAGATAAAACTAATGGATGAGAATGATCTAAAACATTCGATGGTTATTATCCTTTTTCCGAAAAACATGCATTTACAAGCTCAATTTTGGAGGGGACCAACTTTTAATCACCAATTTTTTGGTTGCTCAAATTGAATTTATCATAGAAAACATGTCACTAAACAATTAAATGTTTTTGTCATTAATTTATTTTAATAAATAAAATTTTGTTTTGGTCCAATGTATTAAATACACTATAAAATGGATATCGAAAATTATTGTTTGAATTTATATATCGATAATTAAATCATCAAAAATAACTTATTTTAATGATTAAAAGTTACGAGTCAGAATTTATTTACCTAAATAATTATAATCTTAAATAACATTGTCATCGAAATGAACAATTCAAACTCTTTGAACTTTATAATTACTAATATAAGCAATTTCAGAAAGTTGTAATTCAATGAAACGGATAGAAAAGATAATTATCAAAATAAAACAGACGATAAAAATACATTACTATCTAATGAGATTTTCTCGAAAAGATAAAAGCAAAACACCGTGCATGTATGTGTGTGTGCATATTTGCTTAACATCATTCATTCTTTTGAAATACGACATTGTGGAATATATAATGTTGATTTGGCATCAGTTGTTATAATTTTGTTAGTCTGTTATTAACAGTTAATTTATAGATTAGTACGGTTAGTTTGCTCCTTCTATGTATAAATAATGTATGTTGTACTCTCTATCAATTAACAGCTCATAATTTTGATATGATATCAGATTTGGGCTTCATGTTTATTCACCACGTATTTGTAAATTGTATATTCTAAAATGATATTAAGATTTAATTTAATTTACTATTATAACACAAATAAAAATAAACAAACAAACCTAAAGTAGTAAAGTATTGTCATAAGATAAATTTAATTCGGTATCAATTTTGGACCTTTAGTTGAAGGCTGCTAACTTGATGCTCTTTAACATGATTTATGGAGGGAAATAAATAAATAAAAGTGAAAGTGAAAGGAAACGAGAAAATTGTGTTTTCTCTTTTATTAGGAAGAAAAGTGGAAAAACCAAAGGAAATAAAGACCCAAAACTAGGAAGGTGTTAAAAAAACCCAAATTTCAAATTGAACCTGGAAAAACAAGCAGTTTTGGTTGGATACTTGGATTTTGGATTTTAAGAAACCAAAACTTTTGGATCAGTTTTGGTATGGCCATTTAAACAACCAGAAAAGAATTCGTTTGACGAAAAAATTTCATTAGTTTTCAATTTTAGTTTTTAAGGAAATATTTTCAGATTTACTTCTCATTAGTTTTTAATTTCAATTTTGAAAATTGTTATCACAAGTTAAACTTGTTTTCAACATTTCAATTATACATATTGAAAATGAATTTTTTTAAATAAATTATTCAAGTGAACAGATTTTTATAAAACCATTGTTTTCATTAAAAATGTATAATATATGTACTATAAAACATGTTAGTAGATTGACTAGTTAACTCAACCTTATTGTTCGGTTTAAAGCTGTTGTTTTAATGTATAAAACATGTACTATAAATTGTTCGGTTGATGAAATGTTGATTATAGCCCTTCAATGACTTGACTGTTAGTATATTGACTAGCTAACTCAACCTTATTGTCATACATGAAAGCAATAACCAACTTCAAATCAAATGATCGTAACTTTCAAACCAACCGTAAAGAGTTGTGTGATAATAAACGGTTCACACAAAGTTCTCAACTAGTCCAACATCATGGCATACATTGGTAGATGGTTTGCCAGCGTTCAAGACCCAAAATCCATACTATAAGATTTGATTTCAACTTCTTTTATTTAAAAATAATGTTTAATTCAAAAAAACCAATTTGTGAATTCTATCAATTATCAAAGGGATCATACGAATATGATATGTTGTGATTATCACATTTCATTAATATTTCTATAGCATGTGTGTTTCTGATGAATATGATTCGTGAGTTTCTTACATATCTTTGTCAAGTATAAAAAATACTAACCTTGAAAAAGTGAACATTTCTGAACATTTTTGTAATCGTTTTTAAAATGCAATTCAAGAGTTTATTTTTAAATATTTACGTAATATAAGATTATTTGTAAAATATAACACACATTCACAACTTCTAACTTCTTAAAACTCATAAATATGAAAAAAATAATGTGAACATACGTTTACGATACAACTCATTTGAACATATAATTTCAGTGTATGTTTGAATTTTTACAAGTAGTCTTCTATTGCTATATTTAACATGATTATTATAAAAAATTTAACATGATTATCACAAAAAACTTCAAAAATGTTATTAAATGTAATACCTCCGATATTTCGCAAAAGATTTGATGCTCGTTTAAACTCATATCTAAAAATTCTATCGTGTTTCATAACTCTTTGGTGAATCTCAACTTTACTAATATTATTTTAGTTAATAAGATAGACCCAACCCAAGTAAATATAACCTCTTTAACGTGACGCTTTTGAAAGATACCTCTAAAGTTAGTACTTACACCACAGTTACCACTTACACAAGGGTGCAATGCAATTGTTTCACTACAAAACAATTGAATCATAAAAAAACTCATTTTTCAGTTTTTTTTCCTTCAAAAAAAAAAAAAAGAGAGAACTTTTCCGAACACAATCCTCACTTTTCTACCTCACAGTTCATCTTTTTCTGGACTTGCTTCACCCATAAGCTCTTCGAGCGAGAATTCGTCTTCTTCTATGATCTCTCCGTCTTTCCCATCCCATGGTTCGCTTTCCACGATTTTCGGTGTCCCTTCTAATGGCAGGGTACCCTTTCCTCCAAGCCCAGCTGTTTTCACAAACTCTCTGCCAATTCAAACACAATTCATCATCAGTTGATGCATAGATAGTAGAACGAGAAGAGTGCACGACACGTAGAAAAAAAAAAAAAAACAACGTACATGATTTGGTCTCGTTCAAATGCGCTTCGGAGTGGGGCATACGCGCCTTTCTTTATGTTCAAAGCTACCAAAGCCGGATACCCATAACCACCAACGCCAACATTCTTCTCAAGTTCTGGCTGTTTTCCTGCAGCAGCCCACACATAGCTGCACCATAATATAACTCGTCAATTCATGTTTCCAAAACCACTTCTACTTCCTCGTATAATAATTACCAAACTAATTTCTTTTAGAAGACAAAGTGGCGCTAGAATCGTTATACATTATCTTGAGCAAGACCAGGGTGTCAGTGTATGCATTATCGTTACAAAATCTACGAAAAGAAGTTTCAGGGTATGCACTAAACCTGTAATACCAGGTTGTTACTGCCATAAAATTTGTTTCTTTGACAAATTGGAAGGTGGTGTGTGTAGCAAGAACAACTTCCAACAATTGTGATACGAATCAGGAATTAATTAGAGCTGATGCAAAGGAACCAATGATTTTCCCTGGAATTTGATTGTAATCATACTTCTGATTCAATTGAATTATTGTCTCCTTCATTCTATTTCTAATTCTTCTGTTAATTGATTCAGAATATCATTACCTCATCACATTGGAACTGTGTAAAAGAGGATCTTGGTTTTTTTTTTTTAAGCGAGAAAGAAATGGAATTGACAAAAATTACCTGTATGGACTCCTTTTGAACTTCTCTGCAACTGATAATAACAACTCTAGATACTTGTTCCTTCCCTCTGCTTTGGAGTCCAAAATGTCAGGGAGGAAAGCGACGAAACAGATGGCTGCTGAACCACATTTCTCTTCCAATACATCCTAGAATGGGAATATTATGAGTAAGTGTCATGCTTCATTACTTGTATTGCTATTATTCCATGAGTTTGCAGGGACGAAGAGGGAAAACATGAAATTAACAAAAAGATTTGAACTCACTGGGCTAGTCAACTCAGTCACTTCAGGAGGTGCAACATTTGTTTCTAGCTGAACAAGAGCAAACGATTCAATCGCTGAGGCAGTTCTTGCTCCTTCGTAAGTGATTGGACTATCTTTGTCTGCACCAAACACCAAAATTGTCGGGAAACCTTGGACCTTAAACCTGTTCATTAAAGACTGAAAACCATATTTCATCAGTAAACTTCATGTTTTGGTATTATCACCAAAATTCATCAGTAAAATCATAACTCTCCAAAGAGATTCAAAATGTAAGGGTTGTAGAGATCTACTCATCAAAGCAACATGATTTTACTAAACATTGGATACACAGATTTTTGTAAAACACAGCTGCATTTTACTGTCTGCCAGAGTAGTTAAATCCAAGATTACCTTCTCATCATCACAGTTCACTTGACCAAATTTCACCTTCCCCTGCAAGTTCTTTGCAGCCTTCTTCCACTCAGGAGCAAGCTTCTTACAATGCCCACACCTGAGGAAAAGACGATGAGTCGATGACATACAGAAAATCTTCAAGACTGGTTTGAAAGAACTTGTATTGCATATAACATATTAGATTGTGAAATACAAACATCAGAAAGTGTCATGTTTGCATTATGCAAAAAGAATTTAGTTGGCATTTGAAAACAGCACTTTTAGCAAGAGAAAAAGTAGGAGTTTACAAATTCTTATAGCTGCATATCGTGTTAAATGATCCTCCTAGTTCCAGTTTAAGCAACAAACCCATCAAGATATATTTTGTAGCCTAAACATTAAAAACAGAATTTGCTACTCAATGTTTGTTATTAACATGTTTACATTCAACCATGTGGTGCATAAACCACCAAGTAATCAGAGAAACATATTCTGATTGCGATATCAAGATCATAAGTTGGCAAACAGACTGCCAATGCAAAAAACTCAAGAGCAGAATAATTACCAGGGTGCAAAAAATTCTACCAGCCAGAGATCTTTGCTTTTAACAACCAATTCATCAAAATTTTGTGAATTCAGTTCAACTGATGCACTTGGTTCTGACTTCTCACTTGATCCCCCGGTTGCTTTTCCATTTAATCTGTCCTTGAGGAGTGCCTTCACCTGTGTAAAAGAACTTGTCTATGAATACTTCAAACATAACAGCATGCATATAGGAATTATTAATAACAGGCAGAAGATGAGTCTAAAGTAGTGTAAATGATAGTAAGGGTTTCAAAACAACAGTCCAGTGTTTTACAAGAAATTTCTTGCAATCAATTAGAGGGCATCCTAAGTAAAAAGTTTCTTCGGTTAAATGACATTAAATTGTATTTTCAGCAAAAGATATACAATGAAATTTCATGATATATCATACGTAATAGAGAAAGATACCAGTTCTATAACAAGATGTCAAAACTTAAAGATCAATATAATGACCTGTTTGAGTGCAAATTCTGCTATTGGTTTTGCTTCCCTAGCTCCTTGGTAGTCAACAGGAGGTTTTCCAGGTACAAACACCTTGATGGTTGGAAATCCTTTGATACCGTATTCCTGCAGAAAGCATACGGCAACAAGTTAGACAAAATGCATGTTTTTCTCATGTAACTAATTAATCAAACAAAATATATTTAGAAATGTAGTTTCTTGCTGGTTACAAGATCCAACAATAAAAATTAGTGATAAACCCATATTGCGGGTGTATGTTCCACAATATAAAAATAACCGTGACCATACGCTTACACCCTTCCCTGCTGTTTCCACCAAGCAAGCAGCCAAATTATGGTTACATTTACATATGCGTCCATATATTAAGCCTCCATCCACCAGCTGATAGTCAAGTTTTCATCTAAACTGGTTTATGGCTATGCCATATGTAGACTGAATTTGAGACAACATTAAAAACCCTTAGTTGACTAAGATATATGTTATTAATACCCCTCACTTACCAGGAAAGTAGCATCATAGGTCAGAGTGTCAGACGCATTATTATATTGTGGAGAGAAAAGGAGCTATAAATGTTGATATGTTACCTTTTATTTGCGTTCATTAACGCATCACGTCAGTAACAATAAGATGAAGACTACCCAAAAATCAATTTAGCAACCTTCTTTATCAAATGTCAACAAACAACCCTCATCATCTTTAGCACTCATTCTCAATGTAACTGGATTCCTTATGATTGTCTTAATGGTTAGCTTTTTAGAGATTGAATTCCTTAAAAACATTCTCAATGCCACTTTTCCATGAGCATCACATCGATACTATAGTACACCGTCCAGGGGTACAATGTTCTTTCTTAAATCTTAAGGGGAAATCTTCATTAAAAAAACGGAAGTGGGGATACCAGAGTTACATTTACATCACACTCTGTAAGGTTTGTATAAGAACTAACTACATATAATTTCTCATAACCATAACTCAAATGAGCAGATATATCAAATGAAAACTGAAGAAAGAATAAATTTATAAACCTGAGCAATAGACTGGTGTGCATCAGCATCAATAGCTGCCACAGTTGCTACCCCTTTCAAGACGGTGGCTGCCTTTTCCCATGTTGGCGTCAAAGCTTGACAATGGCCACACCATGGTGCAAAAAACTCAACTAGAACAACGCTGTTTGAATTTACAACCTGACAAAAATACCACATTAGGTGCCATGCAAAAAAGGATCAAATCTCGAATTCCTTCTAGCCAGAGTCTGGAAATATTGTCATCGCAGAAAGCTAATGCAATATAAAAAATAAATAAACATATGGACTGTTGCAACTTTCTCATGAAAGTTGATACCAGACTCTATTTTCGTTTTATGGAATGAACAAATATATATCAGCATAAAAGAAGATGTAGCCCAAACAAGTATTGCTAGCAGTCGCACACTTCAACTGACTCACCTCTAAACCAAGAAAATTATCACTCATTCGACTTCAGCCTCTGTATTTAATTATTTATGAAGCAAACACATAAAGAAAACATGCATATGGCCTGACTCGCGAGTTACATGACATTTAAGTCATTCGACTTGGATTTTTAACTAAAACAGGCAAGCAAGCATAAATAAGTACAGCACATTTTGACTATGTGAGCAAGAACATAGGGAGAGAAATTATCAAGAAACCTACTTGCCCTTTCAATTCTGCAATTGCAGTCATGTTCATGGTACAATTTACATAACACTCAATTTGGCAGTTTAAATTAAGTTTCCAGCTTAGCAGATTGACAGAAAATTACCAGGCTTTCCCACCATTTGCATGTTTTATTGCCATTCAAAAAGAAAAAAAAAATGATAGCCAACTCTTGTTCTATAGCTTTACTATTTGGCAACCATTAATTGAATGGCAATTCAACTGAATGTAAGCATCTAGCATAGTGGCTCAAACAATTCTAAACTTTTTAATGGATTACTTGGCAAATTAGCTAGCCTGAGGATCTCCCGGATGGTTGACAGAAATACAAAAAGATTGGCATATTTTCAAAAATTTCTCTCTTGCAGTTCTCTCTCTATTGATATTTGGTAGCATCAATATCTATTGATTGATTCACGGATTGATCCCAAGAAAACCCCATTGAACTAATGATCATAACATTTTAATGGCAGCAATATGCTTAAAATTTGAAGTCATTTTCGTAGTTTTATATCGACCAAAATCAGTAAATCACGGTGAAACACGGTAGTAGTTCAACATAAATAAAAAACAGTTTATCTCAAGATCAATAACAAACGCAAAAATGGAAATTCGGAACACGACACACATAACAAGAAATAGGATTTATGATCAATTTTATTTCAGATAATTCGTGATTTAATCAAACAGAATCGTATAAATGGACATTGATTTGATTACCTTTGACTTGAAATTAGAAGGAGTGAGCTGAAGCACCGGTGATGATGATCCATAGAATGCATCAACAAGATTTAAATTTAAAGTGACTGATAACAATAAGAAAGAAACCAAGATCAATACTTTTGCCGAGAGATTCATGCTTTCTTAACACACACTAAACACGCAGTGTTGAGAAGTGATGAATGGAAAACGTAGGAATAAACCTTACGGGCGCAGAGTAGAAAAACCCCTTCAAGTGTTTGATACCGTGGACCGGGGTTACGTGTTTTAACCAATGAGATTGGAACACGTCATTGCGCCATGTCATGCGAGCAGGATTTGAAACGTGGACGAACAGGATTTGTTGAATCTGCAAAATAGTCGAAGGTGGATTATTCTTACGGAAAAAGAAAATTCAAATAATCAAAACTTTCCTCTCCCAATAAAAAATTATTTGTAACCACGATTTTCAATTATAATTTAGTTAATATTTTTCTTACCATTTAAATTACTTTTCTCAGACCAATCAATTTAAATAAAATGTCTCGGAAAAATCAAAATAAACATGAAACTAAAAGGGTTTATTACGAAAAAACCAACATGTTTTCAAGATTTTTATATTTTCGTCTCCCAATGTTATTTTTTTTAGTTTTGTGAAATTTGACTATTAGACCCGGTTTTAATTATTAAATCGGATTTTTGGATACTGAAAAACCGGTATCTAATATTCATTTTTCACTAAACAAAAAAAAATAATTTAAATTGAGGACTTTTATGAATATATATATATATATATATATATATATATATATATATATATATATATATATATATATATATATATATATATAGGGACGAAAACGTAAAAAAAAAAAAAAATGAAAACATGTTGGTTTTCTTCCTAATAAACCCAACTAAAAACTAATTTAAGCAAACTCATCTCTCATAATTAAATATTGTCCATATTTACCCATATATCTCAATGTTTTGTTCTTGATTGTGACGAGTGCTAAATAAAGTTGTACATAATTTTAAAATTAAAAAAATAATAAGTTATGACAAGTAACTATAATGTTCATGTATATTTATTAAAACTAAAATTTATATATTTTAATTTTAAGTTTATATAAATATCCACTCGTGGGTTACAAAACTAGTTTAAAAGAAAGATTACATTCAATGGAAATAAATTATTATTATTCATTATCGTATGGGTTTTATAGTTTTTACTAAATAGCAATGTGTTTGTGTTTTTAAAGGGTTTATTATAAAAAAAATAAATATATTTTCACGTTTTTAGCGTTTCAGCCCTTCATGTTGTTATTTTTCATAAAAATCTTCAAGTTATTTTTTTTTATTTTAATGAAAATTGGACATCAGACCCCGGTTAACCGGGTTTTTAAAAACTGAAAAACCGGATTCTAATGTTCAAATTTCACTAAACAAAAAGAAAAAAAATTAACTTGAGGACTTTTATGGAAAAAAATAACATGAAGAGACGAAAAAGCAAAAAATATAAAAACATGTTGGTTTTTTTTTCATAATGAACCCCGTTTTTAAATAGGCAAACATGTACAATTTTTTCACCCTTGTCATGCAAGCTTTTAAATTCATTTGTGTAATACAAAATATTAAAAATATACGATTAACATTAATATAAAAAACCAAAATATACAACTTTATAAATAAAAATATACAAATTACAAGTATAATGATCCTAATTGAGTTTAAAAAAAGCCATTACGGGCTCATACACAACTTCTTTAGCATTCACACCAAAAACAAAATCAGCATGTGCATAATCCTCCTTGTACTGTACAACAAGCTTATCCGCATCGTGATCCTTTACGCTTTCGAGCAGTGTTTTTACATCTTCCGTATCGGAGAGCTCATCTGCCCCTCCGTAACTAAGGTACATCGGGAAGTCTTTTGGGATGCTTCCCATGTCATAAACGGGAGGCGTGGACTGCCCGTAATGCTTCTCGTTATCATCAACATTGCCGTAATCAAACATCGCTATGGTCCCTGTTCGGACCACTGCACAAATTTTCGACAACAATCATAAAACAAACAATTTTTATATCGTGTATTTTCCACATGATCATACAATTAATTTCATGACTGTTAAATAAATTGTTTGGGAGTTTAAGCTGATGGTTTAAACAACTCGCAGGGCAGTTTTTGAGGTGGGCAATAGGAGACCCTCAGCGACTTTTTCTGATGTAACATGAAAACATCAAATCCATTTTATTTTTAGGAGATGTCCATAAATTAAATGAAAATATTTTGCTATATTTATATTACTTTTTTGGATATTTGATTATACCAATTAGTAATATGTTTATACTTCTAAAATTTTCATGTTTAGGGTGCCTATTTTACATTTATAGTACAATGCCCTTAAAATCCACGGGACGATCCCGACAACTGGTGTTAAATGCAGATGCAAGGTGTTATTAATTATAATACTCAAATGTATATAAAAGGTTGAATGGTATGCGTTGATAGACATAATGTTTTACTTTGAGCAAGATGGATCATGTTCTTTGTCGACGTTGATTGAGGTTCGTGCTCTAGAAACTTGTCGGTCATCGAAGAGTTCACACAACAATTTTTCCCTGCATTTACCATAAAATAAATCATTTTAGGATAATATATAATTAGCGTACCGCATACATAGTGAAATGGTAAGAAAACCTGTAAATGATGTCATCAAGTCACTACAATTGTTTCCCGGATTCTTGCAAATGACACTTAAAAGATCAGCAACGGCTTGCCTGTATAAAAAGAACACATTATACATGTACGTATGATGTTTAATTCATTACTAAAAAAACAAATATTTATCATGATGAATTATAGCAGTCTAAAATCCATTATATTGAGGGCTTTTCACTTTTGTCTATTCGGCTTATATATGTAGGGACATTAATCGATGATTGACCAAATGAAAATAATATTGTAAGGTTAACCAAATACATTGTTTCAACTATATTTTGAACCTAAACCTAAATTGAAAAACTGATTACTTTAACTTTGTTTTGATGAAGTGTAAAAGATGAGTTATTTTATAAAAATTAGGAGGGAAAATAAAGATATGAGAGATTGACATGTGACATAAAATTGTTTTACTTTATTAATAAGTATAGATTCTATATCAAAGAACAAATTTGAAGTGAATAGTATTAGTTTTCATGAGACTTTTATCACTATCAAACAATTTTCGTCGGTAATACGGTAACAAGAGTAATGTGTAAATTTGGTAAGATGCATCTTTCTTACCCTCTTGGAGCAAATTCATGGAGACCCAACCAATATAGTGCCTATTACAAGAACATAAATGTTCAGTCGATAAATAGTTGATAAAATAATCGCTTCAAAATGATGAAACAGGTGAGATTTACTTCGCCTAAAAAGGCATCGGCACCAGCCCTAGCGAGAGTTGATGACATTTGTCCTAGATACGCAATGGGGCTAAGTAACACGGCTGATCTTAACATGTTCAACGTCTGATCTTTTGAAAACGCAGCAAACGCAATCAAAGTTCCCTAATAAATTATCAATCTTTAGTTTAAAACACAAACAAGAATTTACCATGGCCAAGACATCACAAATATTTTGCAACACAAATAAGCTTTAACGAATAGCGAAACGATTTGGTTTCAAAAAGTTACCAATGAATGACCAACATAATGCATGTCTTGCCCTGTTTGATCGTGCACATACCCGATTGAAGCCGGAAGATCAAACGCTACTAATTCGTCCCACGACCATTCCCAATAGGCCTACAAAACACAGAGTCATTCAACGCTAAAAGCAAAGAAAACCAGTTACAACCAGGTTAACAAAGTTGACTTATATGAAATTTATCTGGTTAACCAAAAGTCAAAAAACCAGTTAATTAAGATCATGACATCATGAAGAAAACAGACCGGATCACTAGGATCAAGCGACGTATGACCACGACTAAAATTTGTTCCACGAGTGTTGGCGATCCACACATCGAACCCATTGTCTGCCAAAACAAAACCAAGAGATTCATCCGGGGAGTTTAAAACCCACGTCCCGCCATCCTATCAAACCACAAAACATTAGCTTTCATTCAACATCTGGCCGGATATCGCGTAGATTGAAAATTTACCATAAGAACCCCATGTTGTAGAAAAACCGGCGGCTTGTCTGCCTTTTTACCATCTCGTCCTGTCGGAATCCGCTGCATGCTAAGTATGTAACCATCTTTCGTCGTCACCTAAACCAAAAAAACATAAAACAAAACATCGTCGACTCGACCCTAATACAACTTATCAAATTGAATAATAATAACTAACAATTTCAACTCATACATGTAAAAACATATCAATTTGTATAGCATTTATTTATCGCTAATTAAACATATCGATCCAGTTAGTAAAAAAAAAAAACAAATAAAACGGTTCAAAAAGTAAAATTGTTTTATGCAAATATTACATCATTAACCAAAAATAACTTTTTAATTATACATGAATTCAAAAACCTTGTTAAAACGCAACTTGACCCGGCCCAACTTGTTTTGATTCGTTACCCAATTCAGTACCCATATATATTTTTAATAATCGGAGTTTAACCCGTTTGGTATGAGGGGATATATAAGTGTGAGGTCACAGATCCGTCTCCCGTCGAAGGCAATTATGAATTTAGGTGGTGAAAGTAAGTCTAAAGTCCTCATTTGGGGCAAATGAGTATTTTAAAAGTAGGAGTAGGTTGGTTTGTCGTTCAAAAAAATTTATATATTTTGACACCTTATATTGTAAATTTTAGAATTTACCAAGCGAACACAAACCTTGTGTTCTTCGCACTCGTAGCCTTCTATCTCAACCAATAAGCTACATATGCCAACCTGATTAACCGATGTCGAAGATGACTCGATCTGACCGTTGATTGAATTCAGGTTACGTGTAGCTTTAGTAATCGAGATCAAGTAAAAAACGACGATCGTTATAGTGATAACTATGTAAGCCATATTTGTTTGCTTAATTAGACACATTCTTATATGGCCATATTATATAGCAAATTAAGACATTGATACTAAGACAAAATAGACCATTGTTTAATACATGGTCCTTGGACCATTTGTTTAACATTACCTTGTTTAACATTACCATGTGTCCTTACTTAAGAATTTCGTTACAATTACGGTTTCGTACCGAGTGATTAGACCTCTAATACGATCATCTCGAAGGTATAGAACAAAGTGTTCATATTTCAAATGACAGTTTTATCATCTTGTATTCGTTCTTGATGTGTTATACGAGTCGACAATTCGGATTATAATTTTTTAACATTAATAATTACCTAAATAGAACGGGTCAAACGGCTTAAACATATTTTTTAACACGTATGAGTTCTGTTTTTTTAATAGGTTAAATGTTTGAAATCTGAAATCACATCTGAAATTTAAGAGGTGGACTTAAAGTCTGGAATTTGAAATCATGTCTGAAATTATTTAGAAAATATTAGAATTTGAGACGATTAATTAAATTTTAAGTTTTAAATTATTTATATATTATATTTAATTAATTTAAAAAAGTAACATATTAAATAAATCAATATTTTTGTTAATTAAATTGAATAAATATTTTTAATGAATGAAATTAAATAATTATTTTTATTTAATTAAAGTGAATTTCATATTTTAATTAAATAAAATTGATTTAGTTTAAAGAGAAAATTTTTCAGATATCAGACAGGGAGTTCATCTCTTAATTTTCAAAATAATATTTGAGGTTTTAAATCTTGAGCCTGAAATCACTGAAAAATCTGAAATTCACTTAAGTCTGAAATGTAATAACAAACAGTCTTAAACACTTAAAATCTGAATTTTAAGATTTAAGACGAATTAAGATATGAAATTATCAAACAAACAGGACCTTAATCATCATTCAACTAAATGATCATTAGCCAAGAATGCGAAAAAAACCAAAAAATCAAACCTGAGAAAAGGTATTCATTTCAAAATAACAGATTATTCGAGTTTGGAAAGTTTTAACAGAATCACCGTTTTTCTTTTAGAAAAACATAAAAGTCATGTTTTTTGAAAAAGAAAATTTATATGAAAAGTGGAAAACAAAAGACCTTCTATTCCAAAAAAAAAAAAAAAAAAAAACCTCACTATTTAGTAAGACAATGTTTCGGGTTGTCATGTCCGATTGTTCGTGAGAAGTTGTAACGAGTTTTAGTGGCAAAATTTTAACCCATCTTTTCGTGTTGGGTTCAAGTAGTATTTAACTTTTCTCGTGTGGATTTGTTTTCGATATTCGGTTTTCAATTATTAACATAGGTATTCAGTATTTTGTTCAATTGAATTTTTTAAAAACATAGATTAAAATTTCAGAACCCGAAACCAACCTTTATTTAATACCATAGTATGTATAACTTTCTTCCTTCTTTGGCGCATAAGCACTAGCTAGATCGAGGGCTTTCGAAACGAAGTACTTGGCTTATAGCCTTATATGGCTACTGTCAACAAGAAAACTGCCTACTCGTGGCACACTTTTTATATCTAGTAAAAGGTTTAATCATGTTTTTTTGAAAAAGAAAATTTCTAGGAAAAGTGGAAAACAAAAGGCCTTCTATTCCAAAAAAAAACTTCACTATTTAGCAAGACAATGTTCAGGGTGTCATGTCCGATTGTTTGAGTGATAACGAGTTTTAGTGGCAAAATTTTAACCCATTTTTTCGTGTTGGGTTCAAGTAGTGTTTAACTTTTCTCGTGTCTGATTTGTTTTCGATATTCAATTTTCAATTTCAATGTTCAACTAGGTTATTACCCATGTAAATACATGGGTTAATTTAAAAAAAATTAAAACAAACATTTCTAAAGATATATAAAGTAATTATAAAAATTAGTGTTTATTGAGTTTTAGTTAATTTAATATTAAATTATGTAGTGTAAATTAGAATTGTTTTGATTCATACTGAATTTTAAATTAGATTTTAATATGATAAGTAAAAGGAGTTTGTAACACGTGTTAATTTAAATAAAAGCTGACATGTGACGATTTACTTATTTATATTATAGATTTATAGACACTTAACAAAGTGTAGACCCCTTATATAGATATATAGAAATTATTACTTTAGATTGCTCCCTATTAAAAGTTATTGGAAGAAAAAAGTAAATTATATCAAATTATAGGTAAAATAAATCAGTGACAATAACATTTTAAATTTAAATTTACATAAAAAACATTATATAATAAAAGTTATTGAGAAATTATAATGTTAAGAATAAATAGTTTTATGATTTATTTACGTGTGAAATCTTGTTCTATATTTTAAATGTAATTAATAAAATAGGAGAACAAAATTTATTACGTCAAATTAAATGATGGAGGGAATTTAGGTGAAATATTGTTAGTTAGTTAGCTATATGGTTTAATCTAATTATTAAATTAAAGTTAATTATATTTAAAAATAGGAAATTAAAATACACATGTCAATAATTAAATATGACAAGTGATAATATTATAAGATGACAAATTTCATTTACTTACTTGTATAATAGTATTTATTTATAGATATAGATTATATAGTTTAATACTCATGTATTACATGGTAGGGGTGTTCATGGATGGTTAACTGAACCGAAATCGCATTTTGGATGGTTAACCGGAGATACCTGTTCGATGATTTCGTGAACCTAAACCTAAACCTAAACCTAAAAAACCGGTTAACCGGTTTTTTCGGTTTTGTTATTCGGTTAACCAATTAACCAAATTTTATTTAATTAATTATATTTTAAATTAAAAACCTTCAAAAATTAGTTCCTAAAAACTAAAAATGTCTAAGTTAATAAAAGTGATGAATAAAACTACAAATTATCTATATAAAAGATTGGACATTACCTTTAAAATTCTAATAAAAACAAAAAAAATAATTTTATAATTTTCTAAATTAAATTGTTCAAGTGTAAATATTGTTGTTTTGAATTTAAAAATTAATGTATACTAATAGATAAGTTACAATTTTAAATTATTGTTGGGATAAATGTTAATATTTGTAAGCATATAAGTTAAAATATATAAAATTAAATTTATTTCGGTTTTTCGGTTAACTGTCCGTCACCGAAATCGTGAACCTAAACCGAAGTTTTTTCCGGTTCGGTTAACCAAACCAAAAAAAAAAAAAAAAACCGGTTCGGTTAACCTCAAAATCGGAACGGTTTTACGGTGTTTTATTATCGGTTTTTCGGTTTCGGAATTTTTTGAACACCCCTATTGCATGGGTTTATTTTAGAAATAGATACATATAAATATGTATAATATAATAATTATATGAATAATAAATTTTGCTTAATTTTAGTTGGTTAGTTATTAGATTAATCCATATCAGATATATTTGATTTGTTTTAAAATTTAAAAATAAAATCAGTAAATGACGTGGCAAAAGGAGAGAACGACATGTGTCAAATTCAATGAGAGCATGTCATGTGGCATGTTAGTTACTCTTTTAATAGTATAGATAGATTATTAACGTGGGTATTCAGTTTTTTGTTCAATTGAATTTTTTAAAAATAGATTAAAATTTCACAACCCAAATAATAAGGGCTAAAGCTATACAATAGCAGTATACTTTTTAAGGTGTATCGATATAGTATGTGTACTTTTTATATTGTTAATATGATACATTTACTTTATATGAACGATTATTTCGTCTAGCTTTGCGCAGTTGTGGAAGAATCGTCGGTACGAACTTGTTCACCGTTGGATCTGCGTGAAATTTGAGGAGAAGCTTCACAACACATAGTTATTCTATCTGGACGGTGGAGATCGTCATTAGATATTTCTGCAGAGGTCTGTAGGTGTTTGAAGTTGGTTGTGCTGTGTGATTTCTCCTACCAGGTTATCAAAAGGACGAGAAAGTGTATTTGATGCTTCAATTATGGAAATTTGAACATTAATAAAAAGAGAAATTTCACTCTTAACATGTATAGCCAGTAACCGGTTACCAAAGGTATCATATTGGTATGAAAAAATGTAGTACACGTATCAAATTTGAACGATTCAGAAAGTACACGTGTAATATGAATAATTAAAACAGTACACGTACCATATCGATACATTTTAAAAAGTACACAACTATTCTACGGCTTTAGCCCAAATAATAATTAAACAATACATTTTCGACTAAAATAAATTAATAACTATTCAACGTATATAATATATTTATATTTGCTTTATATAGTAATAATAAATATTTTTATTTATAAATTATTTTTAAAGAAAATCTAAAGCAGGTCAATTGAGTTGATTTTAGGCATTTCAGTTTGACTCTAATCCCACCAAAAAATTTTCTTATCTATTTTGTGTAAATTCATTTTTAACCGGCTTTAAGTTCATATCGATTCTTTCGTGTCGGATCATGTCAGAAATTACCAAATTACATTTTCCGAATGCTCAATTCTATTTGCATCTCTGATCTCCCTCCTTGAAATGACCTTTTGCATATCTTATGATTTTGAAATTTCTCATTATTATATTAATTTTTTTAATTCTTATATTATTATTTTGAGGTTTTCTATTTTTGATAGAATTTCATATATATCATTATAAAACTTATAAATTCCGTATATATCCTTACAAATTTCCTAATTACATCAATATCCTTCTAAAACTCTCGTATATATCCAGATGTCCATATAAACAAACAAAATATCATTTTCTTAATCTGTTTATCATCAAATGACTAAAATAACCCTCCTAAACTCTAACAAAAAAAAAAAAAAAAAAAATCCTAGCTTCGTTCCCCTGTCTAAAGTCGAAGCATCGTTCCTTCTCCACATCCCTCTCCAATGTCGCCGGTGTTTGACCCTTTCTGTTCATTCGCCGTTCTCCGACTCCACCATGCAGTTTGCACAATTCTCTATCTAATAATTATATATAATTTTGTGTTCTTTTAAAAGCTAATCAAAAGATTCCATCATCTTTATATGTAGTTTATTAATGAAAATTAATGTACACAGGTTTCGGTAATTGGTGTATAAAATTAAGTCGGATTTTCAAAATAAAAATAATATGCAAAGTCATACTAGATTGTGTGTATGGGTTTGTAAAATCAATCAAGATTTTGGATATGAATTTGGATTTGTTAACGTACATAACCAAATTTAAATCACATCGATCTCGATCCTCATCACCAAAAGTTCGATCGACATGAGGAATACTCCAGTGGAGCATCGTGATGGTCTCGATCAGAAACGACATTACGTCGGACATGATTTTATCAAACAAAAACAAAAAAAAATATACCTAGATTAATGTTTTAAAAGAACATTATGCCGGACATAAGTTTATCGAACAAAAGAAAAGAAACTGCAAAGCGAGTTCACGTTAGATGACGGAGAGAGAGGGTCAAACACCGGCGACTTTGGAGAGCGACATGGAGAAGGAACGACACTTGGACTTTGGAGAGGGACACAAAGTTGTCTAGGAGGGTTATTTTAGGTATTTGACGATAGATAAATTAAAGAAAAATGATATTTTTATATTTTTTTTAAATGATTCTTTAATTATAAATTGAACATTTGGATATATATGAAAGTTTTAGAGTTTTAAAAGGATATTGATGTAATTAGGAAGATTGTAAGGATATATACGTAATTTGTAAGTTTTATAAGAATATATATGAAATTCTCCCTTTATTTCTTTATATTATATTGATTTTATACTTGAAATATTTTATTTTCCATTATTATTATTTTTTTGCTTTTGGTATCATTTTCCTTTATGGTTAATTTTAATTCTTTTATTATTAACCTTTTTTATTTTATTATTATTTTATCATTGCACCTTTAAAACATTAAAAAAATAATACATAAATCGAATCGACACTTGTAAATAAAACATGTACATAAATTGTTGAAAATTCTTTATGAACAATGCAACAAAATGAAGAAAATGTAATTAACATACATTAATGCAACAAAATAAAGAAAAAAACATAATTTATATTGATCTTTAGACGAATTTTTAAAATGCAATATTACATGGGTGATGATTACAGCAAGATGTATTTAGTTCGTTATAAGCATTGAGACGAGCACTATATACGTTCAACCATCCATAGCATTATAATCACGACAACGTGCATTTCGCATGGAAGTATCCATCGGGTACTTTCTTTCTAAATCAATATTCACATAATGGCAATCATGAATGTGGTTGCAATATGCGTAGGTTGTTGCAATTTTGATTTTTGATGGACCGAACCGAATTGGAAAAATTGTCTTTGGATTCTTTTTTGGTTATATGATGAACAATTACACCATACTTATTTGCCTCAAGAAGTCCGGTATCAAGCATGATCATCTAATGATGTTGCGCCACATTGATTTGAATTATTTTAATGATACAGTTAATTGATTTATGTCTGTCTTTATTGAAATCTTTAATTTGGTCGACGTAAATGAAATCTTTATTTTTTCAAAAAAATTTAAAAATAATATATAAACTATAAAGCAGAAAAACTCAAATATAAAAATTTGTCCAATAATTATAGTATTTTTAAAAAATGTTTAAAAAAAACTAAATGTAACTGCAGAAAATATTGCTATAAAACAAAACAATTCTATAGATAAAATGCGTTTGTTCATATAATAAATAAGTTTATATAGAAAATAATCAATTTGTAAGTATATTACAATAATTTAATAGAAAATAAATAGTATTTTTAATCATATTAGTTTTAACAGATCGAACAACCTTTATTTTATAAGTGTTTGAAACTTCTTTAAAAAATGCCTAAATTCCTAAATGTGAATAGTTTAAAAACCAGACTATTCAAAATATCATTGAACTACTTACGGAGTGTTTAGTTCGTAGATTTTTTTCTTTATGATTTGCATTCTGTCAAAATATTTGCATTATGCAACATTTTCATTTGTCAGGATATTGTCAAAGAATCTGCAATATTTTTTGGAAAAAATTGTTAATATGAATAATTCAAGGTAATTGGGATTTAAAATTCTAAGAAGAAGACTGAATTATTAAATCACAAAGAATGAACAGATTTAAAAGAAAGCCTAAGGGCCCGTTTAGTTAACATGTTTTCACTGAAAATTTTCGTCAAAAACAAAAGTTTCTAGAAAACATGTTCAGATCGATTTGTTTTTTGATCTTTTCAGTCTTTAATTATCAGCTTTTGGTTTTCAAATTTACAATTAAACTTGAAAACATATTTATGAGGTTTTTAATCTAGTTACCTGAATCTATGTTATATAAGGGTAGTGAAAAATGAAAACGCAAAAACTATTCCATCTAAACACATCTCATTTCTAAAATGTGTTTTCTTAAAAATAATCATGTTTTCAGTTTTATTAAAAACTTCAAACCAAAAATTCTCGATTGCTAAATGCACCCTAAAGTTTTAGATCCTGATTGAAATATGTGAACAAAACACAATATTTTAAATGCAAACCACAGTGAATCCTAGAAAATTCACAAACCAAAGGCCCCTTATGTTTTAATTTGGTTTATTTATTTATTTATCGGCTCGATCTTCGTCTACCTTCTACCTAATCAAAATACACACATATACATACACATGCACACACAATGCTAGATGGAGTTTATAGTAGATAAAGATTCAAAATACCATTCAACTACTTAATCAAAGATGCATCACACACACATATATAAATACAAAGCTTCAACTAGTTTCGTCTAAAAGATGTCAAATTATATTTATATTCATATGTGTGTGTGTATATATATATATATATATATAGAGAGAGAGAGAGAGAGGGTTCAATGGAAAACCACCATGCACCGGAAAACTTGTGAAAACCGCACTGCACCACCACAAATGCATCAAATTCTCCTCGTGATGCATCAAAATCCCTCGTGATGCATCAAATTTCCCGCGTGATGCATCAAAATCCCGCGTAATGCATCATTTTATTTACGATCATGCCACCGCGTTTTTCATTAAATGCACCAAATCGGACGGTATGCGTACGTTTCCACAGTTTTCACGTGCATAGTGGTTTTCCATTGAACTCATCCCTATATATATATATATATATATATATATATATATATATATATATATATATATATATATATATATATATATATATATATATATATATATATATATATAGGATGAGATCCATTATGAACAATATATAAATTATGAACATTGTGAACAAATCATATGCAGCCACGTCAGCCAACTATATTATTAATTAAAAAGTATTAAAAATTGCAACAAAGGGGCAAAATTGGAAGAATGGACATTCGTGGAATCTGCAATAGATATCACAATTAGATTCATTCCTATAGTAACGGGTCTTGGATAAACCTTCGAAGAAGATCAACATTAGGTTTCGTAGGATTCATATTGTCGAATCGATTTATTTAAAAAGCGGTGCAGCAAATTATTTTGGACAATTAAATTCTTTTGAAATTAGGGTTTACGGTGTAGTCGTTCCCGTCGATTCAGGCTGCATCTGTTGCATGTTTGCATCCCCCTTGTTATACGCAAAGATGTTTACATAGTTTCACTGTTTATGTGTTTAATCTGAGATTACAACTTGCACGACCTGCCCGACATTCAAAGTTAATAGTTTTCATCCCCATTGTTATACGCAAAGATGTTATTAGGCTTGAAGTCTTTGAATTCTAAATTTTACTAGAAGAAGCTTTTTAAATATACCTTTACCCATACATGAATTATCTTTTTGTGTACGCTATGTTTGCTACATCTTGTTGTAATCAATTAATCGATTTCTGAATTAAGTGTTTACAGTTGAAACGCGGTTGTGGCAAAACAGAAATACATATTTATGTTCATTGATAGAATAGGATGCAGTTAAGTTAGTTTAATTAATTGATGAGTTTACCGCAGTTTGTGCAGTTGCATATGCAATCAATGAATTATATTAAAATAGCAATTTTTACATACCGTACACAATATCAATATCAGTTTTTCATATTACAACTGCAACAGGTGCACAAGGAGCATAACATTCCATACGTATGCAATAGCTGCACCAGTTGCATCACATTTTATATGCACAAACTTAATGAAACTTTTACATGCAGTTTGGGCAACTGTTGCATTTGAACATTGTAATTGCCCATGAAAAAAAAAATAAGAATTCATAAAACAGAAACTTTGCAATTTATTCATTAAATTATTGGACACAAGAACATTAAACGGATAGAAGAAGCATGAAAGATCGATTGCATAAATTAACACGTTATCGAAAACAGCAGTCAAAGATTGTTAAATAACCACCGAAACAGATGAACCGCAAAGATGGAAGGAAATCACACAAACAATTACAGTAATACGGAGATATCCTATGTAGAAGAACGGTGAGGGGTTTGAAACGCAAAATGTCGGTGGTCTATACGGTTTTGATCGTGAATTAAATCAACACTGCTATAAATCAGGACATTCTGTTACTAATTTCATAATCAAAAAATTAAATTAATTGCTAATCACCATAATGCCCTTAACCGCAATTAATTAATAAATTAATACATAATTTAAGAAATGCTGATTTGTCAAGATATCACTGCTCCACATTGTTCACAATATCTAACTTGTTCACAACTGATCTCTCGTCTATATATATATATATATATATATATATATATATATATATATATATATATATATATATATATATATATATATATATATATATATATATGGGTGGGTTCAATGGAAAACCACTATGCACATGTAAACTATGGAAACCTACGCATACCGTCCGATTTGATGCATTTAATGAAAAACGCGGTGACATGATCGTAAATAAGGATTTTGATGCATCACGCGGGAAATTTAATGCATCACGCGAATTTTGATGCATCACGCGGGAAATTTGATGCATTTGTGGTGGTGCAGTGCGGTTTTCACAAGTTTTCAGGTGCATGGTGGTATTCCATTGAACCCCCCCTCTCTCTCCCTCCCTCTCTCTCTCTCTCTCTCTCTCTCTCTATATATATATATATATAGGTTCAAGCGAGTACAATTATTTTTGCGGAGTACTGGAGGTACCTCGCTTAAAACCATTTTTTTGAAAAAAAATTTCATAATAATGTTTAAATTAATAATACAAGACAATTGTAAAAAATCACACATTAACACACACTAGAACTATGTGAAACGTGCATGTTCACATGAAATGCACTGTTGTGAACGTATGTTCACACTAAGCATGTTCAAATAAATTTTTTCACGTTCACATTACTTTTAAGATGTTAAAAAGTATGTAATTTTTTACAAATAACCTTATATTATTTTGTATATAAATAAATATGAAAAAAATTATAATTTTTTTTTTTTTCGAAACATGTTCACATCCGAATTCACAGCAACTCATACTCTCGTGGTATTAGGAACCAACCGCATACACATGTTGGAAAAAAAGTCATAAAATGGGTTGCTATAAGAAGGCATGATTTTTAAATCATCATTACCAATTAATTAGAGCGTGTTTGCGCGTTTTATGAAACGGAGGTCTGTCTTTGCCTACACCTACACCTACACCTACACATAGTCATAGACCCACCAATTTTAAGTTTTCAAGATTGTGCGTTTACAAAGGAAAAATGACAAAAAAATTGCAGAAATAAAGTGATTTTTGACTTGTTTTTTTATACTCAAAACAACTTAAATCCAAACACTTCATGTATACATTTTGTTCTTGTACCTTCACTATATACATATAAAATCAAACTTAAACAAGTGCGTCATGCCATTCGAGGGTCGAGTGGTATTACATATCCGATTTAACAAGTGTTTACGAGTCCTCGAGTCTTGTCAAATTTACCGACAAATCTAAGGTGATGTTCTTTTACATGATAAGTAGCTGAAAGCTGATTGCAGTGCTGATTGATAAGTGATTGACGCTGATTATTGAATTAATAAGTCTGTTCTTTTGTATGTTGAATCCGTATAAAAAAAACCTACTTTAACATGTATTTAACTTTAACACATAAAGAATGATCAATAAACAAACTTTGAACAATACTAATCTTAATAATCAATAAACAAACTTTGAAATAAAAGATACTACCATGTATTTGAACAATATTAAAAAGATATATTTTTATAGGGTTATGTTGTCTTCATACTGTACTACCAAATAAGTAAAATGACTCAATAAGCACTTATAGTTGGTAAAAAAACACCCCGAATTTAAATCCAACTTTTTTTATAACCCTAAGGGTTAATATTGAAAAAACCCTACGAACTATCATTAATTTATCGATTAAGTCACTGTATTTTTTTTACGAGTGTTTAAGTCCCTAAACAATTTTTGTCTTATTCAAAACTATATATTTGATCTGTTTAGCAGGTCACTAACCGGTAAACGGTATAGTGACCTAAACAAGAAAAAAGAAAGTTCAGTGACTTAATTGTGAAAATTAGAAAAGAAAGTTGGTTTTTTTAATAAGAAACTATTCGATGAACTATCTGTTTTACTTGTTAAGCAGGTAGCAAGTTAAAAATATATAGTTTTGAATAAGACAAAATTTGTTTAGGGACTTAAACACTCGGAAAAAAAGTTCAGTGACTTAATCAACAATTACATGAAAGTCTGTGGGGTTTTTTCAATATTAACCCTAACCCTAATCATATATACATATGTATGGTGGTAGTAGTAGTGTAAATGCATGCAGATGGGACCATCAAATAATTGATATTTAGATGAAAAGACCATTATTAAAAAGAGACAAGGTGTGAATTATATAGCTAAACCACACACTAAATGCCGTTGCACAAACCCACCCACCAATTTGCCTTTATTCCCCATCACCAAACCTTACCATACCATACCAAACCTTTACCATTATTTTTACCTTATTTAATATCCCATTTTAACACATCAATTTAACATTTTTTTTACCAAGGTAAAACAGTTCAAAACTCATTTTTACTCAAATCTTTACAACCCCATCTTTAAAATTTGCTAAACTTTCCCCATACTAATCATGATTATGGGTTGACATCAAGATTTAAACTTACTTTTTATTGATAAAGAACAGGAAAAGTCTAAAAAGACACTCCATTATACCAAATAGAAACATCTGTTAATAGCTTTTTTTACTAACTTTTCTAACATGAACATCTAAGAATGTACACACCCTAGTTTCAAATGGCAAAAAAAAAACATACTTTTAAATATTCCTAAACCCTAGGGTGTCATTTTAGCATCACCCTAAAGAACATCCCTCGTTGCATATTATCATTTGCACTACGTCTAAGAAATTTGATTGATAGGTTGTCAGAAAATAATTTTTTAAAAAAAAAACATAAAAATCATTACTTTTTTGAAACCATTTGATATGTTCCATTGTTACAATCAAATTAAAGAGGATACATCCTCTTCATACTTTTCAAGAAAAGATGACTATTTTGTAACAAATAATATTTAGTCATGAATCACACTTGGAGTAAATAATATTACCAACCAGTCCACCCATTGATGTGTAGCCTATGGTTAGGAGACCACACCAATGATAAGGTTCAATTCCTCCGACGATCTAACTTGTTTCAAGCTAGATCAAGATGAATGTTTACTCGTTTTCTTGTTCCAATATAAGCTCAAACCCATCGGTGTGTACCCTATGATTAGGAGACCACACCAATGATAGGGTTCAATTCCACCGACGATCTAACTTGTTTCAAGCCAGATCAAGATGAAATTTACCCGTTTTCTAGTTCCAAGATAAGCTCAAACCCATCGGTGGGTGCCCTATGATTGGGAGACCAAACCAACAATTGGGTTTAAACTCTTTGTTTCATGGCTGCAAACAAGTCAAGTTTTTAACAAACAACAATACGATTTCCATCCCTCAAGCTAGTTCTATCAACCCTAACAAATTAAACTTGCTTGATATTGTTTTCAAGCTATTTCAAGATCTCAGATCAAATTTGGATCTATCTCAAACCGAGCTTGAGCCTATATTCTAAAGACTAGTGAAGCATAACCTAAAGGGATTCGAAAGAAAGATGATAGTCTTAAAGCATTAGTCCATTGGCTATGTTAATTAAGATTGTATTGTATACAATAATAGATCATCAAATGATCAAACACACATTGATCCAATGCATGAAAATGTGGTATAATTTCAAGAATAATAACTGTGTGAATTATTTTATTTATAATTTTATACAGAAAAATTGAAAGATTGGCAAAAGGGAGAAGATCATCAGATCAGGAGATAAAAAGAAAACTCAAGATCAAGATCATCATCCAAATTGGGGGTTTTCTTTTCTTTTTCATGAATTACACTTATAAGTTCATGATTCTCTGTAAAATTACGACGATCCATACTAAAAACTTCAAAAATCACAAACTTGAAGCAGTACCCAGATCGTGCAGTGACCTCAAATTACACTAATCTACAAATTTCATCATCGACAACAACAATCTAAACAAATCAAGATTTTGAAGAAATTTACCAGAAATTTCATTCCTCATCTTGAAATCTCCCCCAAAGCTGATGATTTTTCATAGAAAAACAAGAGAATTTTTGCAATACAGATAGGTAGATCGATCCCCCATCCATCGTCATCATGATCGTGGGAATTTATAAGCAGAGTGCGGTGACGTATAAATCATCATTAGGGTTAGAAGGAAATCCGATTTCATCCAACGGTGGTGGGAGATTCAGATCGAACGGTAGAGGCTTCCGGGAAGATGAAGCTAGATCGGCGTCGCAATAATAATCGTCGACTACCGATGACGAGGAATCGCAATTGCTATGGCAATCGTCGTCGTTGTGGGGAACCGGCGGCGGTTTTAATCGATGGTGGGTTTTAACGGGATTAGACGGCCGTGGGCCGCTCGTCGACTCGACGGTGCTGCTCAGGCTACTCATCGTCGGTCGAGACTGGTAGAACGTGTGTTGGTGTTGATGGTGGTGGTATTTATGTTCATCGGCGGCGGGGGGACGATCGTTGATTTCGTGTGAGGGTAAAAATGGAAAATTTGTTTTGGCTTTGGAACCGCGTAGGGATCGTGCGGCGGCGTCGTAGGCACGCGCGGCGTCCTCGGCTGAATCGAAAGTCCCTAACCAGACCCGGGCTTTCTTCCATGGGTCACGGATCTCGGCGGCGAACCTACCCCATGGTCGCTTTCGAACCCCACGGTAGCGTGGCTCGTTGGTCTCCTGTTGCTGAGTCACCATCTCCTCCGGTCTAGATCCGATCGGTTCTCCTGCTGCGGCGGCGGCCTTCGCTTTGCTGCCTCGTCGCATCACCATTTTTTCCGTCGGATCAAAATCGAACACAATCGGAGATGGTAATCGTATCCTTTATATTGATCTTGAGGATCTTTTTTTTTTTTAGGGGGATTATTTAATCACCACCTCCTTTGATTGATATTACAAATCATCTTGTCACTCCGTCGGTTTTTCAAGATTTCTTGATTTTCCGATCTCTCTCTCTCTCTCTCTTCCTTCTACCTTATCTTTTTTGTTTCTCTCTCTAGAATTTCTTGTTCTTAATCTCCACAATGGAGAAAAGAAAAATCCGGCATTATTTCCCCGAGATTATTTAATATTTATTCTTTTATGACTAGTGAATGGACGAAAATGCCTTACACCATTTTATTCTTTTTCCTTTTCTTTTTTTCTGATTTTTTCTGGTTTGGGGCTAATACTGTAATTAACCCCTATCCTTTTGCATTTTTTTAACCAAGCCTTCTCCAACTTTGATCTTCACATTTTATGTTTCAAGGATGAGCAACTTTGTCCAATGAAATACTTTATTTATGAACTAGGTTATTTCTCATGTATTACATGGGTTAATTTTAAAAATTGATATTTATATATATGTATAATATAATAATTATATGAATAATAAAGTTTGTTTAATTTTAGTTGTATAATAATTATATGAATAATAATGTTTGCTTAATTTTAGTTAGTTATTAAATTAATCCATATTAGATTTATATAGATTTGATTTGTTTTAAAATTTAAAAATAAAATCAGTAAATGACGTGACAAAAGAAGAGAGCGACATGTGGCAAATTAAATGAAAGCATGTCATGTGGCATTTAGTTACTCTTTTAATAATATAGATAAATATATTTTTTTAAAGAAATGCAAATATGAAACCAACACTATTCATTGTTTAAACGAAATATATAGTTGAAGTTAAAAGATGATTGGAAAAAGAAATATTCTTAAATCATTATTATTTTCTTCTCATGTGAAGATGAAGAAATGAAGGTGATTACGGATGACCTAAAAACAGCACAAATTTATTGTATATAATAATTTTATTTTTATTTGAAAACGATAAAATGTAAAAATGATGAAATTATTAATAAGAAAAAAATATAGTGACAAAAGTCTTTCTTCCTTCTAAATATAGTTATTATAAACTCAACATAACTATAGTTGTTAAATTCACGATCTTACCTAATACTGTTTTCATTTTTACAAGATTAGAATAATAGGATCAGATCAGGATAATATGCTGACGTTTTAATTCATTTACTTTTTCTATATGTGTTATAAATTATCAAATAAACTAATTATATAACAAGAGGTGAGGAGGCTACGGTCCAAAATGAAAGAAGCAAAAACTATAGCAAATCATTGTTGCAAGCTAATTGCATTCCACATTAACAAGCAAGAAACCATTTATAGCATAAAAACATGGACAAACACTTACACGTAAACCATATACATACAAATATACCCTTGAAATTTCATGAACTAAAAGGTAGTGAATCTTAGAAAACAATTCGTTCGCAGTTTTTTTCTCTGAGATTTGCAGCTAGTCAAAGGATTTGCATCATGCAGGATTTGCATTCGTCACGATTTTGTCAAATAATTTGCATTATTATTTAGGTCAAATTTGTTAATCTGAAGAATGTAAGTTAGCTGAGATTTAAAATACTAGTGGGAAGGTTGGGTTTTTAAATTAAAAAAAAAAAAAGAGATTTAAGATTTGGGATTTTAAGTCCTTACTGAAATCTGCGAACCAAAGACATAATTTTATATGCAATTCCCACCGAATCCCAAAAAATCCACGAACCAAACGCCTCATTAACACTTCGCAAGCTCATAAACCAAATGTACAAGCTTAAACATACGATAATATTGTAACATACACTGTTTCAACTTTCAAGGTAACTCTTATTTCAAATGGACTTTTATAAGAATTGAAAAAAAAAAAATTGACTTTGCAAATTTAAATATGGGTTATATGCCAAAAATAGCAATAACTTTTTGTAGTTTTACCGTTTATACCAACATTATTTATTTTTAATCATTAATATCAACAACTTTTGTATTTTTTACCGATTATACCAACTTTTGACCTGGAAACCTGCTATAGCATGTTACCATCAATTAATACCAACAACTTTTATCTTTTTACCAATAATAGCAACTACGTTTTATATTTTTACCAATAATAGCAACGACTTTTAACTTTTTACCAATAATAAAAACATATCAAATTAAATTTTTATTTATCCTTAACTAATCATTACTTTAAAGAAACTAGATTTATGAAATAAATCAAATGCTAAGTGTGCCTATAAAAGAAATAAAAAAATATGTTTTCTATAGACATTTAAAAATGAAGATTATTTTGATGTGTCATATTTTCATTCATAGTCGGGTTTTATAAGGATGATAGGGTCGACCATTTGAGTGTAACATGACAACGTGAAACTCAAATGATTTTGAATAATATGTCATAGAAATATAATGAACACATTATGCTACATTTGTATTCTTTTTTGGATAATTAGTTCTTTATTTATTTGATAAATAAAATGGTAATATTAAAAAGTTGCATCCGTTTATTTTATGAATAATTATATATGATTTAATAATCCAATTATTCTAATATGAGTACAAGAGCCTTAAGCTATCAACCAAATATAAGTAATTGAAACTCATGAATTCTTGCAAGTTTTGTTGGGAGAAGCTCAAGGATTTGGTCCAACCAATTTAACAAACTCAAGGTATAATTTTCCATGCTTTAATAAGTGAGTATGGAAGTTTCATCATGTCCTTATCTTCTTACGTTGCTATTCATATCATGAAATTATGCAAGAACTAAATAAGTGTGTTTACAAATGCCAGAGAATAGATAGTAATCTATTTAGAGGGATTATGGATAATTGAATACAAGAAATCTACTAAAACTTGGGTTTGGAAATCTTTGAATCAATCAAAGAATTTAGTTAGTAAATTAGTTGATTTCTTAAAGGATTGAGGCTAACCAATCTTAAACCGAAAAAACCAAAAAAACGGAACAAAAAAACCAAACTCTTTGGACTTTGAATTTTCAAAAACCAAAAATTTCGGTTTGGTTTCGGTTTTGGAGGTCAAAATAAACCGGAAAAACCAAACCGAACTGAAGTTTTATAATTTTAAAATTTATAAATACTCTTCCTTCGTTACATTTTCTTCATTTAAGTTTTTTATTGAAAGTTTTAACTTTTCAATGTCTAAATTTCATATGAGACTAAAATTCAATTTGAATATTATGATGATTATTATTGTTGTATTATTATTGTATTTGTATGTTGTCATGGTTTTGAATGATAAAATGATTTAATGTCTAAATCTTGTTTGTGAAAGAATGCATTAAGTGTTTTATATTTTGATTTTATGTATCCATATATATGTTTATTCCAATATGTATGTGTTTGTGTGTTTATGTGTGTGTGTGTGTTTTGGTTTTAGAAAGAAAGAATTGAATTTGAAAACCATGACAAAGAAAAACCGAAACCAAACTGAAACCGAAATAAAAACCAAATCGTTTAAAATCCAAACCGAACGGTTTCTTGAATATAGAAACCGATGTTTCGGTTTAGTTTTTTGTTTTTTTTTCCAAAAACCGATCCATGTTCACTCCTAATCAAAATAATCTTCATTTTTTAATGTCTATAGAAAACATATTTTTTATATTTTTATAGGCACACATTGCATTTGATTTATCTCTAACAAAATTTAAACAAAAAATGGATTACGAACTTATTTGATTGTATTTCGATTTTCATAAATTTAGTTTCTTTAAAGTAATGATTAGTTAAAGATAAATAAAAATTTAATTTGATTTGATATGTTTTTTTATTGGTAAAAAGTTAAAAGTCGTTGCCATTATTGGTCAAAAAATAAAATGTTGTTGCTATTATTGGTAAAAAGATAAAAGTTGTTGGTATTAATTGATGATAACCTGCTATAGCAGGTTTCCAGGTCAAAAGTTGGTATAATCGGTAAAAAAATACAAAAGTTGTTGCTATTAATAATAAAAAATAAATAATGTTGGTATAAACGGTAAAACTACAAAAAGTTATTGCTATTTTTGGCATATAACCCTTTAAATATTGACTTTTATCACTTTGACACGTCAAAATGGGATGTAATGACGTCATGTAAAGTCTTAATATGAAAATGGCGTTTTATCTCATTTCAGGTTTCTTCGAAAAATACTCATTAAAGTCTGACACCATTACAAAGTACATTGCTATATTTTGTATTTTTTGCACATTATTTGGCGAAAATATATATTGTTCAATGCAAGGGTCAACACCGGATTATTAATTGCCTAAATTATGAATATCGATTTTCAGACAAAACTCTCTATCTTGGTCAAACCATTAACCATTTGTTCTTTGTTCTTGAAGCAGTGAAGAGAGAAAACATAAACAAGCTAGGACATAGAAATTTAGTAATTGAAGACCTCATAGTTGTTGCATAATGATTTGGAATGCTTGTAGCAAGAATCAAAGGTATATTTTCAATTCGGGTAAGATTCAAACTAGGGTTCAAGATCCTTTAAACCAAAACTTATGAAATGTCAATTGCAATGTTCTTAACATGTTTTTACTAGTAGTTTAAAGATTCTCTTGTGCATAAATGACTTGGTTGGACTCGACATAACATATTGACATTATGAGTAACAGATTATTGTGTTTAACATGCATACAAAGCTATTGACACATGTTGCTTGACTTGCTTGCTTCATTTGATATACATGGACATTATCCTTTAGAAACTTACTAAATTATTGTTACAACTTGCTTGCTATTTGATTGAGCTTTTAACTTGCATTTGGTTTATCATTCGTACTAAACATCACTCCAGACATGTGCAATAGATGATTACGAAATATCCAACTTGATGTTTCCGATACATAAATTAACAACTACTCGAGTAGATATAATTTGTTTAATCCCATTGAGTATTTGGCACTTCGCGTGCATAACATTCTGTTTACATGTCTAAATATTTGATATTATGTTTGAAACAACCTTGAATGGTATTCGATGTTGCATAAACAATTTTTAACATACTAAGCATTAGCTTACTTTTAGTTGTTTAACATTTTCAGACGATAAAGACAGAATAATAAACGAATCCTTTATTAAACCTTGAAGATAAAGCTAGTTGGATAGATGATGTTTTAAATATATCTGTCTATATGAAACTACTGAAGCTGCATAATAATGTTTATTATTAAGGATGTACCAAACCTATTTATGGTATATGATTTTTTTTTAAAATAATTATGGTTGAGAATATATACAAGGAGAAAAGATACATTGCATATGAGTTAGGGGATGAACCCAACCAATTTAATGTTGGAGACAAGGAAATCCCAATGTCAATCCACCAAATGGTTTATTTTAATTATTTTAACATTCACTTTCGATCTTCAACCCTTCATTTTCGTCTAACGAGCCATCTCCCTTTTGTGTATGTCCATGGGATACCAAAATATGAACGTGTTCAACATCATAAGTATTGAATTCCATGCAAAAAAATAATATATATATGTTCAAAATTGCATTATTATTGATTTGTTCACACAAAGTTCGTATTCATTACAATAATAATGTTTAAATGTTTAATTTTAAAACAAAAGTGCAATATGCACATGTTCACGCAATTGCACATTTGAACACGTAAATGATGTGATTTAATCAATAATAATGGACATTTGAACATGTATGTATTGCATTTTTGCGTTAAACATAACATTTTATCGTACACATGTTAATCTAATATGGTACTCTAACACCCCAGTCTAATATAATACCTTATTAATCTTGAATATATATATATATATATATATATATATATATATATATATATATATATATATATATATATATATATTGAGGTTCAATTGAGAACTTTTATGCATCGGGGCACCTCGAGGCACTTTTGTGCATCGGATAATCCACCAAGGATGCACAAAGGGCATTTAGGGAAAACTAAAGACATGATAATTAATTTATTTTTCTAAAAATCATTAAATGATAATTAGGAGTTACATTTTGAATTAAAATCTCATATTAACTACATTCCTCATTTCCCTCCTCATCTCTCTCTCTCTCTCTTTCTCTCTAATTGTGTTCTTCATGATTTTCTTAGTGATGATGATTTGAAGACGAAGAATAACGATGAACAACGATGATGATGTACATGAACAAGAGAGGTAACCGATGATAATTATGAAGAACATGATGAATAGATGGATGATGAACGATAAATAATGATAATGCATAGATGGATGATGTACAATGACAATGCATAGATGGATGATTAACGATGAACAACGAAAATGATGATGCATAAATGGACGATGAACAATGACGATGCATAGATGAATGATGAACAAGTTGAATATGATGCATAGCTCAATGAAGAATATGAACGACAAACACGATGCATAAAAGAATGATGAACAAGTTGAGCACGATGCATAAATGAATTTTTGTATTTTTTTTGTTAAATGCGTCTTTTTTTAACATGATGCATAAATAAACAAGATTAACGATGAAATAGAAAATAGTTTAGCATTAGTGGGTTACATGTTATTTTTTACGAATTTAGTATGATTCAATTGATGATGTCTAAAGTATATTGTTTATTTAAGGTTTTATATGCACAAAACAATACGATTTCAATTTTTTTGGTTCCGTCCCTCATGTTATTTTTTCCCAATAAAGTTCTCGGGTTATTGTTTTCTTTCTGATTTTTGGAATAAATTTGTTTTTTTTTTTCATAATCAGTCATGTATTTGACTATTTCCCATAAAAAACCAACATGCCATGAAAAACCCTCAAATTTAATGTTTTTTTGGCAAAAAAGGAAATATTCCAAAATTACAAACAAATAAATAACTTATGGATTTTATTGGTAAAAGTAAAGCGAAGAGGCTATACCGTAAAAATATGAAAAACTTGTTGGTTTTTTTTTTCATATTAAACCTCCTTTTTCACAAAAATATGAATAACAAAAGTTGATGTTTTATATACATATTGTGAGACAAAAGGCAAAAAACAAAACAAAATGAATCACTATATTTAATTTTTCAAGTCGAGGTGGATGCAAAAATTTTCAATATTTAAATAGTTAACCAATATTTAATCAAATATTAAAGAAGTTGATGTACAAACTGAATATTTTTATTTACAAATAAAAAAATATAAAAAATGTTAAACTCAATATTTTTTAAGTTTTAAAAAGGTTTACTATTTCATCAGTTAAAAAAATTAAAAAGTGAAATAATTCGTCCTTTTTTAATTATCGGATAAATTTATAGATGGATTAATTGTTTTACCGTTCGGCTAAATTAAAAATTAGAGTTCTTCATTTTTTCCGAGCCAAAACATTTAAAGTTAAATCAGTTGGCGTTATTTTCAATCATTTAAATTTAATATGGTTTGTCATTTTTTCTGAGCAAAAAATATTTAAAACTAATATGCTTAGTCATTTTTTCGTTTGGTTAAATTGCAAATCAAAGTTATTAAATGTTTTTCCTGGTCAAAAACATTAATAATTAGATTAAGCGGTTGTTTCATTCGTTTGATTAAATTGAAAACCGAAATGGTTCGTTCTTTTTTCGAGCGAAAACATTTCAAATTAAAACAACGAACACTTTAAATTTTCTAGTGAAATTAAGCAAATAAAAAAAACCAATCAAATTTAAGTGTTTTGGACGGATAAAACGAATAACCATTGTGATTTTCGATTTAACCAAACGTAAAAAAACACAACCAAACAATCTCATTATTATTGTTTTAGTAGAAAAAACGATGCACTATTTCGATTTCCAATTTAATGAAATGGAAAACCGACGAACCAATTTAATTCAAAATGTTTTCACTCAAAAAAAGAGGATATGTGTATATATATATATATATATGTGTGTGTGTGTATTAGTGTAGATGGTTTTTATTGTATTTATTTTTTGTTTCTAAGGAGTTTTTAATAAATTTTAATTAGAATGGTCGTAAATATAAACAATGATAAAATGGATATTTTAACTAAAGTTAATAGATAAGGAACAATGTTGAATGTAAACCTTGATAATAATAACTAATTTTAGAAAATTAAAAGTGTGGGGACCAAATCTAAAACTTAATGCAAACTATAGGGGCAGATTCTGTAAATAATGGAAATTAAAGGAAATTGAAACGGCAGGGGGGGGGGGGGGGGGGAACGGTGCGTTTAGCGATGGCAAATGTTAGTTATATAAATACTAGTATATTATCCGCGTATTACGCGGATATTTTTAATATATATAAAATATAATAAATAAAAAGACAAAGATATAGATATAAATATTATTTTTTAAACAAAAGTATATAAGGTAATATTATTATTTATTATGACCTATTAATTTTGTATATTTCTAAATATATATGAAGAGTAATTATTTTCTTATATATTTTTTTAAACTTTTATTATATTATCTTATAATTAATAAGTTAGTAGATTATTAGATTTTGATTAATTTGATTTGATTTGAATTTAAAAGTGGATTATATTAGATTTGGATAGATTTAATTAATAAGTTAGTAGAGTATTAGATTTTGTTTGATTTGATTTGATTTGAATTTAAAAGTGAATTATATTAGATTTGGATAGATTTGATTTAAATTTCTTTATTCTTTATAAAATCTATAACCGCCACGTGTCGATTCATGGTGACGACACGTGGCTTTACCAGAAATGAGTATAGTTACTCTTTTAATAGTATAGATAGATTGTTATGAAAGTAAATCCCTGTAATTAAGGGATCTATAAAATCATTAGTTGTCATCTATTAATAATTGACTGTATTATCCTTTTTTAGTTATAATCAAACATGGATGGACTCCGGTTTCCCATTCTAACATGGTACCCAATTGATCCGACCATATATATAAGATCTAATTAAGTGAAATTGGGTTCAAAAGCCACCACCATTAAGGCTTAAAATCCATCATATGCAAGCTTAATATGTAACAAATTAATACGCAATCTTTATGCATTTGTAGTAGAAAACACAGATTTTTGCAGTATAAAATATCATAGTGATCGTGTTAAGAAATTGAAAATATAGTTCATACTATCAATCATATTACATGGTCAAAACAAAAAAAAAAAAAAAAAAACCAAAAGTTGTTTTTATCTAAATTCTATAGCTTAGTAAGTGAGATTGAGATTCTTCGAAATAAGGTATTGAGTTCGACTCTCATATATTTTAACTTTTTAGCATCACTTGACTTAACAAAAAAAAGAAAAGAAAAAAAAAAAAGAGCTCTACGAAACCTAATTCTGAGTTGAAGAGTTTTATTTATAACTTTTTATGAAAATTAAAGAAATATGAATATCCCATTCATACAACATCTCGACCCTTTCCTCTCTTTGTGTTATATTTTAATCGAATCACATTTTATATTAATTGTTTGCTTTCACATTTCCCCATTTGAATCATCTTTAAAAATAAGAATTTCATTCTTTATTGCTAATTAATATATCTGAGCAAGTTTTATGTATAAAACCAATATTTAAAGGTTATTTGTTTAACTAAAGTAAACAATTAAACATAGCCTTTAGTTTTATAGACCATCAAGTTGATTTTCTTTAACCAAAACATCATATTCCATTTTTTTTAATCCAAAATAAAATTTGGTTGCCACAAACCATGTTGTGATGTTTTGGTTCCGTTATAAACATCTCATACTTGTTTTGATTCATGTCGATGATGATTCAATCGCTTTACGAATTGGTCTACGAAAATAGCGCTTTATGAACTGATCTACGAAAAGAAACATCGTGTTATGGTAAATGACAACCTTGTTTAAGTCACGCCACATCGATATCCTTTATCGAGTGTTTTACCAGATTCTAAATCTATGTGACAGTGGATCCATGTCATGAATTAGTCAACCTAAGGTTCGATGACACGGTTCCAATTACCAAAATCCTAATTTCTCTAATCAAATCGCCTTATTAACGACGACACACGACCAACTACCTGATCATTAAAAACTAGACCTGGTATTGGAGACACGAATACACGAGTTTGTGAGAGACACAACACTACACGAATACACGACACGAATACATCTTAAAAATTAAGATAAAACTTATCGCCCTTCGTGTATTCATGTCGTGTCAAATTCGGGTCTGACACGTGAAAACGACACGAATACACGACACGAATACATCTTAAAAATTAAGATAAAACTTATCGCCCTTCGTGTATTCATGTCGTGTCAAATTCGGGTCTGACACGTGAAAACGACACGAATACACGAATTGTCAGGTCTATTTAAAACCACCACAATTTTCACTTTTAACGCTTCGGGTGAACCCGCAAAACAATACCCTTTACGTGTGTATGCAAGTTTATTAAGTAAAAAATGAACAAAATCGGCATCACCACTCAGATAAATAGCATCAACCATCCATAGAAACAAAAAAATAGCAGTTCATACAGAATAAAATGGTAGTAATAGCAGTAAAAGTTAAAAACATTTTTCCTCACCTGCATTTTATTCAAAACCAAAACCAAAACCAAAGCCCTCTCAAAAACCCAAAACCCAATTCTACAACTAAATGAAGCAATTATGACATCAATCAGATTGAGGGAGATGCAGCATGTTCAGGCGAAGGCGAACGCGAGCCTGAGCCTGAACCTCCAGGGGTTCTAGCACCTGCATTTTTCGATGATTTTGAAGGGGACGACACTGAAGAATGGAGTGTTGGCGAATTCCTCCCACCGCCATATGGGAACACAGATGAATCGACAATTGGTATGCTTGGCAGACTCATGCCATAGTTATACGAGTATCCCATTAACGGGTGATCGTATTTACAAGTTGGCCCAAACTTGCAGATTCCATACAGACTGTAGTATGAACATACCGCTTGCCCCTGCAATGCCATCAAGTCATTTAGATGTCGTTTGTTTTTTAAGAAAATTAAATGTCTGAAGTTCTTTTCATGTCTGCAGTAAAAATTAAATATCTTTCCACGTGAAGATATAAGTGCTCAAAAAGAGCATAATGCAAAAAACAAATAAGGCCTTGGTTTCACAAGATTTAGGTACAATAAGAGTTTCTGCAGTGGGTCCTTATTTTAGAGGTGCTTTGGTTGATCTGTGGCAATGAGATGCCAACATGGCACTTTTTACAAAAGACCGAGGACTGAAAGACTGGTTTTTATGAGCGGGTCCATCGAAAAACCAGGGTGAGGAGGGAGTGTATAGAAGGACCGGTTTTTACAATTATATATGCTAAAAATATCTCTGGTTTATAATTAAATGATAAAGACCTGTGAAGTTCTTATGATTGTAGATGTTGGTTTTTAAAAAGAGTGATTTTTAAAAAAGCCGAGGTGGAATGTTAAAAAATCTTGAATGAATTTAAGTAGTGACATGTTAATCGCAAGGACCTCTAAAATAAAAACCCATTAAGCGCCGTGCGGTTAATAACATCACTTACAGGTCTTAGAGGAAGCCCGAGTGGGCCAAGCGAACTAGCAGCCATTTGAGCAATCTTCTCCTTCGGGTGATGGTACTTGCAGTCAGATCCATATTTGCAGTTTCCTGTGTTCATGAAATAACGACATTCTGGTTCACCAGGCCGCTCAGGGAGATTAGAAGCAGGCGTTAATGCATACGTCTGGTCTATGGAACCCGAACCACCATAGATACCTGCTGAAGTTACGGGGCTCAAACTTCCCTGAGGATATATAATGTGAGTTAACGCAATTCGACAATGAAAACTTTTTATCTTGTATCTAATATGTTAAGAGAGTTTCATTATATTTAGGGTTAATTGTGTCAAAATGTAACATACTATCACAATTTTTTCAATTTGGTTAATATACTAATTTTTATTCTAATTAAGGTAACATACTTTCCAAATCAAGTAAATAAAGGTAACCATATTGGATTGAAAGGTAAAAAATACTGACGTGACAGTTT
This sequence comes from Centrapalus pauciflorus, assembly GCA_020465985.1. Lineage (NCBI taxonomy): Eukaryota > Viridiplantae > Streptophyta > Magnoliopsida > Asterales > Asteraceae > Centrapalus > Centrapalus pauciflorus. The sequence goes on along the minus strand of JAANYP010000597.1, from coordinate 663,919 downwards.
TTTTGTCCCGTCATTTTTTACAGAAATAGTAGTTTAATTGTTATATGATGTGCACTATTTTGTGCAATTTAAAAATACTTTTTGATAATACCTTGCTATTTTGAGCAAATTTAAAAATAATTAAGCAATATTAAAAATTAAAAAAACTGATGATCGGATACAGAAACTGTCATGTCAGTAATTTTTACCTTTCAATCCGATACGTTTACCTTGATTGACTTGATTTGGAAAGTATGTTACCTCAAATAGAAAAAAGATTTAGTCTGTTACCCAAATTGAAAAAACTGTGACAATAGATTACTTTTTGACGTAATTAACCCTTATATTTATTTATTATATACCATGTAAGTGTTCCATCCTTGAGTAGGGCCAATGCCTTGAGAAGGAGGAAGAAGAACCGGTAAGTAAGTTTGAGGAGTCTGTAAGAGAGGATCAGAAACATATGTTGCTCTAGGTAATGACCATGCAGAAATACCACTGGTGTGAGGTGGGGTACCGGTTGGCGGTACAATTGTCGTCGATGTATACGGCAAAGGTGTCCCCGATCCATCGAGCGATGGTTGTGGATGATGGAACTTGCATGCAACTCCAAACTTACATGATCCAGTTCGTATGTAATGAGGGCATGCCTTCTCTTCCTGAAACCGTTAAGATTTATGAGTTTAGACTAATAATTAGCATTTTAAACAAGGGCAAATTACCAAGAAAGGTAATATAAAATTCCAAAATTAACAATAAAGGTAATGTAAATTTTTTTAAGCCAAAAAAGATAACGTAAAATTCAAATTTGACAAAAAAGGATACTGAAGACCAATTAGAAAGTAAATTTTTAATTTTATGCTCCCTTTTTTGGTAAAAGAATAACATTTGATTATCTTTCTTGGCCTAAATTTTGAATTTCATGTCCTTTTTGGCCAAAATAGAATTTTACATTACCTTTCTCGGCAAAAAATTTTTTACAATACCTTTATTGTTAATTTTGTATTTTATGTTACCTTTCTTGGTAATTTTAGAGGGAAATTAGTGATCCGAGACAAATACCTGTCGCATAGGTAGCCCAATCATGTTCAACACAACTGGTCCAGCTCCACGCCTATCACGAGGATGGTTGTATTTGCAGGTTGATCCATATTTGCAAGTACCCGTCTTTAAGAAATACTGAAAAATGGAAAGATTTGAATCACAAAATATGCCCATAATTGCAAGTTTCCAAAATTTGCTTTTTTCATGAAGGAAAGCCAGCATACATATTTGTGCCATATATTGAAGAACGATCTTGGTGATGGCATTAAACACTTACTCGAAGAAATGAACTCATTAGAGGATGAATAAAACTCGAGGCTGAAACAGTCGACAACCACACAGACATTTACGTGGTTCACCCAACAGTTTGTTTTCACATGGTGTTTGATGAACATTTAAACAAATTATTGCAATTTGAATTCACAATAACTATTAGTTTTGGGTGTTTGGGTTAAAAGATGATAATGATTACGATGTTTCAGTTATTTATGATCGAACTAATCAAGTTCGAAGAAGCAAATAAGAAGTTACTATATGAAAAGTAATTATTGAGATAAACAGAAAATTACCTACCTATCTCTGGCTTTAACTAACTGTTTGATTCAAAGTTCACAATATTCACTTTTGAAAAGCATATTCAAACATACCATCATTGTATAAAGAAAACCTTAAAAAAGAAACAATGCTAACCTTGAAGCAAACAAACTATTTACAGACCCCAAAAGAATTATAGAAATGAAAATATCATGAATTGAAGCCTAATAGCTTAGTTTTCTAGCACTCGACAAAACTGGTTCTGAATCCCTAATTTCATTCGGAATCAAAATACTCAGATTTTGGGTTCATCAAAACTTTTGTTGAATCGCTTTGTTACAAGTAATAATCTGCTTGTGGATTTTGAACATCACAATAATCACTTTGAAAACATACCTCAAAACTTTGCTGGGTTCATCGTTAAGTTTAGGATACAATCACTTCTATAAGTAAGAACTTATACTATTAAAGAACCAAACTCAAGTAGCCCTTTTTACAAAACTTATCAATATTTCAATACCAAAACTATGTAATACAATATCCATATAAAATTTGCTGTTATCAAAAGCATCGGCAACATAAACACGTACGAAGAAACTTACCACACAGTCTGGTTCTCCAACTCTTTCGGGGAGATCAACTCCATGTTGATTGCCCTATCAAAACAATGAAAACACAAACAATTATGCACCAAACTTCAAACAAGAAAACTAAAGCAAAGAAATTTTATAAAAATTCTACAAAAGGGTTCTTTTATATACCTGCCCAATGTGGGTTGGATGATTAAATCTACAACTATTTCCATAACCACACATGCCAGTCCTTAAATAAAATATACAATCAGGTTCTCCGGGTCGATCCGGATACGCCATCGGACCGGCCACCGCAGTCCCATCCTCTCTCCCATCTGTCTGAATTCTCAAACGCCTTACAGCCTCTACATTTCAACAATTTAATCAAAAAAAATTAATCATAATATGAACACAAACTTCAAGCAAAAAAAATCATAGATTTCAAGCAGTTCATAATCACAAAGGTGGGTGGTAGATAAAATAATTAATTCATCGTACGGAAACATGAAATTCAGACTTAGGGCAAAATAAACAGAGAAAATTAGGGGAAAATTACAACAGATGAATCAAGTTGTAACAGAGTAACTGAATAAATTAAGCATTTAAAGCATGATCGCATTCTTTAAAACTGAATTGTTGCTTCGAAATTAAGCATCAATAAATCACTTATAGAGAGAAAATTGCTAAATTAAAACTCAAAATTACAAGTGTATACATATGTATGATTGTACCTTCAATGTTATGAACAGAAGGATTTGAAGAAGAATTAGCGAGGCCACCATTCCTCTGAACACGCCGATTATCCGGCATACCAATATGTATATTTTTTATAAATGTAAAAATCGATTCAAATTTATAATTTATACCAAAAAAAAAAAAGAAAAAAAAATTGTTCGCACAGTGTTTTTCTGTGCTCTGCGTGTGTTCTGTTTTTCTAATTTATAAACCAATCAAACCAAAAACTCTGTCTTTAATCAAAACCCAGAAATTATTTTTTAAATAAAAACGATTTTTCAATAATGGATTTAAAAAAAGACGATGATTATGACCGATTTCACCAAGAACTTGAAGGGAAAAAGTTAAAATTCATCGTCGTTGATGATGGATGATCAAGTGTTGAAGGAAGATGAAATTGGATTGAAAATCAAAGAGAATCTGAAACCCAAAAGAAAAATTCATGAACGATCTATCAATGTGATGAATGAAAAATCTGACCCAAATATTCTTTCTTCACCTTTTCCATTTCGGTAATTTCCCTCAACTTCCCTTCTCTCTCTCTCTCTAACTTTCTCTCTCTACAAATTCTTGATTTTTAATTTTGGATCTCTCGATCTCAAACAAGAATTTAAATTTTTTAAAAATATAATTTATTGTTTTTTTGCCTCGTGTACGAATGGGAAATTTTGTCGACTGTCAGTTGACTAAAGAGTCCTTGGGAATCTAGAAGGAAGCGAAACACTGTTCAAGGGTAATATCGTAAATTCAGAGGTGAATACGGTATTTATTTTGGAAAATACGAGAAAATATTTCTTGTGTAGAAAATCGTCGCCGTTGAAATGGCGGGAAAGTTGGTGGCGTGAAAGAGAAGTTCAGTCATCCTGGCCGTTGAAATTTACTGGGGGACAGATGTCAGGTGATCAATGGCTTTTAATGGTTTAGGTTACGTGTTGCTCAAACTTGATGGTACTATCGTCACAAATTTTGATTTTTAACCCCTTAATTTAGTAATAATGCAATCATAGCCACTAAATGGAAAACTTCTTAACAGTCAAGTCCATATTTAATAGGGATGACAATTAATATTGAAAATACTCATTAATTTTCTTATTTTCGCGATTAAGTCCTACAATTTTTTTCATATTATTTAAGTCCCTAACTATTTTTGTCTTATTTAAAACTGTATATTTGACTTTTTTGTCTTATTCAATGACTGAGAACGTGTCATGTCAACATAGTTACATATTTTTCTCATTTTAAATGGCTGAAATTAATTCGTGAACTGATCAAATGGTTATAATTGTGTCACGTAAATGGACTTTCTATCTTTTCCGTCGACAATAAATATATATATTTCCGTTTTTCAACCAATTTTTCAAATATAATTCTTCTTAATTAGTTAGAAATTTTATTTTTAAATTTTAATTAAACATATAATTAATTACTACCTAATTTAACTCTTATAACAAAAATATAATCTTTTTAAATGATTTAAATAACTTTCAGATGTAACTATTAATGTTAGCTACCTATGCATTGTTTTATATTTTTAAAAAGTAAAAATTATACAATATTGGTAATGAAATGTTTTATAATTTTTTTAATTATAAAAACTTTAAATTGTGTTCTATGTATAAAGTAAATTTTAAAACTTTTATTTATACATAAAATCTAAAAATAAAAAGTTTTAAAAAGACGAGACACTATCCATGCATATATATATTTAAACATAGAATAATTTTAATATTTACGTTTTGTGTAGATTTAGAAAACATTTATTTATAAAAGATTTACGTAAGACGTGGTTAATTTTTTTTTTTTTTTGAACGACTAATATTAATTGTTAGTGGTTAACACGTTTATGTTAGACACCTTAAGAGTGAGGATCAAACATCACACCTCCGCCTAATGAGAAACGTCTTTGACAAGGCTCGAACTCAGAACTCTGGCTAAGGGGACCCCCCACCTTCGGTAGTGGCCAGTTGATCTAGGTTAAGTGGTTAATACGTGGGTTAATAACTAGCTTGAAATAAAGAAACTCAAATCTCAATCATCGTATTATATATATTTATTAAGGGTGTAATGAGCCGAGCTACTCGAGTTTGGCTCGATAAAAGCTCAAAAAAAACTCGAGTTAAACGAGCCTGAGCCGAGCCTGCGCCTAAATATGAGCTCATTTAATAAACGAGCTCAAGGTCGAGTTTCACATAGCGAGCTCACGAGCCTAAACGAGCCCATATATAAATATAGTTTTTAGTTAATAAATATATAATATATAGATTAAATGAATATAAAATATATAAATATATAAATAGATTATAAAGAATTAATATATATATAATAAACGAGTCGAGCCCGAGCCGAGTTCAAGCTTGTATAATTATTCACGAATCGAGGTCCAGCTTAACATACAGAGCTCGAAACGACCCGAGTTCGAGCTCGAGTCTAATACTTTTGAGCGCGAGCTTTAACGGGCTCGGCTCGGCTTGTCTCGTTTACACCCCTAATATTTATGTATAAATCACATGTAATCAAAATACTAAAATAATTAAAATTTTAAGTATTACATTGAATTTAATTATATAATTACCAGACAAACATTAAATATTATAAGTTACACCAACGTATAATGTAGCTTATGTTAGAAAAATATGATACATAATATGAGAATCAATCCTGAATGTTTTTGTGATCGTGTAATTTTACTTTTTGATAATAACAATCTGTCTTATCAAATATCCAATTTTTGTCATAGGATAATGCACAAGAAAATATGTTAGTCATAATTGTTCAATCTTGTTTTTGTATGCATGCCTATATATAGGATAATGCACAAGAAAATACGTTAGTCCTAATTGTTCAATCTTGTTTTTGTTTGTGTGTGTGTGCGCGCGCACACCATACGTATTGAAGTGGATAATATTAGTTAACATTCCAAACAATCGTCAGAAAACGGTTAAAACCACCACCTTAACAACAACAAAAACGCACATTGCAACCAACAAGATAAGCAACAACAACCAAAACCTCACAATGAAGGTTTGGTTAAGCAAAAAACAAACCTGTTAAGATTTAATCAAAAGAAGACAAAGGTTGTTCAGCTCTTAACATACTGAACCACCTCCAATGGCTCTGTCCCTTCGACTCCGTTAAAGTCACTGCCACTAAAACCTTGCAAAGGGGTGTAGATTACTTGACCATCGCATTGACGTTCAAGCCTTGATTTTGGTCAAACTTACACGACTACGCACTCTGCACCTCTAACCTCGTTTTAGTTCCTACCAAAATCGTAAATAGGTCAACAAATTATACTAAAATAATAACAAACAAATAACATCAGTCCTAATTTGTATAATATTTAAAACTACATATTTTTTTATTTCTCAGTTTGATTATCATTTCGTTTTAAAACTACATATTTTAAAACTACATATGCTTCATATAACATTTTATACACTCATGTATTGTAGGATAAAAAATTGCATGTAATAATTTAACAATCACCAAGGTACAATTTTTTTTTTAAGTATTGAAAATACAAAGGCAAACTTGAAAACTTTACGTATAAAAAATATACATACAATCATAAATAAAATATGGACAATAAATTCATGATTAAAAAAAAAATTACAATTCAACTCGCCGAACTTTAAGATATTTTAATTTATCAATTACAAATTCTAAATCAAAACGTTAAAGCAATTTTTGTTACAACTAACAATTAAATAATTGAGTAGGTGCTCACACATAATTTGTCAATTCAAGAAGTAAATCTTTTTTTTTTTTTTTTAAGTTTTTCTTATAGTCAATTTCTTGGGCTGTGAGGGGACCAGAATATTTGAAGTTTTTTCAGTACCTATTATGCATATAATTTAAGATTAATATAAAAAAACTAAATCAAGCTTTCTCATTTTCTTAATTAAGTCTCTAAATTTTTTTTATAATTGTTTAAGTTTCTAAATTATGTTTGTCTTATTCAAAAGTATATATTTTTTATTGGCTACCTGATTAGATGGTAAAATACAACTGATAAAATAAAATGTTTAGGGACTTAATCGTTAAAATATTAAAAGATTGTGAGTTTTTCCAATATTAATTAAGTGAAAAACTAATGTTACCTATTTCGTGATCGGTCAAACATGTCAAATACATTTTTGAATAAGACAAAAATAGTTTAGACACTTAAAGTGTAAGAAAAAAGTTTAGAAACTTAACTGCGAAAATAAAAAAAGTTGACAGGGTTTTTTTAAATATAAACACTATAATTTACAATTGCTGCCAAGAATTTCGGCGAGGCCATAACTCCCTCATGTCTCTTGTAAGTTTTCATTCTTGAAAAAATATATTTTAAAGTTAATGTGGATATTAAATCTACTATAGTGTTTCCTTTATTGAGATTTTTTTTTCTAGTGTCTTTCAAGTTCTTGTTTGGTCATTTGGAATTAGAATTTATGTACAAATATTAGTGTAATAATAATATTGGGCCCATTGCCCATTGCCCGTTGGGCTTTTAGGGTTTCACATTCTAGGGTTTTGTAGTCTATATATAGGGCTATGGTTGTGTTTTCTTTTCATTCAATTGTATTGTATTATTCTCTTGTTCGCATAATAAACCCTTTAATCATTCGGTTATATATTTGTCAGCATGGTATCAGAGCTATCGATCCATGCTTGAAGATTCGTCCAAGGTTTCGGTAACGTCTCCATTGACGTCGTTAGCACAAATTGATGATTTGTTGATTTCTTGGTTTGTCGTATTCTTTCAACATTTTCGGCCAGATTTGCATAGCTGTGGAAAAAACAACGTTATTTCTTCGTCTACCGTTGGATCGTCACGATTTTTGGTGAGTTGTTTCGCAACACATATATCTTCAGTTTGCCCGTTGGGATTTTCGATTGAAGCTTTCTATGTTGATTTATTAGTCGTCGAATTTGGTTGTTTTCTTTCTGCACATTCGGCCAGATTTGAGTTGTTGTGGGAAAAACGATCTTATAGATTCTTCCACCGTTGGATCGTTGTAAATTTTGTACTGTAGGTCTAGAACACATTGATCTATACTTTGACCGTTGGGATCGTTGATTAAACACCTTTAGTGTGCCCTAGTGTTCATCGAAGTTGCTGGTTAATCAAATTAGAACAGCGTTAATAAAATTGACATTGCGCATTCGTTCACCGTTGGATCGTCGTGATTTTTTGGCTGTAGGTTTTCAACTAATTGATATTCGATCTGACCGTTGGGATCTTTGATTTGATTTTATTACTAACGGTTTATTGCAAGTTGAAGTAGGGTGCAGAGCATTGTTTATTTTATAGGGTACTCATTCGTGAGTTCACAAGTTTGTGTTTTCGCTATAATTGGAGGTTGAAATTGTTTGGATATTTGGTTGGTATTAAGGCTGTGTTTGTGAATATTATTGCCCCTCTTTGTCGGTTCATTGCCTTCGTTGGTTCGTTGATTACAGATAAGGATTTTGGTTGCAGTTCATTGTTAATGGTTTGTTGATTGGGCTAAGGTTGTTTGATTGTGGTTTAAGTTGAGGTCACAATGGGTGGATTGGATCATTTAGTTATTAAGCAGTTCAAACGATTTCATGCATTGACATCCATGTCAGCCTCTCCATCAGGTTTGTCTTCAGCTAATAAATTAAGTGTTTCTTCATCCTTATGGATATTAGATTCTGGTGCATCTCATCATATGTCTCCACATTTATCTTCATTTGTTTCTCTATCTCCTGGTTCACGTATATCTATTATGTCTGCTAGTGGAACACCTATGCCATTGGAAGGTGTTGGTTCTGTTGTCACACCTCATGTGTTACTTCCCGATGTGTATTATGTTCCTAAACTTGCCTTAAATCTTGTATCGGTTAGTCAATTGTGTAAATCTGGTTATTGGGTTTTCTTTTCTGATAATACTTGTTGTGTGCAAGACCCACGTTCTCAGACAGTGATCGGGACAGGCCGTAGGGTAGGTGAGCTCTATGTTGTGGATGATCTCAGGGTATCCGATGTTGCTGCTTCAGGTGTTGATTTATCTTCTTTTCATTTGAGTCGTTTGTCATCCCGTTTTTATTTATGGCATTCCCGTTTAGGTCATGTGTCTGCATCTCGTCTACAGTTCTTAGCATCTACAGGTGCTTTAGGTCAATTGAGCAAATCTGATATATCAGACTGTAGTGGTTGTAAACTTGCAAAATTTTCTGCTTTACCTTTCAATAAAAGTACCTCTCATTCTTTCGCACCTTTTGATCTTATTCACTCTGATGTATGGGGACCCTCTCCTGTTTCTTCTAAGGGAGGTTCCAAATATTATGTCTCGTTCATTGATGACTATACTCGATATACTTGGGTCTATCTTATGAAACACAGATCTGATTTCTATTCTATTTATAGTGAGTTTCGATCTCTTGTTAAAACCCAACACTCTGTTGTTATCAAATGTTTTAGATGTGATTTAGGGGGAGAATACACATCTAATGACTTCAGACAGTTACTTGCATCTGATGGGACATTGTACCAAATTTCGTGTACTGACACTCCTCAACAAAATGGCGTTGCTGAAAGAAAACACCGTCATCTTGTTGACACTGCTCGTTCCTTGTTATTGTCTTCTAAGGTACCTAGTATGTTTTGGGGTGAAGCAATTCACACTGCTGTCTATGTCATTAATCGAATTCCTACTGCTCATAATTCTGGTCTCTCTCCTTTTGAAAAGCTTTATGGTCATAGACCTGATTATACTTCCTTACGTGTTTTCGGTTGTGCTTGTTTTGTTCTTCGTCCTCATGTGGAACGTAATAAATTGTCAGCTCGATCTGCTTTGTGCGTCTTTTTGGGATATGGGATTAGTCAAAAGGGTTATCGTTGTTTTGATCCAGTGAGTCAAAAGCTCTACGTCTCGCGTCATGTCACTTTCTTGGAACATATTCCTTTCTATTCGATTCCCGCTCAGTCTCATGACATGACACGATCTGATATCCTTTCTATTGATCCTTTTAATGATGACACTGATAATACCACTTCTGATATCCAAATCAACACATCTGATATACCGACACCTGAGATGCATACAGCATTAGATAACTCTGTTTCAGAGACACCTGTAGCTCATCCCATGCCTACGTCCATTCCATCGCCGGTTGAGAATGCAGAGGTCCCTACTGTACGCAAGTCAACTCGCCCTCGTAAGTCCACTAAACTCCCTGATTTTGCTTACTCGTCGTACTCTGCTTCGTTTGCTTCTTTCATTGCTAAAATTCATAGCATGTCTGAACCCAACTCTTTTAGAGAGGTGTTTCTGATCCCCTTTGGCAGAATGCTATGGCTGAAGAATTGACTGCCCTTCATCAGACTAATACGTGGGATTTGGTTCCGCTGCCATCTGGAAAGCATACTATTGGCTCTCGTTGGGTGTATAAAATTAAGACTAAGTCTGATGGGTCTGTTGAACGGTATAAAGCCCGTCTTGTTGCTAAGGGATATTCACAAGAATATGGTATGGATTATGAGGAGACTTTTGCCCCTGTAGCCAAAATGACTACTGTTCGTACATTGATTGCAGTAGCCTCTATTCGTAAGTGGAAGATTTCTCAGATGGATGTCAAGAATGCTTTCTTGAATGGTGATTTTCATGAGGAGGTTTATATGACACCTCCTCCTGGTGTTGCTCACAAGCCCGGAGAAGTATGTCGTCTGCGCAAAGCTTTATATGGTCTCAAACAAGCTCCTCGTGCTTGGTTTGAGAAGTTTTCCTCAGTAATCACATCTCTTGGTTTTCGTTTTAGTAACCATGACTCTGCTTTGTTTGTTAAATGTACGAGTGCAGGACGGATTCTCTTGTCTTTATATGTTGATGATATGATTATTACTGGTGATGATCATGCCGGTATTGAGTCCTTGAAACGTGATTTAGCTCATCGTTTTGCTATGAAGGACTTGGGGTTGCTTCGTTATTTCCTGGGAATAGAGGTTGCTCACTCTGACAAGGTAATCTTTTGTCTCAGTCTAAGTACATTTCGGATTTGTTTGAACGTGCTCGCCTATCTGACAACAAGACTGTTGATACTCCTTTGGAAACTAATGCTCGTTATACTCCTACTGATGGTGTTCCTCTTGATGATCCAGCTCTGTATCGTACCATTGTGGGTAGTTTGGTTTATCTCACGGTCACGAGACCTGATATTGCTCATGCTGTCCATATTGTTAGTCAATTTGTGACTGCTCCTACGACTGCACACTGGGGGTGGTCCTTCGCATTCTGAGATATCTAAGGGGCACTCAGTTCCAGACGCTTGTGTTTCCTTCGTCATCAACTTTTGACGTACGTGCTTACAGTGATGCTGATTGGGCTGGGGATCCTACTGATCGTAAGTCCAATACTGGTTTTTGCGTTTTTCTTAGAGATTCACTTGTTTCATGGAAGATTAAGAAGCAGGATGTTGTTTCTCGCTCTTCTACTGAAGCCGAGTATCGGGCAATGGCTGCTACTACTAGTGAGGTTGTTTGGCTACGCTGGTTACTTGCTGACATGGGTGTTCGATTATCTCAGTCTACCCCGATACACTGTGACAACAAAAGTGCTATACAGATTGCTCGTAATTCGGTTTTTCATGAACGGACGAAACAATTTGAGATTGATTGTCACTTCACTCGTCATCATCTTCAGATGGGAACGATTTCCTTGCCGTTTGTTCCTTCCGCTTTACAAGTTGCTGACATTTTTACTAAGGCGCAATCTGCTTCTCGTTTTCGTTTTTTGTTGGACAAACTCTCAATGTTCATTGCTGTGGCATTGTGAGTTTGAGGGGGGATATTAGTGTAATAATAATATTGGGCCCATTGCCCATTGCCCGTTGGGCTTTTAGGGTTTCACATTTTAGGGTTTTGTAGTCTATATATAGGGCTATGGTTATGTTTTCTTTTCATTCAATTGTATTGTATTATTCTCTTGTTCGCATAATAAACCCTTTAATCATTCGGTTATATATTTTTCATCACAAATTGTGAAAGATCATATGGCTTTATTCAACCAATGCAACAATACAGCCAATCCACAAGGCACATCTGATGTTAAACTTTAAAGACCTTAAGCGTTAAAAGATGATACATACGAAGTAAAACTGAATTCAATCTTATCGTTGGGTGTTTGGGTTGAAGGTAAGAAGGATATGAACTCTTTCACGGTCACATTTGGTTTTTCATGGTAAAATTTATAAGATAAAAATACAATTTTCGTCCCTATGGTTTACTAGAAATTATGGATTAGATCATTTAACTTTAAAAATTATATTGACTTGAAGTTTTATTATGGCTTTCGTCATTTGATCATTGAAAACGACTATTTTATTCCTAATTGTTTAATAGTTATTATTAATGTTGTTGTTATTATTTCTATAATCATTAAATAATAAACTAATTTAAAAAATAAAATAACCAGTAAATTAATTTAATGTAAAAGAAATTAAAATAAATCATAAAATATTTATAAAGAAATATGAATTATTATTATTAATTACAAATTAAGAAAATAATGTTTTGAGTATAGATTTTTTAAAATTTTTTAAAAAAGTAAACATTTTTTTAATCATAAAATAAATGTTAACGTTTTCAAAACGCATTAAAATATATTTTTAGATTTAAAATTTTTTTTTAATATAAACAAGTTTTTAACTTTTTCAGTAAAAATCTAAAAACAGACGCTCAAAAGTTTAAATGTTGTCAAACGTTTAAAAACATTAAAACATTTTGAAAAAATTCAAATGTTGTGAAAAGTTAAAATTTTTAAACGCTTTGAAAATTTTAAGTAAAGTTTTTACATGTTTTTTTTATTTGAAAAGGCTTTAAAACTATGTCAAAAATTTTTGAAAAGTTCAAATTTATTTATTGTGCATGAAAATAATTTAATGTGAAAGTAGTAAATATGTTTTTATTTGTTTTTGACTTTTTAATCTTCAATAATTATAAGAATAATAATTTATATGTTTTTATAGATATTTTAGTACTCAAAAAAATAATTTAATGTGAAAGTAGTAAATATGGTACTCAATCAAATTTACTTATTTAATAATACAAAAAAAGGTTTAATCTTTTTAAATTAAAAAAAATGTAAACTTAATACTTAATTTTTTTAGTTTTTAGCTAATAATAATTATTATTATTATGATTTTTACATTAAATTAATTTTACTTGTATTTGAATTTCATTTTTTAAATTAGTTTGTTATTCAATGGTTATAGAAATAAGAATAATAATAAAAGCAACGTTATAAACAAATCAAACTCCAACACGAGACACATGCAAAGAAAGTTAAATATAAATATGGTGTTTGGGACTCATGGGAGGAAGACGAATAGTATCTTTTTCGCACTAATAATAGCAATAAGATGGAAGAATCATAAGGTAAACTGTCGACGACAAAAAGACATTTATTATCCAAAACGTCATAAACTTTGTTTTCTTTCTTATTTATCATACGTTATCATCTTGTATCTAAAGTGAAATTTGTGTATAATCATTTGATTTGAAAAGCATCCCAAGATTTATGACTTCAAAATAATATCATTCATAATAATATCAATTGGTTTTGACCAAAAAGGATGTTTATGATATTGTCATAGCATAGGTTAAGGTAGTTTGCCTAGGTCACTTTTTGCATAAAGCATGCCTGATTTGTCGGAAGGAAGAAGGTCGGACTGTAAACGAACCAAACGAGAATATGTTCATGTTCGTTAGTTTAACTTTAGCCGATTAAATAAACGAACACGAACATAAACGAACGAGAGATATTTCTGTTCATATCGTTTATGTTCGTTCGTTTAACGGATAATATATCGAACATAAATGAACGAATTATAAACGAATACAATAGAACATAAAACAAATAAACTTGCTAAATAAAAACAAAACACGCAACACACGATTCATAGTTTTTAAATTACGTTTGTACATTCATAAGATTTATAAATGACTTTAAACTACTATGATAATAGTAAATTAATGTATTAAGAAATCAAAAAGTCAATTGCAATACTAATTTAATAAAGTTTAAGCATTTGAAAAAAAAATTATATCCATTCAATATCATCAATAATATCGGCAGTAGAGTTTGAATTGTTTTTTTTAGATTTAGATTATTTATTAATATATTATTTAAATATAATATGTATACTAATACAATATATTTACATTAAACATAATACATTTGCTAAAAGTTATTATAAATGAACGAACGAACATAACCAAACGTTCACGAACATAAATGAACGAACGAAACTTCTGTTCATATTTGTTCATTTAATTAAACGAATAAAATTTTGTGTTCATGTTCGTTCGTTGAACAAACATAAACAAACTTCCCGCCGAACGGTCCGCTGAATGTTCACTTCGTTAAAAATAGCGTAAGAATAAATTTTCCATTCGACACATTCATGTTTCGGTGTTTAACAAAACCACTCATTGTATTTAATGAGCTTTGTACCGTTTTTTTAACAACGAAAAGTAGAACTAACCGGAAGCTACGACAATGTCATCACCCCCGCTTAGAACACCAAAAAAGATATATTGAAATAAAACTAGCAAGTGGCTATCCAAATTATTTTACGGAATTAAAAGAGTTCACAACAATGTTATTAAGGCTCGATAATCTATGATCTATAATATGTAGAAAAGATTATAAACATGTTTTGGTTTTATTTTTTAGATGATAAACTAACCTACTCATAAACTACTCATTTGTCCCAAGTGAAGACTTCAAAACTTACTTTCACCATCTAATTTCCAACTTGTATTCAATGACAGTCGAACGTGTGGCCACTCAATTACATATCATTTTCATACCTAATGGGCTAAACCTCGCTGGAATTGAAATAATAAATACAATCAAAGAATTGAAATCATAAAATATGGAGAGATATTCATATAAAACTTTATCTAATTCAATTGGTAATCATTTAACATTTGAAATTTCTTATACAAAATAATATTGTTTTTTATAAACACACTTTAGAATTTAATAGTTTACACAAACCATTAAGTAAGCATCTTTGAATTTGGGAAAAAAAATCCATTATGTCCTTTACTTGGAAGTTTTTAAACCTTGTTTTATAAAATCAAAAAGTCTAACTATGCAAGCTTTGATGCATTCCAAATGTGGAAAATATCCAATTTACTTTCACTATGATTGAATCCAATTATACTTGATTTTTTTTTCAATTTCTATTATTATTTATAAAATCAAAGTCAAACAACGCAGAACTTTATATACTCTATTTTTTTTTTTGCACGTTACGGAGGGTTAAAAAATCATATATTTTAAAATAAATAGTAATATATATATATATATATATATATATATATATATATATATATATATATATATATATATATATAAAATAAAAGATGGAAAACAAAATAAAACCTTATAAAAAAATACGGTTAGTATTGTTTGATTTAAATAATAAAAACAAAAAATAATGATTTGTGACACTACTTATCAAAAATACAGTATTTATAATTTCTTGAATCCGATATTGTTTTCTGGCCGGTTAGACGAGTGACGCTCGAAGCTTAATGTGAATGGAGTCATGGACAATTCTCTCTTAGACGACTATCCGATATAATTCATAAGAATAGGCTAACATCTGTACATCCAGAGCTTTTAACAACAAATTACCAACTTTTGACAACCTTCTTGTGAGGGGGATCATGATTCCCGAAGCCGAATGTGTGCTTTGTGATAAGTAAGAAACTTTATCACATGTTCTTTTTGAATGTGAAAGGTACGTGTTAGGAGTTTGGCGAAAGATTTGGGCACGGTGGAGGATTGTGTTTAATTCCAGTCCAATTACATGTAGTGAGTTGTATTTTAGATCTTTCACATCTCCTGATATCAACTCTATACGGGGGAAGAATATTTCATGGTGTGTGTTTAGTTTCGGTTTGGTATATTTAGAGTTGGAGAAATTGTGTGGCGTTTGCACTAGCAGATGGAAGTCAATGCTAATTTATATTGATATCTTCAATGCTATTCAATACAAGGCTTTGTTTTGGATAGAAATAGGATTAGGAAAAAGAGAAAATGGGATAACTAGAACGTGTATCCATAGTTATTTGATTTGTAGCTTTTTAAAGTATTTAGAGTTGTGTTTTTTTTTACATGGGGGTGTCCCATTCAGTGTATTCTTTTGTCTTCTCCTCCGAGAGGACAACTTTTTATGGATATATAATTTATCAGCTTTGAAAAGGACACATTTTTTGATAAACAAATAATTAGTTTAAAGTGTTTTGAGAACGAGTTCTAGAAAAATTTATAAGTTGTTCTAAAAAATTGCTTATTGAAGAACAATATATGTTTGGATTTGTTGTTCTTGAACTTGTTTTATAGTTATTCAAATGCTTAAAATTGCTTATTTATATTTTAGAACTCAATAAACAAATAATCAAGCTAAATGAACAAACACAAAAACCTTCTTATTAAGTATCTATTGATATTTCAACATAAAATTTAAGGTTACCAATGGTAAGTCTGATACAATTAGCTTTTAGCTGGAGCTGAATCTTTTGTTAATAGATGATATATTTGTAATTTTATTTTTCACAAGCTCAAGCTCAATTCAAAATCTACTTGGATTAGTTTCTCGTTGAATAGCTTATGATTTTCATAAGCTGACTAGAAAACTAAAAATCAAAACACAGCTTATGAACTTGAGCTTTTGAAAACCGTAAGCTCAAACTCTCATAAGCTCCTACAAACTGCGTGTCAAACATAACCCAAATGTCTATGAAAACTTACTAAATTAACTAAGACATAAAAGTTTTAATGAGGTTTTCAAAGTGGTTTAGAAATGAGAAATGAACTAAGGAGTCGTTAGGATCGCAGAATGGAATTCAAAGAATTTGACATTTATATAAGGAATTTAGTTAGAAGTAGCAGAAATGAGAATGTTGTGATGATCATGCGCTAAAACAATGCTCGAAAGGATACGAAATGCTGAGAGTCACAATGATCTCCTGAAAACTGAGAGAGGTAAGATTAATGTGGTACGGACATTAAAAAGGACGGCTCCTTCAGCACCAGTCCAGGGTGGAATTTTTACAGTGGGAGGCACGAAGAGTTGGGGAAGACCAAAGATGAAATGGGGAAAATAAAGTGAAATTAAACCTGAAGGATCTGAAACTTTAGAACATGGCCTCTGATGGAAACAAGTAGAGGATGACTTGAGTACTCACCTTATTCAGTGGTGGAAACTATTATACGAGTATAGGATTACACATGATTAATTTGATAATTATTCTTTGTTTGCTAAGCTATAAGCTTTCAATTGTAAACATATGATAAGGTACATTTCATTTGTTACTAATGCCTGTAGTTACAAATTGTGTGTCATTGTCTTATCGTTCTTGTGGAAGTTGTTTTGGTCACTTGCATAGCTCTACATATCATGTATCAGATGTCATCTGTGACACAGTTGTCCTATCTTTAGCGGAGGCAAGACCATTGATATCTCCACCTCTTCTTACCCCCATTTGACATTGGATTGGAATTTGTTGATGTTGTTGTTGTTGTTAGTGTAGGTGGGATTGTGAAAAGAGACAAAAGATAATTTTTATTTTTTATTGTTTGACAAAGAGTTTAGTTTGTGAATAGTTGGAATCTAAACTCATGTATAACTTAATAGGAATGTCAACATATAAATAAAAAAATTGATGAAATATAAACACAATTTAACTATATATTTTTATAATTCAAATTTCCAAACAAACTAATTTAAAATCAAATACTATCAAATTATTTCACAAGCCAAACGCACCATAAAAGTATGATAGCAAACGCAGTTAACCTGGAGACACCGTGAGGTCAACAATGGGATGGCCATATGACATTCATGGTCTACTACGAGGACACCCACAAATGATGTATTAAAGTTTAATATAATGAATATCTAAATTGTTTTTGGCAAAAATATCATGAGTTTTAAAGATGAAAAACCTACTTAAAAAATGATAAATTATGTTTGTTTTCATTCCACATCAATGAAATGTATGTACGTTCATTGTTTTCCGCCTCAAAGGACTTACGTGGCGTTTGGTTTACGGAATGGAATTCAAAGGAATTGAAATTCAAATTTTAGTTATTAATTTTGTTATTGTTGAATATAGAAGATGATTTTTAGTATTGGTAGAGATGTAGGTCGAAATTCAATTCATATAAAAGTTGGAATTTAGTTTATGAATAAGTCGGAAGGAATGTCAAATTCCTATAAACAAGTAAATTTGATGGAAAATACATAAAAGAGTAAATTACAGAAATGGTCCCTGTGGTTTACATAAAACTTTGGATACGGTCCCTGTAGTTTTAATTTTGCATAAACGGTCCTTATCTTCACTGTTTACTTGCAAGATTGGTCTCTCTGCTGTTAACTTTAACCATTAAATGGTTAAATCTTTTATAATTACCATTTTACCCTTTTCTTTAATAACAAATTGGTCCTTCAAGTTTGTAATTCATTTTAGCTTTGGTCCCTCAAGTAAATTTTTTTATTTAACTCTATTTTCTTACTATTATTCTTATTATTATTATTATTATACCGATTATTATCATTATTTATTATTATTATTAATTTAACTTTTTTCATATTAATTTATTTGTTTATTAAGTTTATTTATTTTAATTCATTTTTTTATTTAAATTACAAATTATTTATTTCTTTTATTATAAACAATTGTATCGAAATAGAATCCATTTTATTTTTTATTTTCTCCGAATGAAAAAAATACGAACATGTTATATTGTAGTTTTCCAAACCAAAAAATTTTGAACCTTAAATTTTTTCAGTTTCGTCAAACAAAAAAATGTTACAAACCATTCTTGTTTTAAGTTCTTTCATATTCTAAACGTAAAAAATATGAAAACCAATCCGTTTTTTTTGCACCAAAACCCATTCTAATTTTTTGTTTTGAGAAACGAAAAGAAAATACAAACCATTCTGTTATTACTTTTTGCAAACGAAAAAAACTACGAATAATTCTAATTTTCAGTTATTCCAAACAAAAAAAAAATCATTCTATTTTTCTAGTTTTTCGAAAGAAACCATTCCCTTTTATTTTTTTCTCCGAACTAAAAAACTACGAACTATTATGTTTTTAAAATTTTTCCTAAATACGAAATAGCGTGTAGTCTTTTTGTACAGAAAAACTAAAAAAACAGAATGGTTTGTAGTTTTTTCGTTCGGAGAAAAAAATAAAAGGGAATGGTTTCGTTCGAAAAATTAGAAAAATAAAATGATTTTTTTTGTTTGGAAAACTGAAAATAAAAATTATTCGTAGTTTTTTCGTTTGCAAAAACTAATAACAGAATGGTTTGTATTTTTTCTCGTTTCCCAAAACAAAAAACCAGAATTGGTTGAATTTTTTGTGCAAAAACATTAAAAACAATTGGTTTTCATATTTTTTACGTTTAGAAAATGAAAAAACTTAAAACAAGAATGGTTTGCAACTTTTTTCTCGTTGGAAAAAACTAATAAAAGTTTAAGGTTTAAAATTTTTTGGTTTGGAAAACTACTATAAAATGTTTGTATTTTTTTTCATTTGTAAAAAATAAAATGGATTTTATTTTGATACAATTGTTTATAATAAAAGAAATAAATAATTTGTAAATTAAATTATAAATGAATTAAAATAAAAAAGACTTAATAAACAAAAAAATTAATATGTAAAAGTTAAATTAATAATAATAATAAATAAGATTGATAATAATCGTTATAATAATAATAATAATAATAATAATAATAATAATAATAATAATAATAATAAGTAAAATAGAGTTAAATAAAAAAATTCACTTGAGGGACCAAAACTAAAATGAATTACAAACTTGAAATACCAAAATGTAATTAAAGAAAAGGGTAAAATGGTCATTATAAAATATTTAACCATTTCATGATTAAATTTAACAGCAGAGGGACCAATTTTGCAAGTAAACAGTGAAGATAATTACCGTTTATGCAAAATTGAAACTACAGGACAGTATCCAAAGTTTTATGTAAACCACAGGGACCATTTCTGCAAATTACTCTACATAAAATTTAACCCTTTACATTAGTTTTCAAAAATAATAAAAAAATCTAAATTAAAATTCCATATCCATCGAAATCCATCACACGAAACAAACGCCATCTTAGTAACCGAATTCTCCACTTTGGTGGAAATTGTGTTCGATGTTCTTCATCGGTGGTGATGAAAAAAATTTTTGTATGAAGTCTGAGGACTGGAAATCAGACAAATTTAGACAAACATATATATACGTTGTATGCTAAGACGTACATAAACATTTGTTTGTGTGTCGTACGTGTATATTGCTTTTATGTTCTTGATTTTAAGATTTTGTTTGATTGATAACCGTTGTAATAATATTCATATTATTAAATCTTATTATTACAATTAAAAAGATTTCTTATTGAGATTGTTGTAATTTAAATTTCAGAATTTCATTTTATATCATAAATTATCATCGAATATTATAATTTTAGTCTAACCTCTTATAATTTGTAATTTGTAACAAGATTTTTATTCCTACATTATTACCCAAGTCACCACCCAAATAGAAAAACATACCAAAAGAGACAATAACCACATTCAAACCATGACCCCTACCACCCCCAAATAAACTAACACAAAACCAACACAAACATGCTTCACAATTGAATAGGAAAAGCAAAGGACACAAAAATGAGAACATTCAGGTGGTGTTTGGTTTAGAGGATTTCAGCAACTTATTTAGAATTTGAATTTAAAAATCATCCTATGTTATGTTTGGATAAAAACAAAAAAGAAAGGATTTTGCTTCATTTAACATTTTATATTCCCTACTTCTCCTCATTTCATAATCCTCTCATCCACTAATCATTTCAAAATTCTATCATTTTAAAATCCATCATTTTAGAATCATGCAATCCAAACGCCACCTTTGTTTTTCATCCGGATTAGTTCACGACAATCCCTCCTCTAGAAGCCAAGGCGACAACACCGACTGTCTCCATCTTTTACCGCTCCTATTTTAACCCACATTAAGAAGATTATTAAAAGTTGGAAAGATGTTTTTTTCAAATCACATCGACTTTCACACAATCAAAAACACATGTGTTAAAGATTATGGAACCAAATTACATAGCATATATATAGTATTATTAGTAACCCTCTCACCCTTACCATTGGGTGTCAATTTCGACCCAATGGGCCAAACGGATAGGATGATCAAAATGACTCGTAGTAAAAAACTAAACTAGAACATAAGTTTTTTTTTTTAAAAAAAAACTAAAATTCTAGAAAAAGATGTTATTAAAAATTTTGTTTTTTGAAGAAAGCCTATATAAAGGCACTTTAAAACAAATTGTTAAGTAATTGAAACTTTTGTCTTTTGATAATCGACTGGTACGACTTATTTGCTTAATGGGCCGAAATTGTCATCTTTACGGAGCTTACCATAAGGTTGTCCATGGAAGAAAGCCTATATAAAGCCACTCTCCAAATACATACTAAAATTTCAATTACTTAACCATCTAAAAGGTATAACCATTTAAAAATCTTAATTTATTTTACGTTTAAATTATAAAAAAAAATTATAACTTTTTATCTATTAATAAGACCGTATAATATTCAAACATGATATTGGCTAGTAAACATTAAAATAGCCAAGTAGGAAAATGAAATATTTGTGAAGGATTACGAATGAAGTTTATCAAACGTAAGTAGTTAAGTACATAACATAACCCACTGTTTTTCAAAAGGACAAAATCATTAAAAAAAAAAAAAAAAAAGAATTAAAACAACTTAAAGGACCAAAAAAGTAAATCTCTTTAAGTTTAGGATAAAAAACATTAAAGGTTGTGAGTAGTTGGGGGGTAAAATAAAAAGAAAAACAAAAACAGAAGATGGGCCCACGGGTGAGGGGTCGCGTGACCTTCACCGGTTACGGCCGAAACTTCACCAGAGATTTCACACCTTTCCTTCTCCTTTAATTTACATTTTTACCCCTAACTAACCCTTTTTAAACTCACTTTGGCAAATGGCAATGCTACAACGTAACCTTCTGCTAAATTAAATATTTTTTTTAAAGAAACGTAAATTGCTGTTTTTTTTATTTATCTTTCGGTGGATCTTGTGCATTGCAGTGAATTGAAATGAAATTTTGTAAAAACTTAGGCTGCGTTTAGTTGACGAAAACAAGCCGGTTTTCTGTTTTTGTTTTCAACGAAAACAGAGCTTAATTATAAACATGTTTAGTTTGACATTATTCTAATTTTTTTGTTATTTTCTAAATGTTTTCATTTTCTAAATTTATAATAGAAATTGGAAAATGCATTTAAGGAGTTTTCAACCATTTTTCTAATTTTCAAAAGTGAAAACAAGGGACGTGGTGAACGCGTTTTCAAAATTTTCTCCTAATTTCTAGAAATGTAATAATGAAAACAAATTCTGGAAAAGTGAAAGTGAAAACAAATATCAATTTTCCATCAACTAAACACACCCTTAATTTTAAATCTGCCATATAAAATGTTGTAAATTGGAAGTTGTATACAAAAAAAAAAATATTTTTTTTAAACGTCTGTGAATATTAAAAACAAAGTTGATGGAGAGGTAAAAAAAAAAAATACAAAGATGATAAAAGTGTTAGTATTGATAACATGATCATTATATGAAAAATATTATGCATGAAAAAATTGTATAAATATATGTTGTGTATTGTATAAATATATATAGAGGGGGTTCAATGGAAAACCACAATGCACCTGAAAACTTGTGAAACCGCACTGCATCACCACAAATGCATCAAATTCCCCGAATGATGCATCAAAATCCTGCGTGATGCATCAAATTTCTCGCGTGATACATCAAAATCCCGCGTGATGCATCATCTTATTTACGATCATGTCACCACGTTTTTAATGAAATGCACCAAATCGGACGGTATGCGTGTGAAGACCTCCCCTTCCGGGGCAGTCCTCAAAGTCTAGGTCCCACAAATTGCAATACGATATCAACCATACTAAGATAGAGTAATTATAATGCGGAAAATTAAATTACAAATACAAACATATTAGAATTAAGTTTAATATAGATTACAATTTTCAAATTAAACTTAAAAGGGTACCATCTAATCTAATACATTACATCATAAAGTCATATCAAGTCTACCCAAAACCACCACAATTGTCATCTTCCAATCAGTACCGAAGAGTTTGTTGAGTAGTGGTCTATGAAAGCTTCAAAACTTGGGTCTTGAATGACCTAAGAACTAGGTCCAGCAGGTGACTTTCCTTTATCTCTTCCTGTAAAAATTATAAAGTAGTAACAGTAAGCAAAGCTTAGTGAGTATATAGATTTTCAAATCAACATGCATGGTCAAGCGGATCATTAGTCTAGCGTGATATGTCTTGGCTGCCGCTACAGCCCTCATGATTGAGATATAGAATTCATAGAATCGGATGATGCTCAGGCCACGCTCACGCTTAAATTGTGGGGATCAGCCACATACTGGGCTAGCTACCAGTAAATCAACGTGGCGGAACATCGGAGGTCATTACCAAGTCCATAAGAACTGGTGAAATAGCCAGGTCTAGAACAATAGACCATCAAGGCTAATCAAGCTGAATAAATCTATCAAGTGTCTGATCAATAGTGAAAGCTTAAGTCATAGAAGTCATGATAGCAATGAATCATAAAGCAATGTCTGAAGAAGTCTTATATGCAATATGAAATGATAATCAAATAACTATCATGATCCACTGGGCAACACCGAACCATGGTGTGCACAGGTCTCAATCCAGCTGATAAAATGAATGTCAATAAATCTAACAACAACAATATATCTCAACCGGAAAGTCAACATGTTAAATCTGAATATCTATAACTCACAGATCTGGTCTTTGTCAAACAGATATAAAAATCTGCCACCTGAGTGATCTCAGGATTTTATCTTTGTCAGTTCTTGTTCTCTGTCAAACCAAGTCTTTGACCCCCTGTCAATCTCTTTAATTTTTTAAATCTATGTTCAGAATTTAACTGAACCTGTCCAACATTTTATCATTTTGCAAGAACGTTAGTTTTAAATTTTTAATTGATCTGATTCTGATAACTAATAAACATTTATGTCGTTTTTGATGGACATGTGTGATCTTTGTCATGTTTTATTTCATATTATTTTTATTTGATGCAATTATATATATTTCAAAATGCATTGATCTCTATTTATTTAACAACTATTTATGTATATAATTAAACTTGGTACCAATATATATATATATATATATATAAATATATATATATCTTATTTTAATATATGTATTTATAACTTAATTAATACATATATGCATACATGCACTAAGTGTATATATATATATATATATATATATATATATATATATATATATATATATATATATATATATATATTACACATACACTCTTATTTGTTCATACATGCATGCATATATATATATATATATCATATATACATATATATTCTCAATACGATTGCTGCACGTAGGAAAGAAACTACCGAAACCTTTTATAGGTTTCGGTATTAGTTTCAAGTTTTGGGTACATATATATTGTATTGTTTCGGTATCCTTTGTCTCGGTATCTATTCATGGTTTCTATATACAAAATAGTCTCGGTAGGTTGGTTTCAAGGGTGGATTTCGGTATATACCGAAACCTTTCAAGGGTTTCGGTATTCTATAATAGTTTCGGTATCTATAAAAGTTTCGGTATATATTTGTGTGGGTTTCGGTATAAGTTTCAGTATTCCAAAAAGTTTCAGTAACATTATGTGGGTTTCAGTATTCAAAGAAGTTTCGGTACTTCACGTAGATGGGTTTCGGTATAATACCGAAACCTTTCAAGAGTTTCAGTATCCTTAAAAAGTTTCAATATTCAACCTCAACACCTACATATATGTTTCGGTAATGTGGTTTTTACCGAAACCTTAAGGTTTCGGTACCCACATTTTTAGGTTTCGGTACCATAAAAACTCACATAACACACACAGATCATTTTTGTCAAGAACACAGGTTTCACCAAAAATTCCGATTTCTTTCATATTTTTAGATGATCCAAACTAAAATCTTTGTTTCTTTAACATCTATTAACTTAATTTATCATATTCTTCAAGAATCTAAAACATGCAACCTAAATTTCTTTGGTTTCGGTTTTTCCAAAAACAAACCAAACTCATAAATATTTCGAATTCTAAGAGAGTTTTACCTTGAATTTTATCAATTGATGATGTTTGATGATCTTTGTAACCTTCACTTGTCTTTAATTCACCAATTGATTGCAAAGCTCATGGATTCTTGATAGAAATTTGGAGGAACCGTATAGGATAGAGAGAGAAAGTAGAGAGAGAGAGTGAATTTGTTAATGATGTGTTAAATGTTCTTAACTGAGTTTTATATATATATCATTTAAATATATTTGTAATTTAACCCATTAAACTTTTGTATTTTACATCTCTTTTATTTAATCATCATTAATAATTCATAACATAAATATAATTTAATTTATAATTTCATAATAAATTAAATTGCTACATAAATAATATAACAAAATTATATTATTTATTTCAAAATTACATATTACATGATCGACAAAAGTTAGGTTGTTACAGAATGGGCTCCACCACGCACAAACTTCGTCCTCGAAGTTAGCTACGTTCGAACAGACTGGGATAAGTTGCTTTCATTACATCTTTCGATTCCCAAGACTGATGCGAACCTTTGTGATGTTTCCACTGGATGAGCACCATCTGTATTTCTTTATTCCGAAGCTTTTTGGTCTTCGAGTCTAGAATACGTTCTGGCTCTTCAACCATGCGAAGCTTCTCATCAATCTGCAAGTTAACGTGTGGTATTTGAACTTCTATTTCGTCTGCTAAGCTCTTTCTCAAGTGACTAATGTGGAATACAGGATGTATTCCAGATAAGTCCGCTGGCAATTCAAGACGATAAGATTGATTTCCTATCTTTTCCACAATCTTGAACGGACCGATGAATCTTGGAGCTAGCTTGTTTCTTTTAATAAACCGCACCACATTCTTCATTGGAGATACTTTCAGCATCACCCAATCGTTAACCGCAAAGTTGATAGATCTGTGCCGATTATCATAGTATGACTTCTGCCTGCTTTGAGCTTCAAGAATATTTCTTCTAACAAGTTGAATCTTCTCGTGAGTCAACTGTAGAAGGGCAGGACCCGCTATAGGTGATTCACCTGTTTCGCGCCAACAGGTGGGAGTTCTGCATTTTCGACCGTACAAAGCTTCAAAAGGAGCCATCTTGATCGTTGAATGATAACTGTTATTGTATGAGAATTCGACCAGAGGCAAGTGGTCATCCCAGTTACCTCCCAGATCAAGAACGCAGGCACGAAGCATATCTTCAAGAGTTAGGATAGTACGCTCACTCTGGCCATCTGCATTAGGATGATAAGCAGTACTCATAGAAATCCGAGTACCCATCCCTTCTTGCAGTGCTTGCCAGAATCTCGAAGTAAAACGACTATCACGATCAGAGACGATTGATTTCGGCACACCATGACGAGAGATGATCTCGGTAATGTACATCTGTGCCAGTTTATCGAGGGAATATGTCTCTTTCATCGGTATGAAGTGAGCTGACTTCGTTAATCGATCCACGACTACCCAGATAGAGTCGTGCTGTCTCTTGGTTTTCGGCAGTTTCGTGACAAAGTCCATTGTTATATGCTCCCACTTCCACTCGGGAACTGGTAGTGGTTGCATATCCCCAAAGGGTTTCTGGTGTTCTGCCTTAACCATCTGACATACTCTGCAGCTTTCAACACATTTACCGATATCTTTCTTCATTCCTGGCCACCAATAGTCAGCTTTCAAATCGAAGTACATCTTTGAGCTGCCAGGATGAACAGATAATTTGGACTGATGGGCTTCTGATAGAAGAGTGCTGCGAATAGAACCATATTTAGGAACCCAGATTCGGTTTCCCTTGAGACAATGAAGTCCCAAATGATTCAAAGTTAGAAATTGTGATTGCCCTTTAAGATTTTCAGAACTGATATTCTCTTCTTTCAGTGCTTCAGCTTGAGCAACTCGGATGTCTTCAATAAGATCAGAAGAGAATATAACCGGAGTTAGGGCATAGCAGCACTTTTCTGGATACGTCTTTCTACTCAAAGCATCCGCGACCACATTTGCTTTGCCGGGATGATATAGGATCTCGCAATCATAGTCCTTAATAAGTTCCAAGGACCGACGCTGTTTCATATTCAGATCCTTTTGAGTAAAGAGATGTTTGAGACTCTTGTGATTGGTGTAAAGCTGACACCGAGTCCCATAGAGATAGTGACGCCAGATCTTCAGTGCAAAGGTAACAGCAGCCAACTCAAGATCATGAGTCGGTGCACTTTTCTCGTAGTCTTTTAATTGCCTTGAAGCGTAGGCAATTACTTTTCCCCTTTGCATAAGAACACATCCTAAGCCAGTACCAGATGCATCACTATAGACAACGAAATCATCATTGCCTTCTGGTAAAGCTAGGATCGGCGCTTGAATAAGCTTCTGTTTCAGAATGTCAAATGCCTCTTGCTGTTTATCAGACCAAACGAAAGGAGTATTCTTTCGTGTTAGCATCGTTAGAGGTACAACGATCTTCGAGAAGTCCTTTATGAATCGCCGGTAGTAACCAGCCAATCCGAGGAAACTTCTTATTTCAGAGGCATTGCGAGGCGTTTGCCATTTCTGAACGGCCTCGACTTTAGAAGGATCAACGGAAATCCCTTCGCCAGAAACAACATGGCCAAGGAACTGAATCTATAAGATTCAAAGTAGAAATTCAAGTTCTGATGTAAATCAAAGAATACTTAGGAAATGGCTCAAGACAAATATAATAGAAATTATACCTGTCTAAGCCAAAACTCGCACTTAGAGAATTTTGCGTAGAGTCTTTCTTTTCTTAATAACTCTAGCAATTGCCGCAGATGAATTGAATGATCAGCCTCCGTTTTGGAGTAAATTAGAATATCGTCTATGAATACGATAACTGATTTATCCAACATCGGTCTGCACACGCGATTCATGAGATCCATGAACGCCGCTGGTGCATTTGTCAAGCCAAACGGCATCACGAGAAATTCGTAATGACCGTATCTTGTTCGGAAGGCTGTCTTTGGAACATCCTCATCTTTAACTTTCAACTGATGATATCCAGAACGAAGATCTATTTTCGAGAAGTAGCTGGCTCCTTGTAGCTGATCAAACAAATCATCGATTCTGGGCATAGGATACTTGTTCTTTATAGTAACTTTATTCAACTCCCGATAATCGATGCACATTCGAAAAGTTCCGTCTTTCTTCTTAACGAATAAGACAGGTGCACCCCACGGAGATGAACTTGGTCGGATAAACCCCTTTTCCAACAGCTCTTGCAATTGCTTTGACATTTCCTGCATTTCTGCAGGTGCAAGTCTGTAAGGAGCTTTTGCAATAGGAGCCGCACCAGGAACCAAGTCAATACTGAACTCGACTTGACGTTCCGGTGGCACTCCGGAAATGTCGTCAGGAAACACGTCTGGGAACTCACAGACGATTGGGATATCATATATGGATTTCTTATTGGCTTCAGAGTTAGATTCAGAAGAGACATAGCATAAATAAGACTCGCATCCTTTAGACAGATACTTGTGAGCTTTTTCAACAGTTATGAAGCAGTGAGCACCTTTTCGCTTTTCGCCTTTGATTTCCAATACTCGACCGTTTAAAGACTTGATTCTGATGATCCGGCAGTTGCATACAATCGTAGCTTCGTTAATCATTAACCAATCCATGCCGATGATGACATCAAATTCTTTCAACGGTATCGGGATGAGATCAAGATTGAATACGATGTTATCAACGAGTAAAGTGCAGTTACGGTAAACGGAATCAGCCATAACATAGTTGTTACTGGCTGTCTCAATATCAATTACAACAGGAAGCTTCGATGGAGGTTTATATAGTCTTTGTGCAAAAGAAGTTGATATGAAGGAGCGACTAGCACCGGAATCGAATAATACACGGGCAGGGATTAAGTTAAGCATGAACGTACCGGTAACCACGTCAGGTGTTTCTTTTGCTTCTTCCGCTGTTATCTGAAATGCGCGGGTTCTTGCTGTTGGTGTTGCAGCTGAACTTTTCATTGTAGACCCTCCAGCTGACGACTGTGACTGACCTCGTTGCCCGCTGCGACACTGATACATGAAGTGTCCGCGCTTCCCACACTTTGCACATCCTCGTCCCTGCTGTGGGCATTCTTCACTGCTGTGCCCGATTCGGTTACACGCGAAACAAGTAACATCATCTGGGTTACACAGCCCCATATGTGATTTTCTGCATCTCTTGCAGAATCGTGGCTCGTTTGTCAGTGAGTAGGCTTGCGCTTTCGGCTGTGAACTATACTGCTGAGATTGCTGGGACTGAGACTTATTTGGCTTAAAGAATCTGCCAAATCGCTGTTTCTTCGGAGGAGACGGATTCGTCGGGTTAGTTGTTGGGGCGTAAAGTTGATCACCATACTCTAAGTACCCTCGCTCGATCTGTCTAGCTGCTTCAACCATCTCCAGATATTGGGTGTCGATATCTCAGATTAAGCCCTCCACGAAATCTATTCATCTTTCTCTCTTCTGTAGCTACCTGATACGAGGAATAACCGCATAGTCGTGAGAATTCATGTTCGTATTCGTCAACTGTCTTGGTTCCCTGGGTCAGCTGCATTAATTGGACTTCCATTTTGTCTCGCTGATCGACTGGACAGTACTTTGCATTGAACACATCCAAGAATTATTCCCACTCGAGAGTTTGGATGACTTCTTCTCCGTATATGCTTCTCTGAGTCTTCCACCATGCACGGGCAGCTCCAACAAACAACACAGACGCATAACTCACTTTCTTCGATTCTAAACAGTCAGAAATCCTGAAGATTTCTTCGGTATGGCTGATCCAATCCATCGCCTGAATTGGATTTACTGTACCCTCAAAAGTTCAGGGCACCGCTCGCTTTAAAATCCTTAAACTTGCA
Source organism: Centrapalus pauciflorus (assembly GCA_020465985.1). Lineage (NCBI taxonomy): Eukaryota > Viridiplantae > Streptophyta > Magnoliopsida > Asterales > Asteraceae > Centrapalus > Centrapalus pauciflorus. Next base: position 633,990 of record JAANYP010000597.1, on the reverse strand, counting down.
GCCTTTTGGCTGAGCAATTTGAGTTTCGGGATTTGAGTTATCAGAATCAGATTCATTAGTCTGGACTTGCTTTTCTTTTCTTTTATTCTTTTTATCTTCACGTCTTTTAGCTTCGGCCTCATCTCTGGCCTGAAACTGTTCTTGCATTGTCTTATTTTGTTGTTCAGAATGTTGGGCTAAAAGTTGTTGCATCATTTCAAACATCTGTTGTGGGGTCATGTTGCTGGGAATGTCACCTGATCCTGATCCTGACATCTTAACTGAAAATTAAAATCATTCAACTATCAGTTTATAGACTTAGATCTATGTACCCTTTTTCCCATCCTAATAGTCCGTACATCCTATCTCAGTTCAAATCACCTAAATGATTGATACATATGTATTGCTTCAGTTTGAGATCAAGTATACTCACGTAATACTTGATTCACTCAAACTAGTGCTCTGATACCATCCTGTGAAGACCTCCCCTTCCGGGGCAGTCCTCAAAGTCTAGGTCCCACAAATTGCAATACGATATCAACCATACTAAGATAGAGTAATTATAATGCGGAAAATTAAATTACAAATACAAACATATTAGAATTAAGTTTAATATAGATTACAATTTTCAAATTAAACTTAAAAGGGTACCATCTAATCTAATACATTACATCATAAAGTCATATCAAGTCTACCCAAAACCACCACAATTGTCATCTTCCAATCAGTACCGAAGAGTTTGTTGAGTAGTGGTCTATGAAAGCTTCAAAACTTGGGTCTTGAATGACCTAAGAACTAGGTCCAGCAGGTGACTTTCCTTTATCTCTTCCTGTAAAAATTATAAAGTAGCAACTGTAAGCAAAGCTTAGTGAGTATATAGATTTTCAAATCAACATGCATGGTCAAGCGGATCATTAGTCTAGCGTGATATGTCTTGGCTGCCGCTACAGCCCTCATGATTGAGATATAGAATTCATAGAATCGGATGATGCTCAGGCCACGCTCACGCTTAAATTGTGGGGATCAGCCACATACTGGGCTAGCTACCAGTAAATCAACGTGGCGGAACATCGGAGGTCATTACCAAGTCCATAAGAACTGGTGAAATAGCCAGGTCTAGAACAATAGACCATCAAGGCTAATCAAGCTGAATAAATCTATCAAGTGTCTGATCAATAGTGAAAACTTAATTCATAGAAGTCATGATAGCAATGAATCATAAAGCAATGTCTGAAGAAGTCTTATATGCAATATGAAATGATAATCAAATAACTATCATGATCCACTGGGCAACACCGAACCATGGTGTGCACAGGTCTCAATCCAGCTGATAAAATGAATGTCAATAAATCTAACAACAACAATATATCTCAACCGGAAAGTCAACATGTTAAATCTGAATATCTATAACTCACAGATCTGGGGTCTTTGTCAAACAGATATAAAAATCTGCCACCTGAGTTATCTCAGGATTTTATCTTTAATCAGAACTCTGGCTTTTCTTTTCAAGTCTTTGACCCCCTGTCAATCTCTTTAATTCTTTAAATCTATGTTCAGAATTTAACTGAACCTGTCCAAAATTTATCATTTGCAAGAACGTTAGATTTAAACTTTAATTGATCTGATTCTGATAACTAATAAACATTTATGTCCTTTTTCATGGACATGTGTGATCTTTGTCATGTTTTATTTCATATTATTTTTATTTGATGCAATTATATATATTTCAAAATGCATTGATCTCTATTTATTTAACAACTATTTATGTATATAATTAAACTTGGTACCAATATATATATATAAATATATATATCTTATTTTAATATATGTATTTATAACTTAATTAATACATATATGCATACATGCACTAAGTGTGTGTATATATATACATATATATATATATATATATATATATATATATATATATATATATATATTTATATATTACACATACACTCTTATTTGTTCATACATGCATGCATATATATATATATATCATATATACATATATATTTTCAAAACAGTTGCTGCACGTAGGAAAGAAACTACCGAAACCTTTTATAGGTTTCGGTATTAGTTTCAAGTTTTGGGTACATATATATTGTATTGTTTCGGTATCCTTTGTCTCGGTATCTATTCATGGTTTCTATATACAAAATAGTCTCGGTAGGTTGGTTTCAAGGGTGGATTTCGGTATATACCGAAACCTTTCAAGGGTTTCGGTATTCTATAATAGTTTCGGTATCTATAAAAGTTTCGGTATATATTTGTGTGGGTTTCGGTACATTACCGAAACCTTTAAGGTTTCGGTATAAGTTTCAGTATTTGACACGGAAATATCAGTCTTAAACTCTCGGGCAAGTGTACCCGATCGTATAGCAATAAACTGGTAAGACCAGGATCGTCTCCACAGGGAACGGAAAATGCAATTTATACCAATTAAAATTATTCTAGCAAAAAAAATAAAATGGATAAAATGCAAACGAGTAAAAAGGGGGTTTTGTTTTTTTAGATTTTTGGATACCGTCGACACGGCAAAGTAAACAAAATTACTCAAACCGAAATGACAATTAATAATAACTAACGAAAATTTAAAACGACTATGAAATAACTAACTATGAGAATAGAATCAAATAACTAAAATGTATTTATCATTGAATCACTCCCCCTAGATTTGGTTCGTTTAAAAGTGCAATTGATTGATAGAGTTTTTAAGAAATTTCGAGCTAACATAGACCATCAACCCTACTAATCCGATTATAACCTAATCTATTCAAACCACGCTAACTTTCGTTATTGGTGAATTGAACTCAAACTTTTATCTGGGTTATTAGAGAAGTAGTTTCAACTATCATAATTTCAGAATAACTGATTACCCTAACCGCATGCAACCGTCATAATTTCAGAACAAGCAAACAATGAGATAAAACTAATTACACGTGCAAGTCATAATTTCAGAACATGACACAATGTAATAGTAAACTACCCAATAATTATTAAGATAAATAATTCAAGGTTCACGACTAGGCATAAACAAAACTCAATCAATAATAAAAACTAAACCTAAATCTAGGGTTCGTTCATCAATGACAAATACAATAAACTTAGCCCATAATTAAATTAATAACTAACAATAATAAAATAACAAGAAAATTAAACATAATTGGTAGAAAAGAAACCAAAAACATAATTGCTAATATTGAACTATTGACGTTTTGCTTGTATACTTACTGCCACCAATAGAAAAGTAAACACAAGTATTTTGTGTTCTCCTCCTTGTTTGCGTCGCCCCCACAGAAGAAACAGAAAACAAAAAAAAAATAAATTAAAGTTTTGAATGTATGCTTTCTGCTGCCTTCCTCCTTTCTTGCCTTCCTCCTTTCTTGCGCCGCCCACCAAGTAGAAAACAAAGAAAATAAAAAAAACTAAATCTTGAATATGTTTTTTTTTGCTATTTTTCCCTGAGTCGCCAACCACCAAAGAAAGTAAAAAGAAAACCCAAAAACAATATGCTGCCTCCTCTCTCCTTCATCCGACTCCCCTCTTAAAATTGAATAAAAATAAAAAAGATCCCCCCGAAACCCTAAAAGATTAAGGAAATATATTATGGACTTGGCCCGTTGGGTATTGGACTTGGAGAGGCTTAAACTTTGAACTTTCTTTGGACCCGCTTGCATGCTCTCATATTTTTTTTTTCTTTAAGCCCACATAATCATCTTATTTTCTTGTCTCGTACCCAATTAAATCTGCAATTAAAAATGACAAGAAAATGAACTTTTAGCATCAAAACTTATATGTTTAAGCGCATAAAAAAATGATATTGTTGAATAAATATATGAATAAATAAGACAATATCAAAACTTCCCACACTTAAACTTTGCTTGTCCTCAAGCAAATCATCTCAAAAGAAACACATTAAACAAGCATACACAAGTCAGACGCATACGAAGCTCAAACAGTTAAAAGGGACGCCTGCAAAAATAACTCAACTTCAACAAACATAGGATAACTTAGATTTATGCACATGTTTGTGTATCAATCCGCTCTAACTTTTCACTGACTCCAACAGAATTCAAAAATCACTTAACTAAACTCATCTGACCTACAAATCACTCATCCTTGCATGCTTTATTAAACTTTTCCCTTCAAATTTTTCTGACTCACGGCTTATTGATGATTTTTTTTTTTTTTTTTTTATTTGTGGATTCAAGAAACCTATGACTTTCGATGGATCCCATGTAACGAACTTTCGACTTGACCGATCCCAAACCAGATGGTTTTAGGTGATCAGGTGTAGAACACCCCTCGAAGTCTACTCGTTCGAGAACCAAAGGCCACTTTTAGTTACTTAATCACTTTTCTTTCTTCTTTTTCTTTTTTTCTTTTTTTTTTTTTTTGAAAATCAATCTCAACCTCTTTTGTCACAATTCAACTGTTTGTAATTTAAGATGGTATCTCAGGATACCGACTCGCTGACAAAAATCCCAGGGATTAACATAACATGCAAGACTTTTTGCAATTTCCAGGCCATTAGAGCTCAAAGTGATCAAGAAAATAGTTAAAAACCAGCAAAAAGCCACAAACACTGCAACATGAAAGCTAAGCTAACCGATGATGTTAAAGACAAGCGCTTTTCACAGACACACTCTCACTTACTTAACCATCACTATGCGAATGAAGTGTATGAACTTGCTAACATAAAAGAATTTTAAGTGCATAGAGATGGTATACTAACAGGACAAACAACGGTTAAAGTATTTAACCCCCTTCCCACACTTAAAATTTTGCATTGTCCCCAATGCAATCACAGATAAAGCACAGATATATGGAAAGAATAGAGAGAGTAAAGGAACAATACTCCCTTGGGGTTAACAGCAATAACGTGAGACAGTGGCGGTAGATGTCAAATCACAGCAGCAAGCATCAATAACTGAAAAAGCACACATGACAAAGAAAAGCATAGAACTTGTAAAAAGAGAAGCAACACAAATTAGACTAAACACACGAATAAAATAAAAATAAGATAATGTAAGACAAAAATAACTAAAATAAAACAGAAATTCGGGTTGCCTCCCGAGAGCGCCTTGTTTATTTTCGAGTCTTGAGCTCGACTCGCCCCTAAAATTACTTATTTGGGGAAGGTGTCCATGACCTCCTCTTGTTCGGGTCCTTCTGCCTCATTGTATAACTTCAAACGATGTCCGTTAACGCGAAAAGAGCCACTATCAGACTGGAGATCAACGAAACCAGATTGGGAAGCTCTAATGACTGTATAAGGACCAGTCCAGCGCGATTTCAGCTTACCCGGAGTGAGTTTCAGACGGGATTTAAATAATAGAACTTTGTCCCCTGGTCTGAACTCCTTGACAGTCTTCAGACGACTATCATGCAACACCTTTGATCTCTCCTTATATAATCGCGAGTTATCATAGGCTTGAAGTCTCAACTCGTCTAATTCGTTCAACTGGAGAAATCGGTGTTTTCCAGCCTCATGATAATCGAGATTTGCATTTTTCAAGGCCCAGAATGCCTTGTGCTCGATTTCAAGAGGGAGATGACATGCTTTGCCATAAACCATTCGAAACGGCGTCGTGCCAGTAGGAGTTTTGTAGGCAGTACGGAATGCCCACAACGCGTCATCAAGCTTGTCGGACCACAGTTTGGGGTTGAATCCAATAGTGCGCTCGAGAATACGTTTAAGTCCTCTATTCGTGTTCTCGACTTGTCCACTCGTTTGCGGGTGATATGGCGTCGAGAATCTGTGATTCACTCCATAGCGTTTCAGGATTTTCTCCAACTGCTGATTACAGAAATGTGATCCGCGATCACTAATCAGCGCCTTAGGACAACCGAATCGAGAGAATAGGCTTTTAAGGAAATTCACAACTACTCGGGCATCATTGGTTGGGAGGGCTTTTGCCTCAGCCCATTTCGAAAGATAATCTACAGCCACGAGTATGTATTTGTTGTTACGGGATGTCGGGAAAGGACCCATGAAGTCGATGCCCCATACATCAAAGATCTCGCAAATTTGAATTCCTTGTTGGGGCATCTCATCCCTTTTTGAGATATTTCCTGCACGCTGACAAGCATCACAGGTCTTAACCATGGAATGAGCATCTTTGAAGAGAGTGGGCCAATAGAAACCACAGTCTAAGACCTTTTTCGCAGTGTAGTTTGGCCCAAAGTGTCCTCCGGTTGGTCCTTGGTGACATTCATTCAAAATTTGTCTGGCATCAGTACCAGACACGCAACGGCGCATAACATAGTCGGCACCTAAACGGAAGAGATAGGGTGGATACCAATGATAGAACTTAGAATCACTCAAAAGCTTTCGCTTCTGCTGGTATGTCAACCCTTTTTCTATGATACCTGCTGCAAGGTAGTTTGCTATGCTAGCAAACCAAGGGTCATCGTCCTCACGGGACTCGATCATCTGTAAGAATTCATCAGGGAATGTGTCCTTGATGGTGGACTCATTAAGCTCCTCGAGATTTGGGTTCTCGAGTCGAGAAAGATGATCAGCAGCTAGGTTTTCTGCCCCCTTTTTGTCCCGGATCTCAATGTCGAATTCCTGTAAGAGTAGAATCCAACGAATTAGTCTCGGCTTTGCATCTTGCTTGGCATACAGATATTTAAAGGCAGAATGGTCAGTGTAGACTATGGTCTTTGAGAGTACCAAGTACTGACGAAACTTATCGAATGCAAAAACTACCGCTAGAAGCTCTTTTTCGGTGGTAGTGTAATGTCCCTGGGCCGCAGTCAGAGTGCGACTCGCATAGTAGATAGGCTGAAAGTGATTATTCTTTCTTTGGCCCAGGACAGCTCCAAGCGTGTAATCGCTAGCATCACACATGAGCTCGAATGGCAAGGACCAATCTGGTGGTATCATGATTGGCGCATGTGTCAGATGATGCTTCAGAAGATCATGTGCCTTCATACACTCGGATGAGAATACGAATGGCACGTCTTTTTCGAGAAGTTGGGTGAGAGGCCGGGCGATCTTTGAAAAATCTTTGATAAAGCGCCTTTAGAACCCGGCATGACCCAAAAAACTACGAACCGCTTTGACATTCGTGGGTGGAGGAAGTTTGGAAATTACGTCAACTTTGGATTTATCAACCTCCATTCCCACACTTGAGATTTTATGGCCGAGAACTATGCCTTCTCGAACCATAAAGTGGCATTTTTCCCAATTCAACACAAGGTGAGACTCCTCGCATCTAGTCAGGATACGCTCAAGGTTCAAGAGACATGAATTGAAGGAATTGCCGAATACTGAAAAGTCGTCCATGAAAACCTCCATGCAATCCTCGATCATGTCATGGAAGATGGCTGTCATACAACGCTGGAAAGTGGCAGGAGCGTTGTAGAGACCAAAAGGCATCCGCCTGTAAGCAAAAGTCCCGAAAGGACAGGTGAAGGTGGTCTTCTCCTGATCCTTTGGGTCGATAGGAATCTGAAAGTAGCCAGAGAAACCATCAAGGAAGCAGTAGAACTCGTTCCCTGCTAGTCTCTCTAACATCTGGTCAATGAAGGGAAGAGGAAAGTGGTCCTTTCGGGTAGCATCATTAAGTTTCCGATAATCTATGCATACCCTCCATCCAGTGACCACGCGAGTAGGGACGAGTTCGTCTTTCTCGTTTCGAACAACAGTGGTGCCTCCCTTTTTAGGGACCACCTGAACAGGGCTGACCCATGGGCTGTCAGAAATAGGGTATATAATCCCAGCATCGAGGAGTTTGATGACCTCCTTTTTGACCACTTCGGTCATATTAGGGTTCAGCCGCCTCTGTCTCTGCACACATGACTTATAGTTATCTTCCATGAGAATCTTGTGCGTGCAGTAGGAAGGAACGATCCCTGGAATGTCAGCAGTCTTCCAGGCGATTGCCCGCTTATGGGCTTTGAGAAGATGAATCAATCTGTCTTTCTCATCAGGGGAGAGAGCAGATGAAATGATGACAGGGAGAGAAGATTCTCCCTGTAAGAACGCATACTCAAGATGATCGGGAAGAGGTTTAAGCTCAAGAGTAGGTGGCTCTTCAAGAGATGTCTTAATACGGATCTTCTCGTTAACTGCGAGTGGTTCGACTTCTCCATCGGTCTCTTGGGCGTCAACAGCGTCTGCACATAGGAGATCTTCGAGATTTCGCATTACCACATCAGGATCAATCGTGCACGCCTCATTACTCATCAAGGTCAGAAGCTGATCCAGCTCAGAATCCAGGCAATCATCTATAACATCAATAGAAAAACACGAATCATCTGCCGTGTGTGCGTGTGTCATTGCCTTGTCTATGGAGAATGTGACTCTGTCATCAGCAATGCCTAGATTGAGTTGTCTTTTAGATACATGAACTATAGCGTCAGCAGTGTTAAGGAATGGTCGTCCTAGAATGAGTGGAATTTGGCTGTCTTCTTTCATTTCTAGGATGACAAAATCAGCAGGAAAGACAAACCTATCTACCTTAACTGGGACATTCTCCGCTATGCCTAAAGGATATTTAAAGCTACGGTCTGCAAGCTGAAGGCACATTCTGGTCTGCTTAAGTTCGCCTAGGTCTAGCTTAGAGTATAAGGTGAGTGGCATGAGATTAATGCTAGCACCTAGATCAGCTAATGCATTACATACAGTATCAGAACCAAGAAAGCAAGGGATAATGAAACTCCCTGGATCTCCAAGCTTAGGAGGCATGTCCTTCGTCTGTAGAATGGCTGAACACTGCTCACCGAGTGGCAATGTGGTCGCGTCCTCCAACTTCTTCCTATTCGACACTAGATCCTTCAGAAACTTCCCATAGTTAGGCATACCTGCAATGACATCAACAAGAGGCACGTTAATCCTAATTTGCTTCAATAAGTCAACAAACTTACCATACTGCTCTTTCATGCGCTCTTTCCGTAGACGATTAGGATAAGGGATTTTTGGCTGGTAATCCCTCAGAGGCGCTGGCTTTGGCTTTGATGACTTAGCGACCGGTGGTGGCGTCTCCTTCTCCACTGAATCAACTGTAGGTGTTTCCGTTTGGCTAGGTCTCTCCGTGTTATCCTCGTCATCTGAAGTCCAATCCTGCACAATAACAGAGTTGTCAGAATGTGATGGATCCATAACTCCGACTACCTTACCTGAGCGAGTGGTAATCGCCTTAACATGCTCATTGTGATTCTGATTCACGTTGGGGTTCTTTTGGGTATTGCTTGGTAGTGACCCACTTTGACGTCCTGATACGACCTCAGCTAATCTACCTAAGTCGCGCTCAATATTCTGGATCGATGCTTGCTGATTCCTTTGAACTTGCTCGTTATTCACTTGATTCTGTTGCACAGTCAGCATAAAACTCTTCAATATATCTTCTATGTTGCTGCTTGTTCCAGCTGCTGGCTGAGTGATCTGTACCGGAGGCTGAGGATTCGGGTTGGTGTTTCCCTGGTTAAAGCGATAGAACCCCGGTGGGTTCTGTCTTTGGAAATTTCCTCGGTTGTTTCCCTGGTAATTTGAATTATTCCCCTGGTAGTTATTTCCCTGGTAGTTATTTCCCGGCCTCTGGTTCATGAAGTTAACGCTCTGTGTCTGGATCATCGGCCGATCCTCGCAGTCTTTCGTCAGGTGAGATCCTCCACAAGTTTCACACCCTACCTGCATAGCGTGAATACTTTGGATCAGCTTATCAACTTTACGCTCCAATGACTTTTGACTGTTAGCAAGCGATGCTACAGTATCACTACCCCCGTCATCCTCTATTGCAGCTATCGTCTTTCTGCCCGATTTCTTCTCGACACTCCATCCCTGCTTAACTAAAGATATGTCTTCTAAAAGCTTAAAGGCTTCCCTCGGAGTCTTATATTGAAAGATACCGCCGCAGGCTGAGTCGATTCGCTCTTTAACCTCTTCATCCATACCCCTGTAGAAAGTCTCGACCTGCTTTCTCTTATTAAGCTCGTGATTTGGACATTCGCGTAACATCTTCTTGAATCGTGTCCATGAATCAACAAAAGATTCCCCAACTTTCTGGGAAAAGTTTGAAATCTCAGCTATCATTCTTTCTTCCTTAGCCGGAGGGAAAAAATGGTTAATGAACAAGTTGTTCATGTCTGCCCAGGTTGTGATAGAGTTTGGCTCTAAAGATTCTAACCACTCTTGAGCTTCCCCGATTAGTGTAAACGGGAAAACTCTAAGTCTCGTGGCATCGAAATTAGCTCTGAATAAGTCACAGATAGAAAGGAATGACTGAATATGTCGGTTAGGGTCATGCTTTAACCTCCCATCAAAATTCAATTCCCGAGCCATGCTGACGAACTGCCCTTTGATTTCGAATCTTTCTTCATTAGCAGCAACAGGGACTCGGATAGCAGAGTGTGGAGCTGGTGGTGCAGTCTCGCGGGCTGTCCACATCGGGGTATCATCTTCATTAGCCATTGGTTCCTCCTCGGATTCAGACTCTAAGTGAGGATCTTCCGTGATTGTTGGTGGTTGACGAAGTCGTGGTCGACGGTGGAATTCTCGTTCAGGCTCTTGAAATGGTTCAAAGAGTTGAGACGATGATCTACGGGTCATTCACTAACTAAACTAAGAAAAAGTAGAATTATAAAACTAACTAAATAACATAAAATTAAATAATTCTAAGAAAACTAAATAACCTACAAAGAAAATAAAATAAACTTAATGAGTAAAATAAAACTAAAAAGTAAACTAAAAAAAATTAAAAATTAAAATTAAGAATAAAAAGAAAATGCTAGAAAGATTCTAAGTAGTAAAATTAGAAACCGTTCCCCGGCAACGGCGCCAAAAACTTGATACGGAAATATCAGTCTTAAATTTATAAACTCTAATCTGACCAAATCGACCGATAAACTCTCGGGCAAGTGTACCCGATCGTTAGCAATAAACTGGTAAGACCAGGATCGTCTCCACAGGGAACGGAAAATGCAATTTATACCAATTAAAATTATTCTAGCAAAAATAAAATGGATAAAATGCAAACGAGTAAAAAGGGGGTTTTGTTTTTTAGATTTTTGGATACCGTCGACACGGCAAAGTAAACAAAATTACTCAAACTAAAATGACAATTAATAATAACTAACGAAAATTTAAAACGACTATGAAATAACTAACTATGAGAATAGAATCAAATAACTAAAATGTATTTATCATTGAATCACTCCCCCTAGATTTGGTTCGTTTAAAAGTGCAATTGATTGATAGAGTTTTTAAGAAATTTCGAGCTAACATAGACCATCAACCCTACTAATCCGATTATAACCTAATCTATTCAAAACACGCTAACTTTCGTTATTGGTGAATTGAACTCAAACTTTTATCTGGGTTATTAGAGAAGTAGTTTCAACTATCATAATTTCAGAATAACTGATTACCCTAACCGCATGCAACCGTCATAATTTCAGCACAAGCAAACGATAAGATAAACCTAATTACACGTGCAAGTCATAATTTCAGAACATGACACAATGTAATAGTAAACTACTCAATAATTATTAAGATAAATAATTCAAGGTTCACGACTAGGCATAAACAAAACTCAATCAATAATAAAAACTAAACCTAAATCTAGGGTTCGTTCATCAATGACAAATACAATAAACTTAGCCCATAATTAAATTAATAACTAACAATAATAAATAACAAATTAAACTAAACATAATTACTCTTTTAAAAATAGAAAATTTTCAAGCAATAATATTTCTCGTTTCTTCTGCGCATGAACCCACATCTATATATATATATATATATATATATATATATATATATATATATATATATATATATATATATATATATATATATATATATATATATATATATATATATATATATATATATATATATTAAACATACATACATGCACTCACATCTCTAAATATATATATATATATGGTTCTGTTTGTTGGACAATTGTTTACACACACACTGACTATACATTACATATTTGTTTTGTGTGTATATATATACTGCAGACCCATGCATTTACTTCTGACAAGGATAAAAGAACCGAACCAATTGGTTTCGGTAGATTTCACATGGGTATCGATAGTTATATATATGTTTTCGGTATTTTTTTCATGCTTACCGAAACCTTCATAGTTTCGGTAGATTGTCTGGGTTTCGGTACTTCAACTGGGTCTCGGTTATTTTAGATATTACTGAAACCTTGTGGGTTTCGGTATTAGTTACATGGTCTCGGTGGATTGCTTGTGGGTTTTGGTATATAAAATGGTCTCGGTAGTATGGTTTTACCGAAACTATAAGGTTTCGGTACTTCACTTAGGTGGGTTTCGGTATAATACCGAAACTATTCAAGAGTTTCAGTATCCTTTAAAAATTTCAGTATTCAATATCAATACATACATATATGTCTCGGTATCAAGATTGTACCGAAACCTTCAATGGTTTCGGTAACATAAATGGGTCTCGGTAGTGTGTTTTCATGGGAAAGTTTCGGTATATACCGAAACCTTTCATGAGTTTTGGTATCTTCCTCAAGGTTTCTGTATTTACTGTTTTAATGTTACCGAAACCTTAAGATTTCGGTAACCATGCATGAGTTTCGGTATATACAAAACACACACGGTTACACTTTTTGTCAAGAACATTATTTTTATCAAAAAAAAATTCCGATTTGATCACATTTTTTTGGATGATCCAAACTAAAAATCTTTGTTTCTTTAACATCTATTAACTTAATTTATCATATTCTTCAAGAATCTAAAACATGCAACCTAAATTTCTTTGGTTTCAGTTTTTCCAAAAACGAACCAAACTCACTAATATTTCGAAATTTAAGAGAGTTTTACCTTGAATTTTATCAATTGATGATGTTTGATGATCTTTGTAACCTTCACTTGTCTTTAATTCACCAATTGATTGCAAAGCTCATGGATTCTTGATAGAAATTTGGAGGAACCGTATGAGGTAGAGAGAGAGTGAATTTGTTAATGATGTGTTAAATGTTCTTAACTGAGTTTTATATATATCATTTAAATATATTTGTAATTTAACCCATTAAACTTTTGTATTTTACATCTCTTTTATTTAATCATCATTAATAATTCATAACATAAATATAATTTAATTTATAATTTCATAATAAATTAAATTGCTACATAAATAATATAACAAAATTATATTATTTATTTCAAAATTACATATTACATGATCGACAAAAGTTAGGTTGTTACAGAATGGGCTCCACCACGCACAAACTTCGTCCTCGAAGTTAGCTACGTTCGAACAGACTGGGATAAGTTGCTTTCATTACATCTTTCGATTCCCAAGACTGATGCGAACCTTTGTGATGTTTCCACTGGACGAGCACCATCTGTATTTCTTTATTCCGAAGCTTTTTGGTCTTCGAGTCTAGAATACGTTCTGGCTCTTCAACCACGCGAAGCTTCTCATCAATCTGCAAGTTAACGTGTGGTATTTGAACTTCTCTTTCGTCTGCTAAGCTCTTTCTCAAGTGACTAACATGGAATACAGGATGTATTCCAGATAAGTCCGCTGGCATTTTATTACACCACAAGTCCCTAAGATCGAAAAGTTGTAACATTTTGGTCCCTGAAACTAACGGCAGTTAACTTGAGCTGTTAGTTTCAGGGGCATTTTGGTCTTTTTGAATTTCAAAGACCATTTATGTAATTTTCAAATTTTCAGGGACCATTTATGTAACTTTCATACTTTTCATATATATATTTAGTATTTCTTTCTTTTTCATAATTTAATTATCCAAATTTAAAATTTTATTTTTTATTCCTTTTGTTTTAATCATTAATTTTTATTTGTATGTTTATTGTTATTATTAATGTTAGTTTTTTTTATATATTACTATAATTATTTATTTAAGATTATTATATAATATAACTGGTTGTTTTTTTCAATTATTTATTGAGAATCCAAATCTTTCTCTATTCTTTTTTTCATTTAATAAAAATAAAAATAATAACTATAGTTTTTTCGTTCAGAAAACCTAAAATCGAAATGATTTATATATTTTCTTCATTCAAAAATTTCAAAATAACGACGTGTTGAAGCGTTTTTCGTTTGGAAAAAGTATATAATCAAAATGTTTCGTAGTTTCTTCATTGTAAATACTTAATAAAATTTTTAATTCTAAATGGTTTGAAAAAAAATCAAGAATTAGAATGATTAATCGCTTTTTAGTAAAAAAAATTAAATTCCAAATGGTTTGTTGAATTTTATTGAAAATATTGAAAATGTATTGATTTTTTTATCTACGTTTAATTAAAATCAGAATGGTTCTTTTATTTGAAAAAAATCAAAAATCATAATTGTTTACCGTTTTTGATAAAAAATATTAAATCAAAATCAAAATGGTTCGTCATTTTTTTTTATAAAACAAATTAATAACAGATGGTTATCGTTGTTTAAAAAAATCAAAATTATAATGGTACATCATTTTTTGATCAAAAAAATTATCAAATGGTTCATCGTTTATTTGATCCAAAAAACAATATTGTAGTGGTTCGTAACTTTTTTATCGTTGTTTAACCAAAATCGTAATGATTATTTTTTTTTTGAAAACTAAAAAATCAAAAAATGATGAACCATTATGATTTTTGATTTTTTCAAACAACGATAACCATCTGGTATTAAGTTTTTTTTATTAAAAAAATGACGAACGATTTTGATTTTAATTTAATATTTTTGATCAAAAAACGGTAAACAATTATGATTTTTGATTTTTTTTTCATACAAAAGAACCATTCTAATTTTAATTAAACGTAGATAAAAGAAATCAATACAATTTCAATTTTTTCAATAAAATACAACAAACCATTTGGAATTTAATTTTTTTGACTAAAAAACGATAAACCATTCCATTTCTTGATTTTTTTTTTCAAACCATTTAGAATTAAAATTTTTATTAAGTATTTGCAATGAAGAAGCTACGAAGCATTTTGATTATGTACATTTCCAAACGAAAAAAGCTTCAACACGTCGTTATTTTGAATTTTTTTGAATGGACAAAATAAATAAATCATTTTGGTTTTAGATTTACCGAACGAAAAAAACTACAACTAGTTTTTATTTTTATTTTTCTTAAATGAAAAAAAGATAGAGAAAGATTTGGATTTTCAATAAATAATTGAAAAAATGAACCAGTTATATCATATAATAATCTTAAATAAATAATTATAGTAATATATAAAAAAACTAACATTAATAATAACAATAAACATACAAATAAAAATTAATGATTAAAACAAAAGTAATAAAAAATAAAAAGTTATATTTGGATAATTAAATTATAAAAAGAAAGAAATACTAAATATATATATATGAAAAGTATGAAAGTTACATAAATGGTCCCTGAAAGTTTGAAAATTACATAAACGGTCCTTGAAATTCAAAAAGACCAAAATGCCCCTGAAACTAACGGCTCAAGTTAACTGCCGTTAGTTTCAGGGACCAAAATGTTACAACTTTTCGATTATAGGGACTTGTGTTGTAATAAAATTCTTTCAGGGACTAAAACTGTAATTTCATATAAACCACAGGGACCATTTAATGTAATTTAGTCTTTTTATTATTAGTTATAAATGAATTTCATTTTTAATAAAATATTTAAAAAAATAAAAAGTTGAGAATAGTGGATATTTCTAACGTTTAAAAATGAATTTGGGAGGGGTGACTACACCCTCACCCTTATGAATGGTACAAACTTATTTTCTATAAAATTTCTCCTTAAAATATTGTCGATATTACCGAACCTTTCTATTAACCTATGAATCTTGTTGTATCCTATGAATTTTGTTGAATCATATTAATTTGCCGGATCTTATGAATTTTGTTGAATCCTATGAATATTGTTACAATACTGCAATAAATCTTTTGAATGTTATGAATCACATGAATCTTGTTATAAACATTTGTTGATATATTTGAATGATTATATGTATTTTTTTTATATGTTCACATTGTTCACAACGAATAAAATGTTCACAATGAACTTCATCCCATGTATATATGAGATCAAATGAGATATCAAATATTTGTAAGAAATGTTGAATCAAAGAAAAAAAATTTTTAATTACTTTGTTATTTCATAATTCAACAAAATTGTATCAAAGAGGACCCACCTAAAATATTATAAAAATGGTTGGACCCAAAAATTTGTGGTTAGAGTTACTTATTTTATTTCTCACAAATATTTAACCCCACAACACACACATATAGATAGATAGATTAGCAAAGTTGAATTAACATGTTATTTTGTGATTTAACAGTGCACGTTGAATGAAAGTCAAAATGATCTCATTTTTCGCACATATTTGATTTCTCATAAGATCTAATTTATATATATATATATATATATATATATATATACATATATATATATATATATATATGTATGTATTTGTATGTGAGTTGTGTGTACATGGTTTTTGCAAAATTTTCGTAAAATATAATTAATGAATTTTGACACGTGTGTTATGTGTCCATATGGTTTAAGCATCAGTTCAAAGTTCAAACTGATAAAAAATTAAAAACTAGAATCTCATTAGAGTTTTGTTTGAAATTGAAGGCTTTATAATGTAACGAAAATAGTTAGATGAATTTCACATGACTTTTTAGAATATTTCACATATTCCATCCAAAATTATATTAATCATTTCCATAGTTGTAGAAAAAGAATGGGACATTTTAAATTATTTAATCTATTTTTCTGGTGTCTTGTATATATATTATTCCCTTTTTTGAACAGCAGAAAAAAATAATAATAAAAATGTATTAAAATTCTAACAAATTTTAATTAAAAAAAAGGGTGGTCGACAACTCGACATCATAATGTGGTACTCCTTTCACACAACCCCGTATACAAAACGATTAAATTTTATACTATTTAGGTTATCAATAAATGTTCTCTAGTTATAAATATAATTTTGCTGAATATAAATTTGTTTTTTTTTAAAAAAAAAAAATTGTAATAACCATATACTTGAACCAAGATGCATTGTAATATATTGTTTGCCCATACTTAAAGCAAGAATTTGATATGGACTACAACTGCAAACGAGTCGAGTTTTTGTCGAACAACTAGAGTTCGGTTTGAACGAGTCGAGTTTTTATCGAGCTTGATCTGGAGCCCGAGCTCGAAAAAAATTATCGAGCCAGACTCGAGTTTTAAGTGACTTGGCTCGAGTTTTTATTGAGTTTTTTGAGTCTTCTACATATGTATATACTATGTCGAGCTTTTCAACTAACTTGAGTATCGAGTGTCATACACACACACGCACACGTTGAGTTGAGTTTTTCTTAAGCAATTCGAGCTTTTCAAGTATCAAACTGAGAATTCATGAAGTTCGAGCTTGAGCCATATCCTAAAAAAACGAACTCAAAAATCATTTATAGAAATTCGAGAGTTTCGAGTCGAGTTTGAGTGCTTCCTGGTAGGGGTGTTCAAAAGAAACCGGAAAACCGAAAAACCGAGCCGGACCGGTCAATCCGAAACCGAAAAAACCGAAATCCGAAAAAACCGATATATGACGGACCGGTTACGTTTTCATTTTTAATAAACCGCGGGTAACCGAACCGAACCGAACATAAACATATCACAAATATTTACATATAAATAGATAAAATACAAGCTAAAATATTATATTTATAGTTTCATTTTAATTAAATATTTGTTTGTTTAAGTAGTTTTATGAAATTTTTAATGTAATTGTTATATTTATTACGAATAAACTTATTTTAAGGAACAATCAAAGTTAAAAAATTTATATTTCTATACTTTTATATTATTTATAAATAGATAACAACTATCCGAAACTATCCGCAAACCGAACCGCATATAACCGAAACCGAAACCGAAACCGTAAAGCGGGTAACCGAACCGAAAATACTGTTCACACTTTTGCTACTAACCGAACCGAACCGGTCCATGAACAGCCCTACTTCCTGGGCCGAAATCGAGTCTACATTTGAAAGCTCATCGAACTATCGAGCTTGACTCGACTCATTTATAGCCCTTATGGGCCATCGATTTTCATAGATTCAATGTAAGTCATTAATAAGGATTGATTTAGATAATTACAATTGTACTATTAAAATTTTAATAGAAAAAGTATGAGATGATGATAGATTGATAGGGTTTGAACCTATGCCTCATTGTCATGATATACATTTGATACCACCAAAGGCACCAAACTATATCAACTTTTTTGTTCTAAATTGATTTTAAAATCTTTTAATGTTTCATAATTTTAATATTATTTATGTGTTTACTTTAATATTTAGAATTTTTTTTCAGTTATCAAATATGTACACATTATCTATTTAATGTATATTTTTTGATAAATATACATGTATACTAATTTATTTTTTATGCTTTAATTCTAATTGATATAAACTCGAACAACGAACATATAAAATACTAGTTGTTGTTTATTGTTGATACAATGTGAGTTCGTATGAGACCTTCGAATATTTTGTAAATCTTACTATTCTTTGTTATTTAAAATCCTAACACTCCTTCTAAGATTTTAAATCCCAATTGCATTGCATTCTTTAAATTAACAAAAATTTTCTAAATTATAATGCAAATTCTTTGTTAAATTTTAATAAATAAAAATACTGCACAGTGCACATTCTTTTTACGAAATTCAAATCTCAAAATAAAAAATCTACAAGCCAAAACGCAGCCTGAAATTGCATAGTCGCTTTTCTTGTTTCTGCAAAGACGAAACGGACGAGAGAGAGTTACCAAAGCAATCAAAGCATATGGCATTTAATTGCCTCGTTATGTGTGAGGAATTAATTAACTTTGTCTAAATGACAATTCTGATCCCTAAACAATGCAACTTATCACTTTAAAAGGCATAAATTCCACAGTAAATAAAGCTTGGTTTTACTTTTACTTAAACTCCCCTTAAAAAGTAAAAACCATATTACAGTGTGCATGTCCTTTTTTTTTATAAATTAGAAAAGTAAAAAATTTCACATACAATTAAGGCTTCATTTATCCAATCTTCTTTTAAAAGAAATAAGTGATGTTCCTCTCTCATCTCTCACCCTAAATTCCCTCTCCAAAACTTTTTTTTTTTTTTTTTTTTTTTTTGTCTAATACTCAAATAAATAATTTCAAACGCAAATAATTAATTATTAAGCAATGCAATTCAAACACCTAAAATACATTATATATGGTACTATAATTTTAATTATCTAATAATCAAAACAAAAATTTACAATAAATAGATGATATATAGTTATCTGAAAACTAAAAATATAAAGTTCTAAATATTTAAATTAAATATACAAATTATATTAACATTATAAAAGAAATTATAAAACATTTAAATTTTTTAAATCATTTTAAGATAACAATGTTGATGGTGTTAAGAAAACTCTGTTAAGACCATTGGGTCATGTGTTTGAAGCTCTTTGGCTTTTTTTTTTTTTTTTTAAATTAAAGTTGTAAGGATAAAATTTTAAATATTTAGATCAATTTTTATCAACATCCAATAATGAATTTATTAAGATCTGACGGTCCATAAACAATCTTTTCGTTAAGCTTCACAAATAGTAAATATTTATATTTGACGTGGAAACGACGTTTGCTTTAGAAAGTATAAAAGCAAGTATGTCCTATGAGTATCTTCAAAACGGGGAAAATGTACATCCATCATATGAAAATAAATTGTACATACATATAATGCATAATAAGTGCCATGAAGACGTGCGTTATTTACCCTCAAAACAATTAGTTTCGTGTTTTGTCATGTGATGAATGCATGGATTCTTCGTTAAAAAAAAAAAAAACTAAAACCGGAATAGTAACGAAAAAACTAAAATATGACATTGTTCGTGCTCTTTTTGTTGTGAAAACTAAAAAATGGAAGGGTTCATATATATACACACACACACACACGCGTTTGGAAAAACTAAAAAATCAGAATGGTGTGTAGTTTTTTAGTTCATGAAAACTAAAATCGAAATAATTTGTAGTTTTTTCGTTCCCAAAACGGTGTCATAGTAATTTTTACTTGGCAAGTGATTTGTTATTTGTCTTTATATTTTATTATTGAATTTTATGTCTTTTATATTAAATTTCTTTTATTGTTATTTTTGATTTTTTATATTTGTTTATTATATAATAAATAATAATCAAAATATGATAATTAATAAAACTACCAAGTGTAAAATGATATTTTTATATGACGAAGGACGAAAACCGAGTCAAAACTTTAGTCAAAAAGACTGTCTATCTAATATATAAGGGTGCTACTATTCTCGACCCATAAATATCTATTTCTACCTCATCATTATTACAATATTATTAGAAATCAAATTTTTTATAATTAATTAGCCAATAAAAAAGTGACATTGTTAACCATTTAACTTTTCAAAGTCAACCTAACTTTTTTTCTACCACATTATGAAGTGTAAATAGACTACCGTAATGTATATTTCCTAGTAATTTATTTGTAATTTAATTTATTTAAACTTAAAAGGATAATTAGATTGGAAATAATTGCATTGGTTTGCGATTCCCAAACACAAAAGTGGGTCAAGATCCAATAAAGAAGGTTACCTGAAATAGGTATGGACCAAAGTCCGAAGTTTAATTGGTTGGGTTCAGACCCACTTTCAATGCACAACAAAAGAACGGCAGGTGGGATTTTAGTCAAAGCTCTAACCAATCACCTGATGCTACGTGGAAAAAGCTTCCACAAATAAACATAATATAATCAATAAAAAAAATAAGATTGTGTTTAGTTAACAAAAATTAATTGTTTATCAAGTAAAAACTTATTTAGATAATAAAGTTTTAGTTTTTTGAGAACAATACGAATGAGTGATCATAAAATAAAAAAACTAGGATAAGTGATATAACAGTAAGAAATAGAAATAGAGTATTATAAAAAAATATATGGTAGGTAATAGATTAATAATAGAGCGATAAAAAATTCTATTTTAAAATTAAAAATGAAAATTTAAGAAATTGTTGTTAAGTACACAAATTTTAATGTAAAACGAAAATTGTGAAAAATTTTCACTGACTAAAGGCAAGCTAAGCCTCTTTGGTGTTGATTGGTGGACTCTCATAAATCGCTTCAAATACAACTGCAGTTCTCAGAATATCAAAATTTCCTTTTTATATATGTTCTATGTGCTCAAAGAAAATATTTTCGTAATGATGATTTTATAAAAAATCATTATATTCTGAAGTACTATTAATCTCATTTTAATGAACCCATTAAAAATTAATTTGTAAGATCTTTCACTAGTTTTATTTATTAGAAAAAAGAGTCATAACTTGTTGATATGCAATTTGTTTTTTCCTTCATTTATGTATACGTAAAAACACACACAAAAAACAACAAATGTTATAATTACGGCTAACCAATCATTTTTGAAATACGAGACATTAACTTAATATATATATATATATATATATATATATATATATATATATATATATATATATATATATATATATATAGTATGTGTATAGATATGTATACATATTGTATACATATAGTATATCTTTTTAATGTTTTTTTTTATAATCTTGTTTAAGTTAACAATATAAGACTACTTACAAAAAAACACATATAAACACAACTTGGAGTTGGAACTATGTGAAAATTTCAGTGAATGGTTGATCATTAACGTTGGATTTGTAATATTTCGTACATTCACTGGATTTATCTTTCGAATCTAAATATATAAAGGTATGGTCCATTTGGTAAATGTTTTTATAATATTGGTTTAGATATGTCTGTGTAAAAAAAAAAGTTAAGTTACGATACACTGGATTTTTAGAGGATATAATAATAATAATAATAATAATAATAATAATAATAATAATAATAATAATAATAATAATAATAATAATAAATTACACATATAGTATGTTTTGCAGTTGTTTGGTGGATCTACGATCAGAGGAATCAGGTTTCTTTCTCTTCGTTGGAAGTTTGTGAGAACTGAGAAGCATGTGGGTGAAAATATTTTTCCATCGATCCAAAAGATTGGACTCCCTTTGTGGAAAATAGAAGTAAAAGAAGAATGTGTAATTGAGAAAGATGGATTGCAAAGACTTGGATGATGAGAAATCTTTGTTTTAAGTGGTTTGGTACTTATTGTGTATATGTCTCGAAGACTTTTGTGCCTGTGGATACATCTTTTAGGAGATAATAAAAAGTCAGTTTCTCAAGAAAAAAAAATTTAAAAACTTTGCGAGTTAATGACTTAATTCAAAAGGTTTTTTTTATTTCCCTTTGAGAATGTATTTGAGAATAGGTCTTGAAGGGTTGTGTTGTATTACGCTTACTTTGACATGTTTGTACAAACTATTGAAAGTGAGTATAACTTATTACACATCGCACCCGAATGTACCACTCTTAAAATTATTTTAAATTTTTTTTTCATGTACATGTTTTAATTAACATTACATACATGATATGTAATTTCACGCAAATTCGAACACTCTAACTGCATGAAATCACACATAACATGTATGCACGTTCACATATATTCAAATTTATGTAAGTGCACATTCACATCATTTTTAAGGAGCTAGGAGATGTGAATGTATGTGAAATTTACATATGATCTTCGTAATTGTTAATTAAATATGTTTATGAAAAAAAAAATAAAGGTGGTACCTTCTGGCTGCATAAGTAGTGGTACTCTCTCCAACCACATTCTATATATATATATATATATATAGGGGTTCAATGGAAAACCACTATGCACCTGAAACTTGTGAAAACTGCACTGCACCACCACAAATGCATCAAATTTCCCGCATGATGCATCAAAATCCCACGTGATGTATTACATTATTTACGATCATGTCACTGCGTTTTTCATGAAATGCACCAAATCGGACGATATGCGTAGGTTTCCATAGTTTTCAGGTGTATAGTGGTTTTCCATTGAACCCATCCCTGTGTATATATCTTAAGTTCAAAACCGTTATTAGTGATTTATATTTGACCAAAAGTGCATCCACAAGTTACACCCATATAATATAACTATGTTTAAATAAAACGTTTTAAATTGAAGAATGGTTGAGGTTGAGAAATAGAATAATAGATGGACATAATTGCATTTTTATTTCAATTGAACTTTTGTCAAACGACTGTTTTTCTTAAACGACTTTTTGCCTTTTATAGTCAATGAATGGAGAAAATAAAAAGAACGAGTCAACACAACCCAACTCTTTCAAGTCATGACCCATTTGACCAGGCAAGTATAATAAAACATGGGTTGAATTTTTTTGGGTAAAGCACAATGTCACTTTAATGGGGTCCAAAACATCCAACACTGCATTAAGGCTCAAGTTAGGGCCAATTGAATCACCCACATGACATGACTATGCTTAATAAAGGCACCCATATCTCAAAATTTGTTACACCCTAAAGCCAATAAATCAGCTGCACAAACCATCATAAAAAACAGGTCCAAAAATCGCGACCCCATTTCATGAAGTCTCTAAAAGCTCGCGTGTGGGTGGCACCTTGTGAAGCGTTGGACTAAATATGCTACCTTACGAATTTACAACTAACAATAAGAGTTTTAGACATCAGTAGCCAGGTTATCATGGTGGTTGGGGTTGGATTTTTCATGCCTTAGCAAAAGAACATGGAGTCCCTGACATCTTCGTTCAACTGGGGCAGCTTGGGCACAGGCGTACTTCCTACGGAAGTGATGCTTTCCTTTTCTGAAGCGTTTTCTGACAAATCTTCAAACTTTAGAAACTGCCCGATTTGTTGGGCGGCGAGATGAGCATAAGAAATAGGTGCGACTGCAAAATAGCATAAAAGTGAGGAGATAGAACTAAGGCGTTAGGTTAGATGCAAGAAATGGATTTGAAGATGATCGTACCAATTGAAGTTGCTGAGCTACTCCTTTGATACCTGTGATGCCACTTGGAAGGTCAATGATGCAATTACAATAATCAAATTCAGGCCAAAAAAGTTGCTGACTTGACAAAATGCCTCAAGGTGGTTTATTTTAAAAAATTAGAAAAATGCTTTTTAAAAAACCAAACAATGATTAAAATACCTTATCTTCAAAATCAAAACAAACAATAATAGAACAAAATGAATTTATGTTTAAGATGAAAATTTTCTACACGCGGGTTTGAACATTCAAGAAATTACACATGAGAATGAAAACATAAGTTCATCTTCGCCTCCACAACCTAAAGAACTAAAAAGTATTCGGCTCAATTTATTGTATTTTGGTCTGGAAAGTGGAAATGGTAATTTTTCTCCCTATTAATTGAATTCTACGGTCTGCTGGAGATTTAGAAAAAAAGGTTCCCTGGATTATTTAGCAAGCAATTTGTTTAAAAAAAGGCTCATATTGAAAGAAAACTCCACGAATTTTCATGTATTTATCAATTAAGTCACTAGACTCTTTTTCCTAGTGTTTAAGTCCATGAACAATTTTTGTTTTACTCAAAACTATATGATCGACTTGTTTAGCAGGTCATTAACCGGTAATGATGCATGGACTTAAACAATAAAAGAGAAAGTGCAATGACTTAATTGTGAAAATAAGAAAAGAAGGTTGGTTTCTTTCAATATTAAACCATTCAATGAAGTGATGAACTACTCATTGTTTTACCGTTAAACATATAGCAATTCAAAAATATATAGTTTTGAACAAGACATTGTCCAGGGACTTAAACACTTGGAAAAAAAGGCCAGTGACTTAATTCAAAATCCATGAAAGTCTGTGGGGGTTTTTAGAGGGGTATATATGAAATTCTCCCTAAATATTATCCTGATAACATAATCCATAATTTGAATACTCACACATATGACAATGAAAGGATCAATTTCTGCAGGCTGTCAGGAGAGAAACCAATCTCATCAAGCAAGACATGATAGTGTGCAGGGCGAGAAGTTCCCTGCAAATTCATTTGCTAATTGAGTGAATAAAAACAACTACATCCATGATCCATCTAAGTATCTCTGATTACTATACTTTTTTATAAAAATTATAATAATAATAACTGCGTTACAGAATTTACACCTAAAGGAGACCCTTCATTTCAACTTTGACCTATTGGTGTACCATAAACCATTACCCCATTATATAAACATGGAGAAAAGTCCTGCTCAAATTTAATGGCTGAAACAGAATAAATCTTTTCCCATACTAAGAGCATGTTTATTTTCTTCTAATCTGTTTCTCTTACTTTTGCCACTTGTCTTAAAACTGATGTCAAAAGAATAGAGAAGAATATAGAGATTTGACTTGATCGAAAAAATAATATGCACTGCCACCAAATGGAGTACAAAATTGAATGAGAATAGCTAGATGGACTAAATATTAATTACTTCATAGAAATAAAATAGAAAAGAAAAGGTTTAGGAACTCACAATCATTCCTGATTGAGCACACATGTAAAAATCGTAGTTTCTTGGATGCACCACTTTATTGTCTACTACAGTACCTGAAGATGCATACCAACAAAAACAGAACAGGTTAGTGAAGGTGAGTTCTTTTATTGTTTAAACAAAATTAAGTGATTAAAGAACGTTCTGAAGAAGCATACCGGCAGGAACATTTTCAGGGCCATTAGCTTGGAAGAGCTTTGTGTGGTGATTCTTCTGGGCCACAATCACTGTGAACTTGGGAACATCAACCTCACCAAGATACTGGTAAGCCTGTATCCACCAATGACTCATCAAATCAGAAAAATCTGTAAGTCATGGAACTATGATCAACCAAGCATCCATTATTTTTGGAAATTTGAAATTACAGATTTAAGTTTTAGAAAGAATGATCTTGGAGTGACTGCATAATGAAATTCCAGGGTGTTGAAGGTAAATCACATGTTGATAAAAGGAACAAGAGAAATATACCTCAATCATTTGAACCAACTCATAATTCAGAACTTGACTGAACTGCGATTCACTCACGCCATCTCTGACAAAAAAATTATGACAGTTACATAGAAGTATCTGATAATGTTAAAAACTACACAGAGAAAACCAAAATAATGAGAGAAGATGTTTTTTTTAAGTTCTCTTGCTATTTCGATAAGCATTGCCTTAGCCAGGCAAATGCATACAATTATATATAGTATCATCCATTTTCAGTTACATGTATACAAGGAAGGTGCAGTTTTTCAATGAAAAATATAAAGAAACGCTAATACCTGAATACTATGATTTGACTTGGTTTGCGTTTATTGCTTGTTCGATAAAATTCCAAAAGTAGTTCACTGTTCAAAACAAGACTATGTCAACACAAAACATCCAGACAAGCCAAGTTGGAACAAACAAAATAATGAACAATTTCATCAAACTTAATACTACCTCTGCTGTAAAAAAAGTCCATGTTTTACAGCTTGAAATGATTACTTAATGAGTATTGAGTAGAATTGTTTTGGTTCTCTGGGGGTGGGGTGGGCGTGGGGTGGAGATGGGTATATTGAATTGAATAAAAGAGTATCTACAACAGAAAACACTGGATCTAAAAACTACAGCTGAATCAATAAGATTTGGTTTCCAAAATCTAAAGTGGACTCCAATTGTAGGGAGGTACATGGAAACATCATAAAGCATTACATAGTGTAACAACCTCATTATGCCATCATCTTTCCCATCTGCTTGTGGTTCAAACAGACCTTCAATCATCTCCACCTTTGATGATTGACTCCTAACAGATGCTCTATACCTTGATATCAAAGGCCATGATAGGGATCCAACAACCTAGAAATGTGACCGTTAACTTACCAACAGAATAATAAATCTTCCCCGAGGAAATTGATATAAAAAGGTTGAAGGTACATGTAATAACATCATTACCGCAGAAATTGAAGGAACATCCGACCGGCCTGGGGATCCATGAGAAACATCCATCCCCATTATCATTGTCGGAGTATCATGTACGAGGGGGATACAAGATGGTTGCTCTATTGCTAACAGAGAATTGATCCCACCAAGCTTAAGATGAAAACAAACAACACTGGTCGATGTAAGTTTCAAGATAACCAAAAGAGGTATATATAACAAATCCAAAGCTTTAAATGCAATACCTTCGTATTGATTTTTAAAAGCACGTTTGTGAGATATTGGTCGTTGATCTTAACAGGACACATGCATTGTGTAGGAATTCCATTGTCGATTAAACATATTTTCTTCCAAGGACCTAAACATTATGAAGCGCACTAAACGAGGTGTGGCAGTATCTAGATAAAAAACCTCTTATATATCATACATAGACTTGGTACCATATATGTTAGAATTTTTCCTCTCCGGCAATATACAAAGGAGAAACTCAGGAGCACCAGGGAGCTTTGCTTTTATCTGTTCAAACATCTTTTCCACGCGTACTACAGGGCCATATTTTCGATTCTGTTGGTCTTCCTCCATCAGCGAAAATGGACGATCAATAATCTGAGATCCCAAAAAAATCAACCATTGAGTCCAAAGTTCAAACACTACCTAGAAAAGCAGAGGAAGAATTAATATGTTTGACGTACAATTCCTTTATTCCTTCCACAATTTATGAGCTCCCGCGAAAGATAACTTGCATCACACCTGGCAGAAAAGTTGACAACTACCCACTTTTCTATTTTTGTGGGAGTAAAAAGCTTCTGCCAAAAGAGTTTTAAAAAAAAAGGAAACAAGATTCTTCATTAGCTGATGATTTGTTGTAATTTCTCAAATATAGCAACACATAAAAATGTCATGAACTTGTCAACTTCTCCATCATTATTCCCCCAGACTCAAGTCACAGAATTATAAACCTAGGAGAATACCTTGTTATTAAAGTTCCATCGTCCATTACGAGGGACAACGTCTTCTCCATTACCAACCTTCAACTACAATTGCAGGAAAAATAAATTTAAAGAACATACTGATACATTTCTAGAAAAATAAACGGGTGTCTTCTAAACAAAAGTAAAAAACAACCTTTGGTGCTTCGAGGACACGGCCCTCAACTTGAGCAAGTTGTTTCTCAATAGAAAGTCCACATGAAGCTAGTAGAGGGTCATCTTCATAATTATAATTTTTCATAGCCTGCTCGGATAAATGAAAATGCTTAATTCACAATAATGGAGGCCAAGATACATTGTGTCACCAGGGTAAATTTGCTTTACATCAGTTATAGCTCGCATTTTCTCTTGAGGCTTTTGTCTTGATTTTTCAACTAAAGATGCCCTCTGCAGTGTAGATAACGCCTTTGTATACCGTTGAAGTGAAACAAGAGAACAAAGCTGGAAGCCATGGAAACATTATAACATCATTAGAAGGTAAGAAGGTTTTGTCTATCCAAAATGGACAGGGAGTTAAATGTAAGAATAGAAGATAAAAATACAACCTCCACTGGCAAATAGTTTGGCTTCTTTGGTTTACCAACATCAATGCAGGGTATGTATGCAGAGTAAGTAAGTTCAATGTTACGATGTTTGGTAAAATAATCAAACACTGTGATGTTTATTGTCTGGTCGTCATATGTACCCGTGTCGTTTTTCACTCTCAAAGGAAACCTTAAGGATAAGCAAGATGCGTCAGCCTTCACACAAGGTTGTGGCGGTATTTGGGGGATGGGGGACAAGTTAGTTAACATACACCTAGAAATACAAAAACTCACAGTTGTTGATTGCAAGGTTTTTCACTCATCCCAGTGATCTTGAATTCTCTGTTGTTGTGCCTTGTTCTAATTCTCATGTTTTTAAGCATTTTCCTGGCCTGTCAAGTACAAGGCACATAACTCGCAATAGAATCAATGGAGAGAAAATGATGTGTATAACTTTCTTATTACCTTTACCCAGTCAATAGACCGAGTATCACGTGCATTTTGGTTGGATTTCAGAAAATCAATCACTGGTCCGGGAGTAAGAATCATCGTAGTTGAAACGTCTGCACAAACACATGCAAGAAAAATAAAAATAAAAACAACCAAGTGACATAGAACAAGAGTAAACTCAACACGACCATACCCATATTCAGTGACAAACCACCATATGTTGGACGAAAACTGGAATGAAATCCACGGCATCCAGTGACACCCCCTCCAACATCAGCAAAGTTCCTCGAGTCATCATGAAAGAATGACTGCCTGACCAGAAGGCATCCCCTGCATCCAACATAGACTTCTAATGAGCTAGAAGCAAATAAAAACCAAAAAGAATCCAAAATAGGGAAATTGGAAGTGCCTTTGAGCTGCTTGTTGTCTCAAGATGATATCAAGAACCCTTAGAGCATCTTGGAGTTTTTCTGGCTCTGCTCCTTGAAGGGCAAGTGAAACTGATTTTAACGGTATTTTAGCAGCATAGCTGATCTCTACTTTGAATGTCTTCTCCTGGAAAGAGTGTTTTGACCTTTTACCAGATTCAGTGAGGATCTCATCTTGAGCAGGGCTTCCGCTACAAGAAGAATAACTTTGGATAAAATTTCCAAGGACATCAAACGCATACAAAGAGTACCCAATTGCTAACAAGGCAAACATGTATGACAAGATCGACACACCGTTTTGCAAATGAATCCTCTAATACAACCATGAACTCGGACTTGTTTTGTGGGAGAGGCCCAACAGTATATAGGCTCTTTTCTCCATCAAATGCAAACCTCTTACCAGAAAGTTCAGATGAGTATGTTTGGTAAAGTTTGTCAAGAATTTTTCTCCGAACAACTTTGTTCTCAATTGCTCTGTTATCTTGAGAACTGATGGATACCTGCATCAACATGACATTATATGAACTACATGTTTGACTATAGCGACTATAAAAGAATGATAAAAAAATCCAATACCGTACACTGTACTGGTAGAATATCTCATCTGGATTCCCAACAGAAACTTTGAAGTGATTAGCAAGCAATGGAATGCGTCGGCCACCACTTCCAAATCCAGGCCTACTAATCATAGCACGTTTAAGATGGTTTGCTTGCTCTCTCTTCACATCAGGTTGTATAATCTCTGGCTGTGATGGTGGGGGAAAGGGTGGAGAACCATTATCGGCATCGCCTTCACCATTGACTTTCTCCATCGTTTACATCCACAGGAATCCTTAGGGCTTTGATTATATTGTAAATTAGTTAGAGGATCAAAGGAACATAGATAAAGCTCCACAAGTATCAATGCAATTAGGTTAACAAACACTCTTAGCATATATAAAGCTCCACAAGTATCAATGCATACATATTAGCCAACTAACACAGTGACATTTTAGTAGGAAATATCACTGTGACAACTTTGTGGAGAGGCAAAAGAGTATAAAATGTCTAAACACGCTATCAAGTACGATGATTTCGGTCTGACTTATGATTTCTGAGATTCAGCATTTCGGGCTCGGCAGTATTGTATGGTAATCATTTTACTACAGTTTAACCTTGCCTTCTATATTTCTGTATAACAAAATAACTTTAATCAATCTTTTTCTTTTAGCCTGGTATTGACACCTTTGTTCTCGTTAAATCACGGATACATGCAAAGCATCCCTCCACGTGAACTGCTAAATTCCTCAATCTTACTCCCTTCCAGAGGGGGGAATCAGCCATTCACAACCGAGTATCCCTTGTAGGATCAAACTTGGGTCTTACTAACACTATAGTGTTACACATCAAATTGAAATACATTTAACTTATGACACAAAACGTCAGACATTAGTAATTTCAAAATCATTAAATCAAAGTACAACCGACATTAAACTGAAAATTGAAGATGGTTATGGAAAGAGGGATCACCATTCATCATTTAACATAAACTAGTACCAGAATCAGAAGCTTGAACTGCCAACTTTCAGTTGCAGTATACAATACAACTTGGGACAAAGCATACTAGTTATCAAGAATTATACAATGCAATCTGTGATATCTATCAATTTCAAGACCTAAAGTCAAACCGGAAAAAAAAAAAACACGCATTAAAGTAACAACCATATGTCTAACGGGCGAAATACAAGAATCATATTCCTACTTCAAATCATATACTTTGATTAAAAAGAAAGAGTGGAGGGGAAAGCAAAAGGTTGAGATAACAAATCAGTAAGCATACAACAGCAACAAGGATTCCATGTATTATGAAGCATTCAGCTGAATTGAATAGTATAAAAAGTATAACACACAAAAACGTAATGCAGGATTTACGGAGAGAGGTGAAGATCAAATGAAAGAAAATTATATAAAATCGAAAGATGAACATTGCGAATTTACCTTGACGATGACGAAATTGGGATTCCGTAGAAATATTTAGGGTTTTAGGGAATAATGAAGAATAGAGAGTGAGCGTTGAATTCTCTCCCGCTTTGTTCGCCCCCGTGCTAGTAAAACCAGTCGTACCAAAATGGCAAATACGGGGGTGGATCCTATCGTACGCAAAAATGACGTATATATGTGTTTACCCGTAATCGAGTCGAACCAACTCACGAGTCATCCGAGATAGACTCGATTTAATCGAGTCAAACTTAAGCTACTCAAATAAATATCGAGTCAACCTTAAGAAATACTCGGCTCATGAGCCTAATCAAGCTTCAAAATGTTATCGTTTTATATATAAAAATTAGGTTGGACAGTATGTCGAGTCAACTCGAGTCATTAAGCCGTCAATTTATATACGTTTAGTAGTTTTTTAAATAAAATGTCAACTCGAGTCAAACCTATATCATCGAGCTCGAGCTTAAAACTTTAGGTTGAAGCTTAAGTCGAGTTTTTAGTTTCAAATTTCAATCTCCAGCTCAAATTAAGTTTGGCAATACTCGGATCGATTATACATGTAGACTCGACCATTTAAATTTTAAATAATCTAGAACTTGACTCCGTTTAAGGCCTAGTAATTTATATGGAAAAATAATAGCTATTTTTATTGTTGATCTTCAATTTCTATTAACTATATACGAGAAGCAACTCACATGCCATGCTACCAATTGTATGAGCTCATGTAATGAAAATTGAATGTCTTCAGAAGTTTAGAATACAATAAGATTGTATAAAAATTTGTTTGAATTTCATTAAAATCTCTGATCAAAATAATTTGTCATTCTTATTCATTTTGAAATAATTTATATTCTAACATTCTTAACTCATACCATTAAACGATGTTATTTAATTTAGAGGATGAAGTCCGAAGTTATAATAGAGTACATTTTTTTAACTTTCCAACAATATACATACCACAAAAAAGGAGCTACAAGCGATTTTATTTAATTTTTTTAAAACTAGATCCCTAGGCTAAAAGAATACAACTACCTACTCCAAACAGTCATAGGAAACAACATTTCTGGTCTGGGTTGTTAGAAAATTAGGGTACGATAATAGGAATCAATCTTGAATGTTCTTGTGATCGTGTATCTTTACAATAATAACAATTTGTCCTAACTGGTATTCAAATTTTGTTATAGGATTATACACAAGAAGATGCATAAGATCCTAATTGATAATCTTGTTTGCACAAATTAGCGTTTCATACGATTTGAAGTAGATAAGATTAGTTAACCTTCCAAATAACCGCCAAAGGCATTTAAACCGCCACCAATCTGCACAGCGAAAGCTACATTGCAGCATCAGCCACAAGATCAACAACAACAACCAAACCTTCACAGTAAGTTGTTGAGTTTTGTTGCTATACAGGTTTACGCATCTCGAAAAAAGTAATTTCTATATCGAACCATTTCAAAATTACGTATTTCTTGTGGCTCCCCCTTGACCCCCATTAGATGACCGGTCAGCCTAACCACCGTCAGGGGCGCTGCCTCCTTGACCATTATTTTAACGTTTGGGTCTTGAATTGTCAAACTTATACGAGTGTGCAGTTCGCACCTCCAATCTTGTTCTAGTTCCAACCAAAATCAATAAACAGATCAATGAATTATACTAAATTAATAACATAGGTTATACTCGAATTGGCTTAAGACATATTAAAGTAAAATAAACTATGCTCCTTTAACTTTTCAATGATTTTAAGAATCTCCAAACGAAGTTACCGTTACTATTATATGATTTTAGAAAACGACATAACATTGTGGTCATATACCACTTGAAAATCATATGTTTTCTTATCAAATTCTAACAAAAACTCTAAAATATCAGTAGTTTGCAATACAAAAACTTGACTTTGAAATTCATAACATCACTAGAGTTGTTGCATGTGTCATTTGAGTTCCATTTACTATTTATAGGTGAAACTACTACTCAAAGCAAGGATTCCAAGAACACTCACCTTATCTTAGGGCTCTTTTGTTTTTCAAGTGATTAGACGTCTAATGTCTTATTACATATGTTTAATAAAGAGATGATGTTAAATTTCTATTAATCAAATTAGATATTAGAAACAATTAAGATATTAGACATTAAAATTAAACAATGCCTTAGAGGGTGTTTGGTTTTGCGTTATATACATGATTATTAGCTTATTACGTTACAATAACGCAAATAATCGGTTTAAAGTGTTTGGATTGCATACGTTAGTAAGTGATTATTTGCGTTTAGCGTTTGTCCTACCACACTTTTTAATAAGTTAAAAATTGTAGCTTATTTGCTTAATAAGTGATTATTTGGTCATTTTACAAGTAAAAACGCAAATCCAAACACTTTAAAAACTGATTATTTGATAATTATGATATCAAACAGCATAAGCTAAACCAAACACTACATTTCTCGCAACATTTTTTGTTACAACAATTATCTGATTATTAGTTTCCAAAACGCTACAGCACTTTTTCAAACGCAAATCCAAACACCCTCTTAGTTCCCAAATCCCACTTCAAATCCAATTCCACCAACAGGTTTAAACACCAAGATTCAATTTGGAAGTGTAAAATGTATAAGAATATGAACCTTGACTCTAATATCGATTTAAAACCATAAATATACATTTATAGAATATGAAGAAGACAACGTAATATGGGTCTATTTGACGCGCAACTTACAAGAGCTTATAAGAATATATGCTTATGATTTTTAAATCCAGCTTTAGGTACGATTTGATGTTTGGTTTTTCTGCATCTGGACAAAACATTGAACATCCCTAAATTGTTCATTGCATTGTTTTACTTTGGTTGATAATTATGCAAAAGAAGAGAAATATTAAAAAAATGAAGTGACGATAGAATGATTTTGTTGATATGCAAAGTTTGGTAGATGATGTATACATTTCAAAATCACATTAAATGTTTTCTTACAATGTTTTTAAAGTATATATTTACATCTTTTTGTATATATTTTTTTGCCAGGAAAATTTTATATTTTCTACATATTGACAATGTGAAAAAACAAATTTTCAACCAAACCATGAAAAGAACAAGATAAACATGAATATGTAAATATTTTTATTATGACTAATGAACAATATTTTTAATTGATAAAACATTCTTGATTTTATTTTTATAAAGATCTATTGAAATTTTTGCTTAGAAAGATTTCATTTACTTTAAATTAATATTTATCATCTTGAAAATTATAAAATAATAATATGTAAATACTTTTATAAGTTAATTGTAGTCATAGTTTCTAAATTTTTAATGCATACTTTTTAAATTAAATTACGTATTATTTACTAAAAAACCCTAGTCCAAAACTAAATTAATATTACTTGTTGTCCACCAGATAAATATGACATTGTTACAAATGTTATCCTGAAAGAATTATAATATTAGCCCAAAAAGTTGGGCCCAACTATGAATGGCTTATTTATTGGGCCTATATCAAACCCATTTCAAGTATATAAAATTCGAGAACGACTGCACTTTTTATACAACTTCAATTTAAGCTGTCTTTTAATCATTTTGATTTTTATATTTGATCTTTTCAGGTGGGTGTACGTACAGAAAAATACAACAATTCTTTGATAAAAGAATTCCAACAATACTTTCTAATCCAATATCAAAATATCGAATACATATCAAATTCAAAATGACGTATAACTATCATCGAATATATTCGTTCTTTGTACATAACTACATAAGTACTATTGTACATTCATTTGTATCAGCATCGTCATTCGTACAAGTATAGCACCATAATCAATCTAGAGGGTAAACTTTTCCGTTCTTCATGCATAAAAATAATTTCATCTCGAAAAGAGACTCTAAATGTATATGGTTTGTTGAATACTTCATTTTGAAAAGAGTGACCTTAAACTTATGTTTTGTTGAATTCCACTTAACCAATAACGAATAAGTTAAGACTTTAAAAGGTATATACATAAAACGAACTTTCATTGCTCCATACATATCATAGTTGTTTGGTTGTTGAGCATCTTGAACAAATCGAGGATGTCGACGGGCTTGCAAGGTCAAGAAAACACGAACAACCTCTACGAAGTTCGGAGAAAGAAAGAAAAGATGTAAGAAGAATAAGCTCAGGAGGGATATCGCCAAGATTCTTATTAAACTTTGTTTTCTTGCTCTATCAAAGTGGCATGATAAGTTAGAACCAACTCACACATGACCATGAGAAACAAAATTGGGTGGTTATTAGCCAGCAAGGTAACCATGGCTAGGACCCAAAGAATAAATGGTTAGGAGAAAAGGGTTTTAGGGTTAGAACCACTTACATTATGAAGATGATTGGGTGGGTTTGTTGGAGTATATATAGAGTTTTGAGATAGGGTTTGAAAGAAAGAATGCATGGTATGTATAGTATGGTATGGTTTGGACTTTGGGTGGATCATTTTGGAAACCCCACATAGGGTACAACTCATAATGCATAAAGTACAGTTTTGGGGGTAGTAGTAGTACTGAAATTGATACTTTCTGTGTCAACAAAGATATAAATGTGGGGTTTGACTTTGACCCAATTGAGAGATGAGGTTGGGTATGTATTAAAAGAGAGGGGTTTGATGTGTCATTTTCTACATAAAAGTACAGGGACAGAAAGCATGATGAGAGTTTGTTTTATTGGCTTTTAAAAACCCTGCCACTAATCTTTTTAGGTTTGACATTTATTCCTTTTCTTGTATGGGTAAATAAAATTAGAAATCTTCATGTCAATATTTACTATTATAATTTTTATACACTATATCTTTTGTTATATTAATTATATAAAATATAATTAATATGTGTCTCATATCATTTAAAGAATTAATGTTAAAGGATGTGTAATTAGTAAAACTAAGAAGACTGAATGAGCAACACAAATATATAGTTTATGGTTTATAGATCATAATGCAAAGGTATGTAAATTTAAGATATCATAGTTTAATAAAGGTTTAGATTATCTAAACATTAGTAAACTAGTTGAGTATAATGTAAAACTGATAACCAAATGACTTATGTGATACATTCTCACAACAACTATTTATTACTCCCATGTCACACTAAACCATTTTTTTGGTTTTGAACCTTTAAAACATGCATATTGACATAGTATGTTATATTTTAATGTTACCTGTCATTCTTTTAAATTTAGAACAAAAAATCTTGGTCATAGACAGTGGCGAGTTCAATAGGTAACGCCATGGGATCGAATTTAGACATGAATCAAGCTAACGAGTAAAGCATGCCATTGATTGGGTCGGTGAACCTCCACTCATAGAGCAAAATAAAATGGAATTGAGTGATTGTGGTGAGATAGACACAATGAGAAGTCGTGATTTACGAGAGTAGGTTTGATAGGAATTGAAACGGTAGCTTTTGAAATATTGATCTTTGTCTTTCTCTATTTACTCGATTTGGGGTTTGGAAGAAAACAAAAGGAGCACAAAATTGCAATAGATTTATGAAGTTGGGTTTGATTTATGGCATTGAGGGATCCAATATAAAATTATGGGTTCCAAATTATTATGCAGTGTGCATCAGAAGGTACCAATCTTAAAATTGATTGGTACCATAAAATATTTATTATGCAGTGCGCATAATACACACACATAGGTTCTGAGTACCATAAAATATTTATTATGCAGTGCGCATCAGAAGGTACCAATCTTAAAATTGATTTTATAATTTTTTATGCAGTGCGCATAAAATATTTATTATGCAGTGCGCATAAAATATTTATTATGCAGTGCGCATAATACACACACATAGGTTCTGAGTACCATAAAATATTTATTATGCATTGCGCATCAGAAGGTACCAATCTTAAAATTGATTTTATAATTTTTTTTTTCATAAGAGTAATTTTTTTAGACTAAAATTATTGGTTAACACCTTTTTGTTAGACACCTTTAATTTATTTGAAAATTCATTTTTGATTTGTTTTGACTTTGGAATATCCAAGATTAATTCATCTTCTCCCCCAACCTTCACACTCCCTTTCTCTATTGTTCGTAAACCCTTTCCAAATTTCTCCTCACATAACGTAGTTCTCACTTTGACCGCCGCCTTCATTAGTTGATATCGAGACGACTATCGAGCCACCACTAACGTGTTGCACTGGAAAAAGCAGGTGAGAACCACCACCATGGGTACCGCCGTCAACTACCACGTTCGATGATCTCCACCACCATTGCCTTCAGCGTCCACCGCCATTATAAACCAGACCCACCATCGACGATCTCCATCACTATCGCCTTCATCGTCTCTCTCTCAACATCCATGCCGACAGCCACTAAAAACGTTTCCGGTGGGAATCGTCGATCTATAATGCATTTAACAATCCCTTCCACCCTTTTCATATGACGAGTTAACAATGGCTCCATTGATCCAGTGTCGGTCCTATCAATTTTTAGACCCGGGGCATAGATTTAAAAAAGATTTTATATATAAGCAAAATTCATACAAAAAAACTACAATGAAATAATATTGAGAAACTTTTTACTCGTATAATCATAAATTGGGCAAAAATTGCATGCAATATTAAATTATACTTTTATTAGTAAATTGAGGGAAAAAAAGTTTAAATTTTAAATAATTCGTAATATAAATAATAAACATATGTGTCAAAAATAAATAACATCTTAAGAAATAAATCATATCTCGTTAGTATTTTTAACAGTCGTATAATAAATAAATAACATAAACCACTTGATAAACAAAAATAAAAAAATCAAACTCATTGAAAAATAAAAGTATAAATATTGAATTTGATGGATTGTATATTGATATAAAGTAAATAGACGATATCCATAGATGAAAATTTAAGTGGTAGTGATGTGATATTGCACTAAAATCAAAATTGCACACAATGGGAATCAATCCCACACCATTCAGCTTCCAAGATAAGATGACTACCAGCTAAACAACACATTATTTATGTTTTTGTTCATGCAAAAAAAATATAAGGGAATACCGGACAGGCGACAGCTGAGCTATATTAACATATATATTTTTTTGGACCCCTTATAGTGAATTGGGCCCTGGGCCACATGTGCCCTGCATTGATCTCATTCGCCCTCGCCCTCGCCATCGCCACCGTTTTTTATCTCTGGCATCCTCCGTCGATGAACATTCGTGGAAACAATCACAAAGAACAATGTTAATCGGCTGTGATGACTATAAACCAAATGACATAGTTTTTGTTAGTCATTTGGTATTTTGGTTATTTAAATCTCTTATATCAAGAGGAAAGAAAGACGAATAAAAGAAATTTTATGTTCTTGAAGAGGAAGGAAATACAATAAAAACTTTTGTTTTATTGTAATTTATATAAACAACTGTTTATCAACTTTCTTTCCCTCACTTTCTTCTTATATTTGGGAGGAAACTTAAAAAAAAACTATGTTTTACTTTCTTTTCTCTTCTCTTGCTTTCATTCCTTAAATATGATAAAAAAAAACACAATTTTTTCTATTTTCTCTCACTTTTTCACATTCTCTTTCTCTTTCCTCCGTTTTAATTTGTTCGAGAACAAAGGGTTAAGAGACTATTGGTAGAGAAAATCAAAAATAAAAACGAAAACAAATTATTAATTAGCAGACTTAAATCATTTATATAAACTTTTTATGGATTCTCATTTAATCAATATATAGACTAAATCTTAATTTTCATTTTTATCTATTATTGATGTAAAATTTAGTAAAAGCTTAAAAATAATAATTATTTTATGATTACGCTTTTTTTTTTTTAATTTCATCATCTAAAAAACATTGATTTTTATCTCTATTTCTTTGTTTTCAATTCATTCCATCAAATGCATCTTTAATGTCATTAAACTTATCATAACTTTTACTTAAAATACATAAAATTTAATTAACAAACATTCTTATACTTTTTCAAAATTAAGTTAAAATAAGGAAAGGCAGACTGGCACATGCTAACTGTTTTTGACTCAACCAATTGTCCCTCTCTTTTGCAGTTTGTGAGGTCAATCTCATATGGTCCTTTCCTCCATTTAATGCCCTTTTGGAACTTTCTTTCACTGTACCTCTCCTAATTTTCACTTCACTCCCTTTGCTTTCAACTAATGTCATACCAACTTCTAATATTCTATATCTTATAATTTCTTTTTAATTATTTGGAAAAGTAAAACACTTTGAGACTACTAAACTCTGTTAGAAGTATCATCAAACAGCTCAGTGTTAATAGATCATTAAAGGGTAGAGAGGAAAATGTGATATGAGTGTTCGAGAAGGCTCAAAATGTGCAACAATAGGGGACGGATGTTTGAAATAACCTGACTAGTATAGTCAACTTGTGACGAAATGTTCAAAATTTTAGAGTTGTATTTATTTTATATTTTTTTTGAAAGCGGTGTCAAAACTTAGTTTTTTATTTGATAAAAAATTACAATAAAAAAGTTTGTATTTAATAGTTTTAAGATTAAAGGAATAACATATGCAATAAGTTCATCGAGGGTTAACAAAAAAAGCATTTACACGAAATCATAAATGACAAAAAAACCCTAATTTGAAGCAGTTTGATGGTTAACATATAATAATAATAAGTTTTGCGGCTGAAAAACTGTAAAGAAAAACATGGTGTAAGGAAGGGGGTAGATGACGACAAGAAGGATACATTTCACAATGAAGTGAGAAAGATTGATGGTGGTGCATTGGGGGGGGGGGGGGGGATTAGACGTTGGAGAACGTTGTCAATAACGATACACAAGGAGAGACGTTATCAAAACCTACAAGTAAGACAAGATAACGTTGGTCGGTAGGAAGAGGTATTAATGGTGGCTTGTTGTTATTAAGGAAGGATTAAAGAAGCTAGGAGGAATAGGGAGTTACAAAAAGATGTTTGGTGTTGTTTGATAAAAAAAATTTTACAGCAGTACATGCACATCTATTTAATTTTACTCTTAAAATTTGTACATTTCTCTACAAAGGAATTCAAACTCCCAACTTTAAGAACCCCATTAACACTTGGTACATTGGGCTACAAGCTCTTTGGTTGTTTGATATAAGTATTGATGTGTTGTTCCATAAATTTCAACATTTAATATTTTTAATTTTAAAATTACTCTTAAATTGCTCTCGTACTTTTTAATTTTGACCTGAAAGGGTATATAAGTATTCATCTTATGCCATATTAGTATACATGATACCAATTTAAAACTAGGAAGGTCTCCTTTGTTATTTGATAGTCTGATGACACAAAAATTTTCAAACTTTAAATGTTATACATGTCAATGTTATTTTTACAATCTATGTAATTTTCAATTTCATAAGATGTAATGTAGAATTGTAGATGATCCCAATTAGATGACTCATTTTTAGTTTTGTAAAGGGATAATTATGCAAAAAACTACTAACTTGTCAGATTTTTATGATTAAAACCCCAAACCATTTTTCGTTGCATAGAAAACCCCGAACTAACTAAAATTGGGCTAAAGCCGTAGAATAGTTGTGTACTTCGTAAAATGTATCGATATGGTACGTGTACTATTTTAATTATTCATATTATACGTGTACTTTCTGAATTGTTTAAATTTGATACGTGTACTACATTTTTTCATACCAATATGATACCTTTTGGTAACCGGTTACTGGCTATACCTGTTAAGAATAAAATTTCTCTCTATATTAATGTTCAAATTTTCTTAATTGAAGCATCAAATACACTCTCTCGTTCTTGTGATAACCTGATAGGAGAAATCACACAGCACAGCCAACTTCAAACACCTACAGATCTTTGTAGAAATCTCCAATGACGATCTCCACCGTCCAGATCGAAGAACTATGTGTTGAGAAGCTTCTCCTCAAATTTCACGCAGATCCAACGGTGAACAAGTTCGTACCGACGATTCTCCCACAACTGCGCAAAGCTAGACAAAATAACCGGTCATAAAAAGTAAAGGTATCATATTAACAATATAAAAAGTACACGTACTATATCGATACACTTTAAAAAGTATACTGCTATTGTATGGCTTTAGCCCACTAAAAATTAGTAAATCAAGGTTTTATCAATGGTTAACCGGCTGAAACCGGTTATTAATCCTACGTGGACCGATAAATAACCTACGTGGACTAAATTTTAATTGTTGAAGCCGGTTGTCAAGTGTTACACATCATTTAAACTCTCGTTGATAATTTTTAATTGTAGTTTTAAAACGGGATTACATCATCAACGAGGGTTTAAATGATGTGTAAAACTTGGCAACCAATTTCAACAACTAAAATTTATTCTACGTAGTTTATTTATCGGTTCACGTAGGACTAACAACTGGTTTCAACCGGTTACCCATTGATAAAACATTGATTTACTGATTTTTAGTTAGTTCAGGGTTTTCTATACAACGAAAAATAGTTTGGGGTTTAATCACAAAAAGCTAATAAGTTGGAGATTCTTTACGCAATTATCCCTTTTGTAAATCATCATAGTCCATCTAAAATTTCTGGTTGATTTGTCAAAACAATTTAATCTGATTAAATTGTATCAAACGGTGTAATTACATGAAATTGTGAATTGGTAATTCCTATTATGCCCTTTTTTAAAGAGAAGGGAGGTAGAGTGGGGCAAGAGTATTGGTGGTACATTGATCCAGTCAAGGAGCAAAAGGTCCTTGACTCTTAATGGGCTAAGGGTGAGTGAAATAAATGGTACTTTTTCTTGCCAATTGAATCAAACCCAAAATTATGCAAAGTTTCTCTCTTTTCATTTTTTTGTACTCATTTCATGGGTGTGTGTCAGCACGTAATCATGATCCCTTTTTCCTTTATTTTCTATTTTTCCATGTATTGTTTTATTTTAATTTTTACGCAAGATGAATTATTAACACTATTTTATTCAGGGATATATGTGCAAAAAGACCATTAAATTGAATATTTTTACGATTAAAATTTATAATCATTTTTCATTGCACAAAAACTTTCAATTGATAAGATCTAACGGAATTAGAATATTACTGGTTGTATGCGATTGAAAGTCACAGCCTCACAGGCCACACTCGACAAGTTATCAGTAACCAACAGAATTTTGTCGAAAAAGTAAATTCTAAAAAAACACAGATTTAAACAAGGAATTCAACAAGAAATGTGAATTTGAATCATCAAACACAGACAAATGAGTTCGTTGGAGAGAAGGTTCATCGGCATGAAGTGTTGGTCAGCATATTGCAACCGGTTCATCAGGTTGTAAATCATTTTTGTTTTGAAAAAAACTTCATTTTGATAAGTTTTTTTGTCAGTTGGGGTTTTTGTGCAATAAAAAATAATTGGGAATGTTAATTGCAAAAATGACCCAACTTAAAAGTTTTTTTACATAAATTTTCCATTTTATATTTACTTGATATAAGATTTATATGAATAGTGTTTTTAATATCTGTAAATACCCAAAGGCCAAACATCTTCTAACACCCATCAATGAACTCATTAATCATCATTAATCATCTCTTCCAACATGAAACATACACTCAAAAATAGAGTATTGATTTATTATATTTTTTTAACTTATAAGAAACTTTTTTAAACGTATATAAATACACATTGGCCAAATCTAATTCTTTAACACATCGACGTACACGTAAGAAAACATTATTACTACCAAATTAAAAGACAAAAGTAGTTGGTGAATGAATCTTTTTCAGTAAGAAAACATTTTGTTATCAAAATAAAAGACAGAAGTAACCGATGAATTAATCATTTAATATTGTAACTTATTGACTCCCATAAATATGAATATTTGTGTCTGAAGTGCTTATCTAAATCAGCTGCCAACCATAGCAATTTGTCACATAGAGGGGCAACTTTTTCTTTTGTGTTTTATGTGAGGATCCTGAAACTCTTCATCACTGTTTATTTGATTGTGATAGAGTAAAAGATGTTTGGAGAAAAGCTTGAAGTTTGTGGTAAATTTTCGTTCTTGGATTATATACATTCTATTTACGTGATTAAAAGTGAAGAAATCAGGTCGTTTTGTTGGAATTTGTGTGGGAGGTTGTCCCACATTAGAAAGACAATAAAATTTCTTGCTAGTTAAGCGCATCTTAAAAGGTTCTTATTTGTTTTAATCGGTGTTATTTTCTCGTGAAGCCTGTTAGTCGCTGAGATTGTATTCTAGAGGGTGTTTGGTTATGCGTTATGAACAAGATTATTAGTTTATTACATTACAATAACACAAATAATTTATTTAAAGTGTTTGGATTGCATACGTTAATAAGTGATTATTTGCGTTTAGAGTTAATCCTACCACACTTTTTTATAAGTTAAAAAATGTAGATTATTTGCTTAATAAGTAATTATTTGACCATTTTACAAGTTAAAACGCAAATCCAAACACTTTAAAAACAGATTATTTGATAATTACGATAGCAAACAGCAGATTCTAAACCAAACACTACAATTCCGGCAGCACATTTTGTTACATATATTATCTGATTATTAGATTCCAAAACGCTACAACACTTTTTAAAACGCAAATCCAAACACTCTTCTAGTCTCAACCAGTATAATTTTCATACAAATGGAATTAAGTGACGAGAATAAATTATTTTGTGATCACATTAGATTTTTTTGGAAGTTCAATAGTAAAAAGCAATTACACCCGTTTAAAAATTTTATATCTCATATAATTTATAGAAAAAAGAAAATTAAGTATGAAAACAAATTTATGCATTTATTCAAATTCAATATATGATTGTTTATTAGAAACTACAATTTAAAAATTAAAACCTGTATTCTAGATCAGGAGTTCGAGTCTCACGGTGGACAAAAAAAAAATAGATTTAGAGGGTGGTGTATTTGCTAAAAAAATTTAGAACTTTAGTTTTAATGATTCACAGGTCAGCCGATTTATAATGCACTTGCTTTTGAATGTTTTTTTTATTATTGTTATTTTTCAGACATTTAGCAATACATTCTGCTTTCAATAAATTCTAATATAAAAAGTTTTATTATAATTTACTTTCAACCTGACTCTAGTATATTTGTTAATAAATATAAATAGTTTGAGAATTATTATTATATCGGAATCTAATATAAAAGAATATGAAACCAAAATGAAGAAATGCAAACATTGAACATATATCATCATTTCGTTGAAAAACACACACACACGTATGAGACAGAAACAAATGTTTGAGATTGATTCACTGTTATTTGATGCTATATCGGAATAATGCCTCATAGATCGTCCTCTATATGACATGTGTTCGTGTTTCGAACATTCTATGTACGTCCTGTGCAAGATAGGAGGAGATATAACATTTTAATCAATATTTCCCAAGACACTTGTTATCAAAGGACGTAGTATAACTATAGAGAATTAGAGACTAACGGGATGCTTGTTTACTTCTTAATGGAATCATTAAGAAGTCATTCAAAGGTAAAATGACATCTTAATGATTCCATTAAGAGGTAAACAAACAAAGCCAAACAAACTTTAGCACGCTATAAAGAATTTAGATATACAAAAAGAAAATGGGCTTGGGGCAAACCATCTCAATTTTCATTGTTATCATAAGATAGGACCG
The DNA here is from genome assembly GCA_020465985.1 of Centrapalus pauciflorus. Classification (NCBI taxonomy): domain Eukaryota; kingdom Viridiplantae; phylum Streptophyta; class Magnoliopsida; order Asterales; family Asteraceae; genus Centrapalus; species Centrapalus pauciflorus. Next base: position 589,263 of record JAANYP010000597.1, on the reverse strand, counting down.
TTTGCTTAACCTGTAGGTACTATACAAGAAAGTCAATTAACCTATGTAGTCTGCTCTATGGGCCTGTATTTGAATATTTTTATTTTTCTTTTTGTTAATTTATGATTTTCTATGGGTTAAGGGTAACCGTTTAATGGTGTTTATTTTTGGATTATTTGATTCTCGGATATTTGAATTGTGGGTAATTCAAAAATCGGATGCCATGAAAGTCTATATGAATTTGTCCGATTTTCAGATAATCTAAGAGGGTGTTTGGATTTGCGTTTGAAAAAGTGCTGTAGCGTTTTGGAAACTAATAATCAGATAATTGTTGTAACAATAAGTGCTGCAGGAAATGCAGTGTTTGGTTTAGCTTCTGCTGTTTGATATCATAATTATCAAATAATCAGTTTTTAAAGTGTTTGGATTTGCGTTTTTACTTGTAAAATGACCAAATAATCACTTATTAAGCAAATAAGCTACAATTTTTAACTTATGAAAAAGTGTGGTAGGACAAACTCTAAACGCAAATAATCACTTATTAACGTATGCAATCCAAACATTTTAAATCAATTATTTGCATTATTGTAACGTAATAAGCTAAGTAGCATATAGTAGAAACTTAGAGTAACCGATTATGCGAGATTTATAAAAAAATTAATTTAAATTATAGTTAAATATCTAAATTCAATTCTAAATATTACACATAAAAAAGTAATTGTCACAAATGAAAATATAACATTTTTACTTAAAACGACAAAGAAAGAAATAAATAATCTAGAACTTAATTTTAACTTAAACATAAAGTAAATAATCAATATTCGTAGAAAAAGTATTAAGAAAAATAAAATACATATATTTTTTAATTTTCGGATAATCCGAAATCCAAAATTAACAAATTTCACAACCATAATCCGAATTTTAGATGATTTTAGAGAGGGTTTTTCGGTTTTCAAACTAAAATTTCAAATTTAGATATTTATAAACAACCTTTTACAATGATTCATAATAAAAAATTAGCAAATTTCACAACCATAATCTGAAATTTTAGATAATTTTAAATTGGGTTTTTAATTTTCATATTTGGATAATTTTAAGCAATATATAGTTTGTAATATATTTATCTTAATATATATTTGAATATATGAGTTTGTTTTTAGTTATTTAAATATTTGATTTAATTTTTAAAAAACATGAATTTTCGGATATTCAGATTATATCGGAAATTTCGGATTCGGATAGCAAAAATCACTATCCGAATTTCGAATATCCAAAAATCACTATCCGAATCTTGGATATCAAAGTATTCGGATGTCCAAAATTCGAACCTAATAGATTTGGCATGCATTTTTTAATGTGTTTTACATTTTCCATAAGATTCGATTTTTACATGATCCAAGCATAGTCACTTCACATACTTACAAAATACTAAAACCCAATGTGCATGCTGTTATTAAAAAATAATAATTAATCGAGAAGTTTGTTGTCTTTCCTAGAGGCAAATATGTAGAAAGAATGCAACTTTCATGCCTTGCTTTTAACTTATTTTGAATGGTGAAACTAATGTCAATATCCATGCCTTACTTATATTGTGTTTTGTCTTTTAATTTGCTTATTATTTATTTCCTAAAGAATACAACTATATTACGCCACATGTTAGCTCCTCGTTTCATCAGAAAAGATAAATACAACTTATTATTATAAAAAAAATTAGACAACTTCAGTAAATTTTCGTAACAAAGGTAGGGGTTAGTATTTAAGAGTCGGTTTGATATGTGGGTTTTTGTGTATAAGAATAAAGATCAAGTCTCTTAAATGTTTTGAGTTTTAATAAAATTTGGGTTTTGTTAAATGATTTGGTTTTAAAAGTGTGTTTATATATATGTATTTTTTCTTATTTAGACATTCACTTTTAATTTATTTGTTTTAGGTTATGAAATTTTACAATTAAGTTGTACACTTAAAAAGTTTTATAATTAAATAATATAGGTTGCAAACTTACAAATCATCGGTTGCGCAATTAAAATTTTATAAAAATCGACATCACATAGATGAGGTGATTGGGAAGGAAACTGGTAGCACGTGACACCCCCGGCCACTCATTGGGTCTGCCCATGCATGTTTTAACTTTTAAGTACAACTCTGACGTATCTTTTTTGTATATAATTTAACTCTTAATATTTTGAGTTTTAAGTGTTATATTTGCAAAAATGTTTCAGTAAACATTAAAAATAGATCATTATTCAATTAAATACATGTTGGTAGTATGTGATAATAAATTAGTTGCTTTAATCATCAAGCAAATGTAAGATTAACATATAAACTTTAAGAAATATATACGCTTATTATTATCGTTAAAAGTAAAGTATAGTTAAGGCCGATTCTAAGCTTTGAGCCCATTATATTCTAAAGGTTTTAAATTTTTATATAAAATTTAGACTCCAAAAAATTATTAATATGGACACTAAAATTTAAAAGAAAATCTTACGTATTAGTTTTAACTTTTATAATGTATATTGACTATTAAATGATATTTGTTATAACAGTATATATATATATATATATATATATATATATATATATATATATATATATATATAATGAGTGTCTCTGTTATTGATGCATGCCCAAGTGTGGATGATCGGACCTTATTGTTTCTGGAGGCCCAATACAAAAGGGGTTAAACGGAAAGGATCATATCTTTTGAGTTAGGTCTCCGTTTGGGGCCCGTCAGGTGTCCAGACGACCGTTGCCTCGAGCTCCATGCAGTGACAACCGTTTGGCCCAAATTCGACCCGGATTGAAAGTTATGGGTTTTTTGGGTTTTCTTTTGGTTCTCTGGGTCGGCCTGTTGGGTTTTTTGACCCGTTTTTAGTTTTCTATTTCTATTTAAGATATGTTGAAGTATTGCAAGAAAACAGATTATCAATCAAGAAAACTTTTTCATTTTCCAAATTCTGAGTTCAAATCGGTTGTTTGAAGCCTAATTGTTTGGCATTCTACGGAATCAACAAACTATTAGTAGGGATTAATCTGGAATTCTTAGAATCAACAGATTAATCTATTTTCCATTTGCTACACTACATCAGTTATTTTTGCTAACTTTATATATATAATATGTGTGTGTTATTTTTGCCAACTTATTGAATATTAGATTTTGATGAACTGATTTTGAACTTCGAAAACATTCCGATAACAAATACCGATTTGTATAACAAAATGAGTGGTATTTTATAACGAGTTAATGTCATATAACACCAATGTATTTTTTTAAATATATCGATATAATACATGAACTTTTTTTTTACCCATATAATATATGTATTTCAATTTTTCATTTTAATATAGTATATTTCTATATACAGTTCGGTTGAAAAAGCAGACTCTATATAGAAATGTATCATGTTATGATAGAAAACTAAAATAAATGTATCATATGAGTAAGAAAAAATATTCATATATTCATCTCAATACATTTGAAAAAATAAGTTGATATTGTACGGCATTATCCCTTTTATAATCAAGGGATAACTGCGCAAAAAACTCAAACTTGTCAGTTTTATTGTGATTAAAACCCCAAATCATTTTTCGTTGCATAAAAAACTCCGAACTAACTAAAAATATGTAAAGCAAGGTTTAATCAATTGGTAACCGGTTGAAACCAGTTATTAATCCTACGTGGACCGGTAAATAACCTACGTGGAATAAATTTTAATTGTTAAAACCGGTTACCAAGTATTACACATCATTTAAACCCCCATTGATGATATAATCCTGTTTAAAAATTACAATTAAAAATTATCAACGGGGGTTTAAGTGATTTGTAATACTTGGCAACCGGTTTCAACAATTAAAATTTATTCCACGTAGGTTATTTACCGGTCCACGTAGGATTAATAACCGGTTTCAACTGGTTACCCATTGATAAAACCTTGATTTACTGATTTTTAGTTAATTTGGGGTTTTCTATGCAACGAAAAATGGTTTGGGGTTTTAATCACGAAAAACTGACAACTTGTGGGTTTTTTGCGCAATTATCCCTATAATCAATTGTTTAGTATCATATATTAAGAAAAATATATCAGATGCTATTATTAACAAAAATAATCATGAGCAACTATTAATAAAACTAGTACTTCGATATTAAAAATAAGATTAATATTGAAAAAACTCAATTGACTTTTCTCATTTTCTTAATTAAGTCCCTAATTTTATTTTTAAACTAGCTTATAACCCACGTATTACGTGGATATTTTTAATTAAATTTATTTATATAAAATGTATATGAGAAAAATAAAAACATACAAAAATAATAATTGTATTTATTTTTTATTATTTACAAATTTAAAAATAGAGTATATTTATCTTTTTTAAAAATATTAAATTGTATTTATCTTTTATTTTTTATAAGTTGTAATTATCTTTTTGGTGAACGTGACATTTGATGTTTTCCTTTATTATACATAATAATAATAATTTCCACAACTAATTCAAATTATTACATTTGGATCTAATTACGATTATTATGGATAATAATGATAGATATTTATTTTACGTAAACATTAATTTTAAATGTTACAAAATCTAATTTATTACTAATTAATTAATGAAAAAAATAAAGTCAAAATTTAATTCAATTAAGTTAAGGTGTTAAATTTGAAAAAAGAGGTGGAAAAATAAAATTTTCTTGTATTGTAGAAGTGACATAGACATAAATTGTTTTGTTTTATTATAATACATAGGTTAATTAACCCATGTATTACATGGGTTGATTTAGAAAATACATATTTTTTATATTTAAATAATTTATTATAAAATTTATATATAATTAAAATAAAAAAATTTGAAAGCTAGTTAAATTAAAGATAATACATATTTGAATTTAACTATGATCATTAAGGATAACAATGACACATATTTATTTTAGGTAAATATTAATTCATTAATGAAAAAATTAAAATCAAAATTTAATATAATTAAGGTAATGTAGTAAATTTGGAAAATGAATTAAAAAATGACATATGTTTAATTATTGATTCTAATTAAGGGTATAAGAGACATTTCATAAATAATTATGAGTTGTCATTAATCTGGACCATTGATTTCTTTCCATCCAATGGTTCAGAAAATCCAAGTGATTTTCTTATTATATATAGTATAGATATAGATTGTTAAAGTCCCTAAACTATGTATGTCTTATTCAAAAGTATATATTTTTTACAGGCTATCGGATTAGCCGATAAACTATAAGTGATAAAACAAAAAAAATTAGGAACTTAATCGCTAAAATATGGAAAGATGGTGAGTTTTTTACAACATTAATCAAACGAAAAAACTAAAAAAACTTGTTTGGTTACACGGTCAAACATGTCAAATATACACTTTTGAATAAGACAAAAATAGTTTAAGGACTTAAACAATAGTAAAAAAAATTAAAGACTTAATCATGAAATTGAAGAAAAATTAGTCGAGTTATTATTAGGGCTAAGGTCTTACAATAGCAACCTACTTTTGAAAATTTATCGATATGATACGTCTACTTTTTTAATTGTCTATATGGTACGTGTACTTCATTTTTCTGTATCGATATGGTCATTCTACATAATAGAGCCCGACTTTTACATACGAAACAAAGTTCTAATGGTATAAAAAACAGGGGTCTAATACAAATATGATCATATCGGTATGAAAAATTAAAGTAAAAGTACCATATCGACATTTAAAAAAGTAGACGTATCATATTGATAAATTTTTAAAAGTAGGTTACTAGTGTATGACTTTACCCCTTGTTATTAATATAACATTTAACCCTTTTTTAAAATCATTACTTTTTCTGTTTTCCCCTAACTTGATAACGTAATGTAAACTTTAATTATTATTAAATTAAATATTAAATGTTTTTTTAAATAAAGAATGAGTGATTTTTAATGGAAAAATTGAAAAAAAAGGAGGTAAATTATGGACGGCGAATATTTCATATTTGTTTAGAAAGGAAAGAGGAGAAAGAGAAAGGCACCAACAGAAGTACGTGGCGCATAGGTTTCGCACTAGTGAGAAAATTTATAAAAACCATCTATCTCCTAAGCCAGAAGAGCATATTCTGTGAATGTTCTCTCCTTCCTTTTTTAAAAAAAGAACCAACCTTCGTTATCATGCAAAAAAGTATTCTTAAATATGGTCAATCATTTTTACTTTAATATTAATAAAAGGAAAAATATATAACTCCTTTTATTTTTATAAAAAAATACTTTGATATTTTGTTCAAGTGATATTTAATTATTATATTTAAATCCAATGATTCTTAAATCATAACCTCGAAACAGGACCATAAAACCAATGTTTTTCTATCAGAATTGTAATGAGTCAGACGCTCATTATACTAAGGATATGTTTGGTGCGACTAGCTGAAGTTAAGAGTTGAAGCTGTTAGCAAGTAGCAACTGAAGCTCATGAGAGCTGTATGCATTTAAAATAGCTAGGGATTTTTTATCTTTATAAATGTTTTGATAAAAGTAGTTATAGTTGTAGGTTTTAATATTAAATGATATAAAAGATCAATAAAATTAACTTGTAGTTTATAATTACCATGAGAGTAAAAAAGTAATTTTGATAGACAAAAGCTCAAATTCATTTTAAAAGTTAATTCAAGTAGTTTAGTGTGAAAGAGCTTTTGAGAGATTTCATTTTAGAACAATAAGTTTAAACTCCTATCAACCAAACATAGTTTTTGAGCTTATAGATTCCAAAATCAAAAGTTGAAACTATTAAAAGCTTCTGGCCAAATACACCCAAATGGTTTGCATTTCAGTTTTGATTTATATTAGTACCCGGTTCGGCCTAATATTTTTTTTTTCTTTTTCTTTTATGAAAGTCCGGTAAAAACCTAATTAGACCAAACATGTAGAAAACACATGATCTGCGAGGTGCAGAACAAATTTAAAATCCAAGAACATATCAAGGGAAAAAGTTAATCGAGAAAGACTAGGAGGGTTGTAAAGTAAAAACTACAATAAAATTAATATTTCATATCTGTTTTAAGGTTTTTAAACGTGATTTAACAAGCATCTTTATTTTTTCTTGTAAATAATTTGAGCATGTGCTTTAGTAAACATATATTTTTAGTTTCTTTTTAGAAAAATAGCCTTTGGTCTCTGGTTTTTTAGTGAAGAACCTGAATCTTTGTTTTGTTTTTTTTTTACTTACAAGGATATAACTCTGATATTTTTAACAAGGAATCGGGGATTTTAACCTACTGATCCATGTTGAAAAATCAGGATAGTGATCTATCAAGGACTTAGCCCCTCTTCTAACGGGGTTGAAATTGTTATTGTGTAGTAGTAAACCTTTCTATTGTTTAAGATCTAATTAATTAGGAATAAATTCCCTAACCAAAAAATTAATTGTCAAACAAGCATGATTAAATAAAAGGAAAGCAAATGAATTTTGACTAAAAACATAAATTGACAATGGATTAAACTATTAATTATGATGATATCATCCAATTCTTACATAACTCCTTTAAAAAATGCCCGTTACCTTTAATATCGCACATGTACAACCATACATGGACAAGTTAAGCATGCTAAAAGTGACCAATACAACACTTCATAACTCAATCTTATAATTACATTCCCCTATAATCATATCATAAACTTTTCTTTAATTTGGTCAACTAACTGGTGTTCCTGATCGGTGTGGGACTGTGGGGTGAGTACTTCGAACACCTTAAGAATTAAATTGAAGTAACTTTACAATTATATACGATGATACTAATAACGTTTTAAGTATAAAGATCAGATGCATACAGATATATATATATACACACACAAGTCTAGTTTCTGCGGATTTCACTTCATTCTATGGATTGGTTCTAGCTCAAAAGAACATATACATGGAGCTATGTCGACTTACGTACGTCTCGTTGACTAAACGATCAGGTATACCACGCCACATATCATCCCCTCTTTCTTTCCATTATTTATGTTTTTTACTTTTTTAAACCATATAACATAGCCTTGCAAAAATTGTATGATCAAAATCAAAATAAAATATAAATGAAAAGACATACTAGATATTGTTAAACCCAAGAGCCTCTTGGTGATTAAATAAAAGCATAATGTGATTTGTTTAACATCGCATGGGCACTTCTACTCATAATCACAGGGTTGGGGGTGTAGTAAAGTTAGGTTGAATAGTTCTGAACTCAACTCGAGATTAAAACTCAAAAATTAAGTTTGAGGTTGAACTCGATAAAGGTATTGGTACATTCACGTTAAACTTATTCGGCAATATATTAAACAAAATACATAAAATATACAATTTGATTAGGTTTATCAGTTTCATGAATAAGATAGTTTAATATTCTAGTTTGACTCGATAAACTAGCTGTGACTTATAACAACATTAACTTTATTATTTAAATTGATTTCACGCGGTAAAAAAATTAGGGGTGACAATTTCGACCCATCAAGCAAACAGGTCAAACAGATTGATGATCAAAAATCATAAATTTTACATAATTTTGAATTTCTTTTAAAGAAGAATTTGTTTGATGCATCATTTTATAAAATTTTATTTTTTAAAAAAATTATATTATAGTTTAGTTTTTTATAATGAGTCTGAGTCAATTTTTATACTGCCCATTTGACTAACTGAGTCAAAAATTGAAACCCCTGTAAAAAATGTTGTAATATATAAAAGTCACGTAAAAACAGAATAATAAAGTTATTATTTATTAACCAATCCTCCGAACCCTATAAATAATAGGTTGCTCCGGTGCACCCTGTCGCATTCTATAACTGCCGTAGACCGGAAATATTTTTCTCTCTAGATCTCCTCTCTGTTATTCTCATACGATGAAATTGGACCATGAAGTCAAACTAGAAGGTGGTGACATGTGCAGAACCATCAAGTTCGTTGAGCCGCTCCCCAAGCTTTCAACAATGGCTACCGTAAAGGTCGATGCTAACGACGAGGAGCTATATCCTCCTGTCAACTTCTCCATGGTCGATTATGGCATCTATCGTTCCAGTTTCCCTGACTCCGCCAACTTTTCGTTTCTCAAAGCCCTAGGTCTTCGCTCTATTGTGTAAGTCTAAGTCTCTCATTACTTGATTAATTACTCTATCCTGTCTATATTATCACAATTGCTCAATTGAAGGAGTTCTAAGTTTTCATCATTGATTGTTTAATCAAAACGCATCAATCACATATGCGCGTTGGATGATGAAAACTCAGCTTTCGCGATTCGTATCGCATTTATATGTTGACATAAATTATTTTTTGTAGATATCTGTGTCCTGAAACATATCCAGAGGATAACATGGAGTTTTTGAAGTCTAATCGGATTCATTTGTTTCACTTTGGTATTGAAGGCACTAAGGTACGGATTGTATTATTGCGTTTCTGTAATTGCTATATATAACGTCACTTCTGTTTAGTTGATTTGAAGGCTCCATGTTCTACATGATGATGATAAAACTGATAAGTTTGTTGTATTTCATCATGATGTCTAGCTGGAATAGTAGAATTATAAGATTCCTTGAGATCTGGTGGTTTTCTTATCATGATTATTATACTTCTTATTTTTATTATGGATATTCACGTTTCAATTATTCGGATCCACAGATTTGAATATTTCTACTTCATCATAAATACTGTTGAAGACTCCATCTTGTAACTGTACCTTCATTTATCAAACACGACAATTATTTTCCTAAAATACAATATATTTAATTCTCAGTTATTCGGTCCTCGAGAAAAGACAAACTAGCATAATCCTAATCCTGATCTACGATTCTGCCTCGGACTTCAGAAGTTACCAAATTGATAGTATACTAATTTTACAATTACTATAGTATAGTAGTATATATGTTGCAGTCCACGTTGTACGTCTACACACTTTTCTGAGTTTTTTTTTTTCTTTTGGACTTGAGGTTCGCTTTCCAAGTTTTATGAGTCAATATTATTAGTTCTGAAGTTGGAATGTAGCCTCTTTGACCTACAAATCAAAGTATATCTATTTAATTTTCTATGAGACAATACCATTTGTCATAAAACAATCATTGTCAATTCATGAACCAAATGGCTAAAACTAAATCTACCTCTATAACGACGTTTTCATAACTACATTTACTTGATTTATTAATTAAAATTAAGGTAAGCATTACAAATAACTTGTATAAGTCACAAGGACGTTGTCTTCATTACAAGTTTACCGAAAACCAACAAAATCCCTTTATGCCCATGTGACTACAAATAAGTTCTGGACCAATAAACACTAAACATATGGCATGTAAATCAAGGGTAAGTTTATTGAATCCGGCCTGTAGACTGCGTTTTGATAATTTTCTTATACATGGATAGGATTCCAATGTGGTATTGATTATTTGAAAAATATGCATAAAACAAGTATGGTTTTCTTATTTCACTGTTATATATGAAACAATTACTTGATTTACATGACTTACTTTAGACCTGGGCATATTTTACTTGATTTATATGACTTGCGTTCACGTTTCGAAAATCCAAGTGATTATCTTGATCGGGTCGGACTAACAAATGGATAATTATAATATAGAATAGAACATATAATCTTAGATAACAAATAAACTAACAAAATTACAAATAATAAATAAAAATACAATTTATTAAAAAATATAAGTTAACAAGTTACATCTCCAATTGGCCTTCGTGACTACCACTTTCGGATAACTTTCTTTTCTAAAAATTATACATCAATAGATTTTATAAAACCTACAATCAACAATCAATAACTAAAGAGTAAAGAGTAAACTAACTAACTAAATACAAACTTTCAAGTTAACTTTCAATAATTCAATTAAAGAGTAAACTAATTAACTAAAGACATTGAACATGAACTTTCAAGATTAACTTTCAATTGAAGAGTAAACTTAACTAACGTAGACAACCGGTCCAATAATTGGGAGATATTGGACTTTAATTTGAGCTAAAAATGTCACTGAATTTTGGTATTATTTTGGGCTTAAATTATTGAGTTTTATTTCTAGTTTTATTTTATTACTTAATTAGTTATTTAGGCATTCAACTTTTAATTTTTTCGTTTCATTTGAGGTATAAAATTTTTAAATCAAGTTGCACACTTAAGTTTATTTTAACAGCATAAGTTGCACAATTCAATTTTCGCCGGTTGCACATATAATATTCCGAAAAAAATACCACCACGAATGAGGTTATTAGGAAAGAGACCCGTTGCACGGGCTACCACTCTTCCCCAAATAGGTCCGCCCTAAGGTTGGCTGGATGTAGTTGTCCCAGTATATTGAACTATGTGAAGTTGCTTGGGACATAAGGTACTTGAAGATTGCATGGCCAAGTAAAAAATGTAAAAGGTTACATGTCTAAATTCATGTATAAGTAGCTAATTAGGAGTGTATGTACTAGAAGTCTAGAACCTTATGTACTAGATTTACTTGAGATCTTGAATTGTTCAATGGATTATGTAAACTCATTGTTACAAACAGCAAGTGTTTGGTATATGGCACATTGTTATCTAATTGTGTGATATTTAAGATATATGGGCTTTTCATAACTCCCGACTACATCCCCTAAGTTTGGTTAATTCTGGTTGATCTTAGTATGCATTCATTGTGTTATCTTTAAAAGTTCTGGTCTTGTTTGAAGGAGAGGGGTCTTGTAGCACTGTTTCTTTGCTTGCAACATGTAGATCGTATTGTAACTGAATTGTGTATAAAATTTTTGTTATTAATTGGTTCTAAAGTCTTATAATATTAAACTATTTCTAAATTGGCAAGCACCCGGAAGCACCCAATAAGCTAGATCTCCCTACGGGGCATTGCACGTTTATAATTGTAGTTTTTTTAATCAATGTTGATCATAATCTATGTTAACTTAACCCTGATATATTATTTGTTTGTAAACCTTGAAACATATGTACCTAAATGTTATTTTTATGGGATTACTACGTAGTGATTTGCAAAGCGAAGGATGTTATTAATAGGTGCAAATCACTAATTTCATTCTTGTCACATACCTCAGTGGCATCCTCGAAACAACTGTAAGTATCACGTTAATGGCCAAACATGGCATGTTCATCAAATTCAGATACATAACCAGTTGACATTTAAAGGATTTTATGGTATCGTTGACTGTATCCCTTATGGTGGAACAACCAACCTTGGCATTGACCCCTAGGACAAATGAGCTTTTGTAGTATCAGACAATTTAGTTTGCTCTTGGTAATTCTACATTTATGATGCAAATGAGAACCATAAACTATTGTAGTTTTCAGATACTCCTGTCAAAGTTCACGTGCACAAGAATATAGAAGATTTACAAAATTGGATGTTTCCATGATATGCTTATAGAAGATCACAATTGGAGTAAATGAATTCATTTGCATCATGCTTTATTGCTTAAGGTATTTGTTCTATATCTTGAGTATCTTTCATGCCATTATCATGCAGGAACCTTTTGTTGATATTCCTGAGGATACCATTCGAGAAGCATTAGAAGTTGTCCTTGGTATACATCTATTCTTTTCACCGTACTTTTATGGAAATTAGAGGGTATGCTAAGTTGGATTTTTCTTATTCTTCATTCTGTTTTCCAGATGTAAGAAATCACCCCTTGTTGATTCATTGCAAAAGAGGAAAAGTATGTGTCTTATTGCCTATGTTTGTTTCTTTTCCAATTACCTATCTCTGACTTCACATTTTTATATTTAATATTCATCATTGCCCGTTGATTCAGCATCGAACCGGTTGTCTTGTTGGATGCTTAAGAAAATTGCAGAGATGGAGCTTACTTTCTATTTTTGATGAGTACCAGAGATTTGCAGCTGCTAAAGCTAGAGTATCGGATCAGAGGTTTATGGAGCTGTTTGATGCCTCTAGTTTGAAGAGGTAAATCCATTCTGAGGAGTTAAGTGTCCTTTGGGTATTGACCATTGGCTATTTGGTCGAATAATCTGGAATAGGCGAAGCTTTCTCGAGAATATGTTTAGCATTTCAGGAATGATAATTTCCATTCCTTGAGGATTATATGGACAGATTTTTATTACTGTTAGGACTTTGAGTCCTCTCAACTACTTTGTCCTATGCATTTGCTTAGATGATTAATCCTTGTAACCTATCAAAAGTACATCAGTAAATTAATAAGAAATTTTAAATAGGTATGCTCTTGTGAATCTTCTGGCATCCATAAAGCATCAATGCAAATGCACACAGTTTATTTTTAAAGCAGATCAACAGACTTAAGGAGCTTCTGAGTTACATTCTTCTTTCCCGAGCTTAATTCTAAAGTGCTTTTGTGTTTGACAGTCTTTGTTGTGCAATTATGTTAACATATGACCTAAATCATGTAATTTAGGAATGCTTTTGCAGTGAGGTAGGATCAACTCTCTCTGATATCTTCTATGTACTCTAATTTAGAAGAGCAGAGGACATTGTGCGACTCATAATATAATTCACTGCTCGAATTTTTATTAAATAGCTAATATACACATATTTGATTGTTTATCCTTATGTTAGATATTAGTTCTACATACATTTGCCTAAAGCCATATTACATGGGTTCTATGTAGGCTGAGTGCCTTTTTATCTTCTCTCTCTCTCTCTCTCTCTCGCTCTTGCTCGGGCCGCTAACTAAACTTGAGCAGCCTTAGACGCTTAGATCTCTGCAAGCATACATGCACGTTGATTGCTAATATCTGCTCTAATCTGCAAGTAGACCTAAGAAACTTGCATAGAAGTTTCAAGGATCTATCTATTAGTGCATTGTGTGGGCCGGGTACCATGTTGGTGGTGTGGCTTCTTTATGTTTGTCTCTTCTACAAGTGGGATTAGTCCACTCAAGCAGACTACTTGTAGTGGAACCATGATAATGGGACTGGAATTGGACACCTCAACATGAAATGAACACAACAATAGCCAATGAATCAATGATCACTAAATGAAATAGAAAACACAACACAAGGATATTATGTGCTTTGTGGCCTCTCAGACCTACTCAATGAAAGAAACTCAGTAATAATTTCTGGGATTACAAGAATGGACACACTCTAACTCTCAACAGTAAACACTCATGCATACTCTCACACCTCTCTCTCAAGAGGTATAAGCATAGTTATCTCTAGGATTACAAGAATGTAGAAGGCTTCAATTTCAAATCTCACCAACTTCAACTTCCTTGAAGTTACTCATCCCAATCTTTAGATGGGTGGTTTGGCCGGTTCCATCCCATGAGTTTGTGGGAATGTGGGGTATTTGTCTGTTACTTAAACAAAGTTTATTTGAGTGAGATTTATCTGGTTATAAAAAAAAAACCTCTCAACACTCTATTTTGACTCTCATTTATCAAAATTCTCTATGTATCCTGTTTAATATTTATATAGGATAAACATAGCTCACCCTTCGTCAATTCTACCAAAATCCCTTCATATTGAATTTTGCATCAAATTTTAACAAATGAGGGGGATGGGCTAAAAAATATACAATAAAAAAAATGGGCATTGGGAATAAAGTGCAGTCCAGCTTCATTATGGTGCAGTCCCAAATAATTCGCTAAAAATCGGAACACTTATGAATCATTAATTTTATATGATATCCTTGAGCAAGTATATGGTTTCTTATTTGATAGTATATGGAAGTTTGATCACCCAAGCAGCCAAGCTGTAATAATGTTACAGTCGTCACGTATTGTAGAAACTCAACCTGTTACTTTCCCTTGATCAGATTCCATTTTTTCTCCTGGAAGTTCAACCTATTATACTTTCCGAAATACAAAGGTGAAATTGATGGTTTCTTTTTATTTTTTATTAGCTTTAAAAGTTTTCTGCATAGATGCATCCAGTGCTGGTTTATAAAGCCTTTTTTATACTTTATAATATGCATAATAATTGCTGCTTTAGATTGTGGTCCATGTGCGTTATTAAATATAGAATTGCTAATGACTTCCTTGCAAGATTCTCATCTCTTTAATTCCTCGCAGAAAGCATTGGCGGCAGAGAGTGTATATAAGGCAAGGATTATTGCTTTTGCTAATGAAACTTTACCAAATATATTACATCTCATAAGTAATGACAACTTTATGGTCTGCTGATAGTGCGCAATGTCGGATGTTACCTTTTCATTTGTGAAGTGCTTGCATTGCATGCTCCTTCTCATGGGACTCTGTTGCACCTTGTGACAAGATCAAAAGGTTTGATCACTGTCCTTTTTTACTTTCTTAGCATAGCCGCTCCACTTAACAAGTCACTACTAGCAGTAGAGCTTAAATTTTGCTTAAAAAAAGTTGAATTTGTCGGCATATCTTTATTTAATCTCTAAAAGATTTTGTCCGTGGCAATGAAATTTTGTATCAAGTTAGTGTTTAGTTAATGCGTACCTGTTCATTTAGAAGTATCTTCATTCTGCTTCAGTTAATATATATTAACTCATGACAAACAAAAAAAAAAATCTATATACAGATCTTTTAACTTTTCTTGGTTCGATACTTTTCCACTAAGCTATTAGCTAAAAAAAGGCAGAATTATGATGTTTTCAGAGTGTACTAAGAGTAATTAGGACAGGTATCAAGCATCAACCAATCCATAACTTATGAACTCTCGATGACTTTATTTGGTTCTGTCATGACAAGAATTCGTGATGTCTAACTCTAAGCATATATATAGCTTAACTGTAACATACGGTTATGCTAGTGGACCCCTAGTAACATTGTCTTTAAATCTTTCTTGAGTCCCATTTATGTGAAAACTAATCAATTCAAGTTAAATTTTAGTACAGTCAAATGACTAAAAATTTAAAAAATTATGTGAATGGCTCTTCCACGGCCCAAGCTGTCCATAGGACAGAGACAGACTGTTAGGAGAAAAGGGCAGGAGTTGGCCTTTTTCTCTGTATACTAGAAATGTGTCCATGCGCGGCGATTAAGCAATAAATACATTAGATTCATATTAAAAGTTTCCATGATACGTCTTTAATGATACATTTTGTCTTGCAATTTTTATTTTCAAAATATATATTTGACAACTTTATATTAAAGAAATTAAGATAAGCCCACGACAATCATAGAAGAATGAAGAAAACAAGTGTAATTGTTTTTGCAACAAAGTTTGGTAACCGATTAATTAATAAGATAACCGGATTATTAATAATTCATAACGATTAGGATGTTTTAATAAGGTAACCTATGAATGGACGTCCAAGATTTAAGAATAATAAAAGATGATCCATATTTCTTTTTAGTTAATATTCTGGTTTATATTCTTATATGAACTCTTTATATAGTAGTATAGATAAAATTGTCTTCTGCACTTTGATATTATAATTTATAAATTTTATTTTACTACCTGTCTTCTGCACTTTTGGTTATGTCTAAATCTACAAAGATATGTTTTCCCAACAG
Organism: Centrapalus pauciflorus; assembly: GCA_020465985.1. Classification (NCBI taxonomy): domain Eukaryota; kingdom Viridiplantae; phylum Streptophyta; class Magnoliopsida; order Asterales; family Asteraceae; genus Centrapalus; species Centrapalus pauciflorus. Next base: position 572,877 of record JAANYP010000597.1, on the reverse strand, counting down.
GTAACCAAAGATAAAATGGTATTGTAAAATGTGAAGGAGCAGGTAGACAATTGCAAACCAGATAGTATATTATAATAGTACAAGATTTTTTAAATTTGAAAAAAAAAAAATTAAAATCATCACAACACTCCTTTGTCACTATGCTATAAATAATCACCACACTTTTCTTGGGTAGAATAGAATTCCTATAGATTGCTGAGAACCCTTAATTAAAGAAATTAAAATTTAAAATAATAAGTATATAAATGTCTATGAATTAAAACATGACATTTAAGCTGTTGCAACAGGCTTAGCTTCCACTGTCTTCATGGCTTCAAACCTTGGCTCCTTTGCCTGGAACTTCAAGCCTGCATACAGTTTCATGTAATCATCAAATACAAATTTTGGGTACGATTGTTCTTTCTCCGTTGCCTCCAATGCTGGTGCCGGATAGATCACGGCATCATTCCCTGGGTTGTAAAACGATGCAAGTGACATCCTTGTTCCATCTGTTTGAGCAATAACTCTATGCAACACACTTTTGTACTTTCCGTTAGTAATCACCTGCAATTCGATAGATAAACCGACTCAGAATCCTTGATAAATTCCCGTAACTATTTTTTTTTTTTCTCAGCATTGGACAAAGTTAATCGAAGAGTACCTCAATTTGATCACCAAGGTTGATGACGATGGAATGACGCATTGGTGGAACATCGATCCATTCACCATCTTTAAGAAGCTGGAGACCGCTAACTTTATCGTCTTGGAAGAGCAAAATAATGCCACCGGCATCAGTATGTGCTCGGAGACCCTTGATCAAGTCAGGGGTGGGGCATGGTGGATAGTTGCTAACTTTGGTTCCAAAGTTTGGACCCTTGGATCCGTAAAATGCTTTTTTTAAGTAACCTTTCTCCAATCCAAGATTCTCACACAACAAATCCAAAAGCTCCTCTGCTAATTTCTCTAGTTTACCAGCAAATTCTTTCATTAAATTCCTGCATCATCATCATCACCACCCCACAAAAACTTATATATGTTAGTATCATTTTTACGTTGATTGATACACATACAACCATTATAACATGTTGTCTCTTGTTTACCTGTATTCATCTTCAAGATCAGGAACTTCGGAAATATTGGAGGTCGGGAGATGTCGCAAGAAGAACGTACTCTCCCAATCGATATCGGTAACTTCTGCCTTCACACCTACTAATGCTTTCTCCGCCACCATTTCTTTAAACCTCTGCTCCATACATTTCTTGTAATGCTCCTTTGTCATTCTCTCCACTTTGTCCAGTAATTCATGAGAAATCCCATGATTCACCAACTAAAAAACAAACATAAAACACAAGCCTTTTAACTCCTTTTTTAATCTAATTATCGAGCTAATATTTTACCATAACACATACCTCAAAGAATCCCCAGTTTTCACAAGCATCCTTAATCTGCTCCATGATTGCTCCTCTCTCTTCACCATTCAGCTTCTCCAAGTTGATCAAAGGGAAGTTGGCCATTTCTTTGCTTTTTTATTTTTCCTCAACTCTTTTGCTATTTTGTAGGTGTGTTTTGATGTTGAATTTAGAGTGTTGCTGGTCTCGATTTATAGAGAAGATTTAAGGCGCTAAGGACAAACTGGACACGTAGCTGGAAACTTCCTGTCACCAACATGCCAAAATAGAGGTAAGAATAGTAAAATACTTGACTCATATGGGGCCTAAATTCTGTTTATATATTTTTTTGTTTCCATATTTGTTCTTGAAAAGCTTAGAATCTATACCAAGTCAAAGTAAAGGTCTTATGCTAGTTATTTTCAAGTCTGGATAGAAATATTAAAGGACCCACTGTGGCAGCTATATAAGAAATTTAAGGCTGCTAAGAAAATTAATTTTAAATTTAGATTGTAGATAGCTACGAAAGCAATATAAGAAATTGCCTGCTTGCTACCTATTTCTAACATCTTTTTCTTGCTTTATTTATGTATGGTTGATTTTAAGTTGATAATGATTAATGACATTTTTTTTTCTTTTTCTATTTTTTTTCTTTTTCTATTTATGGTGCATATAGGAATATTAGCCCACTTAGGGACCAACCAACACCTACTATACGGTTAGAATTTGAAAATTAAAACATGCTATATTAAAGCAAATAACTGGATATTTTAAATTATGTAGTATTCATAGTGTAGATTCTTAGGGGCGTTTGGTTCGCAGATTTCATGGGATTTGCATTTAAAATTCTGTGTTTGGTTCGCAGATTTCAGTAAGGATTTGAAATCCCAGGATTTTTTAAATCCTTCCATTCTTTGTTATTTAAAATCTCAGCCTTCCCCCTAGGATTTTAAATCCCAGTTACCTTGCATTTTTCAGATTAACAAATCTATACTATATATAATAAGAAAACCACTTGAAGTTTCTGGACCATTGGATGTAAATAAATCAATGGTCCAGATTAATGACAACTCATAATTATTTATGAAATGTCTCTTATACCATTAACTAAAATAAATAATTACACCTATGCCATATATTAATTTTTAGAAGTTACCAAATTCAACTCATTATTATTTATGAAGTTACCAAATTCAACTCATTACCTATATATGGATTATTAGGGTTATATTTTTGTCTCCAATGGGTCAAATGAGTATATTATAAAAAATTAAATTACAATTGAAACTGGTTGAAAGTCACATAAATTGTGTTCAAGTGCATATAATATAATTTGCCAATAATAGACATGGATATTTTATGATGTTCAAGTCCTATCTGTATTAGTGACAATTAGTGCCACAAAAATATCAAATTGACACATGACGTAAAATTAGTGACAATCAGTGCCACAAAAATATCAAAATGATAAAAACAAACATTGTAAAATATAATTTTACAAGTAGTATCTATCCGAAAAAAATTATTGTAATATTAATTAAGTAACTTAATTTAATTTATCCACGTGTCCGTGGGTCATAATCTAGTTTATTCTATAAGATAATGCAAATTCTTTGACAAAATCCTGACAAATGCAAATGCTGCATAATGCAAATTCTTTGACAAAATGCAAATCCCAGAAAAAAAAAATCCGCGAACCAAACGCCCCCTCATTTTTATAGTTTGATATTGTTCTCAGATCCTTTTAGAGTTTTAGAAGTGCTAAAGCTATACAACATGAACAATATACCGAAAATATGTTACTCTGTGTATATAGTTGTTAGAAAGTATTTGAATCCGAGGATCCAATCCGAGTTTGAGATAATCTGAAATGCCGGATTTGGATTCGGGTCCAAATTTTATAAAATTTCGAATCTCCAGATTATCATATATCAAAAAATCTATTATTTCCTATTTACGATTTGATTAATATTGATTATTTACTTAAAGTTTTTAGGTATAACTTTGAGTAAAAATAGGATATATCTTTATTTGTGATAATTTATATGTATGTATATAAATTTGTATTATAAATATTCAAATATTTATTAATTTATTTAATTTTTTTTTGGATTTTCGGATAATTTGATATCCGATTTTTGGAGAATCTAAAATTTCGTATATTCAAAATTACGGATTATCTGTAAATCGGATAAAGATTCATATGACACTTTTTAGATATTAGATTTTCAGATCATTTGAAATTTGGATATTCTAATCATTTGAAATTCGGATATCCGAAAATGAACACCCATAGACAATGGTATATCCCTTAATAATTTTTGTTATGATAGTGTATCCCCTAATCAAACACGAATTTGTTTCTGCTTGCTAGTAATGTAAAGAAATTTATTGTAAACCTATTCATTGAGAAAATGACCGAACTGACGAAGAGAAATGCCTCTTTGTGTAACTTGGAATGAATTGGTTTTTTCAACTGCTAAATCGAAGCTTATGCGGTTGTTTGTTTGTTTGTTTTTTTTTTTTTTATGGAACCATTAAGAAACTTATTCAAAGATTTCATTAAAACATCTTTTAATGATTCTATTAAGAGGTAAACAAACATCAAACAAAATATATTTTTAAAATCAAATTAATTAAATTATATCATCTTGATGCCCTTTTAATCTACTTAGGTAACAAGGTAATCAGAAAAGGGCGGAGACCGGGAGTGGTCGTTTTTCCACCTCTCCATTCCACTTGCCGCATCAGTGTCGTATCAATCAATTTTTCTTCTCCTGTCCCTTCCATCTTTTTATCCTAATAAAACTCGAGGGTAGTGGTCATCTTTCGATCCCATTCAAAAAAACACATACAAACTCATAAAAAAATTTATATTTCTATTAGGATGGTTATACCATCGTGAGACCATTTCAGCAGACAGCGGAGATGGAAGGATGCGGGGGTGGTGTTCCTGTCGATCCATATAGGGGTGTGCAAAATATAAATTTCGGTTCGGGGATCGGGTAGGCTTCATGTTTATTCGGGTACCCAAATAACCCGAATACCCCGTTTAATTTTTAAATTCCCAATTTTATTTAGAATTAGAATTGTTTATATATAAAAATGTAAAGATTTAAATACTCAATTTTAATAGCCAGATCATTTAACCCTTGTACCCAAATTACCCAACTCATTTAATCTGTTTAAAATAATTTGTAAAGGATTTCATTTTTTATATCAAAACCGAATAACCCGATACCAATTTAACCCGAAACCGATTAACCCATCCTCTTATTTGGTTCGGGTTCGGCCAAAGAACCCACACCCTCAAACCCGAATAACCCGAACCGAATAACCTGATACCCATTTAACCTGCCCAAATAACACCCCTAGATCCATATGCCGCTGCGACATCTACTTTGCCTATCGAGGTGACCTTTCTGTTCCGTATAATATGTTTTTTGTCAAATTGTTTAGCTTGTGATCATTATTTCTACACTTAACTTCATTAAATTTTTTTTTAACCCTTTAATTCCTTAATCAGCGAGTTAGGGGGCGTTTGGTACACAGAATGGATTGTGATGGAATTGGATTTCAATTTTTGTGTTTAAAGCATTGGTTTACAAAAATGAACAATTTGATTTATATAAAACATTCCATTGAAAGCTCTTTTTTTAAGGAATTGTAGTTTCATTAAAGATGTGAAGGAATGTTGAATTTCTTTAATTATGGATTATGATGGAATCTAACTAAATCTTACTTTGTTATCTTTGATTTCCCATTGTTCAAATACACTAAACTTAGATTCCAATTCCATCAAAATCCATTCCTTGAACCAAACGCCCCCTTAGTTTACGAAGTTAACAAACAAGTGTAATTACCAAGACTCTTTGAGTTAACAAGGTTTTATTAATTTCCCTTAGTGTCTAATTAGGATGTGCAAATGATCCAAACTTGACCGCACCAGGAGTGAACCAGACTAAACCAAGAACCAGAAAATAGTAAAATCTTAATGAGAAATAAATGGTGGTGTAAGTTAAATAAGTGATGACATATGTTAAATAAGTAGTAGATCAGGTTGCCTTCGAAAAAACTACAATGAAAAATATTATGTCACCATTTGTGATATGATCATGACTAATTAACTATAATAATGTGAGATACTGAAGAAGATTATTTAAGTTATTTTCTTAATTTGAGTTTGGCATGGAATTCGAATTAAATATGACCACCAACACTTAATAACAGTCAAAATTCATTTCCATGACATTTCCTTATTCCTTCATTAGTCCTATGGCTTGTGCTAATAGCCTAACATTATAAGACGTTACTAAGAATTAAATTAAAAAAATAACATCATGTGAGAAATGTGAGATATAATGTTATATAAATGGTTTTGAAATTTCAATGTAGGATTTTTCAACAATTGAATCTAGCTCATAATCTGATTATGAGATAATATTATATACATAAACTTTATTCTATAAGCAATTGTTGTAATATTTTTAGGTAACAAACTAATTTTGTTATCATGGAAAGGTAAACATACTTTTATCAAACTTTAAAGGGTTAAAGCCGTAGAATAGTTGTGTACTTTTTAAAAGGTATCGATATGGTACGTGTACTATTTTAATTATTCATATTACACTTGTACTTTCTGAATCGTTCAAATTTGATACGTGTACTACATTTTTTCATACCAATATGATACCTTTGGTAACCGGTTACTGGCTAGACCTGTTAAGAGTGAAATTTCTCTTTTTATTGATGTTCAAATTTCCATAATTGAAGCATCAAATACACTCTCTCGTCCTTGTGATAACCTGGTAGGATAAATCACACAGCACAGCCAACTTCAAACACCTACAGACCTCTGTAGAAATCTCCAATGACGATCTCCACCGTTCAGATGGAAGAACTATGTGTTGTGAAGCTTCTCTTAAAATTTTACGCAGATCCAACGGGGAACAAGTTCGTACCGACGATTCTTCCACAACTGCGCAAAGCTAGACGAAATAACCGGTCATAAAAAAGTAAAGGTATCATATTAACAATATAAAAAGTACACGTACTATATCGATACACCTTAAAAAGTATACTGCTATTGTACGGCTTTAGCCCAACTTTAAAAGAAGGGAAAATGACATCATATAGTTTTGAACTTTCGAGTTTGTACACATTTATGTAGTGAACTTTTTTTTGTGCACATTTGGTAGTCAAAGTTTCAAAATTGTTCCAATTTGGTAGTTGGCGTACCTGTTAACCGGTTGCTTTCAGTTTCGATGCCTACGTGGACACTTTTTTAATGATGTGGCTACCCGTTTTTATATTATATTCGGTTTTATCTACGTGGCAACCCGTTTTTTTTAAAATCATCCGGTTTTATTACCCGGTTCGTTTTTCATACTATCGACCTAACTTACGTTTTTAGGGCTCGTTTGTACGTACAGGAGGGTTTAGGGCGATTGATTAGGCGCTAATACACTCATAATCGACATTCAACTCATAAATTAGGGCTAACGATTGTTCAAGCGTACGTACGGGGCTTGGTTTTCGTACCACCATTCCATTCGAGGGTTGATTTACATTCAAGGTATGTAACTCTATTTCAACTCAGAAATTAGGGCTAACGATTGAATAACATGTCTTCATCAAAGTTCAGTGGATTATTAAGGGTAGATGAAGACATCTAATGATCACCCTAAACCCTCCTGTACGTACGAGCCCTAATATGAGAACCAAAGTTGGATCGATAGTATGAAAAACGAACCGGGTTTATAACCGGGTAATAAAACCAGGTGATATTAAAAACGGGTTGCCACGTAGATAAAACCAGGTATAATATAAAAATGGGTAACCACGTCATTAAAAATTTGTCCACGTAGGCATCGAAACCGGAAGGAACCGGTTAATAGGTACGCCAACGACCAAATTGAAACAATTTTGAAACTTTGACTACCAAATGTGCACAAAAAAAAGTTCACTGCATTAATGTGTACAAAGTCGAAAGTTCAGAGCTATTTGATGCCATTTTTCCTTAAAAGAATTATAATTTTTTATTTTTACTCACAATTTTGACATTTTAACAGCTCTTTTATTATATTTTTTCATTAAATTAACCAAGTTTAGTTTTTTTTTTTAAAAGTTTGTTATCTTTCTATGAATGCAAATTTAGTTCACTACCTTAAAAAATATTGACCACGTTATCTTTTTATGCAACTATCCTTGTAAGTAAAATCTGATTAAAAACATTATGACTCTAAATCTGTGATGGTTTATATTATCCAAAAAAAAAAAAAAACAACTTACATTTTATTTGTCGTAACAAATTATGTTGTGTTACATCCAATTTGGTCGGTATTTTTGTGACACTTTTACTGCTACTTTAAACATTTAATAATGCTTTTCAGCGATTAATTTACATGTTTATTGACAATTTATTTATGTTTTAATTGAGAAATGTTTTGAAAGCACAATGTCTGATTAGTAAGAGAAAACATATAATGACTATGTTTGGTAGAGAGCTTCCAAAAGCTTTTAGAAGCTTTTATTTTGAATAAGCTCTACTAAAAAATAAAAACTTTGTTTGGAAGGATACATAGAGCTTTCATTTTCTCAAAAATAAGCTCTTTTTTAAAAAGCTAGTAGAAGTAGCTTTTGAAAAGCTCCGGAGCTTTTAGTCAAACATATTTACTTTTTTACCATTCTATCAATCATAAACTACCACCTTTAATTAATATTAATGCCCTTTTAAGTAATTTAATACTATAAACTACAGCTACAGCTAGTTTTACCAAACACATTTATAAAACTAAAAGCTCTAGCTCTTTTAAAAAGCTTCACCTACTAAAAGCTCTACCTCTATTAAAAACACAAAGCTACAGCTAGTTTTGCCAAACATACCCAATATCTAAACAAGACAAATAAAAGAAAGTATGTCCGTATTTAACGAAATAGTAGGTTATTATTTGAAAGTATATTGATTTAATTAGTATGAAAAAAAATATAATCACCAAAATATGACAAATAAAAAATATGTGATGTTAAGTTCATTAATAGAGTGCATGAGATTGCTTTATAAAGTAACTACTAACTAGTTTATATATCCGTATATTACGCATAAAAATCTAAAATATACAAATATTGTTATTTTGCATGAAATTGAACATTTTATTTTAATGAACATTTAAATGATGTGAAGTAGTTAATAATAATGCACATTTGAACATATGTATATTGTAGTTGTGCATTAAATTTAACATTTTACCGTAATGAACATGTATATTTAATATGGTTTTTCAGTACTCCAGTCAAAGATGGTACTCCATAGATCTTTGAACATATATATATATATATATATATATATATATATATATATATATATATATATATATATATATATATATATATATATATATATATGTATATATAGATTGGGGTTCGATTGAGAACTTTTGTGCATCGAACTATCTACCAAGGGTGCACAAAGGACATTTAGGTTGATATTAAATGTATGGAAATTATTTTTGAATTTAAATGTTTTTAAGTTAATTAATAGCTAAATTTGGTAGGAAAATCATCATTAACTTCTTTCCTAAAACCACTCCCTCTTTCTCTCTATATCTCCTCTCTCTTAGCCCCCTCTTGATTTTGGAAGAGATGAACGATATGCATGATTTATGTTTGTATGAACGATTCATGTTTGTATTATGATGTATATTGATTTTGGAAGAGATGAACGATATGCATGATTTATTTTTGGAAGAGATGAACGATATGTATGAAGAGATGAACGATATGCATGTATTTTGATGTATTTTGAATTTGTATTATTTTTGTTAAATTTGGAAGTGTAATAATTAAATAAGGATTGCATAATTCCTGTTTTACCCCTTCGTGAATTTCATTATGTGCACTTGATGCATAAAACTTTCTATTTAATTACCCTTTTGCCATTTGATCTAACCCACACATTCTTTTCATCCAATGGCCAATGGAGGTTCTTTTGTGCCTCGATGCACAAAAGTTCTCAATGGAACCTCCTTTTTATATATATATATATATATATATATATATATATATATATATATATATATATATATATATATATATATATATATATATATATATATATATATATATATACTTATCATAAATTATCGTTTTATAGCATTTTATATACTTATTTTAGGCAAACATTAATGTTTTTGATGTATTAACCAATTTGTTATTAATTCATTAATGGAAATGTTTTAAAATCAGAATTTAATGTAATTATTTTAAGGGTTAAAATCTTACAATAGCAACCTACTTTTGAAAATATATCGATATGGTTCGTCTACTTTTTTAATTGTCTATATGGTACGTGTACTTCATTTTTCTGTATCGATATGGTCATTTTACATAATAGAGCCCGGTTTTAACATACTAAACAGGGTTCTAATGGTATGAAAAACAGATGTCTATTACAAATATGGTCATATCGGTATGAAAAATTGAAGTACAGGTACCACGTCGACATTTAAAAAAGTAGATGTACCATATTGATAAATTTTCAAAAGTAGGTTACTATTGTATGGCTTTACTCCTTAATTTAATGTACTAAATTAGGAAAATGATGCGGAAAAATGAAATTTTTGTGCATTGTGGAAGCGACATGTGACTCTCATTGATTTGCCTTGTTATAATAGACTAGATTATATACTCATATACAACATGAGTTGAATTTAAAAAAAAAATACTTAAAAACATAATTAGTCATAAAAATATAAAATTATCATAAAAATTTTGAGTTTATTGTATTTGAATTAATTAATTATTAGATTAATTAGATTAGATGGAGTAATATATTAGGTTTGATCTGATTTGAATTTAAAATTAAATTTAATAAATCATATATGGCAAAAGGAAGTTTCGAGACGTGTCAAGTTACATAAGAGACCGACACGTGGCATATTAATTGCTCATTTAATAGTATTTATAGATTATAGATATAGGTTACACATTTTTTTAAAAAAAAATTGATCAATTAAGTGTTTAGGCTTGTACCACTAATTATTAACTTTTTAAGAGGCACGTTTTGTAACCCCAAATAATAATTAATATTGTAAAACAATCAACAAAATATAATCAGGAATACAGTAAAAACAACAAACATCAAAATATTATCAGAATATTAACTTACCTACTGGATATTTTTAAAAATCTTGATGATGTCAAATATTAAGTTAATACTCTAGTAGTATTTTGATGGTCGATGGATGTGTTTAATGTAGAAAAATTTTATATCTTATAGTTTTAAGATTTATATCGTATTTCATATCGTATTTTGTCTGATTAGTTTACAAAATTATTAGTTGGATTGTTATATGTTTACTCAAAAAAGGAAAGAAAAAGAAAAAGAAACATTTGGTTTGGTTTATTACATTTTTGAAACTTGGATTAAAACTTTTATTGTTTAAGCTAAACACATTAACAAAATCCAAGTGATATAATTATACATATTAGTCATTTGATACCCTTCTCTAGAACTTTTGAGATTTTGTTTCATTAAAAGCTTTAAGAAAATAATTAGCTTCAATAAAATAAGCTACTTAAAAAAGTCTTAGAGTTTGAGTATTTCATAAAACAAAATACCTTTTATTCTTTATGGAGAGATTCAAAAGTGAACCTAACTTTCATGAGTTATTTATATAAAAAGTACTTCTATTATTAATTATTGAATTTTTAATCAATCTAAATTTTTATTGTTATTTTTCTAAAAGACAAAAGTCTAGGCAAAACACTTTTATATGAATTTATAAAAAATTTGAATGAAAATATAAAATTTGAAAATGGTTATTTGATTGTCTATTTAAGAAAAATTTTCTTTTATGTATATATATAAAATGTTGTTTCATATATTTAATTAAGCCGCAACGTACTATAATTATTTTTACAAAACTCTTTATGATATTTATAAAAGCTATATATAATTACAGGAAGTTAATTAATAGGTCCGGTTCATAAATCATAAGAGCGAAGGGTATACTCTCCCCGCTTGAAATCGGCTCTGGCCACGTTGGATGAGACCGGCGGGAACACCGCCCCCGCAGTAATCTCTATCGGCGCGGCTTTCACTCCCCGCTCGGCCCTGCTGCTTTACCCCTCTTTCCTTTTTTTTTTTTTGTTTACCAACACACACATACTCGCCCCTCTTTTTTTTGTTTACTATCACCACACACACACACATAATATATATATATATAAAATTTTAGTTTTATAATTTTTTTTATTTTTATTGTTGTTTCTTATTATGGTTTCGTAAATGTTTATATTTTTTTATTTTAGTTTCTTAATTGTTGTTTCGTTCGTACAGTTTCGTATATTACTTTCGTAATCGGGGAACATACAATAACCTTCGATCAAATTTCGTGGAACATATTGCATTTGCCCAAATACTAAATTTAGAAGGTTAGTTTGTATTTTTTTAATGTTCATTCATAATTTTAGTTTTTATTTATTGTTATGTATTCTTTTATTTTTAATTCGGTAATTTTTAATTTTTAGTTATGTAATAATTTTTAAATATTTATGGAATTAATTATTTTTAGTTTTAATTGTTTTGTTAATTAAAATGAATTTATTTTAAAAAAATTAAGAAAGATTGAAATGTTTAGAAAGATGGGTATTTCCAACTTAGAAAGGTGAAGAGAGAAAAACTGATTTGACGCTGAGGTGTACAGAAAGATGATTTTAAGAAAGAAGAGTATACCCATGCTCTAAGAGCTCATGCTTACCCGGACAAGTAGCCTATTATATAACAAATACAATCCTCCGATACATAGCATAAGAAACTTAAAACAAAACAAGACAAGAAGTATGTCTTGCAAATAATGGTAATGGTGGGACTAGAAATGCCCAAAATTGGATGGGAAATGGAATATATGTATATATGTGTGAGTGGTCATATATATATTATACTCATAACATTAATTAATGCCAACCATTCATTCAATTCAGAGTTGTTGAGTCATGTGGTTATAATTGGTCATTTAGACCACAGAAATTTATGTCTGCATTCATTGAAAACTTCATCATCAAAACTAGAGGAACTTTGACCCAACGGGACCCATTGTAAAAAACCAAGATAAAACATAATTTTTTTTTTGAAAATAAAAATTTATAAAACGATGTATCAAAAAAATTGTTCTTTTAAAAAATTTCAATATTATGTAAAAGTTATGACTTTTTGTCATCGACCCGTTTGACCCGTTTGCTTGAACGGGCTGAAATTGTCACCACTGATCAAAACAGACCATACATACAATACATATATTAACCATTTTATGAATCATCATTCAGTAGTGACCACCCTCTTTTGATGTGTTTTTTTTAGGGCTTTGGATGTGGATATATTATTATTAATATTTATCAAAAGTTGAAATATAATCCAAGTTTGTTTCACTTTCACTTTCACATGTATTGTCTCCCCCATTATGCTATTAATAATTTAATAAACGACATTCTGTATTTAAGGTTTATTTTAAAACTAACAATAACATGCTCTTCACTTTGTGCCGTTTGGTCTTGTTCTTAATTATACTCCACTGACATGTTAAAATAGTTTTATCTAATATAAATAAAATAAGGTTTATAAATGTACTTTGGTCTATGAGGCTAATATGGTGGAAAAAAAAAAGAGTTTTTGACTGGAAGATAATTTATTAAGGGGTTTTATTACGAAAAAAACCAACATGTTTTCATGGTTTTTGCGTTTTCGACCCTCAATGTTATTTATTTTTAGTTTTGTGAAATTTGACTATTAGACCCCGGTTTTATTTATTAAACCGGGTTTTTAGAGAATGAAAAATCGGGTTCTAATATTCATTTTTCACTAAATCAAAATTAAAAAAATTAACTTGAGGACTTTTGTGAAAAAAAAAAACATGAATAAATGAAAACGTAAAAAAACGTGAAAATATGTTGGTTTATTTCATAATAAACCCTTTATTAATAGAGACGATATGTTTAAAAATCTCCCCTAGATCTAAAGGGTGTATTTGGGAGTTGGGACTATCACTTAGGGGCTGTTTGGTAGAGAGATTTGAGGGGAGAGAATTGTGATTTCTATTGTTTGGGAGAAATGCTTCTCAATTTTTGGGCGGAGAATTGAATTCTCTGGGAATTGTTTGAAGACTAAATATGGAGGAATGCAATTCTCTCCATTTGGTAGAGAAATGGTGAGAATTGACTGTCTTGTGTCTCTACTCCATCCGAGTCACCATTTCTCCTCTTTATTTATCTGTTGATACCAAACAAGATACACAATTTCAATTCTCCACCCAATTCCATTTCTTCCCCATTTCCATTTCTATTTCTCCTCATTTCTTTTCTCTGTACCAAATGCACCCTTAGTTTCTTTTAAAGATTTTTACATAAAAATTCTTAGAGTTATCTTATTTTTTTTTTAAAAAAAAATTCGTTTAAGCCTTTAAATCATTTTTTTAGCTTACAGATCCTCCAACTAACTAAAACCCATTAAAATTGTTTTTTTTTTTTTAAATTAGTTTTTGATCTTTAACCGTTGTAACCAAACAAAGATACTACTCGACATTTATATTAATCAAATTAACCGGTTAGAAGTCTTACACGTCACTTATATCAAACACAAGTACAACATCCTTATTTTTCAAATCCAATGAAGTATTTAACGTTAATGGCAGGTAAGACTTCTATTCGATTATTTTGTTTAACATAGATGTCACGTAGGAATTACCCGGTTACAATTGATTAGAGGTAAAAGACATTACTTTATTTAATTGATCGGTGATTAATGAGAACAAAATGATTAATGGACTTGATTAAAAAAAATATAAAATTTTGAGGATTTTTTGTATATTTCTCTTTTATTTAAGTTTTATCTGGATACATAATGTCTATTTTAATTATCATGTGCATAAATATTTCCTTTTTGTATTGAATGAATGGTTTAAATGACAACAAATGTTCGTTATATCCCTTTACATGACACAAGTATTAAATTTAATGATAACTGTCATTAATAGGATTTTAGAATTTAAACAATGATAACATTTGAAATATTCATAAATATATTTGTCTAGAATTAACAATGTCGATCCAAAATATTCAAACGGTCAAACGGACGAAAAAATGGTAACCATAAAAGTTGTTATCAATATACATTTAGAGATTTTTTTTTTTTTGAAAATCAATGGAATATAGTACTTTTGGAAATTATGTTAAAAAAGAAACCTAAAAAAATATGTATAAATATGTGTTTTTAGTGCATGTGAATTTGGACGAGTCATTTGGCCTATTGGGCTAAAATTTTCACTATTTTATTTGTCAGTATTAATAACAATAATAATAATCATTATTATTATTAAGTAAATAATGTTGGTCGGTCACAATATTTGTAATAATTATATTAGTAATAGTGATGATCATGATGATTAGAAAGACAAATGTATGCTATTATTATTAAATATCATTATTATAAAAGTAAGCAATGAAGGAAACGTGACCTTGATGACTTGGACATTCACATTTATGATTTAAGCCAAAGAAACAAATTCAAGTTCTGATCTACTTCGAATATCGTGTCAATGTCAAGTATCGTATATTCTACGTAGATTACATGATAATCTACATAGATTATATGATAATCTACATAGTGTGTCGTGGACGAACTGAAACAAAAAAATAAAATTTTATTTAGACATTTTATCAAATACTTGGTATGCAACTGATATAAAATATACCAAAAACATATTTTTAAACAAAAAAAACCATTAATCTTGTGAATCGTAAACAAAAACATTTTTTAATAAAAAACATATAATAAATATTACATTCATTATAAATTTAATATCTTACAAATAATCTTCATTATAAAACAAAAACAAACTTAACTTATATATAGAAATAATATTACTGAATGGTACAAATAATTATTTGAATTTGTAATATTATTTACCTCTTATTTAAACTAGAGAAACAAATTATCTGATGATAACATATTAAATGTATTTATAAGTTTATAAAATATTACCGTTATTCTTGTTATATTTATTTTTTCTCGATAAAATTTGGACGTGATTGACATCAATGATAATTAATATTTGGATTAGTTTGTAATAATGTTTTGATAGTTGAATAGTTTAAGATGACCCTTTTAAACTTTTTGGTGAATACAATAAAAAAAAGTTTATATATATATGAACATGTTCATTACGATAAATGTTAACTTTTATGCAATACTATAAGTTATACATGTTCAAATGATTTATATAAGATCTATAGGAACAATAATATATCTTTAACCGGCTACCGAATTTGCCGGTATAATACAAATGATAAAACAAAATGCTTAAGGACTTAATCGCTATAATATGAAAAGATTGTGAGTTTTTTCCAACATTAATTAAGTGTTTGGATTGAATACGTTAACAAATGATTATTTGCGGTTAAAATTAATCATACAACATTTTTTCATAAGTTAAAAAATGTAGAGTATCTGTTTAATAAGTGATTATTTGCTTATTTTACAAACACTTTAAAACTGATTGTTTTATAATTGTGATAATAAATAGTGGAAGTTAAGCCAAACACTACATTTTCGTCAGCGCTTTTTGTTACATTTATTTAGGGGTGTAAACGAGACGAGCCGAGCCGAACCCGAGCCCGTTTAAGCTCGCGATCAGCTCGTTTAAAAGTACTCGGCTCGAGCTCGAGCTCGACTCGTTTCGAGCTTCGTATGTAAAGCTCGAGCTCGGCTCGTGAATAATTTTCCAAGCTCGGGCTCGACTCGTTTATTATATATTTTAATTTTTTTTGTTAATTCTTAAATAATCTTTTATTATAATATATATAACTTGTTAGTTTAATATATTTATATTTATTTTATCCATATATTATATATTTATTAATTTATAAATATATTTATATATAAGCTCGTTTAGGCTCGCGAGCTCGATATGTGAAGCTCGGGCTCGAACTCGTTTATAAAACGATCTTGAATTTATGCTCGAGCTCGGCTCGAGCTTTTTTCGAGCTTTTAGCGAGTCGAGCTCAAGTAGCTTACGAGTAGCTCGGCTCATTTACACCCCTATATTTATTATCTAATTATTAGTTTTCAAAACGATACAACACTATTTCAAACGCAGATCCATGGCGGAACCAGAATCCGGGGTCGCCAGTTGCACAATCTACGACGACCTAACTCATCCTATCGGTTCGATAATTTGATTAATTAAATTGGTCAGGTTGGACCAACAATATGCAACAGAGATATACAAATAGTCAAATAAATATCAGAGCAATCTAATTAATACCTAAATCCTAAATCTAACTTAAAGTCTTAGAAAACAGAATTTAGTCAACAAACTAGAAATTTACTAAAAAGAGTGCATATGGAGGTGGAAAGAGGAATGAGGGGAAAACATTTTAATTTATTTTTTTTGACAAGAGGGTTGGATTTTTGATTCGGCGTGACTAATAAAACTTAAAAAGTGGGCTAATAAACGTGGATATCAATAAACTGCCAAGGCTTGTATGTGAGTTTTTTTTTTAGAATTTACACTTTTAGTTGAGTTATTGTTCATTAAATAAATATACTACAAATTTAATTGTTTTGTTAATATAATAAATTTTGTTTTGTACACTTATTAAAATTTTTGATTTTAGAAATACACCGGTTACACACTTCAACTTCGCTGGTTGCACGATCGAAATTTAAAAAAAAATATTACACTACGCAACGTGATTATTGGCTCGATGGCCGATTGCCCGTGTTACCAGCCCCGAAACCTTGGGTTCGCCCTTGAAGCAAATCCGAACACCCCCTAAGTCGTATCGTTTACCAATTAATGACCTGTTAAACAAAGTCAGATGTATATAGTATATACATTTAAATAAGACAAAAAATATAAAGGAACTTAAATAGTTTTTTTAAAAAAAATCTAAGCACATAATCATAAAAATAGAGAGATAAATTTTTAATATTTGTTATGTTGATCTTTTTTTTTTAACATGTAGAATGAACGGTGGCTATAAGCTTAATGTTGGATTATACAACAAAATTATGTGTCGTTTAGAACATAGGATTTAATATGATGAATTTTAAAATAACAAATTCAGAAATATTGGTTTATAAAAAGAGGAGTCGAAAATATAAATAAAGTTAAATCTTTTTTTTTTTAAATATCTAAATAAACGTGAATATATTTCTAAATTTAAATCTTGATTAAGTTATCCCAATATTTTAAATCAAACAATTCCAGAAGTGAGATGTGCAAACAAAGTCGTGAGTGAATCTGAATGAAAGAATTTGGATTTCTATTAATTGCCTTGTTGGATCCCTTGGATGAACTTGGCAATTGGCTATATCATGCATGCATGACCATCCCGGCAAATGGGATTTTTGTGTCGTTTTACACACATACATGTATATAAATATTATCCATTCAGTGACTTTGGCTCTGGACGTTCCCCAAACTGGTATTGTCGGGTCGGGTGAATTCAATAACAGATGCATGTTGACATTCCAGCCTTTCTTCGCCTTTCATATGATCATTGCAGAACCTACATTTAGTGTAAAATTGTAGAATCAATATCGTCCATCAATTATATTAATCTAATGGTATTGATTAAAAAGATCAAGTGTGAAATTAATGAAAAAAATTGGTATTAGTGATATTTTATTTTTTGAATGGTAAAAATGAAAAATATTAGCAATATCAAAATGATTGACATTAGCAAAAAATATCTATTTTTTAATATTAAAATAACATTAATATGATTAACTTTTAAATCAAAAAAATTATATCATAAAAATTAGAATTTTATACTATTTAAAACGATATCGGCATATATTGTTTTCAAAAATAATTTACCTGTTTGTTTTTTGTAAAAAAATTTGCACCATTCAAATATCAAGATCATCCAATGTCGAAATAATAGTTTATATAATTATTTAGTAATATTATATAAAACAAAAATTTGTATAAAAAAGAACATATATTTTGAATCACCAAGTTATTTTGTGATTCGACAAAAAAGTGTTGGATTAGAAACAAAATAATCATTTTGACTTCGATTTAACGTATAGTGTTGAATCACAAAATAATTTGCAGGGTCATTTTTGAACATTTTCATGTCCTGTGTAAAGATAGAAGAATAGCGAATCTTTAGAAAATTTTTAAAATTTACATACTGTTTTTTAAAATGGTTCGCTCACTTCTGATGTTATATGATTAGGAAATGGTCAAATGATAAAATATAATAACAACTCTTATCATTTTTATCATTAATAACAACATTCATTATTTATTTTTCGTTAATAATATTGACTTTTGTATATTTTATCGTTTATAACAACAATTTTTTATTTGTCTATCAATAATATCGGGTTTGCAGGTCACTAACATCTTTTCAGTTATCAAAATTGCAACAAATATTTTTTTCATCTTTCTATTAATGACAGTAACATATTAAATTAAAACCCAATTTATTTTTATTTTTATTTTTTAATTTTTTTCAAGATTTCATAAAGGGCAAATGACCAAAACAGTAATGACTTTTGTCATTTTCATAATTAATAGTAACATTATTTATTTTTTTTATCATTAATAACATTGACTTTTATATTTTTTTATCATTTATAGTAAGAACTTTATATTTGTTTATCAATAATAGTAAATGGATTTATTTGGATTTAGATATTTGTTACATTATTATTTTGGTTTAAATTTAATATTCTATTTGTTTTTATTTAAATATTTTGTTACATTAAAACATTTAAGTCAAAACATATAAAAAATGTTAGGTTTATATAGTATTCTTGTATATTATAATTAAACCAAAACATTATACTAATATGTTACGGTTTTAAATAAACATTATACTAATATGATTATATTGTTACATTAATACGATTCGAATTAATCATATTTTACAAAATATATATAAACTTATCATTTGCTTTATTTTGATTTTAAATATTTTGTTAGGTTAATACGTTTTAAGTTGGTTATAACTTTCAAGTAAATATATAAACATAACATTTTATTCGGTATGGTATAAATATTTTATTATATTAATATGTTTTGGTTTAATTATAATTTACCAAAAAACTATATAAACTTAACATTAACTTTTTTTTGACTTAAATGTTTTAATGTAACAAATATATATATAAATCAAAACAAATATAATATTAAATTTAAACCGGAATAATAATGTAACAAATGTCGAAATCTAAGCGAATTAAATCCTAAGTTTATATATTTTCCTTAAAAAGGTATAATTAAATCAAAATATATTAACGTAATGAAATAAATAGATGGAAACATACAAAATACAAAAAACATATAAATATTATAATAATGAAATCTAATATAAATAAAATTGTACTAAATAAATTAAGTACATAATAGAAATGTAAACTAAATTATTTAAATAGATAAAAAAATATAACTTAAATAAAATATAAATACATCTTAAATAATAATAGTATTATTAATTAAATAATTAAATCATCATTTATTAAATTAAGATTTAAAATTTAAAATTTAAAAACAAAAATAAAATTCATGAAAAAAGGGACCAAAATTGTTATTAATGAAAAGGGTATAATTGTCATTTAGGGAAAAAAAATAAGACAGAGGAACTAATTCTGCAAGAAAATAATGCAAATAAGGACTGTTTTACAAAATTGAAACCACAGTAACTGAATCCAAAATTTTATGCAAACCACATGGACCATTTTTGTAATTTACTCATATGTGTGTGCGTGTGTGTGTGCGCGCGTGTGTTGATATTCAATGGAGAATCCCGATTCCTTGGAAAACCACCAAGAACAAAAAATACATTAAGGGCAATATTGAAATGATTAATATAAATCTCATTTAATTAAGAGATTAAATTAAATTAATTTATTCTCATTAAATTAGGAAATTAAATCAAATTAAACAAAAAGTATATTAAGAGCAATATTGGAATGATTAATATAAATCAAATTAAGTTTCTAAACTAATCTTGTCTTATTTAGAAGTATATATTTTTAACAGTTATCAGATTAGCCGGTAAAATACAACTGATAAAATAAGAAGTTTATGGACTTAACCGCAACCATATGGAAAGATATCGAGTTTTTCCAACATTAATCAAATGAAAAAACTTAAGGTTACTTGTTTGGTAACTGGTCAAACACGTTGAATATACATTTTTTAATGAAACAAAAATAGTTTACATGCTTAAACAATGATAAAAAAAATTAAAGACTTAGGGTATTTTTAGCAAAACTAGCTGTATATTTGTGTTTTTAAAAGATGTAGAACTTTTAGTAGCTAGATTTTTAGTTTTATAAATGTGTTTGGTAAAAATAGCTATAACTGTAGTTTTTAGTATTAAATTACGTAAAAGGACATTAAAATTAATTAAATGTGGTAGTTTATGATTAATAGAAAGGTAAAAAAGTAAATATGTTTGACTAAAAGCTCTAGAGCTTTTCTAACGTTACTTCTACTAGCGTTTTATAAAAAAACTTATTTTTTAGAAAATGAAAGCTTTATGTATTCTTTCAAACAAAGCTTTTATTTTTTAGTAGAGTTTATTAAAAATAAAAACTCTTAAAAGCTCTCTACCAAACAGGGCCGGTCTCGGGCAAAAACTGAAAAGGAGCCCTATAAATATATATGTATATATAAAATAAGCAAAATTCAAGTTAAATTGATAAATAAAAATCAAAAAAACGTATAACTATATAATATAAACTAAAAACTAAAAACATTGGCAAGTCAATAAGCTTGTTTATATGTTAATAGACCTATGTATATATAATAGCTTTTTTTTGAAAATGGGCCCCTATGATTAATGGGCCCTGGTCGATTGTCCGTGTTGATCTTGCTCAGGACCGGTTCTGCTACCAAGTATAACGCAAAAATAAAAAAAAAGTTGAATTAACCCTTTCTTATTTTGTCACATGATTATAATATATGGATACAATATTAATTTTTTAATTTAAGTTGTGATTTGACCAAGCATGATTGTCATTTTTTTTTCTGGTGACGATAATAAAGTCAAATCACATAAACGTCCATGAATTAAATAGAAATCTTTGAAGCCAAAATTTGTGGTTATGGACCAAACAAAATGAAGGTTACGTACCAAAACTTGTTTTATAATGTACGTTTTTCACATTTTATTTACGAATTAATAGAAAATTCATTTTTTTTTCTAATATCTAATATTTAATTGTGGGGATCATGCTTGCATATTTTTTGAGATAATTAATTTTCATGCATTACATGCTCTACAATTATTCTTTTTTTTTTTTAAATCCACGGGTAGTTGTATGATTACAATTCATGATTTGCTCTAGTTGACCTATCAAATCTAATGGACAATTTTTTCTATTTTTATCATATTTTCAAGATTTTAAATTGTATTGACCGAATTAAAAAATTTTGGAGCCGATAATCTTGAATCATATTTATTAATTTTGGTTTAACTTTCTAACTAAAATGAGTTTTGCAAGTGAATTTGAAAATACTGACATTCGATTTTTCAAACACAGGTAAATGAGTCATATATTACGTTAAAGGAAAAAAAATTCATAAAAGGTATAATGTAAAATCTCAAATTTCTAATGTGGTGAACATAAAGCTTTCTCTTTCATAAAAGGAATTGCAAGATAAATTGTAACGCCCAGTACTATTAGTGTGACATCTCACATTGGTGGTAGAAAGAATCCAATAGACATTTATAATGGTAAAGTGATCTTTTAACACCAAGATGTGTTTTGGATGTAGCTTTGAACCCATACCAGAAACAAAACTGTGAGATTTGTGGTCGGACACCGGTTAAATTTGAATCTAGCAATGATGAATATGAAATTAATGTGCTAATGATGTTTTCAAAGGATTTTATATATGTTTCGAAAGCTTTGTTAAAATCCGACAACATTAGAAAGTTTGTTGCTGTTTTTAGCATTTGATGATGTCGGATTTTAACGAAGTGTATCAATAAGAAAAGTGACCAAACCATCTCGGCATGTGATCCATTTTTCTTGGACTCCAAGATATTTAACTTGAAATAAGTAGCATCTGAGATCCTCTTCAAGTGCGACCACACTCAAATCTGATCTTGGTCCGAACTAGACATCACAACGACACAACGTGTGACCTCGATGGAGCGCAACCATGACAAGAAATTCGCAGCACCAGATCATCACCAGTTCAATAAAATATCAGCCCTCTATTTCAAGTCTATTTGGTCATTGTAGTTTTGTTCAACTAATTATTGCAGGTTCCTTTAAACAATGTAAAGGTAAGAATGTATTAAAGAGATACGGATAAAGTGTTTAAACAAATTTAAATAATAACATTTACCAAGATGTAAATACACTATTCATAACCTATTCATCTTATTGCTTTTTTATTTTTTTTGTTTTTTGTTCTTAAGATTTTATGTCTCACACACACACACACACACACACACACACACACACACACACACACACACACACACACACACACACATATATATATATATATATATATATAATTTATCAATTTGTTTTAATTAAATAAAATATAATTCTATTTATATTTTATTTAATACTAATTTAATCTAATATTTAAATATTATAGTTTTACATTCAATACAAACTTTAATTCAAAGTCATTTAAAATGTTGTTATTTTATTTAATCCAATTTTAAATTTACTTAATATTAACTATTGCTTTGAATTTTTTTTATTTTTTTATTTTTTTATGTTTTGATTTTTTTCTATTTTTATAGATTCTTATAAAATAAAGTACAGTGAAATTATTTTCTTTTCATTTTTTTCTTTACAATAAATTTATAAAAATAATAACATTTATCAAGATAATAAATTCATCCTTTTTTCTTTTAAAGATTTTGTGTTTTTCCTATATAATTTATTTATTAATTTGTTTTAATTTAATAAAAATATAATTCTATATTATATCTTATTTAATACTAATTTAATGTAATATTTAAATATTAGAGCTTTACATTTAATACAAACTCCCATTCAAAGTCATTTTAAACAAAGTTATTTTATTTAATCCGATTTTAAATTTACTTAATATCAACTATTATTGCTTTGAAACTTTTTTCTTATTTTTTTATGTTTTGATTTCTTTCTCTTTTCATATATTTTTTTAAAATAAATAATATTACACATAATTTTCTCTACATTAAAGTATAGTGAAATTATTTCCTTTTAAATATGAATTATCAATTTTTTTCTATATAAAGAAATATATTATCATCAAACATATTGTATATTATAAAACTTTTTTTAATAGAAAAGCACATACATCTCTAATATTACTTCTAAATCTACACCTTTATATATTATCCAATATTTGTTATCATTCTTAATCTGTTTGATACATAACACTATTCATAAATCAAATAAATATTTTTAGATATATTATTTATTAAATATTTTATTATTGTAATTGTTGTTTTAATCATTATTTTATTGTTAAATTGTTTATATATATAAACCTAGAAGTAAATGAGAAGTTAAATATATCTCGATAAATATGAGAAGCACAATGATCCATTTTTACGTATTGATTCACCATTTTTATTATAAATAATAAATCATAAATTGCGAACTAAGTGAATCAACAATTCACTATGTTTTAAGTTAATTCATTAGTTTTTGAATTTAAATAAATTGAAAATAAGTGAATGTATGTATGTATGCATGCATGTAATTTGCTCGATATTTTTTCTTGTATTATTAATTTTCATTATAAGTTTTAGCAAAATGAATGTAGTATATTTAGAATTTGCTTTAAAAAATCTAAAAAATAGCAATTGACCCTTTTAAATAATAATAACATTAAAATGATATGTGACTAAAGATGTTATTAATTTTGATTGATAATTATATTTTAAATTTTAAATTTTTTATATTTCAACTTAATTAATTTATTTGTTAATGATTCATTTACCCGTCGCAAAGCGCGGGGTATTTTACTCGTTTGAGTAAAAGAAAAGGGTTTAAGGGATCCACTAAAGTTAAAGAAAGAGTCTTGTAAAACCCCAAGTATTTAAGGAATACTAATCTTGACCTCTATTTAACTAATTATGAATTTAAGAATGTTAATAAAACTTAATTATAATTGATTTCATTAATGATAAATATAGAATGTGGTTTTGGGACTATTATAGAGTTATTTACAAAAGTAAATAACAGAAGATGTGTTAATTATAAAGTTCATAGAAATGGAACTCTATAATGTTTATTACGAGTATTGCTAAACTTATTAGTATACTTAGGGCCCGTTGTTACACAAAATAATGAAGGAAGGTGTAGAATTGAAATGAGAATTCCATTCCTTTGTATGTTTGATTTGCTAAAGGAAAAGGAAAGAAAATTCATTTTGACATAAAATTTTATCTCTCCCATTGAAATCTATTTTCTTACCTAATATGCAAATAATTAAGATTCCATTTTAATAATACGTTTTTTTGTCGACGTTAACTACCATACATCCACCCACTACCCCACCTAAATCCTATCCTCAACTACCATACCCCACCCATCCTACTCCACCACACCCCACCCACCCCATCTCACCCTACCCTACCCCACCGGCCCACCCCACCTAACCATATCCTACCCCATCCTATTCCACCCCACCCAAAAGGTATGCAATTAAGTTAGGGGATGTAATTACAAATTAGAGATATTTTCTTCTTTTTTGCTTAAATCATATGCAAACTATCAAATCAATCATAACCCCACTTGCCATATTGAGAAAGCAGAGAGAGACTGAGCAATGAAAGAAGAAGACTCGAATCCTTGAGGAAGTGATCGAATTTTGAAAGACAAAAGAAAATTCGATCAAAGAATGATATTAGTTTTAACCTCTTCTTCTTCTTTCCGACTCTCATGTCAGTACGTCACCGTTTTATGAAGAACCCTGAAATGGGTTGTTGATAAATCTTGATTAGAATTGGTTCCAACCTCAATTGAGGTTTATTTATGATGTTTATGACAGCATTTAGATACTTGGGAGAAGTTTGGTGCGATTGAATGGAATGAGCGAAATTTATAAGTTTTTCCAATTACTATTTGTTACAATAAATAGAAGGTAACACAGAAAATGAAGAAGAAACTATTAAAATTTTTATTATCTTTCTTTTGTTTTGATTCTCTTTCATTTGGGAAAAATTGAGGGAAATGAAATTTATATTAAAGAAAATGAGTATCAACCCATGTGTGTGGGCGACCTGCATGTGTATTGGACATAAGATGATGCATGCAACGGTGGCAGCGGTAACCACCGAGATGGAGAAAGAGATGGCTTGGTGGTGGTGACCGGTGGTCATGAGGATGCAATATTTTCTTTTATAAAATTAAACCTTGTTAATTAGACTCGTTATAAATATATCGACTTAATATTATTCAGAATCTTTTTTTTTTTTTACAACAGAACTCACATACTCATCTAATCCTACTCCTAAACCTACACATTCGTCTATAATGAGACT
Organism: Centrapalus pauciflorus; assembly: GCA_020465985.1. Classification (NCBI taxonomy): domain Eukaryota; kingdom Viridiplantae; phylum Streptophyta; class Magnoliopsida; order Asterales; family Asteraceae; genus Centrapalus; species Centrapalus pauciflorus. The sequence continues at coordinate 546,985 of JAANYP010000597.1, read as the reverse complement.
CGAACCTCAACCTTGAGGTCTCCTTTAACATCATGGTACCGCTAGGCTGTAAGCCTTTTAGTATTATTCAGAATCTTATAATAATGTGTTTTTATAGAATAATTTTTATTTTATGATGAATAATGAAATGTGATAAATGAACATACAAATCAGATACAAAATGATAAATAAATAAAAGAAAAAAAAAGATGTATCTTGAATTTATACGTTTTTTATTGTTTCAACTTTCAAAGAAGAATACATAAAAATTAATTGACCTAAGAAAACTCACAGGACATCAGAATGAATAGACGATGAAAGTTCTATTGTACAAAAAAAAAAATTCCTATACAAGGTTCATTTATTTGTTCTCATTTGTCTTTATAAAATAATGCCGTAATCCCAAAAAATGTAATGTCTTTCGACAAAATCAGAGCGTCTGGCTATATAGAGCTTGACTCATTACAAGGAGTAATGCACATAATCATGAATCCATTACAGGTTCAGCCGTATTTTAGTTATGTTTTATCTTCGTATTCTTGAACTTGTCGCTTGTTTCAGAAAGAACTTACAATTTAAATATGTTACGTTCCATTGCAGGGAGGAGTTGGTTGTATAAAATCTGCAAGATATTGTTAAAAAGGTGAGCCAAAGACTGGACATTATGGTAAGAAAAAGGGTTAAGGTCTTACAATAGCAACCTACTTTTGAAAATGTATCGATATGGTACGTCTACTTTTTTAATTGTCTATATGGTACGTGTACTTCAATTTTCTGTATCGATATGATCATTCGACATAATAGAGCCCGGTTTTTACATACGAAACAGGGTTCTAATGGTATAAAAAACATGGGTCTATCACATGTATGGTCATTTAGGTATGAAAAATTGAAAACCATGTACCATATCGACATTTAAAAAAGTAGACGTACCATATTGATAAATTTTCAAAAGTAAGTTACTATTGTATGGCTTTACCCTAAGAAAAAAAAAAGTTTGATCGGACTATAAGTGTCGTGAATCTTCATACCGTGTGGGGGTGTCTTACATCATTTGAGTTCTATTGAGGTCAAGGTTGAAGCTTCTGCAAGCATCTGCTCGAAGAATAATGAAGACACCAACATATAGAAAGTAAGATACTGAATGAAGGCATGAAGCATAAATCAAGCTAAAATATAGGGAGCAACTTTTGCTATACAATAATAAATAAAATATTTCACTCTAATGAAGCTATTATGGATATAAAAACACAAAAAAATGCGGAAGCTTGGTCAAACGATGACAGGCCATATTCAGGACAACGCAGCGGAAATGCACACTAAAAGGAACACCATTCATATCCCAAGATTCAAATATTGGCTAGTTGAAAAAGAGAATAACTGACAACCTTTGTGTGGTACACATGTTTTCCTTTGGCAAAGTTTTATCCGATTTGAATCTATGTGACAGTGGATTCAAATCCATGGATTTTGACCCAAGGGGTGTAAATGAGCCGAGCTACTCGTGAGCTACTCGAGCTCGACTCGCTAAAAGCTCGAAAAAAACTCGAATTAAACGAGCCCGAGCTTCACATATCGAGCTCGCGAGCCTAAACGAGCCTCTATATATATATATATATATATATATATATATATATATATATATATATATATATATATATATATATATATATATATATATATATATATATATATATATATATATATATTTAAATTAATAAATATATCATGTATGGATTTAATAAATATAAAAGATTATTTAAAAATTAACTAAAAGATTAAGATATATAATAAACGAGCCGAGCTCGAGCTTGGAAAATTATTCACGAGCCGAGCTCGAGCTTTACATACGAAGCTCGAAACGAGCCGAGCTCGAGCCTAGTACTTTTAAACGAGCCGAGCTCGAGCTTAAACGGGCTCGGGATCGGCTCGGCTCGTTTACACCCCTACCAAGGTCGGATACCACGGATACCCCAAAAATGAGAACCATTGTGCATATATAATTTTCTACCACCACTTACTGCTGGAATTCGAGGCCCGAAAGACGCAGCAAAAACCACCAAGAGATTCAGCATTGATCTGCATAAACTGAAACCTGACCATGATTATAATCTCTATGTGCAAAAGAGCTTTTGTAACCTAGAGAGCATAAAATAGCTTGTGACATGATACATTGCATATTTAATATTTCCTATTAAGAATTAAAGATGAGAAGCACAAGATAGTAAAAGGAAAACCTTGTATAAACGAAATAATAGTTTAAAGGCAAGATTGTTTTGATAATGTATAAACATTTTATACTCAAACGTTTACGAGAGTGTTTCCAGGACGAGGAACAAGTTAGAAAATGATACACCTATATGACAATGCTTAGAAGAAATCATGAGACTATGAACTATGAAATAACACTGCACACACCTTCGAATTCTATTTATTGCCTACTTGCAACATGAGGTGACGATAGCTTCGTCCCCTTACAACTCGATGCCACCGAAAAAGAAGCAAACTTACAAAGCTCGTTTGAGTTCTCTCCTGGACAAGCCTGCAGGAAGTACGTAAGATTAGCATATAGTAGGATCCTGTTGCATCCAAAGTGGATTCAAGACGAGAAGAAATATGACTGTACCATCTAACAAGACATCTCTGAATAGCCCGGGATATTGGGCGAAAGAATGATGGATCACGTTGGACATAGAGTAAACCAACCTGAAAGGTTCGTGAAGTCAAAACCACAGTATTAATATTCGTTACTTTTAAGAGGTTTGACAAAGAAAAAAAACATGTTGATATGAATATCATGCCGTGATATATTTCCCGACATTAATGCAATCTTTTGATCTCTCAAAATATATATGAGATGATTTGAAGGTATGATGGCAATCTAAAGCAGCAAGTGACCAAATTATGGACCTTGAAGTCATTTGAAAGATCAATTTCAATTTTGGCACGAAACTAAGTTTCCAACTACGGCACCAAACCACTACTACACACCATTTTGAGACAGAATAAGTTATCAAGGTTGAATTTATAAGAAAAAGGTGAAGAAAAAAAATGGACAGAATGAAAAGAACCTCAATCATTGCATTAACTGAAGGATCATCAAAGATCTCAAGACTACAATCAGCAAAATAATTAACCTGCAGATGTTTAGTTTAATGAATTAGAAAATATAGAGAATCATAGATGATATAAAGCGAAGCGAAACATGCAAACTCATAAATCAAGACTTCTAACAACTGTAAATACGAACCACAGCCATTCTGAAAGAACAAACATTTATGGGCAACCAACTATGAGGTTTCCATAAACATGGTGATTATACTAAATAATCGGCTGATCAAGAGCCAATAACATACAAGCTAGGATAACAGTGAACATCTTTTTAGAAGGTAGAAAAGGATAGTATAGATAACAAAAAAAAAATAGATAAATAAATGGCATGTCTATGAATTTGTGTAGTCGTCACAACCACCAGAAGGTAAACATAGAAAAACAGAAGGAAAAGAAACGTTATTAAAAAAATGTACCCCAAACTCTGCATCGACTAAACATTGGATAAAATCCATTAGTTGAAGCTTAGCCCATTCTGAACGCAGGGAAGGGTCATCCTTATTTGGCGGGTGCCTCCAAGGAGCACCAAATCGTAATTTATCTTTTGGAACTTTCCCGTTTTGAGCATCAAGAGCAAACTTCTGCAAGAGCAACAGTGCTCTATCCATGGAAGGATTGACAACAGTTACCTATAAACAGGGATCAGAACAAAATGGAGCACATAATTCTAGAGTATTGAATTAACAGATGCTGATTAATGTTGTTCTTTTTCAAATCAGTGTTACTAACAATTAATTACATATGATGCCAACAACATAATAATGAAGAAAACATTAAAAATAATGAATATAGCCGCATCCAAAGTTCATATTAGGTCATCATCTCAAATAATACAAAGTGTAATTCTATAAAACAAACCACATGAATTGTCTTTAAAATCAGTGCCAGCTATTGAACTATAAGAAGCCATTCTTCCCAAACCAAAGAAAGCAAAGAACACTTCGCATCCAATATTGAGCTATGAAGCTATGAAGCTCCCCAATATTGATGCATGCTTGTTAAAATTAGACACGTATTAATCACGATATTTGTATCTATCTAACTTTAATCATCTTAGGCTTAGAGTGCACTAAAATGGCATCAGGTTCGTACTAAAACATATAAATAGCTCAAGTTTGATTATCTTTGTGACAATTAGCATCCTTGAAAAGAACCATCACAAGTCACAACTTTCAATTTAAGTTTTACCAAAATCTATATATCGAGTTATTCACTTGTTATAGTCTCACCAAAGTCCATTCAGTCATGTGACTCATTTGATTGGTCAGGATGGGTCTACTAGCAGGTAATTTGTACAATTTTCTCATAAATAAAATAAACAAGAAACCAGTGTCCATCTTACTTGTAAATATGCCAAATATGCATCTATGATGTCCTCAAAGGTACTTTCTTTATCGTCCATGAGCCTGCATATCATAATAAACATGTATATGAAAATCTGGTCAGTGAAGTAATACAACACAAATACTTCAGAGTCAAACCCTGCTACATTCACTGATCTAATTCCAACCTTTCTATTAAGTGGGTGTTTGGTACGTGAAATTGTAGAGAATGGAATTGCTTAGGTTTACAAGTTTTTTTTATCATGTGATGAGAGTGTTGATTCTCAATTGAAGGGAATGGAGAATTGAGTTTAGTGTAATTTCCATTTCCCTCGTTTCCTTATGAACATGAAGAGAATCAAAAACATGTAAAGAGAATGAACATTTTATAGTTTTTCTTCCATTTTCTATGTCATTCTTTAGTTATGTGTAACTATCATTGCTTAAAAAAGCTTGTAATCCTAGAAAATTCCATTCTATACAATTCTATATACCAAACACCCACATAATAGAAAGGCTGAAAGTAGCTCAGTGAATGTAGCAGGTCATCCGTCATCTGGCTTCATGCCATGATGACACATGACAAAATTCATTAAACGATATCAATGTTACTTTGGAAATTGCATCTAATACTTACGCCTGGTAATAATTGCTCTGTTTGAGTGCATATATCTCAAGTAGATGTCGTGGATTGGGCCCAAGCACCTCAACAATCAAATCCCACTAGAAATTGATCAAACAATAACAATCAGTTGTTCAAATCCAACATCTCTACAACTGAAGATATTATATATTAGCACAATAGATTGTCAAATAAGATCATTATGAATTCACCTCTGACTGGCTAAAATAATCAGGAACCATATGTACTTTAGCTTGCTGTGGAGTCCATCCATATGTCTGCAAGGTGTGCCAGATCATACATTTTAAAAATGATGTGAATAAGCACCAATAATTTAGAGGCATATTAATACTTGGATAATCATGCCCAGCAAACACTTAGGTGTTGTTCTTTTACATAAGTGATGATGGCGTTGAATACTGAATACCGAATCATTAAGACTGTTTCTTTTGAATGCTAAATCTGTATTACTTTTTTATGTTTCCTTTTCATATGCATATATTCATATACTAACACAGTAACACAAAGAAATCAAAATCATAAACCAACAATTCATACATACATACATACATACACATACATATATATATGTATATACATACATACATACATATATATATATATATATATATATGTATGTATGTATGTATGTATGTGTGTGTGTATACATACATACATATATATATATACATATAGATATGCATATATATATACACACACAAACACACACAATTGATAAAGTGATAAACTATGACAGAAACTACAACAAACCCAAACAAAAAACAGCAGCAAATTTGATGGAAGTGTATCTACATGGATTAAAGCCAACATATTTGTCTCCAAAACTTGTATCTTCTACCTATACCGCAATTGAGGCAACTTAAGAAGACTTTTGTGTCTATCTGGTCAGTAATGGAAGCAATCGTACAGCACCTGGCTTCTAGATTTGAAATAATGATCTATTGTGGGAAGATTGCCCAGGAACTCAAAGGGATGATTGGCCATGGTCCAACACTCACACAGCTAACATACATCCATATCAAAATAGTATAGCTACCCCAAATAAACCATCACTCAACCAAAGAAATCAACCTTCAGATCTGAAATACGTATGAACACAAAAATCAATACTTACATATGTATGAACACATGTGAGCGCCAGCATCTTTGATGGAGTGAAATCGAAACATAGGTGGGAGTGAGATAGAGATCGTACAGGCCTCTAGAGGTCCATATCAAATTATCAAGAAAGAACTGCAGAGGAAAAGAATCTTAATCACTAGGTAAGGCGATTGTGCTGCAGCAGGGATCAAAAGGGTCAAAATCGACAAGAGGGCTTGACGTTGGAACAGTTGCAAGGTCGACGAAGGTGTAGACGGATGGGGACGACAGTGAACGGGGAAGGGTTGAAGGGAAGAGAGAGGGGAGATGCATGAAGATGGAAGGGTGTCGAGGTTGTCGTCGGTGGAGGGGTAGACCACCGTAAGCGGTGAGGGTGGGGAGGTGGTCTGCGTTGGGGAGGGGAGGAAAGTGGGCTGTGTGAATAAAAAAGAGAGAAGTGTCTTTTGTTTTGTGTTTAGGTTTACCTCACTCATTTCCAATGAGTTTCCTCTCTCTCACTTACCGAATCAGTAAGAGAAACTTTTCACTTGATACTTATTTTAAAAGAACACACTTACAGCTCAATTTCACTTGGTGAATAAGTGATATAGGTGTGTAAGTACTTAATACCAAAAAAAATAATAAAAAAAAGAAAAAAAGAAAAGAGCACACCCTTGTTCTCTTATTATTTTTTACCCTTTGCAGCATATACAGTACTTCTACACTATTAATTTGAAGATAATATTCTCATCAAAAACCGTCTTTTACAGTTTCAGATCTTCAAGTTCTCATAATACATAATTAGAAACAATATATCAAAAATAGAAGCAAAGCTAGCAAATTTACCTCACGGGAAATGAAAATGTCAGGGAAACCAAAATCCATATATGCTCCGTATGAATAATAGCTGCAAAATTGTGATCAACATAAACTTTCAGGAAAAAAAATTTGGTGTCCTTAAAGAATGTTCACATTGTATATGATTTAAGTTAATTTAGCCCAAAACAAGTAGATATACATAAAACCAAGTGCATGAACATTAAGCATGATGTATACATTATTCTACGACTTGAAGGGCTAACTACGACACCATCTTGTAGTTATCTTTAACATTAGTAATGAAGAAGCTTCGTTAAGCATCCATAAGGGCAAAACAAGGTAATTGTCCCTGTGCAATCAAGTTCAATGGAGTTCTTGGGGCATAATGAAACAACTTGTCATCAGCACATAATTTTTTCGCCATTTTCTTTTAGTAGTAATTATTCTCCATGAAGGTGTGGCATCAAACTGAACCAGATTATTTTCTATCATATATGAAGGATTGTATAAATCGTAGCTAGTGATGCTGCCATGAGTTTGAAAATGTTACCTGTCAGAAGTTATGAGAATAACAGGCAAACACATTTCATTAGCACCTAGAGCTATTATTCTCCAGATCAGACTGTCATGATACATCGATGCAGATACTGATGAATCGTCCACCAATGTAGCATGTTTCAAGACTTCGATATTGTTTATCACCAACTTTGGCTGCTCCACAAGTCACAAAAAATGCCGAAAAATAAGAGAAAATGAAATCATAAGTGCAGCAGTAAGCACTAAAAACAAGGATCTTTTTCATAAACTCTCCCAACATACAAAGTGGTTCCCTTTTTCATACTTCATAGGATCCTTAAAATAAAGTTAGACCCGTGTCAAACTTTTAAGCTTAGATGCTTTTGTTAAATCAGTTCAGAACGTTGGATTTCACAAAACCATAACTTAACTAATAATCACTTCAATTGTGATGCAAAGTAGACCAAAACTTATCTCCGTAACATAGTTCAATATTCTATTCCTGTGTATACTTCAGGATTTATCACTTAGATCTTTAATTACATTGAAAGGCACCTCGCATGGTAGCATGATTAATTCTACATTTCGTGAACGATAAACTGAAACATCAATCTCATATACCTGAAAGTAATCAGCTTGAGCAGCTCCAGACAACAACTCCATCAACAGATAAGGCCAATCAGTAGCTGAATTTGCCAGAGTTCTTGAATACCCACCAGTCTTGTTCAAATGCTTAACAGCATTAGCCCTAAACCCTTGTTGAACCCTAATCACCTCCTTAGCCAGTCTCAAAGCAACTATTCCTTCCCTATAATACGAAGCCTCTTGGACACTCACGTGTTTAGTCTTTTCTCTTAACCCCAGAACCTCATCAATTTCTGTGGCATTTAATCGAGCAGTTAGCACGCATACCGCCTTGTCCCACAAAGACGTCGTTGAGACCTTTTTCATCAGAACCCTCTTCGAGGTTGTTGCTTCTTTATTAGTTTGAATTATTGTCTTGAGAGTTGTATCCAGGTTATGCCATTTTCCAAGAGTTTTGCAAATTTGGTGAGAGCTAATGGTACCGAGTTGAACACCTTTTTCAGCCATGGATTCTAGACATTGCTCGAGTTGGGTTCGGAGGGTGGGGAGAGATGGTGGTGTGCAATTAGACCACGATGCCCATGGAAATGAATGACCATGTTGTGGGTGGTTCTCTTCGATTGACTGTGCAAAGTCGATGTAGCCGGTGACATGAGGCCCCTTGTTCCAGTTCTCAAGATGCCCTGAATTGCAGTGAAAGAAATTCAATTGCAATGATATGCATGACCACAATGAATATGTCAAATCAAAATTCATCTAGATTATTACGTTCAAGAATGAGGGTGGTTTTTCCGACGCCACGAGGACCGTGGAGGATAAGTGGCTGATGAACACGGTGACGATGAGCATGGTTGTTGAGGACAGTTTCCATGATTGGTCTTGGTATGATCCGCCATGCTTTATTCACCATCTGAGTACCTAACAGAGGATAGTGGCACTTACGATCTTACTGCTGCTTCTGGACTGCTGTGCAGGTAGAAAGTGTGAGGCGTTGTTAGGGTTCCTGTTTTTTTTAAGAGTTTAAATGTCTGATTTCTTTTTCCTATTTGCAGATGTCCGTAACACGAAGAGGTGGTTCAAAAGTTTGAAAGCTGCAGAGAGAAGAATGTATTGATTTGTAAACCAAAAAAAATTGCCTGGTTGACTTTATTCCAATCTTTTGTCAAAGAAATATCAAAATGTTGCATGTATATGAAAAACTAACCTGAATGAAAGTATAAGTAAAATGAAATGCAAGCAACATGTGTTTACTACTAAAACTACCATTTCAAAACCAAAACCACAACATACACGTTGATGCATTACTACTAAAATCACTACATAACGCATTAATCTTGAGCAAATGCAATTTACAAACTATATTCCTAATAAAAGAACCACAAACCTTAATCACAAACTATAGAACAAATGCATTACAAACCTTAACCGCAAGCTATAATCAAATACATCTAATTAACGATTTAAAATGATAGTCAAGAAGAACACATGTGTTCACTACTATGATTAACAATTCAAAACTATAATCACAACCTACACATTGATGCATTACTACTAAAATCACAAATTATAATCCCAAACTATCGCACAAATGCATTTCAAACTATAAAAACAAATCTTTAATCAAATACGTAATCACAAACTTTAATCAAAAACTATAATCACAAACAATAATTAATAATTCGAGAGAGAGAGAGAGAGAGAGAGAGAGATAAAGAGAAATTGAGAGAAAGAACAAAATTGAGAGAGAAACCTACCGGAGTCGGTGAGTCAAGACAGGCGATGACCAGGGGAAGCGACGGCCGGCGTCGGTGACAGGGAGGCGACGGCCAGACAGTGGCGTAGGGTTTTACTTTGGAGGTCGGCAGCGGCCTCTTCTACTGGAGGCGAAAAAAAAAGTATTTTATGATTTGAAGAATTTTATTTATTTATTTGAAGTATTTAAAAACTTTAAAAAAACTAAAATATGTATTTGGATACAAAAATTATCTGTTTTTATGCTACCAAAAAAAACATATTTGTAAGATAAAAAAAATTATATTAAAAATTAAACATGAATTATTAAAATTAGAAATCTAATTATGAAAAATATAAAATTATTTGAATTAGATTATATATTTTTTTAATAACGAATTATTAAAATTTAAATCTAATTATGGAACAAAGACGAAAGATTAAAAATTTGGAAGGATTTTGGAATGACACGTGACATGAGAGATTTTTCTTTTATTAATATATAAAGGTTTAAATAATAATCTAACTTTCACGAAAAGCCGGAGAAACAATTTAAATGTTTATTTTTTCATTATAATTGATTAGCTTATGTTTTTATTGTTATTCTTTAAAAATACTTTTTTTTTGTTTACACATAAAACGTGGAATTTTATTTGTGTATAAATTCGATGAGATTTTGTACAATAAGAAAAGAGATTATGCACAGATAAAATCTCACATTTATGCATCAACAATATTTTTAGTGGGTCCACACTTTTAAATTTGTAACATCCCATTTTCAGAATAATTGCGTGTAATTATTTTAGTGTATGTTTAAATAATAATATTTGTGTTGAACCAATGTGAACCCGAGTAGTGGATTATACGTGTCGGGTTTATGAGTTACGTGTTTCTGAGTGATTAATTTAGTGGATTAATTACATATTTGGGTTTGTGGAATTAATTGGGTTAAGTGGATATTAATTGTGAAATTTGAGTATCGGGTTCGGGTTATGGGGTGTAACATCCCACTTTTGGGACGGGGACGTGGAATTATGTGATTGGGTTGATTATAATATTATAAATGAGTTGGACCAATTATTGAGTTTTACGTGGAAGTGTCACGTGATAAGGTTTTGGGTTAACCGGGTGTCGGGATTAAGTTTTAATAAAAGAATATAATTTTGAGAATTATTGATTAAATTGGGATCCGGTGATATAAAGTATGTATTTTGTGATAGTGGGTTCGGATATTGGGTGTCGGACCGAGTTTAACCGAAAACGTATATATTGTGACTTCTTTGTTCTTCCAAACCATTTCCAAAAGCCAGAGCTAAGATTGAGAGTGTGTATGTGTGTGTTTGGAATTCCAGCAGCAAGGATTGAAGCCTCAAGTTGTGATCGAAGCTCCTGAGTTAAGCATCAAATTCTCCTTTCGATTCGAGTTCATATTTGAGGTAAATTCGAGCTTTAATTCGCGGGTTAATTGTTGTTAGTGGTATATAATCGAAGGAATTATGTCTGTCTATGGTTCTGGGTAAATTCGAGATGAATTAGCTGCATAAAATTGAGCTGAAAATCGAGTTGGGGAGAATTCCCCTGGCTGTGCAGGAACAGAGCATAAACTGCTACTGTTCGCCCGTGAGCGCGACCGCGATCCCTTGATCGCGGGCCGCGATGTTCTTGAGATGATCGCAGGCGGTTTGAGCCCGAGCTCGGACCGCGATGTGAGCTCGGCCGAGTTTGAGGTCAGCGCGGCCGCGACCGCGATAGGGTCAGTGCGGCCGCGATTGGTTGAGTTCGGCCGCGATGCGGCTAGGGTTTCGTTTCGGGTTTTGTGAGTTGTGTATTTGGGTCCTTGGGGTCTCGAGATTTGTTGGGAATTGTGTATAGAGTTGTTGGGCTAAGTTTGTGATGTTGAGATTGTGATATTGAGAATGCGTCTTTTGGGTATCTAGGATTGTGTGAGTTGGTTGGGATCTTGTGTTCGAGTATTCGAGTTGTGTAGTTCGGTAGTTGGGTATCTGGGTTTGAGCGAGTTATCTGAGTATTGTGTTAGAGTTGTTGAGTTATTGAGAAATCGTGTATAGAGCTGTCGGGTTGTGATTGAGTCATTGAGTTGTGATTGTGATATAGAGTCATTGTGTTGTGATTCCAGGGTCTCGAGTTGACAGGGTAGGGAAAGGGCAGGGAACTGAGACCGAGTAGTGAGACTTCAGGGCAGGTGAGTTTGCATGTTTTTATTGAGATAATTGTACGATTATTTATTAATACTTGCATGATCTTTTACTGAGTTTTTACGAGATATCATGAGTTTTCTTACGAGTTTTTATTGAGATATTATCATGCATGTATTACTGTGTTTTAATTGAGAACCGTGTTTTGTGATATGAGATTTGAGACACTTGAGCTTTCGAGATTATTAAACCGTACGGCTGGGCAGGGGTTGGGTCGCTCCCAATTCCCTTTTGGGTTCCTGACGACTGCTTTGTGCGGTCTAGGGATTTGGGTACGTGGATTTATCCACACGAGTTGAGTACCTATTGAGCTACCTTGTGGGATCTCATATACTTGTTCAGTAGAGAACGCTGAACGTTTTATTATCGAGATATTTATTTATTGAATTTTATAATCGTACACTAACCCTTGCATTCTCACCAGCGTTAGCTGACCCAATGTGTGTTGTTATGTGTGTGTGTGTCTCAGGTGATCAGAGATTTAGTAGGCCTGCTGGACCCAAGTAGGGTTACTGTGACATTTATCAAGGAACTAGCTGCCTGTGCTAAAGGTAGTCATATTTTGGGAATGTTTATGCGTACTTCGGATAGTGGGTAATATATTCAGGGACTTCCGTGACTTATTTATGTGATTAAAGTTTAAAAACTATCGGGTTTCTGCATGTATGTGTTGGGAATAGTATAGGGATTATTATATTATATCATTGCTGACGTGGTATTTATGTGGCATTGTGGATTAGTTAGAGGGTGTTACATGGGGTCAGAACCCGCCGAAAATAGAAAAATATATGTACGTGCGTTTCTTCTTCTCTTTTCCTTATTTAGAAAAGCCTAAAGTGTGTGTGTGAAGTGTGTGTGTGTTTGGCGAGAGCAACAGCAGCAAGAATCCAGCTTTAATTGGAGAAATTGATTGCTGAAATTGTGTTAATCATCTTCACCATCTTCAACTTGTGTTCTTGAGGTAAGAAAGCATGAAAATTTATGGTTTAATTCATGATTTATGTCAAGGGTTTGTGGGTTTGGTTATTTAAAGTGTGTGGTGAAGCTTTATATGGATTTTGAGAAGCTTTGGGGCTGAAAATCGGAGTTATGGAGTTTTATACTCCTGGACAGAAGCTGACCGCCGAACAGGGAAGAAGCCAGGCGCAGGGAGCGCGGCCGCGCTCGGGCGAACGTGGTCGCGATGTTGGAAAACGCGGCACGCTCGGAGGAGGGCCGCGGCGCGTTCGAGAGGCCGTAGGGTTCAAGGGTTGAGACGGGTTGGTTGATAACCAGGTGAGTACCCGGGAACCTTTTCAAACCCGGGACCGTTTTACGAGTCATAGTTGTGTAGCTATTGTTGTATGTGTATATTGTGCAATGTGTGCGAGACAGGGACGCGGGCCACAGGTATAATTCTATTTCCCACATATGTGTTATATGTGTGCATGAGATGAGATCCAGTCCGGGGGTCCGTGATGAGTTCCATGCGGACAGTGATTCGCGATGTGTGATCGCGCGGGTTGACTGTCCCTAACAGTCCTTGGGGCGTGTATACACGGCATGGCCTGTAGTCGGTTCGCGCCCGTGCTACAGGGTTGTGGCTAACCACCGGTGTACACGGTCGTTAGCTGGGGAAGGGTCCCCCTCAGTGATATTGTGTGCAGGGCTTCGGATCTCATGCTGTGTGTTCATTCATGCGTTATGATGTTGATTGCCAGGGACAGAAATAGAGCTTGTGCTGTGTGTATGTGCTATGTGTACGCATGCTATGTGTTTACTGTGCAGAATCTAACCCTCGAGTACTCACGAGCATTCGAGCTTACGTATTCGAGTCTTCCATGTTCAGGATATCAGTGACGGGATCGGTAGCCGTGCCTGTTGAATTGGGATCGAGGATTATCTGGGAAGCTTTGTATTAGTGTTGTGTAATGATCTGATCAGTTCTATCTATGTTAGCAGCTTTTGGGCTGATATAATTAGCGGATTATATGTAATAGTGTTTATATAAAAGTTTTAAATTATCAGTGATTCCAGCTTATCCTGTGACGTGTGTATGATTGAGTAATTGAGATATTGCCACCTGTGTATTGTAATGACGTGGCATTTCAGGGTTCGGGGAGGGTGTTACAAAATTTAAGTTTCGTTTTACTACCCATAATTTATCAGGTTTGTTTAGTATAAAACTAACTAGAGCTTGTGATAGTTGAAACTTTTATTAATAGACGTATTTGGTAAAGTAGCTGAAGCTGAAAAATATAAAATGACATATAAATATGTATAAATATATAAACCAAATTAGAATCGTAATTATTTAGGTTAGTTTGGTAATTTGTTTCATAAGTTCAAACTATTTCTAAAAGTTATTTGAAGTAGCTTATGCTTTAAAAACTTATGGTTTTAATAAACTCCACGAAGAAGAGTTATTAAAACACAATTTATGGATAAAAAATGTATGTAGCTTTTATAAACAATAAACTTAAACTCTCGTAAGCTCTCACAACATGTGCGTTAAACAAGACTATCATTATTTTCATTTTATGATTTAAGGATTGTTGAGGTGGCAATATACTTTATGTCATTGCATGAAAAAATTGCGTTTATGGGGTTTACTTTTTACAAGTGTCCTAAGTGTATAATGCATCAAATGTCACTATAATGTTGTATAGAAATTGTTGGTTTTCAACTTGAAAGTTCAGTGCTTATTCAATTGTTTGTAAGAATGAGGATTTTAATAATGAACGTGTTAATGTAGTCTAAAGCAATGGTTGAGGGTGCCAAGGGGAGGACTTGCATATCTAGATTTGGTATAAACAGGGGTGTCAATTTTGACCCAACGGGACAAACAGTTAAATGAACTCATTGTAAAAAACTAAGATAGAACATAACTTTCTTTTAAAAATGAAAATTATAAAACGGTTTATTCAAAAATTTGTTCTTTTGAAAAAAATTCAAAATTATGTAAAATTTATAACTTTTGATCGTCAATCTGTTTGACCCGTATGCTTCAATGGGTTGAAATTGCCTGTACAAATGAAGTTGAAGAGAAATATGGAGTGGGCTTTGACTAAGAATCATGAAACTGAGGCCTTAAAGAAGAAGAGTGTTGCCAACAGGAAGTTGATATTCAAAACGGCTATGATGTACAATGAGGAGCGTGAAGTTTACGCTGCGTTCACTTTACGAAAAATTTTCATTTGTTTTCAATTTCAGTTTTCAATAAAATGTTTTTAGATTTAGTTTTTCAAAAAACGATTGAGAATTCTGAAAACGTGTTCATATAGTCATTGTAATTTTCAGTTTTGGAATTTATGAAAATGGTTTGAAAACAGAGTAAAATTGTTTTCAATATTTAGTTATAAACTTTAAAAATGAAAATTAATTTTAAAAAATATGTAAATGAACATGTTTTCATAAAAACTTTATTTTCGTAAAAAAGCTTTCACTTTTCAAAGAAACCCTTGTTTTTTTTCTTCTAAAAACTATAACTTGAAAACTGAAATTGAAAAATGATCAGTTTTTGTTAACTAAACGCTTAGTTTCGTCAAGTGAACGCACCCTTAGCACGCACATCGTTTGTAATTATATGCAGATTTGTGTGTTTCATCATTTCAGTGTATACTTTGAGTTACACCATTATGTTTTTCAGTTTTTGTTTTCTAAATGCAAGAAAAGGATATAATTCAGTTGAAAGGTGATGCATGAATATGTGAACTCTGAAGCCTATACTGTTCATCATTAGGATTCATGGGTTAAACTTAATTAATAGGGGTTGTGTATTCTATAAATGTTAACAACATTATATTCTTTTTAATTTTAAATTTGTTTGTTTCTGAATATTCATTAACAATGTCATGCACCCTCAAATTGAAGAAGATTTTGCATCCTTGCGTTTGAGACAAGACATTTGATTTCCATATTGCTCATTATAGGCAGGGGTGTATATAAAATTCCGAATCCGAGCATCCAAAATAAGTATCCAAAAATCTAATCCGAAATTTCGGATTCGGATAGCAAAATTTCAACTTTTCGGATGTTCGGATATCCGAAAATCCAAAAAAAAAAAACTATTATTTTTAAAATTTTATATATCTTTAGTATTGATTATTTACATTATATTGAGTGTTTATTATTATTCTAATGTATATTTTTTAGTTTTATCTTGATTTTATAGATTTATTAACTAATATTTTATATATTTTAGTTTTTATGATATTTTTTTAGTCGTTTTGAGTATAATAATTTCTGATATATTTAGTTTGTGATATATTTATTTTTAATATGTATTTGGATATATGAACTTGTATTTTATATATTTAAATATTTGATTTATTTTATTAATAAAAATAAAAAATATGAATTTTCAGATAGCAAAAATCATTATCCGAAATTTCGGATTTTAGACACCCCTAATTATAGGGTTCATATTCTTCTATGGTTTTTATTGTTAATCGATGGTTCCAGATGAGATGATGAAAGATCAATATGTATATTTTGGGTATCTTAAGGCCAGTTGGTACGCATGTCTCATTTTGTAAAAGTTGTCAATAATGTTGTATGTATCTAGGACACAAGAGTATTGCCTTGGGATACATAATGCTTGCTAACTCATAACAAATAATTTGTAATTTTTGATGAGATAACCAAAATCAAGGTTATTTAAAATCCACTAATCCTTTTTATGTTATCATATTTCTGATGATGAAAACTGCTTTGGAAACAAAATTTTCCAGAGATTTTACTTTTGAAAAACCTTTGTCAATATATAGTAGTAATGATAGTACGATTGATGGTGATGTACCACAAATTTTTTACAGTCATATAAAACTATAAGGTTGACATAGATCAAGTGGTCACCACCAAAGGTGGGAAGGGTTCCCATTGGTTGAGGTCTAGAGTTCGAGCATTGCCAATGTCGTTTCTTCTTAGGTGGAGGTGTGAGATTTGGTCATCACCATCGTTGTGTTTAACAATGGTGCTAATAACTAACCACTAAAATCTGTTGTTAAAAAAAATATAAACTATAAGGTGGATTCATGTAATATCCTTTGAATCAAACTTAATTGATAATAGGTCATGAGCATTTAATTTTATCAATGTTTCTACCAAAATACATGTGATTTCATTGCTTGTGCTTTTTATATTTTGGGGGCTTTATCCATGATAAGGAATGGTAATAATAATGAATAGTGATGGGCTATGAAAAAAACTCAACAAGCAGAGAATTTTGTTGATGGACAATTTCATCATAGAGCATGTAAGTTGGTTTCATGTTTTGTTTTAATTTTTATGTTTTGAAGTTTAGGAAAGTATATTTATATGCACCAATATAGTCATAACTTGCATATATTGTGGGATGTTAGTCCCTTGGGAAACATGGCATCATCTGTGTTAAAGATCATACTCATGAGATCTTCACTAGGAGTCCCGAAGAAAGAGAGAAACCATTACATTGAGGAGAAGATAACCGTGAAAATTGCAGCAGCAAGCTCATAAGGTGTATGAATTAGAATATTGGTTGTAACTCCACCGGTTTTAATGTTGCCTCATGAAATATTAGATTGTGTACTTGGTTTTTACTTAGAGTTGGGTTTTTCTTTAAACAAAAACAAATGTAACATCCTTAAGAGATTTTTGGATTTTGTCACCAGGATTTCGACTTGCAACATTGTCACACATTGTATTTTGCCATGTCACAAATCTTTTGGATTTGAAACAGGTGTACGGATTATACATCTACAATGATTGTTTAACATGTTTTAAAAAGATTTAGCTTTTATGATTTTTTTTTTTTTTTTTTTTTTTGGTTTGGTTGCATGTTGCAATTGGTCTAAATTTGGTCTAGACTAGTTAGATCAAAGAAGTAGGTGTTTTGCTTACTAGTTAGAATAGATTAAAAGTTACTTGTTTCTTTTAGATAATATCATAAAAACAACTATGTACTTTCACGTTTGGTTTGTTTGGATGTTATAGTTTTTTGGTCTGTTTTAAACATTACATTTCATAGTAATCCATTTTAGTGATTAAACTTTTTTATATTGGTTTAATTTGGTGGTTAAACTTTTTATATTGGTTTAATTTGGAAATTAAACTTTCCGTATTGGTTCATTTGGTAATAAAAGTTTTACAATTGTATCTTTTTTGTAATATTTTATATATGTGTAATGCCTAAGTGGACCGGTGCGAAAAGTTTCATACCTAAATATACAAAAAAAAAAAAACTACAATGCTCAAAATTTTATTACTTGCACTTCTGAAAATGCAAGTTATCTAATAAGGACATTAAACATCTGACGTACTTCTAGCTATGTTAGTGTGTTGATGCTGCAACCATAATTGTGGCTGATTTAATAATTTTTGTTGATTCATTGTCTGGATGAAGGGATCTTCTTTATGATGATGATAAGTTGCAAAAGGAACATTGTGATTACTTTGTGATGTGAATGTAAAAGGATCACATTGGTTGCCTTGTGCTGGAGGAAATGCTTCATTTTGGCTGCTATGAGATGATGTTGCAAATGAATTGTTATGGCGCAGGTGTGATGATCCAACCGTAAAATGATCATACTGGTCGGGGTATCGTGCAGTTGCAATTGGATCACTCTGCCTGTTGTGTAATGTCGGTGAAAGATCATTTATGTTATGAGCGGTCAATAAAAATAATGGTTGTGGGTGTGATGCTAGTGAAAAAGTATCTGTTTGACGATGAGTAGTTTGAAATGTTGGTTGTTTTAAAAATGGATCTACGTTCGAAAATTTTGATCCCAAACCCGATGTCGTTGGAGGGTTAGTGGATGGTATAATGGGTACATTGGCTAAAAAAGGGTTGTAATGGTATAATGGTGTAAATTGAGGCTGAGGTTGATTATACGGGGTGAGTACGGTAGATACCTTAAAGGTGTTCGATAAAATGTCTATACTCGTGTGTTGTTGGGTTGGCGGCCCTGCTAACGTGAATTCCCCACCCTTTTTAGTCTCCGACTCTTTATGTCTAGAATAGTTGTTTATTTGTTGATTCCCAAAATCATAAACATAATGATCTTGAATACGCGACAGTGGTGAAACACTTTCTGCTAACATGAGTTCCCAACCTTTGCCCGAACAAGATTGCAGTCGGTCTTTACTTGATTTCGATTGTTGGGCATTGGTTAAATCGTTCAACGACTGGAATTTTATTTGTTGGTCTTCATGCCGTTCTTCCTGTTGCCAATCATCCAAAGAAAGAAGGTCGATCGTTGAGTTTTTCATATGCATTGATTGGGCAGAACTCGTATAACTCACTCTAAACGATCTTTCTTGATATGATTCCTTTTCAAACTGATCAGAATGTTCCTCAAGATCAATCGAGATAAATGGTCTTTCCTCTGTGATCAGATCACCAACTTCATCTCGTTTATCCAACTTGGGTTGCACACAATTGTCACAATTTGATGTTGATTTAGCTCCTAAGCCTGGAAAGCGAGAGTTGTTTGACGATCTCATGTATGTCGAAGAAGAATGATCCTTCAAAAACTGTTGCATATTTTCGATCAATTCTTCAGATATGGTCTGGACCCTAGGGTACTCGGAAGTCCTCCCGACGTCGATGATTTTACATAATGAATAAAAGGAACTGAGCTCTTCGAATTGCTTTGCGGCCTTGATGTAAATTTGAAATGCGCAAACACATGTTTCATATTGCAAATGGAAGAAACTATTGAGAATCACTGATAATCCGTCAGAGATATCTTTGTAGATATCAAAACTCTCTTTAACAATAGCGTAAAGAGAGATTTGAACCAACCTGTTCAGCTTAGCCGAACCGGTTGGTTTGGTAGCGATTGCACGGTGAAGCAACCGTTGCCAAGAAACAATCCGATCAAGCAATATTGAAGGCTTCAAATCATAAACAGATTCGTTTGTGGTCTTTTTAAAGCTGTGAGATCCATCTCTCTCTATATATGTATACCGCCGTTGAAGTTTTCCGGCAAGAAAACAATCCAACCGCTCGTCTAAATACATAGCAAACGTCCGAACAAAGGCGGTGTAGTCCCAAGGGTCCGAATGTGACTCGTCTCGAAAGTCGGAGAGATTTAAAATTTTGGCGCCTTTTTTCATGGCTTGAAGAACTTCCCTAGGGAAGTAAGGATCTCCGTCTTTAAAGATCCGAAGCACAAGCATCAATGCTTTGAGAGCGACGATCCAATTGCGAGTCCGACTGATCCTTTTTCCGATGGCTCGTGCGCAGCCGGAAGCGTAGATTTTATTAGAGGAGACAAACTGAAGGACTCTGTAAATGTGGCGTTCGTCAACCGGAAGATCGTCGTGGGTGGTGGCTCTGACGACGGCGACCTCAATATGCGAGGAACTGTAGACTTTGGCTAGATTTATGGTGGTTTGATCTTTAACTGCTCCGATTGCTTTCTGTAGCGTGGTCGGCATTGTTCCACCCGTCTTCTCCTAGGGTTTGTAGAAACAAAAATGTGTTTGGTTTGATTGGTAGTTTGTTTCCATGAGAACTAGGGAAATGAAGATGAAGCATGTGAATAAATTTGTTTAGGGTTTGTGGTGAAATGATCCCTTAAATTTCTCATGAACTCAAAATTTTTGAGAAAATTTAGGATAAAGTCGGTGCGTTGCAAGCCAACAGTTATTTATGGCGTACTTCATATGAAAATGATGTTATTTTGAATGTGTTTTTTTATCTTAAAAAAGTAGGCGGCTTATCATTAAAAATTTGGCAATAATTTTTTGTGACATTCATAACATTAAACTTTTTAAATTATACTTATATATAGTTAAGAAGTCATATTTGTCGTTTAAGCAGTTTTATATATCGTTTAGAACTATTCATAAAAAACTTTTATCTATTGCAATCAGATTTCTAGAAAGTAAAGTTTCTTAATCTGAAATCAGGTTGTCAATCAATTCATCCTTTGCCCTAGAAAATAAAGTTTTCTAAATCTACTCATATGTCAAGAATAAGATCAAATAAATTGAAGATACGAAGCGATGGGTGGTGGTAAAGATAAATAAGAGATGGGTGAACTCTGTTAATTATGTATGGTGGTGCTCGAAGATGGATGACATGATGCGATTTAAGTAAAGGGGAATCCATTTCGGCAGTTCCTTGCGTTGTCATTAATGAAGGAACTAAACACGTAGACTTAGCAACATATATTAGAACTCTAGACAAGATTTAAAATGTGACTGAACGAGCTTCATATCAACAAGTAAGCACTTGTACACCAAGGCTATTTACCCATGTTTGATGGGTCATTTGTATTGCCTCTTTCACTTGAACCTATGACTAGCTATCAACAATATTATGTTGTTCATCGGGAGACTGGAACAAACCAACATGAATCGAATACTAATTTGAATTTTTTAAGTTTAAAAGTACATGTGTAGAAAAACATTGTTTTGCAAGTTTCAGAAAACTTATATACGAATACAAGAATTAATTTCCTACTACCAAGTTTGAACTTCCATCTTTACCAAATTTAACGCTTATTCTTTCTTCGATTTAAAGGAATCACCAGATCTGATTTTGACCGGAAAAGAAGCGATGATGATAAAGAGGATGAGGGATTTTTTAAGGGTAATTGTAAAGAGGGCCATGACCAAAAGCGAATAGGAGTTTGAAATTGGTGAGCCAGATGAAGAAGAAGACTGCGACGGCAATGGTGAAGACGGAAGAGATGTAGAGGGGTAGAATAATAAGAATGTAGAAAATGGGTATGAGAAAGTGTTGAAATCGGAGGATTGTAAATACTTGGAAAGCTGAGAGTCGTGAAGAACACTTTCAGATTGAAGTATTTCGATGGTACACTCGAAATTTCAATCCGGTAAAACTCGAAAAATTGAAACGAGAATGGGGAGAATCGCTTCTGGTTTTCAGTACCATCCAAATGACCAAAACTGCGCGGATTTATTTTGGCGGGAACCGCCAAAAAGTAACGGGTTTTCAAAATTGGGTAAAAATCGGATTTTTAGAATTTCAGCTTGAGCCCAGCCAGGGGCTCTACCCCTTGGACCCCGCCACCAGGGGTTGCCACCCCTGGAACCCCGCTATCGGAGGCGCTGCCCCCGGATCCCCGGTAATTAATCTTAAATAATCTTGAACAAGTGTGCACTTCGCACAATCCTAACTTGTTCAATATTTAATAAGATTATTTTGGTTAAACAAGTTTATCACATTAACTTAAATCATATCGCTGACAAATCACCAACAGAAAGATGAGCTTATAAATACCTTTTGGAAGGTTTGAAAATACGAAATAAAAGTAGGATAGAGCAACAACAATGGTGGAGAAAAAGATCAGAATGGTGGTTTCACCTTCGACCATTGTTGATAACAAGAAGAGCAGCCCATAAAATTTTTTTAAAAGATTAAATGTTTGAAATTTTTTTTATGTCTGTAGTTAGAACAAAATACCTTTCAATGTGAAAATATAAGTACTCTAAAATAGTTTATTGCAAAAAACAAACAAGACATTATACTCAGCCGACAACAAAGGAGCAAAAGGTAAATGATATACGTCTAACTCTTGGCTTATAATTTTTAGTCAAACATATATACATATCATATTATTAAGAGAAAATTACTCCGTTGGTCCTTTATGTTTACACAGTATGACTGGTTTAGTCCTTTAACATTTAAAATTACTCCAACGGTACTTTAAATGAAGCTTTTGCACACCATTGGTCCTTTAATCAAACGGACGTTTGTGTTCAACGTTAAATGTATGAGAGAGGAGGGCAAATTAGTCTTTTTATGTGAGGCGCCTATGTCATCTTCTTCCTTTTTAGTAATCTGTGAGGCGCCTATGTCTTCTTCCTCCCTTCATCAGCTTTTTTTCATTACCTCCATTTCTTCTTAAAACCCTAACCGAACCGAAGAGCAATCACAAAAGAGATGGTGTTTTGTTTCTGCGGTAGAAATGCTATAATTCGCACATCATGGACGTCTCAAAATACAGGAAGAAGGTTCTACACGTGTCCCGAAGAGGTAAGAGTTTTGTGGGTTCCTTCTTGAATGGACGTCTCAAAATCTTGAATGTCCCATTTCTACGCATTTCTAAGAGTTTGTTTTTCAATTTTCATCAGGGATCAAACTGTAGGTTTATAGGCTGGTTTGATCCATTAATGTGTCGACGATCAATGGAGATTATTCCTGGATTATTGAAGTCGAAGAACAACCTCGAAACCAAACTGAAGGTTGTTGAAGAACAAGCAAGAAGATTGAAGATGTACCTGCTACTTAGTTGGATAGGGTTTGCTTTTTTTACGGTTTGTTTAATGTGAAATTGTTCTCTGTGATGTGTTGGATTGTAAGGTTAATGTAGGTGTTCATGGTAATGTAGGTGATGATGTGTTGGATTGTAAGGTTATCTATATTTTATCTTTAATGAATATTTTGAGTTTTTGATGAATCAAACTTGTTTATTTTGTTTCTGTAATAAAACCTTTAATGAAAGTGAAACCAAGTTGAGTATAACAAATAATGAAATTGAAACCAAATCTGGATGAAAAAGCCAAATCTTTTGAAAGCGGGTAATAGTATGATTAAATTGAAACCAAATCTGAATAAAACCTTTTGCACACCATTGGTCCTTAAGCGGGTAATAGTATGATTAAATTAGGCGCCTCACATAAAAAGACTAATTTGCCCTCCTCTCTCATACATTTAACGTTGAACACAAACGTCCGTTTGATTAAAGGACCAATGGTGTGCAAAAGCTTCATTTAAAGTACCGTTGGAGTAATTTTAAATGTTAAAGGACTAAACCAGTCATACTGTGTAAACATAAAGGACCAACGGAGTAATTTTCTCTATTATTAATAATGATATGTTTTATTATTTTTTCATATATAATCCAATAACGATGACCCCAAAATTAGTACTATCTATAACATAATTTTACGTTTTCAGTGATCCCGTTCCATTTCTCGGATACATAATTAACCCTTATAAGATGTATATTTAAAAGTCTAACAACTTTGAATTATGATTTATTTATGTAATCGTTAGGTTAAATATGCATGCCACAAACAAGTTGAATGTGACATGAAAACATTATGTAGCGTTGTAAGTGTTATTATACCCATAATTTTATTCAGGGTAAATTACAAATTTTGTACTATGGTTATAGAAATTATAGATATCATCCTATCATGAAATTTCAATTACAGTACCTATAATTAATTATTTTGTTATGGTTTTAGAACTAGTTTATAACCCACGTATTACGTGGATATTTTTAATTAAACTTATTTATATAAAATGTATATGAGTAAAAATTAAAACATACAAAAATAATAATTGTGTTTATTTTTTATTATTTACAGATTAAAAAGTAGAGTATATTTATCTTTTTTAAAAATATTAAATTGTATTTATCTTTTATTTTTTATAAGTTTTAATTATCTTTTTGGTGAACGTAGAGGTGACACGTGATATTTGATATTTTCCTTTATTATACATAATAATAATAATTTCCACAACTAATTCAAATTTTTACATTTGGATATAATTATGATTATAATGGATAATAAAAAAATTAAAACCTAGTTAAATCAAAGATAAAAAAATACTTAATTAGTTGTTTGATATTAAATAAAAAAATATTATTATATTGTATTATTAAAAACAAATAATATGTGTTTGCAATAAATGTTTTTTTAATTTTTATTAACTTCAAATATGAAATATCAATGTAAGAAACAAAAAACTCCAATTATGTGAATGTGTATATATTTTAAAAATGATAAACTATAAACATGGAATATCTGAAAATCAACAATCAATATTTATCATATTTACAATTGAAGTTTTATCAATTAAATTTTAAATCTTGTTAGCACAATAATTAACAAAAAATTTTAACTTTGTTTACTACACTTCTACATTTAAATCCAAATTTTTACATTTGAATTTAACTATGATTATTAAGGATAATAATGACACATATTTATTTTAGGTAAATATTAATTTAATATTAATTCATTAATGAAAAAATTAAAATCAAAATTTAATGTAATTAAGTTAAGGTAGTAAATTTGGAAAATGAATTAAAAAATGGCATATGTATAATTATTGATTTTAATTAAGGGTATAATAGAAATTTCATAAATAATTATGAGTTGTCATTAATCTAGACCATTGATTTTTTTCCATCCAATGGTCCAGAAACTTCAAGTGGTTTTCTTATTTTATATAGTATAGATGTGTTTGTTGAAGACTTATGAGGCTTAATTGGAAAAAATTTGGTCAGACCATTCATTTGGAGGTGTTTGTTAAGAGTTATTAAATTAAGAATAAATTATATAGTCAACTTTTTGGATAAGCTCAGATATAGCACTAATCCATAGTCAGCTTTTGTTTTCCTTATTATACCCTTATCACTTTGAAGTATACGAAGACTCATTTCTTTTCTTTCTAACATACCAACAATTAAATTGATTTATTTATTTAAGTTAAAGTTGTATACCATAAAAAAGAGTTTATTCAACACAAATAGAACTAGTTTTTATTTGTAACAGAAAGTTAAAATCGTAATTTACATCATTCAGATAGTTTATTCAGTAACCAAAACAAACAATTGTTTTTTATTTGAACAGCCATCTTAATCCAGACAATCAACTTAATTCAATCAGAACTTAATGTAGAAATCAAACAAATGATCATTTCTCCCTTAAGAATATCATAAAAGTTGTAATTTACCCTTTTAGTTATACATACATATCATTTGGTTGCTGTTTTTCGAGTCATATAATTTTTTATTGTTGTTCAAGGTAACTTCCGCAATACCATAATGAAAATGTGTATTTTGATTCGGATCCCTTCTCTTCCATCATTCTTAATTCCTGATTATTCTCTTTCTTTTTCCAGCAAAATTCAGTCGAAACATAAAATTTCAAAAAGTGTTCTTTCAACGACAAACAACCTTTAATGCAGATAGGTGTACAATCAACGATCCTCTGGCTGCCTTGCCATGCACCTTGCCATATCGGACCAAGGACCATCACATAGGTGTGTAATTAGTCAATTGATAGATTTTAATTAAGGAGTTTTTAAAAAGTTTATAATAAATAGCTCTTTCTTATTATATTTCTTATTCATAAATGATTCAAGTTTTTTCATAAATAAAAATACCTTTACAGATCAATTTCTTTTCTTATAAAGATGCATTTTATAAAGCCATTAGCCCATTATCTATAAATAGTATGAGACTTCCGTTTGAAAAATTCTTATATGGTAACATACAATTACATGGATCTCCATGAAAGGTAGATTGATAGCCTAATAGTTGGAGACATGAAATTCATAATGTAACTTTGAGGTTCAGACCATGTACATATCTTTTAATCATGAGTTACGCGATTTATCTTTATTTATGTTAGCCGTGGGACCCGTTGGTAAAAGGGTGGGTTACCTTTCTTCTTCTTTTTTATACAATTACAACATCGTGCTATTGGCTAGCTTGCTATTCGTCTTTTCTGCAACTGAATATGCTATATAGCTTTTATGAAATTTTTGCTAGCATGGAAGTAAACATATGTTAGGTCTAACATTCAAATGTGTTTCTATTTTCAAGGCCATTGAAAGCTCTTTTTCCCATTTATTAAAATATAAATGAAAATTAATCGATTGAATTTACTCTGTTTTCTATTTTTATAAAATAAAATTAATAATATTAATAGTAACTGTAATATTAATTATATTATTAAATTTACAATTTTTATTATTTAGTTTTTTTAATTCCTTTTTCTGTTTGAAATTTATTTCATTTGCTATACTTTCTAAGTTACTGCTTTTTTTTGTCATTTATTGTAATTGTTATCATTATAAATTTTAATTTATTATCATATTTGATTTTAGAAATATCTCATATATACCCATTATAAATTTATTTATTAAAAAGTGATTATTTTAGGTGCGGATGGAAAAAGTTGTTTAAATATTTTTGAACACCATCAAACCATCCCACAAACACCATGGCTGAGATACTGAAGATCTAAGTCAAAGCATACCCCATTGTTGACTGCAAAAGAATAAATCCTCTTCTAGTCAAACCATTTACACTCAGAAATCAGTATCTTACTTGTTGTGTAAATTAGAAAAGAAAATTAGTATTATACACATTCAAAGCCAAAAAACGAAAACCATTAGTTCCGTTTTCTATATAACGATGAACATCACTGACCTATTATTGAGCGGTTTGATTCAATGTCCTTGTATAACAACACAACATCCTGTGAACATAACAGAATGATGTATATACACATCAACTCTGTTTCGTGCTTTTAGTTGGCAATGCCCTTCGTTCCCTGGGTTCCGGCTGTAAACATTTTAAAAAGAAAAAGACAGTTTCGTTAATGGAACAAAGTCTTTGAACTACAGAAAAGCTCCTATGAATATATAAATATAAATAGTTTAAGAAAGAAAAACATCCAATGAAGCTAACGCTTTTTCCATTTGGACACATGTGGTTCTTGAGTTTACTAATTAATGTCATCACTGAAGCACATTCTCGCAAGAGACTGTTTAGAAATTTCCCAAGATACGGTGGTGTTTGGATTGAGGGTAACAAGATATGATTAGTTTAACTGTTTAAGGATATGAGTTTGAGAGTATGGGAATGACAACCATAAAAAGGGGAGTCCTCCATACATACATAATACACTACGAATGATGATCATACTAATTTCATATAACCAGCCTACTTTCAAGCTCATAATTTATAGTAATTCCTGACTGTAAACTAAAAAGCTACCAAGTATACAGAATTGTGATTGATGTTTGAGATCTAAACATGATGCTTTCCAGGTTCACAAGTAGGAAGTTCTGGAAAGGTGTCCACCGGATCAGATTATTAGAGTCCAGGGGTAAATCTATAGCCACCATGGTTGGGAGGCAATATGCAAATGCATATACTCATAATTATTTGGGTCGTTTTTAGCAGTGGAAGTTTTAAAAAAAATCATGGGTTGTGTTTGTGTTACTAGAATTTTATTGTAATGGTAGTTGTGACCAATGGGGTTTAGCCCATTTGGTAAGAGGGGTGATATTTAAGTGAGAGGTCACGAGTTCGACTCCCGTTGGAGGCAAGTTGAAATTTAGGTGGACAAAGTAAGTCTTGAGGCAAATGAGTAGTTTAGGAGTAGGAGTAGGATAGTTTGCCGTTTTGAATCTTTTTGAAATGGAAGGACAAAATAGATTCACAAATTGTATACACTACAAAACCAAGGTTAAAATTCCAAAATAAAAACTAAACCTCATGCAGACAGGAGATACAGGAGACAAGACGATCCAATTTTTCCTCCTAAGCTTGAAGTAGATGGGCACAGTAAGTGAAAGCACAAACATGTGCATTTTCGTCTAAGTAAAGTAGATTTCATTAATTTATATTGAACAAACTAGGTACTCCCCTCAATCCCTCATCTAGTGACGAATATGGTTCGACCATTGGTCAAAAATCCAATATACTATGCATGGAGACAAACACAAGGTAATTCGTAGACCCATACCATGATACCAATATTATCAATTTACCAAAAGCTCATGAATTCAACATAAGAACTTTCCAATTGGAAATTGTAGAATATTCCAAAAAGGAAAATGTTGCAATTTTCATACTAGGAATGAACAAAACCCATAGCTTTGCAACAAGCAAAAACATTTGGATACCATCACGGGATATAGCAACTTACCGGGGTCCTAGTTCCAGAATTTTGTACTCTATCACTGGAATTCAATAGCTCCGATCTTTGGGCTAGCTGATAAAGTCTTCGAATAAACTCCCGTATATGGTTGTATATGCTGCAAATCCATGGAATTAAAATCTTTTTCAATCAGGTCAGCATTTTGAGCATCACAAAAAGATATACATACATAGACTCAGAGTATGCAGTTGCCACACAATTTCCACATCAAACACCAAATTTGCATGTTGTAAAATAAGGCATAACTATGTGTGAGAAACAAAGCACTGAACATATTAACGGTGGTGTTACAAATTATTCACTTGTTTTTCAAATGAGTATTGATATGAGCAAAGCCGGCCCAAAAGGGGCAACCGCCTAGGACCCCAAATTTTATAGCGTCTCAACGGAAAGATGAAGAATAGTTGATTTTTTTTGCTTATGGGCCGAGATAGATCAAAAAGTGTGTACACACACACATATAGGGCCCTCTTATGAGTTTTTATCCGGGGTCCCAGAAATGATTGGGACGGCCCTGAATATGATGAACAAATAACTGTATGGTGGATTGGCTTTGGGGCAGAAGTTCATATGCCCATGTAGTGATAATCCTACATAGCAATGTAGGTCCTATCTTTTAGTAACCAATCCCCAACCTGACATGGGCCTTTTATAACCAATCCAATTGGGCCTTTTTGGTGGAAACTGTAATTGATAACCATCAAGACAGGCCACAAAGGTCCTTGTCAAGCCCTAGTCCCACACATATTTTTGTAGGTTTTAGATTTAATATACTTAGTTTTGATTGTAAAAGAGACAGATTTGATCTCATAGAATTACAAATACTTCTTGTCGTTATTATTATATAATTTATGGTGTCATCATTATATTTAGTTTTAATGTGTTAGTAGTGTTATTATTTAGTGTTAAACTCCACATGGGTGGCTTAGTGGTTAGGCTTGGGATTCTCTAATGGAGGTCCAGAGTTCAACTCCCGCAGGTTTCAACTCTTAGGGGTTACTAGGGGTGTAAATTGTTAAGGTTACGTCATACACATGCACACAACGTAAACAGAATACGAGAAAAATAACACAGAGATATTACGTGGTTTGGTCGATGTTCTGACCTACGTCCATGGGGGCAACTATTTCGTATTTTACTTCTGAGATAATGATTTACAAGCACATCAACGATATATATAGAGATAAAGAGAATTAGCGTAAATATCCTAATTTAGGAAACGATATCAAGGCCAAGGCCGAAGCCAACACTCTCAACATAAATGAATCGAGCTACTCGCGAGCTACTCGAGCTCTTCGTTAAAAGCTCAAAAAAGATCAAGTTAAACGAGCTCGAGCCTTCGAGTTCATTTAATCAACGAGCTCCAACCCGAGCTTCACATATCAAGCTCGTGAGCCTAAACGAGCTTAAACGAACCCATTACTAAATATAATTTTTTTTAAATTAATAAATATACAATATATGGATTAAATAGATAATAAATAGATTATATAAAAATCATTTAAAAATTAATTTATATAATAAACGAGTCGAGTCTGAGCCAAGTTAGAGCTTGTAAAATTATTCACGAGCCGAACTCGAGCTTCACCTACATACCTCGAAACGAGCCGATCTCGAGCCTGGTACTTTTGAACGAGCCGAGCTAGAGTCTTAACGGGCTCAGGTTCGGCTCGGCTTGTTTACACCCCTAGGGGTTACTTACCTTTAAAAAAAAATTATTCAGTTTCACTATAATTAAATTATTAAAATTTCTAAGTATACAATAATAGTAACTATAGTTTAAAAACCTGGATCCTCGTAAAAGATGACAATTTATATAAGCAAAACTTGTCCAATTGGTCCCTAACAATTCATAGCTAACACAAAACTATATTACTTGACGCAATGACAAGATTCACAAATTTGGCAGGTTTCATCAGTTTATGGGCCCTATCCAGTTAAGTGAAAGCATAACAAACATCCACAAGTAATGCATCTAACCTTAAGCGGTGTCTGTTGCAAGCTGCAAAAAATGCAACAACACCGTATAAAATGCTCTTGGTAGCACGGAAAACCTAGAATGAGAACGATTGAAATAGTTCCATGAGTACAGGAACATGTATGTAAGCTTGAAGAACCGAGATAAAAAAATCAATAGTTTCAAGCTTTAATCACCTGAGAGAAAAGATCGTTCCAGAGGGCTCGCCACATGGAAACCTCATACGTGTGCACGGTTGCCTCAGCGCTTGATGCAACCTGTAATAGGCTGCTCACAAACAGCCATATACTGCCAAGTAATTCATAGATGTGTTTATACATAAACCCCACAAAGTTTGATAGTCCAAGGATGAGGCGAATTGGAGCACAGAGTGCTCCCCAAAGGCACAAGAATATAGGGTACATAACACCTGTCGCTGCAACAAGCTCAATTTGGAAAAATTCAGAATATTAGCATCATGTGTCAGACTACACTAACTCATCAAGAAAGATCCAATCAGAAAATCAAATTACCGAAATTGCTAATAGCTGATGAGATGTACCATACAGGGAGCAGTAGAATGTCAATTAGATTATCCAACAGATTCCAAGAAGTTCCCAGCAGAATCCAAATGAATGAGTATAGATTCTCTCCCATTTGGATAAACAATTTCCAGAAGGGGAAAACGAGATCAACAAGAAGCAAACATGGTGCAACTAATGGCTGTGTGAGAAAGGAAACAAGTGATCTAATAGTACGTGTCACCATCAAGAACCACATGATAGCCTTCTCAGCATTATGCAAAAATAACATGGTTCCCAAGTACTTGATCCTTGATACCATCTCCCATGTTTCTATCCAGTCGAAAAGAGGTCCAAATAAACGGGAAGCAGTCGCCTTAAGAACAGGGACATTTTTGTACAGATCATAGAAACCAATGACAACGGTAACAAAGGACATCGCAACATATAGAGCTCGTGCTAGAGGGCACATCCATGGACGATACATATGACAAAATACCGGATAAGACTGAAAGAAAATTACCCAAGATGGAAGTCCAGCCTCTAATAATGTAAGTAATCGCAAATCAGACATAATATTCTTCTGTAGTTCAAATGGGAGGTCACGGTCATTGAAGCGGAACAAAAGCAGTACATCTCTGTACTGGGTAGCATCAGTTTCTTCCACACATTCACTTGGACATGGAGATGTTATTTGACAGCTGGCAGTTCCACCATAAGATATTTCACTATAGGAATCAGCCTCAACATCACTGTCCGGAGAATTTACTGATTTTCCACTCTTATAGGACCCATCAAGAGGAGGTGAATTTGATATACTAGTTTGTTCTTCTAACATTTCATCTGACTGACCACCAAGACTATAACTAGGACTGCATGGGGATTCATCCTCTGACGACACACTAATATTTAAGCTCTTTTCATCATCACTTGAACTGCAGGTGCTTGGAGTCTCTGTACCAGCATCATGAAATGCTTCTCCTATAATTAGGACATCAATGATAACAAATTAGATGTCATCATCTTTGACTTATACCACATAGACAACAATCATATGAAGGCAAGAACATGAAGTGAAACCGTGAAAGGCTTACACAACTTGTATATATGTATAAAAGTAACACTCTATATTTAAGGGGAACCAACATTAAGCTAGATCAAGAATGGAAAATTGAGCAGCATCAAAAGAGGTGGATCAAAATCTTGCAGACTTCCAAGAGGTAAAAATATATAGAGATATCAAGAATAAAGGAATTTGGTTTCAAATTAAAGGAGAGACTTTAGATTCATATTGCGTCTTCATCAATTCATTAGTTTAGAGGTTGGGTTTCAAATTAAAGGAAAGACTTTAGATTCATATTGCGTCTTCATCAAGTCATTAGTTTAGAGGTGTATTTTTTTTAGCAAAATTAGGGTACTGGTTTCAATTAACATCTTTAATTAAATTTCGTTGAATTCCATGTATATGGTTGGTTAAAATTAATCCACAATGACCTCGATGTTGAAAAACTGATTCCTCATACATTTCATGTAATCAAATAAACATATACCTATCATAGAATTGAGATGCTGTTCCAAGAGAAGAAGCTCATATGGAGTCCCTGGAAACCATGAATTTATGTCTTTAGCAGCTTGAGCTATACTATCAAATTCCCATCTTCTCATGTATTTGGCCTCTATTGCAAGGGACGTATCAGTCTGCTCATACGATAAAAACGTTGAAATATTATTCCACTACAAATGACATATTGGAGTAGCACAAGAAATACCTGAAGCTCATTCAAATAATTGATACCACGGACATCTTTCCATGCCACTTCAAAAACAATAAATCCATACAGCGTTCTATGCAATTTGCTATTCGCAATTAAAGAAGTCCGGAGTTTCTTTACAGGTAGCAAGACCCTCTTTCTTGAAACTATAGTCATTGATAACCATCTTTGCAACTTTTGGGACCGGCTTGAAGCTTTGGAACAGTAATTGAGCTCACTGAACTCTGGATTCTCTTTACTACCTTTCCGGCCTCTTGTGATCGCAAAGGGGGACATCCTGGACTGGAAACATAATCAAGAAGAAATCTTAAATTGTTAAGAGTAATAAAAATCACCAAATACTAGAGGTAGCAAAAAGGCCTGGTAGGAGGGGTAGGGTGGAGCAGATGGGTGCTGTCAATACAATTCGGTTGAACTGGGTTGACCAGCCAACGCATTCTGTCCATTTTGTTATAAAACAACATAGGAGGTTTGTAAGCCTTGTAATACGATTTTGGCTATGTTCGACTTATCAATAAAATGCAACTCGATTTGACCCGTTTTATATAATATGGGTTGCAATTGCCACCTCTACCAAATACCATTAGAAAATTGTTAAGATGTTTTGGACTTCTCTGCAACCTTGGTAACCATCAACTGCCACAGGTGTGCTGGTCCTGAGACCAAGTCTTCCAACCATGGCCTATTATCCACCAATATATAAAAAATCTTGCTCTCAGGTGCCAAGAAAAGACTAAGATCGGAAAGATAAGACTGCAGATCCCTGCAACCAATAAATCAATCATATGACTTGACGTAGCAAATAGAACCTTACTGTTTTGTTCTTTCCTAAAATGATGGTCTATCCAGATTAGAAGGTAACAGGTGTGAACATGCATTTACAACCAGTGTTGAATGATTATCATAAGGAATAATACCACCACCTTATTCATGTGACACAATAACATTCATGCTCAACATAGCAAATCATATGAGAAATCCACCATTAAAATAATTTGTTGTGTTAGCAGAGCAATTGACACTGCCCAACATGTCATAACTAGATGATCATCACATTTGTTAATCATCTACATAAAAGCTAGGTGGCGTTTGGTTTGTGGGATTTCAGAGAAACTGGTGGGATTTTCCTTCTCTTATCATTTTAACAAAGTGATAGCAAGTTAGCAACTCTATATTGACACTTGAAAGGGTCATATACTTTATAACAGATGTATAAACCTCAAAAATCAGGGATGTGCAATAGCATGTTTCACCTGTAATTTACTCTTCACTTTGAAGTCCTTGGTAGACACAATTGTCTCGATTTGTATGATTTTCCTTGTGTTTTAAGACGATATAATACTGAGATTAAGTCTTAACACATTGTTGATAAAAAAACCAATTACATCTGCAAGCGCCTTTCACTAAAAGACCTGATTGCTATTTTTTACATAGCACCTTTCTACACTTGCCATATGAAAGCATACTATAATCAGGTATCTTATTAAAACCTTCATTCAAAGCAAAAAAAAAAAAAAAAGAAGAAGAAGAAGGAAGAAAGAAAGAATAACAAGAAAAAGAGAATTGGTGAAAAGAACCAAGGTACCATTTGATTTTCGATGTACATATTTAACTTTTCACATTCAACATTACTTGTCATAAATTTGCAACAGAATCCATATTTATTTCATATTTGAAAATTAGGTCACCTTTGTCACCAAAAATGCAAAGTGCGTCGGGAGGAGGAAGTACCAAACACAATTAGAAATTAGGATACCAAAATTCACCAAATCAAAACCCTTTCAAAAACTCAAATACTATCAAATCAAACGTAGTTCATGTAACGTATGTTCATACCCAATCTGAAAACCCTTTATAGGAAAAAAGTACCGAACATTTTTGCATCTCCCCATGTAAACCACGCTCTGACCCCTGCATACATACAAAAAACAATGATTTCTTTTAAGTAAACATAGATTCACAGAAGAATTTTACAATTCAACTATACAAATACAATGCACGCACATCACATATTCTGCGAAGAAAGAATAAAAGCGAATTCAAACCTGAAGGGGATTTATGGATGGAAGAATGCCATTGCGCAGGATGAGAAGAAGAAGAAGAAGAATAAACGGAAGAAACACCGTGGAACATGATAACAAAGAGAGGGATCATGTGGTCACGCGTTTCGAAACAGCCATCATCGATTAAAGCGTGAATCAAAGTATCACATTCATGTTCCTTCATGAATGAATCAGATCACATGAATGAATCAGATCAATGTAGAAGATTAGTTGATGAATTATGAATACGTTCAATCTCTCTCACACATATACTTTTTGTGCGTGAAATTTCTGTTTCTCTCTCCAGATTTGAAAGAAAAAATGGAAGAATTGGAATACCTACCATAGACGACACGTGGACGAAGAAAGAAGTTCAACAGAAGGATAACAGAATAAAGGAAGAGGACATTCCCCACACGTGCAAAACTTTCATTTTGCTGTTATTTCTCACATGGCAACGAACTATTTAAATTTTCCTTATTAC
Source organism: Centrapalus pauciflorus (assembly GCA_020465985.1). Classification (NCBI taxonomy): domain Eukaryota; kingdom Viridiplantae; phylum Streptophyta; class Magnoliopsida; order Asterales; family Asteraceae; genus Centrapalus; species Centrapalus pauciflorus. The sequence goes on along the minus strand of JAANYP010000597.1, from coordinate 511,521 downwards.
ATCTTTTTTTATTTAATGTTAACAAACTTATTTAAACATGTTTATGTATGAAATTAATTCAATTATTTTTATCTTTTTAAGCTATTAATATTATATTTCAAAGTATTTTAATATTATTGATAAATTATAAATATCCATAAATATTAACAAAGCCGTCTCATGAATTCTCAATGTCTTGTACCGTACTCATGCCTAAAGTTGTAAAGAACTGAACGAATATGAAAGGGGGCTCATGTACTCAAGTTTGTTTATTTGAGTCTAACGAAACAAACGAACAAACACAAATGAAAAAAATTTTATGTTCATGTTCGTTCATTAAGTTTAACAAGACAAATAAATGAATAGAAATTTCTAAACAAATGGATTTTCTCATTGATGAAAATGTGTTATGAAACTTAACATGCTCATGTTCATTCACTATAATGATAAATGAACATAAATCATTCGATTTTCGTAAAAATCAATAAAGGCTATCATTTGTTTATCAATTTCAAAAAAAGATTCATATCTTTATATTAATATATCATTTTGAAGTATATTTTCTAAACATTAGTTTGTGTATATTACAATTAAATGTTATGAAGGAAAATAAGTGAAGGAAAAGAATGATGAATCGTTAAATACAACTTATCCTAAATACTTGCAATAGAAAAACCTAAAAGACATACAGAGCAATTACACGCTCATATCAACACACAAAATAAACACCAAACCAAATTGAGTCCTTCAAGGAACCCTTGAAACATCGAATTCGACTAGGTTTATTTGTATGATTATGTGGGTGTTTATATGTGTGTCTTTTTTGGTTTCTTGATTGCATAGTTCTGCTAGTTTGGTGAGAGAGGAAGAATGTCTGTCAAAATGTGAGATCGTTGTTGTTGTGGAGTTGATTGTGGCAACAATCGATATCAAAAGTGATGATAGCATTGTAGGGTTGATGATTTTGGCAACAGTTGATGTCGAGAAAGTGATTATAGCGTTGTAAGGTTGATGATTCTGGCAACAGCTGATGTTAAAAGTGAGGTAGTTGACGTGAGAAGCGATGGTGGTAGCGTTAAAAATGGGGCTTTAACCTTAAAAAAGAGTTTTAGAATGTTTTACATAACCATTAAAGTTAATATATCCCACATATAAGAAGAAAACATTATGTGTATACAAGTGTTATTCTAATTCCTTTTAATGATATATAATTGAAAGGAATCATAAATTATTACATATTAAAAGTCATGATAACACTTGAGAACTAAACTCATGAGTTATGTTTATAATAAACTTTTTTTATCCACCAAAATGGTCCAGAATAAGGACTATATAGGTGTGTTTAGACTCATTCTTCAACACAACAACACAAAAAACCACATACAGAACTCATTCTCGAGATCGATTTCAAGGAGAATAATACATTACTTTAGATCGGGATAATTCCTAGGGAGGATTCAACCTGTATACCACCAACGTTTTCGTAGCGAGGGTTTAACTCATTAAGGATGATGATTCTATCACTTCCTCAATTAACGTTTTCATAATGTTTTAACTCTATATCGTTTTCATGATGTTTTAACTCTATATCGTTTTCCTTATCCGAAGGCCAAGACAATCGTCTGTCGTTCACATCATCTACATCGGTATCGTTTTCATCTTCCTCTTCTTGCTTCTCGTTATCTGAAGGCCAAGACAATCGTCTGTTGTTCTCATCATCTACATCGGTATCGTTTTCATCTTCCTCTTCTTGCTTCTCAACTTCCTGCATTTCCCCCACACTTTTAAGATCAAAATCATCAGATACATCATCTCCTGATGAATGTGGAGTCATGCATTCAGAATCTGTTGACGATGATGTTCTCCGAGAAAGATGGGAAGGACCCATCCTCAGCTTTTGAAGGGTTGCGAAAGATTCTCTCCTGGCTGTCATTGCTTCAAAGTACCTGCTACATGACACCAAAGCCACGAAGATTGGACGAAGCATCTCCTGCTCGTAACAGGAACCATGATCTTTAATACAATTTTTAACTTGACTAAAGTAAATGAATACAAATCCAATATCAAACACATATGATCAGTTTCAGTAAAACATACCCCCCATACAGATGGCGGCTCGTTAAAGTTTTGAGTCCACTGGAGATCAGAAACATACATTGTAAGAGTGCCATAATCGCTGGCAGCCATCATTAATAGTTCTGAAAATTGTTTCTGTTTATTCAAAGAAAAAACCTGAAGTTAGAAATAAATCACAAACATAACAATTTAACATCAACTCTGGCTACGAAACGAAATTCTATAGGCTATAAAACTGAGTGTAGAATCTTGTGTTCTTTACGAGACCTTTGTTTCATTTTTGTTTTTGCAGTAATGGAGGAGGAAAAAAATTAGTTGCCACCCATTTCTTTAAGCATTCTGATTATCAGATTCAGGAACTCATTTTTGTTTTTGTATCTCGCAAGACTTACCTGATATTCTGCTTCCACAGGAATGCAGTCTATCGCATATGGTTGTTGAAGACGAGCTACGATACGATCCTGCAAAATCAAATCAAGAATAAATGCAAAAGTTCCAAATGGAAGTACATGGAGTTGATGCACACGGGTGTTCTCTAGTGTGATTGATTCTCAATGTCACAAATTAGGGCAATTGGCATACAGGTAGGATACTTGTTACTTGTATACACCCTCCACCTCATGAAAGTTGCAACATTTTCCCTTTTGGAATGTCCCGTTAAACTTGCAATGTTCCCTTTATTGAAGTTTACAGAGTTAATATTACTCGGTCACTTTCCCACCACAAGATTCAGACAGTCAAAGATATTCCCTATAATTGTGTGCTAAGTTAAAGATTGCAATTGTTACATGAAAAATGGAATATTATTTTATCTAATCCAACACCAAAATCATATAGCAAGTAAACTTTCGAACGTTCAATAAGCCGACCAGTGATAAACTACACTTTGATTTGCTTTTGCCAGTGTAGGGCATCAACATCACAAATTCACAATCATATAGCTAATAAGATAGGCATCTCCATTTTTCATGAGAATATAAGGTGTTGTTTGCTTTCAAGAGGTTAAGTGTCTGAAGTCTAAAATCATGTTTGAAAATTTAGATGTGGCCTTAAAGTCTGAATTTAAAAAATGCAAATGTTACCTTATTATGGATGGCACCTTTCAATACACTGGTAAACCTTGCTAAAGTTTCTATCTTTTTTTCCATTTCACTCACATGTGTCAAGTGTGCAACAATCATATCTTCCTGAAAAGTCAAGAAAGAAGATATAAACTAAGCTTAATTTGTTCACACGTTACATGTTTGAATGATTTTGTACCGGAAATATATAATTATAATCCATATAATCATTTTAAAATTTTCAAGTGTTAATTAAATCTCAAATACCCAAAATGATCGAGTCTGAAAAAAGATAGATTTTGAATAACCAACTAGGTTAGTACCCATGTACTACATGGGTTGACTTGATAATAATATTTAAAAATAAATATTTGATGATGATGAATTAGAGTTTATATAATTTTAGTTAAAATATTATTAAATTAATTAATGTAAAAAATAGAGTGGATTTGATTAAATTTAAATTAGATTATAGTAAATGACATGCGGCCAATTAAAGGAGAAGATAGACAAGTAGCAAACTTTTACTATTTTAATAATATTTATAGATAAGATCTGAACGCAAAATGCATACAGAAATAAGAAGTTTGATTACTTCACCTTCCGACCCTCAAGTTCCACATGCAAATCTGCAATTTTTCTTTGCACATTGGTAAGTTCACGCAATAGTCTTACAAACTCAGCACTTTTGTCACGACTGCCATAAGATAAATTCTGCAAGTTTTTGTAACTAAGAAACCAAATTTCATAGATGATAAATCCAAGCATTTTAAGATTTCAAGTTTTTAAAATTATGCATATGCAGCTAATGATGTAAGAATAAATCTTGCTGACTCAAACCAGATATAAGCAATCAGAATGCAACCGCTCACTTAATCACTTTAATTAAACATATAAGGATTGAGGACAATGTTTGTATGGAGGGGAAAAGAAAATTCCTCATTGTAACCAGTAGAACTTTCAATATTAACACCTTCTCACATTAGGGCAAATTGCAAGAAAATGTAAGATATTTTATACTTTTTGTTAATTAATGTAATATACTTTTTTTCTGTCAAGTAATGTAATATACTTTCAGTTTATTATCAATTAACGTAATATCTAACCTGGTTCACAGCAAACAATTATTTTTAAAGTTTATTTAACAAACATCCGTATAAATCATTACTTGACTATTTATTTACACATCAGAATATATAAATGAAAAAGGTTTTAGTTTGTACCCTAAATAACTCCAACAAAAACGGTAAACGTTGATTAAAAGACATGCATACAAGAGAGAATAACCAAAGTTTCTGTACGAAAACCTCAAATTTGTTGAACATGTAATGTTTGATTTGACTTTCTCTCTGAAATTTTGATTATTCCTTCATTGTATGAACATTACCAATGTTCTAGGTTAAACATTACATTAATTGATGATAAAGTAAAAACATATTACAATAATTGATAGTAAAGTAGTAAAAAATAGTATGTTACATTAATTGACAAAAAGGGTAAAATTATCTCACCTTTTTTTGTCATTTGCCCCTCACATTATTATGTATGATAGGAATCACATTGTTAAACAATGTATTAAACAAGGTGTGTCTGAAAATCTCATTTAAGAAAAAGTGACACTTCCTATTTCTATGTCCAATGTCAAGAAACTGAAGAAAGAAATTAAAACTAAGTAACTAGTAACCATAAACACAATCACTAATACAGCTCATGTTTGGGATCATACAGGTAAAGTCTGCAACCCATAAACTAAATTCTGTATTTATAACACAAAATATCTTACAGTTTGTCAGATTACAAATTGGAAGGTTTGGTTTTTAAATTTTGCTGTTGAGTGAACAAAGGTTTTCTTAAAAATTCCTCGATCTTATTTTAGTTAATAGAGATGATCGAAATTTTATATAAAAACATGAGTTAAAGAAGTTTGGATTACAAAAATAAAAACCAAAAAAAAAAAAAAAAGAAAAGAAAGAATATACTTACGATGTGTTTGAACTTTTAGATTAAAAAAAAGTTAAAACTTGTTTAAGTCCATTAAAACGTGGTTGAAGGAATTCATCATTACTATACTACTCATGCCTTTAGCCAACTCTAATCACAATTACATATAAAACCAATAGACTAATTGTTGGTGATTGTAATGTCACCTTATCATTTTAGTATAATGGAAATAATAAAGTATGTCAAAGAGATCATATTTTAGTTTTAATATAAGTTAGTAGGTGCGGGAGTGCACACTTATATTAATCTAAATTTATTTCGGCGCGACAAAAATGGCAGGGGTCAAGGGGGCTGCGCCCCCTTGCGGGGTGGGGTTCTAGGGGCTGCGCCCCGAAACAAAATACAGATTTATGAAGGGACCTTAAGAGGAAATAAATAATTCTTTAGGATCCTTAATTTAATTTCTGTTAAAATTAACCGTCAAATTAACCGAAATCTTATCCATTCAGTGGTTTTGACATGTATAAGAGGAAGATAAACAGATTATCAAAGGGACAGTTGGTAGAATTCGTTTTCTGCCTAAAAACAAATTTGGTTCTTCAAGTATTATCCCTATAATTTGAATGTCGTGTGACCTAGGCATTAAGGGTCGAAATATCAAATTCGGAAAATGTATTACTCACGGTTATTGAAGAAATCTGTGATTCAGAAACCCTATTTCAAACACTAATAACTATATAATATATTATAATTTAACTTCTAAGCCCATCGATTTTCATTACGCGGGCCAAATAGGGAGTAGCCAGCATCATTATATGTGTAGCTCACTAGTACTTCTAAGAAGGGAGCGGATTTGTATACAACGACTTTTTGTCAACCACAACGATAAATGTTTTGTTGGTTTTTCGTCGTATAATATACAGTTTTTCATTGCAAAAAGTTATCGTGTATCGCTTCCCTTCTAAGAAAGTTTAAGATTGCAGTCAATTACGTCCTATTCCATTATGTGGATCTAAAATGGGACCACTACGAAAGCTATAAAATATTTCCAACATATGAATAAAAATTGAAAACCCAAAATGTAAAAAAATAAAAATAAAAATAAAAAGGACGGATACAATTCAAGGATTTGATTTTCTCGTGAAAATTAATACCAGTTCCATTGGCCATTGCAGATACATGAAACCTAAACTTGAAATATGAAGAAAATGTAGAACAAATCAACTGAATCTCATGATCATATAAATATATATATAAATCGTACCTGGTAGAGAGGGGAGGAAACAGAGAAACCGAGGCCGGCAGCGATGGAGATGGCATCGGACATTCCGCCAGATTGTTTTGTAGGTTTTTTTCCCACCCAACTATCGTTATCGTCGCTTCCGTGAACCGACGCCATTTTTCTATTATCTTAATTCTTGCTTTACAGAATTACGGATCAATGTGATCGTCGTCTCTGTCGCCGGCGGTCTCTTTCGCCGGAAATTGAAATCGCAATTTCTTAACAGCGGGTTGGTAACATGGAAAACCAAATGGTACCTCCTTAGCAAATTTCTCTTAGTCCTCTAATTTTGAGAAATAGTAATTAATACTATTTTGTTTGCCTTTATATGAAACGTTTTAAAGTATTAAACAAGTATTTTGTTTTGTGTATATGAAAAGAAAACCTAAAAATGAATGAGAATGAAGAAAATAAATGTTTAGATAAAAACCAAATAATGGGATTTGAACAGTTTGTTTTAAAATTTTATGCTTTGAGTATTGTGAATTTGATCAAAGCAAGTTGAGCTTCTATCGAGTTCGAGCCGAATCCTAAAAAACGTGCTCAAATAACTAAATATGTTAAACTCGAGATTGTAATGATTTGACTCAAGTTCTTATCAAACATTTTCAAGTCTTACACATGTATATAATTATGGCTACAAACAAGTTCCATTGTTATCAAATAACTCAAGTTTAATAAGTAATTCGAGTTCTAGCTACATGAGTTGAATTTTATGGAGTTCGAATGAGTTGAGTTTAATAAGTAACTCAAGAAATATCCCAAATAGTCAACAGGATTAATGTCGTACAATACCAACATATTTTTTCAAATATATTGATATGATATATGAATTTTTTTTTTACACATATCATACATGTGTTTCAGTTTTTCATAACAATATGGTACACTTCCACGTAAACAGGGCTCTATTTGTGTGAAAAATCAAGTTGTATTGGTATGAAAAAATCAGGCTCGATGTAGATTTGCACCATATTGTCATGTAAAAGCTAAAGTAAATGTGTCATATAGTATAAAGAAAAAAATTATACATCATATCAATGCATTTGTAAAAGCTACGTTGAAATTGTATGGTCTTAACCTTATTCAATATTGATACAATTTCAATGTACTAATGTTAAATACGACTCAAATATTGGTGGAGCGGATATCAACCCAGGCCAATGAGGTAGAAAACACCGAATTTATTTTCAACGGGATTAACTTTATTAAATGAATAATCCCTCGTATCCGTAAACGTTAGTCACATCAATTGAACCATGTAAATCTTACGTTTTGTATACTTGCTTGTACAATGGTTTCATGACAACTAATTATGTCTTTTTAATAAAATACATTAATAAATAAAATATTATAATATGAGAAACCTATAAGAGGGCGTTTGGTTCACGGATTTCCTGGGATTCACTGGGATTTGCATTTAAAATCCTGTGTTTGGTTTACAGATTTCAGTAATGATTTAAAATCTCAGGATTTCATAAATCCATTCCTTCTTTGTAATTTAAAAACTCGATTACTTTGCATTCTTCAGATTAGCAAATTTTTTCTATAAGATAATGCAAATTTTTTGACAAAATCCTGACAAATGCAAATACTGCATAATGCAAAATTACAAATCATTTAAAAAAATGCAAATTCCAAATTAAAAAATCGAACCAAACGCCCCGAAGATATGAAATAAACGTATGTGGAGAGTGGTTTAGCACCGATTTTACCAAAAGGAATTGGATTAAAGAACGAGTCTCATGCAAAGAAAACAACGTTTCATCCTTCCCACTCCCTCCGCAATCGTACGGACATCACAATTACCTTTTTTACCCTTCTCCTCAACCAACTCTCCGTCTTCATAGTATCTCTGTATCTCACCATCTCTCACAAACTATCTTTCTCTCCGATTCCTTCACGTCGTCACTCACTCCTCCGATCGTTTTACTTTCCGGAAACTCATCGCACTGCTCATTATGTCCACCGCCACCGGTGATGCCAAACCTGGCCGCTCCGCCACTGTCTACAGCGAGGTCCAGACTAGCCGTCTTAAAGTCGACCTCCCTCTCCCCTCTGTCCTCAAATCGTCATTTGAAGTCGTCGATGGCCCTAAGAGCTCCGCTGCCGGCAATCCAGGTTTTTTCTTTTTCTTTTTTCCATTATTTACTAATGCATTATTCAACACACGATTTATATGTCATTTCCAAACTTTACCCGTATATATATAGTAAATGATTTGTTAAGATGCTAACAAGATCTAGCACTCAATCACACGGAGTTTTGGTTGAATCTGATGGACACTTGAGGTTTATATTCATATCGGACCATCAATTTTTTCATTCAAGCTGTTGGAAAATTGTTGTTAGACGAATGCACAATAGGAAGATTTTACTCGATCAGAATAGAAAGCATGACACCTTGTCACCTTCTTTTTAGATATCAAATTATTCAACTACACTTGTTTTTGCGAGGTGTATGTCATCTTGTCGGCCTGTTGTATCAGATTTCAGATCTACCATCAGTCGTCAGTGGATGTAACAAATCATTCGTTTGTGTGCGTGAATAAAATGTAAGATCTAAACGACAATAAGAATTGAGAAGTGAGCATGGATTCAGAAATTGTTAATTTGGAGGCTTGAAAAGTGCATGTGATCATTCGTGTTTCGTACAGTTATAATTATGTTCAGATTCACAGATTTTTTACACTATCATCGGCACCATATGGTTTAAAGATCTTCTGATCATATATATGTTATCGTCGTCTTATGTTTGAAGATAATGCATTGCGTTATATTATACATCATTTACTTTCAATAATTGTTATGCTTGGATGTACCAACATAGATGAAATCGCCAAGCTCTTTCCAAAGCTTTTCGGGCAGCCATCAGCAGCCTTGAAGGTTGGAGGCTCATTAACTGAGCAGACTCTTAAGATTGGTGTTGTTCTATCGGGTGGGCAGGCTCCTGGTGGACACAATGTGATTTCTGGAATTTTCGGTTAGCAAACCATTGAATCGAATATGTTGATTAACATATGTGTTTGTTTATCATTGATAATTTGCCGATCAGTTTTCTATGGTTAATGATTTTACTTCCACTATGTGCTTTGTCTGGACTACAGACTATTTACAGAATAGGACCCAAGGCAGCACAATGTATGGGTTTAGAGGTGGCCCAGCTGGAGTTATGAAGTGTAAATATGTTAAGCTGACCGACGAATTTGTCTATCCTTACAGAAACCAGGTGGCGTTTCAATTCAAAAACTTTTGCCTGAGACTTTTGGCAAACACTTCAAAAAGTACTCCCCCAAAATAAGTGTCCACATTGTTATTTTAGTTCATCTTGTGAGATTCCAATTATTTCTTTAATTAAATGGCCCAAAAAATATTATTGTTTCAAGGCACTTAGCATTTTAAATAAATTAATAGTCAATTTCATTAAGTGATTAAAGTTCTAATTATTATACATTATTAAACCGTGTGTTATATTATTTAGAACATTTATTCAGAACTATATGTGTTTAGCTATAGATTTGTGAATCATGTGCTGTTACCTCAAATTTGGGCTTGAGTTGTTTCGGATCATTATAATTGTAGGGTGGCTTTGATATGATCTGCAGTGGAAGGGACAAGATCGAAACCCCTGAGCAGGTTTTTATCTTATAATTTTCAATGCGGTGATCACAACCTTTCATTTGTTAATGAGGTTGAATTTCTTGCAGTTCCAAGAAGCTCAGGAAACAGTGAAGAAACTTGATTTGGATGGACTTGTTGTCATCGGTGGGGATGACTCAAATACAAATGCTTGTCTGCTAGCAGAAAACTTTAGGTATATATGTTCATCTTTAGGTTGTGAAAATAGTCAAAACATGCTACATCTTCTTGTAAAAAATCAGATCTATTTTCATGAGGATTTTATTGGTTTTTAATTAATTGGTTGAAGAGCTAACAACTTGAAAACTCGGGTAATTGGATGCCCAAAAACCATTGATGGTGACTTGAAGTGCAAAGAAGTTCCAACAAGTTTTGGGTTTGACACTGCATGCAAGGTAATCCACTCATACGAGGAATTCTACGCCTAAATAAAACTTCACTGCCCTAAGGCACTTTACCTCATGTTGATTCATGCAAGGTTTTATTTATAAAATTATCTGACTTGCAGATATATTCCGAAATGATTGGCAATTTGATGGTTGATGCACGATCCACTGGAAAATATTATCACTGTAAGCTGGCATGTTTAAACCATTTTAGTTTGTTGAAATAGATAAATCATTTGTCTTTTTTTTTTTTCTTTTTTACAAAGAGATCTTCCCTGGAAATCACCATTCATGGTATTGTCTACTTGCCACCAACCAACACAGTGGCGGATCCAAAAAATTTTGTCATTGAGGGCGAAGAATCAATGTTTGGATTTCATCCTTGCGTCAATTGTTGGGTTGGATGATAAATTTTTTTCCCGAGTAACAATTTACCAAGTAATTTAATTAACAAAATTTCTTAACAATATGGATAAATTATAAATCATAAAACAAAGAAGTTATTAAAACAATTAACAATTAAGATTTTACAACTAACAATGAAAAATCATAAACAATTTAGTTAAAAGTTTGCTTCCTTTGTCTTTCAAGAAATGGCAGCAACTAAACAAGTCATATAATTAAATTGTTATAAAATGTTACCATTAAATACCCATTTTAAAAGTCTGATAGTAATTTAATTTAGTTTTGGGCTGAGGGCCGGCCTACATAATTTTAGTTGAGGGCCTTCTAACAATGCAATATATTTCTACAACAAATCTGATAGATTTATGTAGAAAATTGAGGTTTTACCGGAAAAATTAAAGGAGTCATTGGGGGCCGTTCCACCCCCTTCTTAAAGTGTGGCTCCGCCCATGCCAACACATCATCTCCAACTCCATTTCATTTTTGGCCAGTACAGATTCCCTGAAGAGTATATGTGAACTTACCTTCCATTTTTGTTTTAATTGAATTTATATTCATCAAAGAATTAGCGATCCAAAAGATTATCCCACTTAAAGATCATGATTGGGAAAGTTCTACTTAATAAACTATTTATATTAAGGAGTACCATTACTTAGTATGTTGTAACACTCTTCAAGTGTATTCAAATTACATTAAAAAAAAAACAAAGCAAATACTTGATAAAATCCTGATCTTGAATTGAATACCTGGGATTTCTAATTATTATATACCATCCAGGTAACTCTTCTAAGCTTATCATGTTTGAAAATTTTAGTTTATAGGTTTACATTTCTTTCTTGATGCGTTACAGCTGCTTCTTTCTATGCAATCTTGTTACAAATTGTAAACTACACTTATGTATTGTTCCCTTTCACTTTGAAACTTCAACTGCAGTTGTAAGGTTAATGGGCCGTGCGGCATCACACATAACGCTGGAATGTGCTTTGCAGACTCATCCAAACATAACAATCATCGGAGAAGAGGTATCCCTCTAACCTTGTCTTCTGTATCTGAATCAATGGTTGAAAATTCAGCCATTAGTTTTAGACTGGAAACAAAGAGTAAGGGAGCTCACTAATAGGTAGAGCCGTATAGAAGGTTTATGTTTCCATTAGAAGCTTATTTAGTTATAATGATGTTCTCCAACTATTACACCTTGTATGTTTCTGTAAGAGGCAACCGCTTGGGTGTTGTTGGAGCCCTCAAGACCACTTGCATTGTCATGCAAAGTGGATTTAACATTTCAAGTATACAAAATGTTGTGGAAAACATATTCCACAATGTAGATTACGAATGAATAATTGAACTAAAAAACCAAACACATGAGGTTCGGTCAATTGTGTATATGTCACCACCAAATATGGATTTTTTAAAGAAATATTACAAAAGGAAGAGAGAAAAATACAAAAATGAAGTCCGTATTGCAAAATGTGGGATGGATTTCAAAGAGAGACGAGCCAAGATGTCTTGTATATAACTTGAGTTTGCCTACAAGTTCTACTTGAACCTATGTGGGATTGGGATGTGCCAGTCCTTCACCGCAAAGAATAACATCCAATTTCTTAACACAAAGTTAGAAAATTTCATTGTCTAATGGACTAATACTATTGTCATCATGCCATGTAGTACTTTTTCATGAGTGCTTATTATTACTATTCTTTTTTGTACACTTTTGGAGATCATAGCTGCTTGGTTTATATGATCAGGTTGGTCCATTTGTGTTAATGAAGTCTACCTATTTTATTAAGAGTATGATCTGATTGTAGTGTGTTTGTAATTTGTATGTCTTACTTGCATGTCTAGAAGCTCTGATGGTTATTGTATTCCATCATTTATACTGTGTGTTTCCTATGTTGTTTCTTGAGAGAAAAGACAAAGCTTAATAGTTTTGCTGAAAGTTTGAGAATCTATTAGAGATTTAGGAACAACGATTAAGCTTAAAGCATCTCCTTTGCATAGGATTCCCCATAAGTCTTTACTATGTGATCTATTCACTTGTTGCAGGTTGCTGCCCAAAAGCAGACACTAAAGAGTGTTACAGATTATATAACAAATATAATCTGCAAACGTTCAGATGCTGGTTACAATTATGGTATTATTCTCATACCAGAAGGCTTGATTGATTTCATTCCAGAGGTATACATCTAAAACAAGAAATACATTTCACCGCACAGTCCCCAACCTAATTGAGCAAGCAGAATTAATCTAATGGTGAGCCTCTTTTCTCATTTATTGTTCATTACTATCTGCAGGTGCAACAACTTATCGCAGAGCTTAATGAAATTCTAGCCCACGATGTTGTTGATAAAGAAGGAGCATGGAAAAAGAAACTTAGAAGCCAATCTCATGAGCTCTTCGAGATATTACCAAAAGCAATCCAGGAACAGTTGCTGCTAGAAAGAGACCCTCATGGAAACGTGCAGGTAGTTATGATATTTAAATATTTCATAATCTGATCATTAAAGAATACGTCTTGATGCGTCCTTATTCAAGTTTGATTCATTTTGTTTTTATTTTTTGTTACATGCATGTAGGTTGCCAAAATTGAAACTGAAAAGATGCTTATTCAAATGGTGGAAGCTGAACTGGAGAACAGGAAAAAGGAGGGTAAATATAAGAAGGAATTCAAAGGGCAGCCCCACTTTTTTGGGTAGCTAATATGCATTGTTACACTAATGACGTTTGTTTGATAAATGTAGAAACTAAAAGAAATCTTTACGTTTCGCTGGTTCCACCTCTCTTTAAAACCAGTCTCTTTATGCAGTTATGAGGGTAGATGTGGTTTGCCTTCCAACTTCGACTCAAACTACTGCTATGCTTTGGGCTATGGGGCTGCAGCTCTGCTTCATTCTGGAAAGACAGGATTGATTTCCTCTGTCAGTTTTTAATCTTTTTCCACTGTTTAAATACTTTTCTTGTCTTGACATACAATTTTCTTTTGGATCATAATGCATCATTTCTGTCACTATCTTTCTTGCAACAGAAACTAACACATCATGTGTCCAATCTGACTGCTTATGTATGATTATGCTATCAAATTTAGGTTGGAAATTTGGGAGCTCCGGTTGAAGATTGGACAGTAGGTGGGACAGCATTGACATCTTTAATGGATGTGGAGAGAAGACACGGTATCTATTTCTCCCGTTGCTTGTTTCATGTTTCACTGTCCGGCACAAAAGTGTGTATAGTCAATCCTCTTTTAAGGCAAAATTGACGGCCCGATAAGGCGATAAGTAATTTTGGTCAATGAAATCCATATTGGGTGTACAGTGACAATTGAAGTATTTCCTTCTTTTTTGAAAATTCAGAAGATAAAGTAACATATTTGCCCGTAATTGACAAATAGTCGATAACTTTCATAAAAGTCCTTGTTCGATCTATGTTATAGTTTTCATAGATGCAGTGAGTAATTGAAACCACAAGTTAGATAGCTACAGCCATTCTGGTGATTGAATAAATCATTCAAGAATTTCTCTAATTAGTTATCATCGGCTTTCACAAAACATGTTTATATTAAAAGTAGAAATGTAAACCTTTTTGCAGGCAAGTTTAAGCCTGTGATCAAGAAAGCAATGGTGGAACTTGAAGGTAAAGAAGTCCATTCTCTAATTATGTTTGATCTGTTTATAAAGTGACTAGGTGGCACGCTTGGAATGATGTTTGTATTGTATCTACTTGTATATGTTGTTATATCAGGTGCTCCTTTCAAAAAGTTTGCATCTATGCGCGACGACTGGTCTCTAAAGAACCGTTACATCAATCCAGGTACATTCGTCAAACTTACCTATCGGTTCTAATGTCAAACTAATCGTTTTCAACTACAATTTCTTAAAATTTCCTAAACACATCAAAACTTTGAGAAATTCATATCAACTTGAACTCTCTCAAACTGATATAAGCTTCTCATCGAAATTCAAAATGTGCCGTTTCATTCTTTTCTAGTGGTATATTTATGTTTTTAGTCTGTTTTAATAATTGCATGATGTTGATCCTATATCACAGGTCCTGTTCAGTTTGTCGGTCCAACGGCTGGTGGTATCAGCCACACACTAAGTTTGGAACTCGGAGCACAAGCATAACTTTCTTCGTGGATCCTCTAATTGGTACCGAAGGTTTATCTTCACGACATGCCATTTTCGAGTAAAGACAGCTTAAGAAGTTTGTGGTTGGCAGTTCCAATAATCGATCTTTCGATACCACAGTTGCTTAAAATAACACAAAATGGAATCTTAACTAGCTTTTGGTGTGAATATTTTTTTATCCAAACACGGGAACAACGCTTGCCATTGGCCACATATTATTCGAGTGATTTTTTTAGGCCCTTTCTTATAACAATTTTGGTTTTTACCCAACCCATATTGATTCCCTTTCTTTAGAGGATTTAAGTGAGTAGTTGAAAAGTTAATGCTTTATTAAATAAACATTTTAAATACATTGAAAAAAATTAAAAAAATGCATTTCACATTTGAGTTGTAGAAATCTATATGCGTATCTATATCTATATATTATAATGAAAATAAAATGTTTCTTGCCACCCGGCATTCTCTCGAAGCATCATTTTTATGATTTCCTGCTCATTTCCTTTAATATAAACCCACTTACCATTTTGGTAATAAGAATAACCATTAGTTTTTTTTTAAAAATGATTAAATGAATGTTTTTTGTTCTTTTTCCTATATTGATTATTTTGTTTTAGATTATACATTTAAATAATTAATTATTTAACATATTAAAATAAATAAATAAATAAACTAACAAACTTTTATTTTTGATGCATGAAAAAGAACTAAAAATTGTAATAGCTTATAAATTAAAAATATGATTAAAAATCTTTATATTCTAATAAATAAAACCCTCGAGTCACATATCATTATCGTATTAAGTTTATAATTTTCAATCATTTTTATAATTACAAATTTAAATATTATTGTTTATTATTATGAAAAATAGTTAAAAACCTAATTAAAAGATTCTATCTTTTTAATCGAGATGGCTAATAAATAAAACATTTATTGTTTATTTTTTCTTGTAAAATACATTTACTAATGTATTTACTTTTAAGTTCATCATTCTTAAAAAGTAAATAGTCATTGGTATACCCATGTATTAAACCAGTTTCAAAATAAACTGTGTGTAACTTGGTTTTGGCATTAGTGGACATGGATATCCTACTGCACCTATCACTCGTCCCCATGGGCTATT
Organism: Centrapalus pauciflorus; assembly: GCA_020465985.1. Lineage (NCBI taxonomy): Eukaryota > Viridiplantae > Streptophyta > Magnoliopsida > Asterales > Asteraceae > Centrapalus > Centrapalus pauciflorus. Next base: position 495,512 of record JAANYP010000597.1, on the reverse strand, counting down.
TTTACCCAGCAGGGTCCCACAGGCCACAGTTATGGTACACCTTCAGGTTTTAACTTTTCGGAAAATTAATCGGTAGTTTTATACGAATAAAAATGAAATATTTAATAATTGAAACGTACAAACACATTTATATTAATAGTTTATCCATCATGGGAAAATACTTCAAGTTACAAAACAAATATCATACATGTAAACATATATAATATGTTACTGTTTCAAACTCCATGCATTTATTTATTTAAACCAATATTTTGAAATTATGTTTTAATAGTTTTTAAGAGTTTTATAGAAGTTTTTAGGGTTTATTATTAAAAAAAACCAACATGTTTTCACGTTTTTTGCGTTTTCGTCCCTCCATGTTATTTTTTTCCATTAAAAACCTTAAGTTATTCTTTTCTTATTGGTTCAGTGAAATTTGGACATTAGAAACCGGGTTCTAATATCCAAATTTCACTAAACCAATCAGAAAAGAATAACTTAAGGTTTTTTATGGAAAAAAATAACATGGATGGACGAAAACGCAAAAAATATGAATACATGTTTGTTTTTTTCATAATTTGTTAAAAAAACTATATATTTTTGTTTGGAAAGAAAAAGCAGAGCTTCTAAATAAAAGTTTTTCTCTAAAACACTAGTAGATATAGCGTGTGAAATCCTATTAATTATAAATTACTATTTTTAATTAATATTAATGTCATTTTATGTAATTTAATATTAAATGTTATAACTACAGTTATTTTTATCAAATACATTTATAAAACAAAAAGCTCCAACTCTATTAACAAGTTTTAACTCTTAGAAGCTCTAGCTATTAAAAATTTACCTCTTTTAAAAACACAAAACTACAACTAGTTTTGTCAAACATACCTAAAGGGTTGTGGGTTTTTTTTCTACCAATTGGAACCCTCCCTTCACCACCCCCATGCGGATGGTCTACAGGTTCATAACTACTCTTCTTACTACAGGGCGCTTACCTAGCCAACGCTTAGATCCGGCTCTACCCAAACTTTTCTGGTTCACCCCAACATTCTAAAAAATATCCAATATATACAATTCATGTTTATCAACGTACCTATAAGACTTCAGCATATCAAGCGTACCCTGTTGTGAATGATCATTCATATATATATATATATATATATATATATATATATATATATATATATATATATATATAGGGAGGTTTAATGAAAAACCATAATGCACCTGAAAACTTGTGAAAACCGCACTGCACCACTACAAATGTATCAAATTCCCCGCGTGATGCATCAAAATCCCGCGTTATGCATCAAATTTCCCGCGTGATGCATCAAATTTCCCGCGTGATGCATCAAAATCCCGCGTGATGCATCACCTTATTTACGATCATGCCACCACGTTTTTCATGAAATGCACCAAAATCGGACGGTATGCGTAGGTTTCCATGGTTTTCACGTGCATAATGGTTTTCCATTGAACCCACCCCTCTATATATATATATATATATATATATATATATATATATATATATATATATATATATATATAGCGTAGACATGTATATGTATAGGATAACATTATAAGAATTTTTATCAAAAGTAGCAACATCAAAATTCAAAAAATAAATATTGTGAATGGTAATAAAAGATTACCTAGTCCAAAAACTAAATCTAGAAATTAAATTAATATTAATTTCTAGGCTACTAAAAAAACTCATTATGTAGCAAACCAGAATATACCACTCGTAAATTTTTTTTTTTTAACATGTTTTAGTTTAACATTGTAAAGATGATATATAATTTTTACCCTCATTTACACATTTTAAGTGCTCGAAATCATGTATCATATAAATGCACATTCATAAGATGAAAATTTATATAAGTGTAAGTTCACATCATTTTTAAAGAGTTGATAGATGTGAAATTTATATATCATCATACTATAATCTTTTATTTTGCCCTTTTATTTTAGGGAAAATTTCGCAAAAAACTATCAAACTATAAGTTTTTTTTCGATTAAGTCCCTTGATCAATTTTTTTGTCTGATAAGTCCCTTAACTATATAAAAATCACGAATTTGGTGTTTTTTTTCAAGAAAATTTACCGGTGACCTGTTAAGCAGGTTGCAATTGCTAACGTGGATTTTTTAAATCTATGATTTTTTCGATTAACTCCCCTAACTAAATTATTTTTTCTTATAAATCCATTAACTAAATTATCTTGTCTTATAAATTCATCAACTAATTTTTTTGCCACATAAATCCCTTATATTGATAAAACTCATGTTATTTGTTGTTTATCAATTTAAGTGATTGTTCAATTGACACTCACGTCACACATACGTGGATGCAAAAAAATAAAACAAAATGATAAATCAAAACGATCATTTTTATTGTTTAACGTTTAGTCGGGATGAACAAGTTAAATATATTTAAAAATTGTGGTCTAGACAAACATATGATCAAAATAATCATCATTTATGTTTTTATATCAAACCAACTTATGTTATCCAGAATAAACGGACTTTTAAAAAAATTTATTATTTTCAAACAACCATTGTCGTTTTGAAAAAATATTATTTTCAAACCAACTTATTTTGGTCTTGACAAACATGGCATGCTCTGTCATTTATATTAACATCATCGTTTTTAAAAGTTTAAAAAAAATTGTTTTATTTTATCGAAAAGTTGAAAGTTTTAAATAGTTCCGAGACTCATCAAGAAAAAAAAATGAAATGGGGACTTAATCGAAAAAAAATTTATACTTTAATGGTTTTTGCAAAATAGGTTTAAGCATGTTAACCTGTTATAACAGGTTAACTGACCATTTTAAAAGGTTTAAGCAGTTTGGGGACTTATCAGATTTAAAAAATGAATCGGGGACTTAATCGAAAAAAAATTGTACTTTGATGGTTTATTGCATAATTTTCCCTTTATTTTAATAATTTTTTGTTTAGTCTTTTATTATTACAACATTTTCTTACACACTTAAAATTATGATTTTAATTATTTATGTTTGGAGTTGTCTTTTGGACCTATTATGTTATGTTTAATTGTATAAAAAAGACTTTATTATTCAAATGCACAATACAAAATTTTAATAAAAATAATTTTATAATTAAAATGTAACTATTTAATATTTAATTTTTTTTATTAAATATGATCATGTATAACATTGAACATTAGTATTATAACGTTGACAAACCCTAATCGATGTATTAGAGACATTAGCGTTATAAATTTATTTGATTTGATCGTAAAATCAACAAAATAAATTGACGATAAAAGCTAATCAATATCAAAATTTTAAATTATAGTTATGTATATTTAATTAATTAATTCTGGTTCCGAGCGATTTAATAAGGCATTGTTGTAATTTTAGCATTGCAAAATCTAGTAAATCAATGATAATAATCAACTAACAGTATCATTTGTCTTGATTCTTGAATCTATATCAGCTTTTCAATTTCATTTTTCGATCCTGATTTAGTTGTGTTTCGTTATCTGAATTGTTTGAAAAGTATTTATATTTTTATTTTTTATATTTATTAATATGTTATGTCCCGCAGCAATGCACGAGTGTTCAATAACTCGTTACGTATAATATAGAAAACTAACAATGGGTTAGAAATTAAAAAGTAGAAATTAGAAATTAGAATCATGCGAGATGGGACACCACCCGCTTGTATAAAAACATGGCTCAAATTTATGGTTTCAATGATAGAAATGATATTAATGTGTTATTTGGTAAAAGAGGATCAAATAAATTAGCATTCAAAGCTATTAATGATTTTCGAGTACAAGTAATATATGATATTTTTCTATCAGAAATAATGACATGTAATAACTTACCCATGTGTAACATCCCTAATTTGAGCCTGGTACATGGATTTAATTTATTGGCTCATTTATTTTATTATTATTGCATGTTCCAATTAAATTCCATTTCGTGGATTTAACGTGTCAAGATTGAGTGATACGTGTCTCCGAGTTAGTAATTAGCGGATTAATTATCTCCTTGAGATCGTGGATTTAATTGGGTCCTAATGATATAAATTGTGAAAAAGTGATATCGGGTTCGGATTTAATGGGTTCGGGATCGGAAAAAGGATAAGACGTGCATATATTGAGCCTCTTTTATTCTCTTCCCTTATCCCCTTTCATTTCCTTCTTATCTCAAAACCTAGAGAAAACCCAAAAGGGTGTGAGTGTGTGCGTTTGTGTGGAGCTCCAGCTAGAAGGAAGCCAAGTTGAAATTGAGTGCAGGAATTTGTGTTGTTCATCTTCTTCTTGTGCCTTGAAGGTGTTTGAGGTAAGGATTATGAGTTTTGGTGACTAAATCATGAGACATGTATGTGTTATATGTAGGATTTGCTTCTAATCTAGTATGGGTCGAATTCATGTGGATTCATATGTATTTTCCCTGCTGAAATTAAGTGTGGAAGGGTTAAAACCCCTTGGTTCGGCCATGGTTATCGAAGAGCAAGTCTGGGAACAGGTACCTGGTCGCGGCGCGACGCGCAGGGGGCCGCGGCGCGACGCGCAGATGGCTTGAGGCGCGGCGCGACTGCAGGGGGGCGCGGCGCGTAAATCAATCTGTTAGAGAAGTTTGGTTTGGTCTTTATAGGAGAGTCTCGGGTCGTGGCTATTTCGAATTCCTTCGGGACAGTATCGGGATGAGTTATATGGGTTTTTGGGGTTTTGATGAGAGTTTCGGGAAGGGATTCGGGGAACGGTTGTCTGTCCGGGATTGTGTTTCGGTTTATATTGATTGTGATAGTTGTGTTTGATTGAATTGCGTAGCTATCGAGCTTGTGTTAATGTGTGAGACCCGTGATGTGTACAGGTGCTAGCCGATCGCGTGCCGATCCGCATTTAGAGTTCCGGGTTTCGAATCAAGTTTCGGGTAGTCGGTGAGTACTCGAGTTCTTTTCAAACGCACGTGCATTCTTTCGAGTCGTCTATGTGGTTGTGATATATATGTGTATGAGACTGTGATAGCGCGCAGGTATGAGCTTCTCTACCCTATACGTGCTATATGTGTTTGAATTGCAGGTGTCCGCGATATGTAATCGTGCAGGCTGACTGTCCCTAACCAGTCACGAGATATGAGGCTGTATATATACGGCAGTGATATTTCCAGGTCGCTCCTGTGCCTATTGAGTAGCTAACCGCTGCTGTGTGCGGCCTGTTAGCTGGGGAACGGCGTCCCCTTTTGAGCAGAGATATGTGCTATGCATCGAGTTGCATATGTATGCTGAGATATATGTGTTGTGTATGTTATATGTGCTTACCTGCAGTGTCTAACCCTCGCATACTCACGAGCTGTCCAGCTTATGTTTTCGAGTTTTCTGTGTGTCAGACAGCCGTGTAGTAGGATCGCAGCAGCAGCAGCAGCCGTCAAAGTAGAGACCGTGGCAGTTCCGAGTTTAAGTGTGTGGTTGTCTTTTGAGATTAGACTTCGGAACCATTATCTGTATTCTGTATCTGAATTCAGTTGTGTTTATATATCAGTATCAGAATATGACATGATGTATGACTCCTGTGTTAAAGTTTTAATTAATAGTGTTCTCCGCTAATCCTGTGACATGTGCATTATGAGATGATTGCGTTATTGCCACCTGTGTATTGTATTGACGTGGCATTTGTGTGAGAATTGTGGGTGTTACAGCTTGGTATCAAAGCTTGTGGTTTCAGTATTGAGTATCAGTGGATGCTTGAGCTCTTACCGTGTTCAGATCCGTGGGATTCTTCCCTGAGACTGAGTTTAGCGGAATTAACTGACCTAGCTTATTGTATAACGCTGGGTGATCGATCTGTTATCTTACCTTTGTGATATGTGCAGGTAGTTATGGCAGATAATGGCGAGGGGTCGAGGCCAGAGAGACCAGCGGGAGATGAGTATGTCCGCCGGTCAGAGATGTTATCAGTATTGACTGAGTTCTACAGAGAGAGGGATAGAGAGAGAGAGCAGCAGAGACAGAGATCTGATCCGCCGCCAGTGACTAGTGTTGAGACATGGGTTGGGGCATCTTCTTCTTCTGCTCCGCGAGGTGGGTCCTTTAAGGACTTTATGGCGGGAGCCCCACCTCAGTTTTGAGGCGGTGGTGAGCCGGGTGCGGCTATGGCTTGGGAGAGAGAGATAGAGGCGGCATTCCGAGTTGCCCATGTCGACCCTCGTGATATGGTCGGCTATGCAGCTTATCAGCTAAAGGGAGGGGCTTCATAGTGGTGGAAGTCCATTGAGTCATCCATGACTACAGCCGCAGCTTATGCTATGACATGGGATCAGTTCCGTGCTATCTTCGAGCTTCAGTATATTCCCCGGGATGAGCGCCGGGAGATGGAGCGTCGTTTCTTGCACCTCCAGCAGGGTAGCATGTCGGTTCAGCAGTATGTGGACCGCTTTAATGAGTATGCTCAGTTTACACCTCAACACGTGGATACAGAGGTTCGTAAGGCTGATGCCTTCATTGATGGTTTACGGTCGGACATTCGGGAGTTCGTTGGACTTCATGACACCCTGACATTTGCGAGAGCCCTGGAGTTGGCTCGTGCTAGAGAGAGAGAGATCGAGAGGCAGAGAGGCCAGCCTCCATCCCAGAGACAGAGGATAGGGACGTCTGAGCAGTCCCAGAGTCACTACCGAGAGCCCCAGGACTTTCAGAGAGAGAGGCAGCCTGAGCAGCAGCAAGTTCAGGGGCAGGGTTCTGGATTTCGCAGAGATAGAGACAGGGGCAGAGATCGTAGGTCCAGGAGGTCTGGGCAGTATCAGGGGTCGGGGACAGCCAGTCAGAGTCAGGGGCAGACTTCCCAATACAGTGCTCCTAGCCAGAGTCAGAGCAGCGTGGGGCAGGGGTCCCAGCCGTCAGGGAGCCGGGCAGACAGTTCAGCCGGAGAGAGAGACTGTCCGAGGTGTCGCCGTCGCCATTCCGGTCCTTGTACGTCAGAGCAGCCCAGATGTTATCGCTGTGGTCAGTATGGCCACACTTCATTTACATGTACTTCGAGGGATTCCCTGTGCTTCCGCTGTGGGAGGCCAGGTCATATTGTGAGAGACTGCCCAGATGCGCCGCCTGCCGTACAGGGAGCGAGTACCAGCAGCGCCAGAGCTGAGCCATCATCTTCGAGCCGCCGTGAGTCAGCACCCAGAGGCAGGGATAGAGTATTTCAGGCTACAGCAGAGGAGGCCCGCGAGTCTACCGATGTGGTATCTGGTACGTACATTCTGAACGGTCTTAGTGCTCTTATTTTGTTTGATTCTGGAGCAGATCGCTCGTATGTGTCTGTTGTGTTCTGTGCATATTTTTCTGTTCCTCCTACTGTTTTATCTGTGCCGTTAGTTGTTGAGAGGGTAGATGGTAGTACTGCTTTAGTGAGTCGGGTGTACAGAGATTGTGTCCTTGAGATAGATGCTCACAGGTTTTTGATCGATCTACTGCCGATAGAGATCAGCAGTTTCGATGTGATAGTGGGTATGGATTGGATGACAGCCAGGCAGGCCGATATTTTGTGTGCGAAGAAGATGATCCGGATACCCATTTCAGACAATGAGACGGTGACAGTATATGGCGAGAGGCGCCGAGGCGAGATCGGTATTGTTTCGATGGCCCGAGCTCAGAGGTATGTTGCGAAGGGATGTGAGACCTTTCTGGCTTATGTTGTTGACGCCAGATTAGAGAAGAAGACCCTAGTGGATATACCTGTAGTTCGAGAGTTCCCTGAGGTATTCCCAGAGGAGTTGCCTGGGTTACCGCCAGATCGTCAGGTCGAGTTCCGTATCGACCTTATTCCTGGAGCGGTGCCTATTAGAAGACGCCTTATAGGCTGGCACCTACCGAGATGAGAGAGATGATGTCGCAGCTTCAGGAGTTGCTTGATCGTGGATTCATCCGTCCGAGTTCGTCCCCGTGGGGAGCTCCAGTGCTGTTTGTGAAGAAGAAGGACGGTTCTATGCGGATGTGTATTGACTATCGAGAGTTGAATAAAGTGACGGTGAAGAACCGTTATCCGCTTCCACGTATTGACGATCTGTTCGATCAGTTTCAGGGTTCGAGCTTCTTTTCGAAGATTGATTTGAGATCAGGGTATCATCAGCTGAGAGTCAGAGATGAGGACGTACCGAAGACTGCATTCCGGACGAGATACGGCCATTACGAGTTCCTAGTCATGCCTTTCAGACTGACTAACGCACCCGCGGCATTCATGGATTTGATGAACAGGGTGTGTAGATCTATGTTGGATCGATTTGTGATAGTGTTCATCGACGACATCTTGATATATTCGAAGAGTGCCGAGGACCACGAGCAGCACTTGCGAGAGGTTTTGACCGTGCTGCGAGCGGAGCGACTGTTTGCGAAGTTCTCCAAGTGCGAGTTCTGGTTGCGCGAGGTCCAGTTTTTGGGACATGTTGTGAGCGCCGAGGGTATTTCAGTGGATCCGGCGAAGATTGAGGCCGTTATGAGTTGGGAGCCGCCGAAGACCGTGCCTGAGATTCGTAGCTTTCTGGGATTAGCCGGGTATTACCGCCGCTTCATTCAGGACTTTTCGAGGATTTCCAGGCCGTTGACGAGATTGACACGGCAGTCCGTTCCCTTCGTGTGGTCCGATGAGCAGGAGTCGGCCTTCAGAGAGCTGAAGTCCCGGTTGTGTCAGGCTCCGGTGTTAGCATTGCCCGAGGGTACAGAGGATTTTGTGGTCTACTGTGATGCGTCAGGTACCGGTTTGGGATGCGTTATGATGCATCGAGGCAAAGTGATAGCGTATGCGTCGCGACAGCTGAAGACCTATGAGGAGAATCATACCGTGCATGACCTCGAGTTAGATGCGATAGTGTTCGCTCTGAAGATATGGCGTCATTATTTGTATGGTTCGCGATTTGTAGTTTATACCGATCATAAGAGTCTTCAGTATCTGTTTAGTCGGAAAGAGTTGAATATGAGACAGCGGCGCAGCCTCGAGTTACTGAAAGATTGCGACTGCGAGATCCAGTATCATCCGAGTAGGGCCAATGTGGTGGCCGATGCGTTGAGCCGTAAGGCGTGCGGTCAGACAGTGGTTTCCCGAGCAGCGAGGCTCGAGGTCACATCGACTCTTGTGGAGAGTCTGAGGCATGCTCAGTTTGAGGGATTGCGAGCAGAGAATGTGAAGAGAGAGTGGCTTGCGGGACAGCTTGAGATGTTGAGTAGAGATAGCAGAGGTTTGTGGGCATTTCATGACCGAGTCTGGGTTCCGAGAGTCGGGAATCTGCGGCAGCTGATTTTAGATGAGTCGCACCGATCAAGGTTATCTATCCACCCCGAGAGCACCAAAATGTATAGAGATCTGCGCGAGTTTTATTGGTGGCCAGGGATGAAGAGAGATGTGGGCCGATATGTCGAGGAGTGCATGACCTGTCTGCGTGTTAAGGCCGAGCATCAGAAGCCTCACGGGCATTTGCAGCCTTTAGAGATCCCAGAGTGGAAGTGGTATCATATCACGATGGACTTCATCGTTAGACTTCCGCGCACCGTTCGAGGCAATGATATGATCTGGGTGATTGTGGATCGGTTGACTAAGAGTGCTCATTTCTTGGCGGTGAGAGGCACCATCACTATGGATCAGTTGGCTCGGTTGTACATCAGTGAGATAGTGTCGAGGCACGGCGCTCCGATGTCGATCACGTCTGATAGAGATGCACGGTTTACTTCGAGGTTCTGGCAGAGCTTTCAGCGCGAGTTGGGAACGAGAGTCCAGTTGAGTACAGCGTACAGACCTCAGACAGACGGGCAGACAGAGCGGACGAATCAGACTCTCGAGGATATGCTCCGAGCTTGTGCGATTGATTTCAGTGGTAGTTGGGACGTTCACTTGCCGTTAGTCGAGTTTGCGTACAACAACAGCTACCATTCCTCCATCAAGATGGCTCCGTTCGAGGCACTGTATGGGCGTAAGTGCCTAACCCCGGTGTGTTGGGGCGAGGTCGACGAGCGACCTATCAGTGGGCCTGAGTTATTACAGGAGACGAGCGATAAAGTGGCAGTTATCCGCGAGCATATGAGAGTAGCACAGAGCCGGCAAAAGAGTTATGCCGATCGTCGTTTGACCGAGCTCGAGTTCAGTGTTGGAGACCGCGTCATGCTGAAAGTATCGCCGTGGAAGGGAGTTATCAGATTCAGACATCGAGGTAAGCTGAGTCCGCGGTACATCGGTCCGTTCGAGATCATCGCCAGAGTCCGAGATCAGGCTTATAGGTTGAGACTGCCTCCCGAGCTAGCCGGAGTCCACGATACATTTCATGTGAGCCACCTGAGGAAATGTCTGGCCAAAGACGATCAGTTTGTGCCGTTATCTGAGATTACCGTGGACGATCATCTGAGATATGTCGAGCAGCCTGAGGCGATTACCGACCGTAAGGTGAAGAGGTTGCGAAATAAAGAGATCGCGCTAGTACTCGTTCAGTGGAGGCATCATAAGGGTACTAGTGCCACCTGGGAGCCCGAGGCCGAGATGAGGGGCCGTTATCCGCAGCTGTTCCAGAATCCGAGCTAGATTCCGGGACGGAATCTTTTTAAGAGTAGAGGATTTGTAACATCCCTAATTTGAGCCTGGTACGTGGATTTAATTTATTGGCTCATTTATTTTATTATTATTGCGTGTTCCAATTAAATTCCATTTCGTGGATTTAACGTGTCAAGATTGAGTGATACGTGTCTCCGAGTTAGTAATTAGCGGATTAATTATCTCCTTGAGATCGTGGATTTAATTGGGTCCTAATGATATAAATTGTGAAAAAGTGATATCGGGTTCGGATTTAATGGGTTCGGGACCGGAAAAAGGATAAGACGTGCATATATTGAGCCTCTTTTATTCTCTTCCATTATCCCCTTTCATTTCCTTCTTATCTCAAAACCTAGAGAAAACCCAAAAGGGTGTGAGTGTGTGTGTTTGTGTGGAGCTCCAGCTAGAAGGAAGCCAAGTTGAAATTGAGTGCAGGAATTTGTGTTGTTCATCTTCTTCTTGTGCCTTGAAGGTGTTTGAGGTAAGGATTATGAGTTTTGGTGACTAAATCATGAGACATGTATGTGTTATATGTAGGATTTGCTTCTAATCTAGTATGGGTCGAATTCATGTGGATTCATATGTATTTTCCCTGCTGAAATTAAGTGTGGAAGGGTTAAAACCCCTTGGTTCGGCCATGGTTATCGAAGAGCAAGTCTGGGAACAGGTACCTGGTCGCGGCGCGACGCGCAGGGGGCCGCGGCGCGACGCGCAGAGGGCTTGAGGCGCGGCGCGACTGCAGGGGGGCGCGGCGCGTAAATCAATCTGTTAGAGAAGTTTGGTTTGGTCTTTATAGGAGAGTCTCGGGTCGTGGCTATTTCGAATTCCTTCGGGACAGTATCGGGATGAGTTATATGGGTTTTTGGGGTTTTGATGAGAGTTTCGGGAAGGGATTCGGGGAACGGTTGTCTGTCCGGGATTGTGTTTCGGTTTATATTGATTGTGATAGTTGTGTTTGATTGAATTGCGTAGCTATCGAGCTTGTGTTAATGTGTGAGACCCGTGATGTGTACAGGTCTTAGCCGATCGCGTGTCGAGCCGCATTGAGAGTTCCGGGTTTCGAATCAAGTTTCGGGTAGTCGGTGAGTACTCGAGTTCTTTTCAAACGCACGTGCATTCTTTCGAGTCGTCTATGTGGTTGTGATATATATGTGTATGAGACTGTGATAGCGCGCAGGTATGAGCTTCTCTACCCTATACGTGCTATATGTGTTTGAATTGCAGGTGTCCGCGATATGTAATCGCGCAGGCTGACTGTCCCTAACCAGTCACGAGATATGAGGCTGTATATATACGGCAGTGATATTGCCAGGTCGCTCCTGTGCCTATTGAGTAGCTAACCGCTGCTGTGTGCGGCCTGTTAGCTGGGGAACGGCGTCCCCTTTTGAGCAGAGATATGTGTTATGCATCGAGTTGCATATGTATGCTAAGATATATGTGTTGTGTATGTTATATGTGCTTACCTGCAGTGTCTAACCCTCGCGTACTCACGAGCTGTCCAGCTTATGTTTTCGAGTTTTCTGTGTGTCAGACAGCCGTGTAGTAGGATCGCAGCAGCAGCAGCCGTCAAAGTAGAGACCGTGGCAGTTCCGAGTTTATGTGTGTGGTTGTCTTTTGATATTAGACTTCGGAACCATTATCTGTATTCTGTATCTGAATTCAGTTGTGTTTATATATTAGTATCAGAATATGACATGATGTATGACTCCTGTGTTAAAGTTTTAATTAATAGTGTTCTCCGCTAATCCTGTGACATGTGCATTATGAGATGATTGCGTTATTGCCACCTGTGTATTGTATTGACGTGACATTTGTGTGAGAATTGTGGGTGTTACACCATGTAATTTTAACAATGTTTTAATTTATAAATATACTTTTTATACACATTTAATAATCACATTTTAAATTATACTTCAGTCAGATATATTTAGTTGGTTTGATAAACTACTTAATTGAAACAAATAAGAAACATAATCACTAAATGTATACAGAAATGAATTTTTGATTACGAAATGTGTACAAAATTAAAGTATAATTACTAGATGCATATAAAAGTAAGAAACAATACTTGGATAACTTTGTGTTGTCATTTAAAGGAGTTGAAAAATTAAGACAATGTTTGTTTACTTATTAATGGAATCATTAAGAGGTCCTTTTACATTAGAATGACTTCATAATGATTCCATTAAGAGGTAAACAAACAACCCCTAAGAAGGCATGACTTCAAACCTTACAATGTCAATATGAACTTTTACAAGTGGGGTCTTTTGAAGCTTTTAAAGTCATATAATATTAGATGAGTTTATAGACAAATCAATTGAAAAATATGGTGAAAAGATATAAATCACATCAGAGTGGAGAAGATTTTAAGGCTTCTTATAGGACGATAGGAGCATTTTGTAATGACAATTGAAGAAGCTCATGATTTATTAACAAATAATCATCGATGGTTTATTTGTATGTTACGAGCTCATAAACAACTAGTGAACAAGAAACGTGTCGACAAACCATTCGAACAAGTATTTTAAAGTCAAGTATCAATAAAAGGCAAACAATTTTTGCAACAAGTAGTGATCATGGTTTGGGAGGATAAGGATGTGATGGGTTTCACTACAACAAATAAGCCATTTCAATAACTCGTATGGAGGAAAAGTTAGTCAAAACTCCAATCGAGACAAATTTTATTCTAGTTGTCAGTAATTCTTAAATTATAAAGGTCATATACATGGTAAAGGAAGGTATTGTAAATCCATTGTTCAACGTACTTATGTAAAAGATATGTGTTATGCTTCTAAGTGTGAAAACCAGGATTACAACTGGTTTGTTAATATGTATAAAGGCAAACAAACGACACGTTACATAAAAGAAGGTTATATAGAATTAAAGATGGAAACATTGCTTTCTTAATGGTTACTCAAATGTTGTTTAATTGTTGAATATGCAAGAAGAGTTTTTTGGTCGTCCCTAAATACTTTGTAATTTTAATAATTTTTCATTAAAACGGTGAACGTGATAGAATATAAAAAGACATTATATGTTTTTTTTTTGAATGGTGGATTTTAAATAAAAAAAAAACTAGCAATGCGTTTGAAGAAGATTTATAATAAGATAGAAGTAGCAAATTCACCCTTTTATTTCTACTTATATGATAGACCAAAAAATAAGACCGAGTCAAAATTTTGTCCAAGAGTACGGACTTCTTGTGTTTTATCTTGCAAAATGATATTGTCATTCCCGAAATTTCATAGACATCACACCACCAAAAAGAATAAATGGAAGCGTTCAAAAATTTCTTCTAAATGTCAAGCAAAAAGACATTCTTTGATGTGTTAACATAAAGTCACATATAAATAAATAAATAAATCAATTTAGAATTATAATTAAATAAGGTTATTTTTATAAACTAAAACTACTTCCAAAAGTCACATGAAGTAGTTTATAGTTTAGAGCTTATGAATTTAATAGGATTTTTAAATAAAAGTCGGTCAAACGCAACTTATTTATAACAAAGAGTTTGATTTTAAAACGATAAACTTAAACTTTTATAATATCTTATAATTTGTATGCAAAGTAGACTATAAACATATCTAATAACACATAGATATAAACACTCATAAATAAGGATGAGAAAAAAGAAAACTTTATATCGAAAATGGGCATAAACCGATCGTTTATTTTTTAATCGGTTCTCGGTTTCTATAATTCTTATAATTCAGTTTTCAGTTCTGTTCAACGCGGTCTGATTTTCTACTTTTTCCGTAAGTAAAAGAAACAAGAACATTATCGGAACCGAACTAAACCAGTTCTTGATTTTTAATCTTGAACATTCTCGATTTCGGTCCAGTTCTAGAACCGAGCTTATACCCAACCCTAAATTACAAACGACGTACAAAAAAAAGATAATCCGAAATTAGAAAGTGGGAAAATTTTGAAAGGGTCGGGTCATTTGAATCGTGGAAATCGATGCGTCCCGTTATTTTGCATGCTTTGAAGTTTGAGGTGGAGGCTACTTACTATATATGACGTGCCTCTCTATGCCTTAACACCCCCCACGCTTATCATACGCACCCCCCCCCCCCCACCCACCGTACTCCTTCCTTCTTCCCTTCCTTCCGACATCACCTAAAATCTAGGGTTTCTCACTCAACCATCTTTTTCCTCCCAAATCCACCGCATTGCTCCTGTTCCTTCCCTCTCTCTATCTCCGATTTATCATTTTCCTCACCTTTTTTGCTTCAATTGGAGCTGTGATCGATCAACAATGGCGAAGACGAAACCTGGCAAGAAAGATGTGGATTCCTACACAATCAAAGGCACAAACAAAGTTGTTCGACGTATATATACTTTTTATCTTTATCTTTTTCTCTCTATCCGAATTATGCAGTGCGTGTGTTTAAGTTTACATGTATACGTGGATTTTTTTTATGTAGTTCTGTTTTTGGACTGTCATTGACTTGTTTGATTGCTAGGGATCTTCCAAACAGATGAGTTTGAAGTTTTATATGCTCAACTGAAATGGATTGTGTGGATAGTATACAAAAGTATATGTTTGTTGTGTATGGTTTAAGTGTTGATTTGTTTTGGAGTTTTGACTGTGGTTTGACTTGTTGTTTTTTTGCAGCTGGGGACTGTGTGTTGATGAGGCCGTCTGATTCGGATAAGCCTCCTTATGTGGCTCGTGTGGAGAAACTTGAAGCAGATCACAGGAACAATGTGAAGGTTAGGGTTAGGTGGTATTATCGTCCTGAAGAGTCGATTGGCGGAAGGAGGCAATTTCATGGTGTCAAGGAGCTTTTTTTGTCGGATCATTATGATATGCAGAGTGCTCATACGATTGAAGGGAAGTGTATAGTTCACTCGTTTAAGAACTATACGAAGCTCGACAATGTTGGTACTGAGGACTACTTCTGTCGCTTTGAATACAAAGCTGCAACTGGGGGTTTCACCCCTGATCGCGTTGCAGTGTGAGTCTTATTTTGGAAAGTTGTAGTCTTACATGTTATTTACTTATTTGAGTTTTGCATAAACTAACGCGGTGATCATTTTGGGTGGGATTATTTTCACATGAAGGTACTGCAAATGTGAAATGCCTTACAACCCAGATGACTTGATGGTTCAATGCGAAGGATGCAAGGACTGGTATTTATTATTTGACTATGTTGAAGTTCTCATGATGATAATGCTTTGTTCTAAATGAGTTCATTAACTTTTTTTTTTTTTTTAATAAATTGTGAGTTTTGAGGCGTATGAAGCTTGTTTAAAGGCTAAATGGCTAATGCCGTAATGCTAAGTTGTTGATAATAGTAATGATGCATGCTTCAAGTCTTTGTATACATAAAAGATGCATGGCAGGACTATTTTTGATTGGTTAAGTAGAGCTCTATTAATATCATGATGATATTATTGCCATACAAGAAAAGTTGACCTAAATTCTTAGGACGCAATTTCCATATACGTACATTACTGAATACTTGTAAGTTGTAACGGTTTCTATATTTAAACGTAAAAAAGTATTTGAAAGGGGAGCTGTTTGATTCAGTGACCTAGAAATTGGGATTCTTAATGTTTCCTAACGTTTTATATATAACTTACATAAATAAATAAAGAAAAGAATCATTTCCTTATACGATTCTGGGTCTGCATGAGAGTAATCGCCCTAATACAGTTGTCACTTCCTTGTCTTTGTAACTTTGAAAATATTTTTCTATCACTTCGCATTTTCATTTAAGCTTTACAAGTGACATATGCTTGACAAACTGCTTCTTGATCAGGGGATTTGATCTTTTGGTGTTCATGTTTTCAGTACTGGTGGCTACAAATGTCTGAAAGGGTTTTTCATATCATCATATGTTTTCCCAAATATTGCTCATTTGCTTTGGTATTTTAGCAAATCAATAATTGGTCATTAGATGGAGTTTTAATACTACTTAAGGAGGATGGCTGATAATCGAGTCAATTAAAGGTTGAATGGGAGCTGAGTTGGAGATTGGAGTGTGTTTGCTTGCATCCAACCATACCTAGACTTGACATCATCTGTGTAGACAAAAATAAAAAATAAAAAAAATCTGCACAGCTTCTTTTTTCCTGGTGCTGTTATTCTTGATGAAGATGATTCATGAGTTATGGGATCTGGTCCGGAGACAGGTGGCTGAATTAACGCCCTCATTCCTTCTAAGCTTGTTCCATTTCCCATCAGTCCTAGAATTTAGTAGAATTGTATTCCCTATCGCCACAAACTTAGGTCAAACATAATTTTAGCCCCCTTTTTTTTTTATACAAAACAACATTGATTGTTGTCTTGTATTTTTAGGTCTCTCATGATGTATTTTAGTGATGGTTTGGTGTCTGCACCTTATCCTCTCTTTACCAAAAATTTATTGTGATATTGTTCGATTGGTTCTAAAATTTACCTGATATCAATTTTTTTGTCTATTCATTGCCTCTAATATTACTATTATGTGTGGGCAACAAGCCAACAACAGAACTATAAGACCCCATTCCATGTGTCTAGTATTATGTCATGCATGCATATATATTTTTAAATAAATATCACAGTTCATGCTCCAAATTTTAAGATAAATATCACAGTTGAAAGTGGCAAGTCTTTTTGTTACAATTTAAGTTGTTGCTCTTGAAAAAGTCATGGTTGTCTCATGAAGATTTCTTTCAATTTTATCAGAAAGACAATCAAGGATTATCAGGTTATTACCTCATATACTATTCCTAACCTGGTTTGGGTTCACTTTCACATATAGGTAACAAAAGACAAGGGCTTCTTTTCTGTTTCTATAAATTTCATGGTACAGATCTCTATATATCTCCGTTTATATGGACTTTATTTTTCCTTCTCCTTTGCGGGAGTGAGACTATTAATTAGAAACAATTCAACAAATACATAAAAATCACTAGAAATCTATGATATTACGTTATTGACCATCAAGGTAGGGTGGTTGCCAAATGTTTAAAAGAATTTAAAGGTGGGTACCCTCTATGTCTTTCTGATGACTATTAATATTCGAACACATAAATATCATGCACATGCACATATAGTTATATCATACAATCTGTTTAGTTCCTTATATTAGCTAATTTCTTTGCATATCTTGTGTGATTTTTCTACTAGAATAACATGCCAATATCAAAGTTCTTTTTCAACTGCAACAAATATCTAAGTAATGTGCTTACATAAATCATATAGGTTTCATCCTTCTTGCATGGGTATGACAATTGAAGAAGCCAAGAAATTGGATCAGTTTTTGTGCTCAGATTGCTCTTCTGATGATGATGCCAAACGACCATTGAACTCTTTCCCGGTATCGCCATCTTCTGATGCAAAGGTGAGAATCCATTTAATCATGCTATTTGACAAAAGTGTTCATCTAGCACCTATTTCAACGGGAAGATTGAGCAGTAATTAATCCACAGATCTATTAAAAGCATTTTTCGGTTGCATCGACAGTAATGAAATTGCTTAATGATTTCATATTTTCATATGCTTCATACTCCCTTCAATGTGCATCAACCTTAAGTGAAGAAGGTTTGATTATTAGCCTGTGAGATGTTATACACACTCTCTTCCACAAAAGAAAAACCGGCGAGCTTGGTGTTACCATTGGCCTAGCCATAGACGCTCTCACTTTTCCTATAATGGGAATTTGATGTTATGTTCTAACCATTACCAAACTCAAGAGAACGTGTTCTACTAATCTTCATAAATTTGGGTTGATGCAATCAACCGTTTTTTCCTATCTGCTCTCCACATAGTTGATGGATTAGTGGTATAGAGGGGCTACCCTTGAGGATTTTTAACGTTTATCTATAGTTTTTGTGACTTATCTATGTAATAAAGTACACGCTGTTTGTTGGTTTGACTTCTCTTGCTTCTGCGAAGTCAAATTCATAATCAATGATAACTTTCTACTTTGATGTGTTCATAACAAGTTTTGGCTAACCTTGTTTGAGTAGAGTTCTTAATGGAGTTAAGTCTTCCAATAGAATTTAGTTCAATTCAGGTTATTGTTGTTTGAACTTCTGATCATTTTGTTGCCCATGAACTTGTACAATTTACATTTGTTGGTGCTATACGCCCCTCCCCCTCACCCATGACCAAACCCTTTATATATATGTATACAATGGTGTATACCCTAGAAAGAGGAATCTTTAAAGGTGCATAGACAATTGAAGGATGAGCTTTGTAAGTTGATATTATTAGCTTCCGTAGATCAAACATTCAATCCCTTTGAAATTTAAAAAGTCCGAGCTTTGTATTAAGGCCATCACTACGTTTGAACCTGAACAATATCGTGTTTCGTTAATCTTATCCTTTTCTTACGTGAACTGTCTACGTGATGAGTGCAGGTGGAGCCGAAGCGCAGAAAGCGATGACTGGTGAGGGAGGTAATCATTTTCTTGAGTTTTAGCTCCAAGCCTTTGTTGTTGTGGGGAAAAATTGTATAGTGCGAAGAGGAGTGTGGCTGCACAATCAATAAGCTTTTGTGTTATTTATTGTGTGAAATATACCCATCTATCTTTGCCTTGGTTACTGTTAGTGCTAGACTAGTGTTATTATCAGACTTTTGAGTAGAAGAATCGAAAAGTAAAACTTAGTGCAAGAGTCCATGCGACAAATTAAGCTTGAAATTAAAATCGGAACTCTTGTTATTTTCCTTTACTATTGTACTGGGAATCTGGGTTACAAATTAATCTATCCATTTACAGTACACATTATATACAAATTTTTTTTTTATGTATGTATATGTATACGTATACGTATCATATACAACTGTGGCTTGTTGATTGTTTTGTTTTGATGCCACAGTTGACTTGACCTAGGGTCGTGGTCCATACGATTTTAACTTGACCCGTTCACAATATGAGTAGTTGGTCCGAGTCTTGGGGGGTACACAAGACAACCTGTCTAAGGACCACCTTTTTACATGGTTTCGCTTTGATCATCGAAATGTGTATGGGTGCGTCTTCAATGTTTGATGTTGAATATGGGTCCAAATTCGAATGTGACTATTGTTGATTTCGAATTACGTATTGAGATCATGCTTTAAGAGTATGAATGTAATAGAAACTGCTAGTCTGCTAGATACCTTTTAAAAACGTTTCGTATAGAATAGAAAGGCCTTGGAGATGACTTGTTAAATGAAACTTTTTTCTTGCGGCATTGCTAGTTTCTAATATAGGTTACACTCTGTTCTCGCATTAGAAAAGAAGAGAATAGAAAGAAATATGGAAGAAAGAAAGAAAAGAGAATGAAAAAAATATTTATGTTCTTGAAGAGGGTGGAAAGAAAATAAAAAAAAATTTATTTACTTGTATTCCATATTTAGGAAGAAACTTTTGAAAAGAAAACATTTCATACTTTCTTTCATCTTCTCATGCTTTCTTTTCTTAAAAGAACACAATTTTTCTTTTATTTTCTCTTACGTTCTTTTCTTTCCTTCGTTTAAATTCGTTCGAGAATAGAGGGTTAGAGTTTTGCTATATCATATAAACATTTTTAACTCACTTTTCGAGCTTTTTTTTTTTTTTTGGATGTTGGATATTGAAGTTGATGGAAGAAGTTGAACCTGGTAATGTTAGAGGTCGAGTAACTCTATAAAAGCTAAATTTAATTGCAACCATAAATATATTTATATAAATAAATACGTAAATGAGATTTGAAAAGTTGAAGATATATGTATATTAAGATGAGTAGATATTGAAACGTAAATGGGTGTGCGTTGGATGTTGAATAAGCATCCAAATGGCGCCATCTGTTTCGATTTACACCCAAAAAGCACTTTCACCTTCTTTTTGTGGGTTTGGTAAATTTGTGATGCAAGTCACGTAAAGTGCTTCGTGTCATTTTTGCTTTTCTTTCTAAAAGCTACAAACCAATACATAATTTGAGAACCCTAAAAATAAATATGAAGAAATTAAAAAGCATTATGAGTTTATGGGCTGTTTGGTAGAGAGATTTGAGGGGAGAGAATTGTGTTTTCTCTTGTTTGGGAGAAATGCTCTCAATTTTTTGGTGGAGAATTGAATTCTTCTTTGGAAATTGTTTGAAGGCTAAATATGAAGAAATGCAATTCCCTCTATTTGGTAGAGAAATGGTGAGAATTGACGGTCTTGTGTCTCTACTCTACCCGGGCCATCATTTCTTCTCTTTATTTCTCTGTTGATACCAAACAATATATACAATTTCAGTTCTCCACCAATTTTCATTTCTCCCCAATTACATTTCTCCCCCATTTCCATTTCTTCTCATTTATTTTCTATGTACCAAATACAACCTTAGATGGTGAAAGTAAGTCTGAAGTCTTTACTTGGGGCAAATGAGTAATTTAGAAGTAAGAGTAGATTAGTTTGTCATTCTAAAAAAAAGATAAATAACAAATTTAATATTCTCTTAAATTTTTTAATCGACTAACTAAAATATTCTTACTCTTGTAATCTCTCAATTAGTCATTAAACTCTTACTCTTATAATCTCTCAATTAATCATTAAAACTCCGAAAACTAAATACATTGAAATAGAATCGATTTCAAAAATATCTCATGATAGTTACCTTGTTTTTCTAATTGTAGTAAACAAAATACGAATACTCATATAACTTTTATACAAATTTTATAATCTTGCACATGCAATATTTAAATATTAATATTTTTAAAGTATACATATGCCAACGAGTATGAATATATGAATTTTTCAATATTCAAAGATGTTGGGAATTCGTATCGTTTTTCATAAAAACATAAACATCAATCTGATTAACGCACAGCGGAAGCTTTTAAAATCACGAATTCCGTACACGGATCATCAAGTAAAACATAAGATAAGTAAATATGAAAGCATATAAATCATACCTTTGTATTCGATGACAGGAACACACGAATGAGATGCTCTCAGTATCCACCGGTGATGACACGATCGAGCGGCGCCAAGTATGCAATCAAACACACGAAAAAACAGGAAAACCAAACACGATTGTGTATTTGATACGACCGAAGCACCACAACACACACAACTGTGTGTGTGTGTGCGCCGCAAAGACTCTTCCACACTAGGTCACATCTTTTTTTCATATATATATATATATCACTATCTATCTATATATATATATATATATATATATATATATATATATATATATATTTGGGCCGTGTATATATATATATTATTAATATTATTATTATTAAGAGTTTTAGTTTTAATCAAACTCTAATATAATAATATAATATATATCTTAATAATTATCTTTATTATTTAAACCTTATATAATTATCTCTATAATTATATATCTATTAAATAATATTTATCTTTTATATATTATCTAATAATATATAAATGACTAGATAATTATTTATAATTATCTCTTATTTATTTGTTTATAATTATCCATCCAATTATCTAATAATAGATGATAATTCTAATTCAAATAAATCAATCTTTTATTTAATATCCAATAATAAATAAAAGACCAGATAACTATTTATTTAATTATCATCGAATGACAATTAAATCACTTACAATATCTTATATTGTACTTTTAGTCCCCGTACCTTTTGAGATATAATTAATCACACATTAATTTAATCTCAATGATCATTTCGTGTCATAAACAATATCCAATATCATTTATTTAATTAGTTTAATTGCATCTGCTCATTTGTGCTCATCGGTGTGACCCTCAAGTGTTTTATGAAATCAGTCATGATGCAGTAGTAATGTTATCTTTACACACTAAATACTAACAAAAGAAATCTAGCAATACTTGATGATATTCATTTTTATCTACATTTTCAACATAACAATTTGTAAACCCAGTGGATAGTAAACCTCATAGTCAGACAACTCAAACAGATAAATAAACAGCTAACTTATTTAATTGTTTTATATTTAATATAGAACTGTTATGTTTTTCTGTAATAACTTTTGATATTACGTTTTATACAAATTAAATGTATCATTATGATCGTATTGTTTTGATCTAAATCTGATAAAAAAAATATCACTGTCAAAACCATTTCTATGAATTAGATAGGTTTGCACCTGACTTATTTTATTATTTTATATAAAACTGTTTTGTTTTTCTGTTATAAACTTTGATATATTATGTTTTATAGAATTTCAAATATATCATGATGATCAAATTAGTTTTATCTACATTTTAATATAAAGTTTATTAGCATCGAAGTTATTTTCATTTAATGGACATGTATGCAGTTGAGTTATTGTATTACTAGTTTATTAACCCTAATGAATTATATTTATCTTTTATTTTATTTTATTTTTAAAATAGTAAAGTGTAATTATCTTTTTAAATGGAATGTTGTGATGTCATGTGACAATTTGTGTTCTCTTTTATTATATAACCCTTTATATATGGTATATAATTGTTTCCAGTTTCTGTTATAACGGTTGATATATTATGTTTTATAAAAATTTGAACATATCATTATGATAGCATTATTTTTATTTACTTTTTGATATAAACTTTTATCGTCCAAACTATTTCTAAAATAACGATAAATTTTGTGATAATATTGTTATTTGTTAAAATTTTAATTTATAAAATTTTAGATTTTAATAAATTTCGCTTCTAATTAAGTACATAGATAATTAGATATGGTAATTTAGATTTCATATAATTTATTTTAGATTAGTGATATTTTGTTTACATTAGTTTATTTTAATAAATTTTAAAACTGATAATATCTACTTATCTTTTATTTTATTTTATTTTAAAATAATAAATTATATTTATTTATTTTGATAGAATGTGAAAATGACCTAAAATTCGAGTGTTCTTAATTATTAAGTGTATATATATACACATTAAAGTTTAAGGTATAAAGAAAAAAAAAAGATAATTTGTAGTAATAAAAATAAAAGTAACTCTAATTTGTCTTTTTTTTTTTTAGATTTGTTTTACAAGACAAAGTCACAAATATCGTATATCTCTCATGTAACGTTGTTTCCTTTCCCTTGTCAATACGTCAAATAAGTGAATTGACACCATGTTGAAAAAATCAACTTTGAGTCTTTACCCCAAAAAACACACACATACACACAACCAGGTTCAAAAAAATACCTTAAATAATCCAAGATACCAAACGCATCCTTTTATAAATGATCATTCACGAATTTTGTACATAAGCTGTATAAACAAATATTATAAGACTTTTTATCAAAGAAATCATATATTAATACATTATGATTCGAAAAATAAATCTTGTGAATAATTGAAAAGATCATATGAATAAAGTGAATGGTCATTCACTTAGATGACGATTCACATAATTATATATGATCATTCATAGATTTTAAGGACGTAGAATTAGTGAATGTATCTGAAATTTACATGTCATGTGTGTAACGTTAACTTAAACATTATTATTGTGAAAAAAACTTTTAAAAAAAGTTTCTAAGATCGGTACATTCAGTTCACTCAATTCGAGTAGTATTTTTTTGATCCTAAGTCTTAAACATTATTAGTACCGAATACCGAATCAATTATAGAATTTCGGTACACCGATTACGTACCAGTATCTCTATTTTTGGTATCAGACAAATTAGAACCGATTTCTTTTATTTATCACACAAAATTAATATAAAAAATACTATCAAACCAATAAACAAATTTAGGATTAAAGCAAATAAATGAAGTTAAAATAAAAAACAAGAAATAAATTTAATATCAAAACCAACAATTAATGTTAGTATCAAAATCAATAACTAAAGCTAATTCAAAACCAACAAACAATGTTAACCATCCGTAGATATATATCGGTGTAAGTTATACACACCCACATATATATAAATGACAACGTATGTATGTATGTATGTATGTATGTATGTATGTATGTATGTATGTATGTATGTATGTGTGTGTGTGTGTATGTGTGTGTGTAAATTGGTAATATACATAACAAATGTCAATCTTAGATATATATTATTTTTAATTGGTCATGTACCGGTACCGTATAAGTAACAAACCGAATGATACTGATTTTTTTAGACAATATATTAGTATCGAGTACCGAACCAATTATAGAATTTTGATACCTGTATAATATTGGTCCCGATAGGAAACCAGTTTGGTTTTGAAAAATGGCTAAAAAAATCCCACCTCTTGTTATCTTTTTAGAATGGAGCTTCATGATCATTATATTAAATGAAGGATGAAGTTTGAGTAAAATAAAGGAAATGATTGAAAGAGTTTGAATAAAATAATTAGCATGATGATTATTTAACAAATCTTCTTTAAACGGAAATATGTCAGGTTGTCTGATCAAATAAATGTTAATCTGCCTCACGATTTATTAATTATTAGAAGGATAAAAAATAATTTGACTCAATCAAAATGTTAAGATCAAAACTTATCTATCATTTATATCTATGAGTAGGGGTGTGCAGTATTTGGTTCAACACCAAGAAAACCGAAAACCAAACCAAACCGAATCCGATTAAAACCAAACCAAATTTAAAATTTGGTTTTAGACCAAACCGATTATAATACTCGGTTTTTAGATTGGTTTATGGTCTAGCCGATAGCAAACCAAACCAAACCGAATTACCGAATACACACACACACACACACACACACACATATATATATATATATATATATATATATATATATATATATATATATATATATATATATATATAGGGTTGGGTTACGGTAAGAAACCTCGTTACCGTGAGAACCACTCCAAAATGCACAAATTTGTACATCAAATGCACAAATTTAAAAATTAAAAGTTTTACTTAAAACCATTATTAGTCTTAAATATTAATAAATATCATAATCTCACACTAAAATTACATTCAAAAATTATATTCATTAAATTATAAACTAAATGCACAAATTTTCTTAAATGCACAATTCGTACAAAAAATGGATAAATTATAGCATGAGATGCGTAAATTTTTACATGAAATGCATAAATTTATCGAAAACATTTAATTTTAGTATCAAATGCACAATTTTATACAGTGGATGCACAAATTTTAGAGTGGTTCTCACATTCTCACGAAATAAAGGGGTTCTCATGTAAACCCAATCTTTTATATATATATATATATATATATATATATATATATATATATATAAATGAAAATGATGTGTGGTTTGGTTTTTGGTATCAACATGCAGATGATATATGGTATCAACGTGTGTCATCTGCATGTTAAATCATAAAAGATAAAACTACTTAGAGTTAATTACAAAAAAGGTCCCTATGGTTTGTCCTAAAATTTGGATTTGATCCCTGAACTTTCAATTTTGCAGAAACGGTCCTTATTTTCATAGTTTTTTTTGTAATTTTGGTCCCTCAACCAATTAACTTTTCTAATATGACAAAATTACCCTTATTTTGATGCAAACTATAGGGACAATTTCTACAATTAATTTTTTAAGTCTTTTTTATTCTTAATTAAATGAATTATTATTTAATGTTACTTAAATTTAATAAACTATAAAAGAAAGAAAAGAATTATTTAATTATTTATGTTGGTTCATATATGATTTAGATATTTTTAGTCTTAATTAAATTTAATTTACTATAATCAAAGTGTAAACAATCAAAATTTATAATCGACAAAATAATTTATGTTTAGAAACTATTTTCTAGAGGTTTCGTATGTAAAATATTATAAAAATATTTGACTCTATAATTATTTATGTTGGTTCATAAATTTATAATAAAAATATGTTTGTTGGTCAAATATATTTTACTTTCTTCTTAAATAAAATCAGCCAAAGATTCTATTTTATAATCCGTTCACATTTGTATCAAAGCAATGTGATAATGTTAAAGTGATAAATCTAAATGTTTTAAATTTTAAAGGTGTCGATTTAATTGGATTAAAATGAAAAGTAAAATTGAAAGACGAAAAAATATTAAAAACCTATTTATATTTCTCGATTTTTATGTAAAGGTTTGACAAACCAAAGTTAATGATTAAAGTTGTTAATCATGAATCTCAAAGATGTTATATAAACCTAAAATTTTAAATCATTTTTGGTGTCATTAAAAATTAAAACGATAAAATAATTGATACGTCAAATAAAAAAAATTGAGTTGTCTTAGGCCATTTGGAAGTTCTTTTTAACTCGGTCAAATTAAACGTTATATCTTTATTTATTTAATTTCTTTAATATTTATAACTTTAATTAAACTGTTGGCTCATAAATATTTTTTTTATAATTTATTAAAGTTAATTAACACTAAAAATAAAGTAGAGCCAATTACATAAATGGTCTTTGTGGTTTGATCAACATAAATATTTTTTATTATAAATTTATGAACTACTATAAATAATTATAGAGAAAAAATTTCTTATTTATGAAACCTTTAAAAAATAATTTCTAAACATAAATGATTTTTTCGATTATAAATTTTGATTGGTTTACGCTTTGATTATAGTAAATTAAAATTAATTAAGACTAAAAATATCTAAATCATTTATGAACCAACATAAATAATTAAACAATTCTTTTCTTTTTTAATAGTTTATTAAATTTAAGTGACACTATAAAAGAATTTATATAATTAAGAATAATAAAGACTTGAAAAATTAATTGTAGAAATGGTCCCTATAGTTTGCATCAAAATAAGGGTAATTTGGTCATATTAGAAAAGTTAATAGGTTGAGGGACCAAAATGGCAAACAAACTATGAAAATAAGGACTGTTTCTGTAAAATTGAAAGTTTAGGGACCAAATCCTAATTTTAAGACAAACCATAAGGACCATTTTTGTAATTAACTCAACTACTTATTATACTAAAAGTAAATAAAAGATAAATAGTTTAATAATTTTAAATCATAAATATTAATAATAATTAACTATATCCACAGTTTATTAATGGAATCATCAATTAAAAATAAATCTATTTATCTTATTTATACTTTTATATATATGATTAAAAATTGTTTTATATATTTATAAATTTATTAAAATATACTTAAAATAAATATACATCATATAGAAAATATTTATTTTTTAAAAAGTAAAAGGTAATTGTTAAAAAAAAAAATTATAACATATTATAATAACAAATAATTTGTGTTTTCTGTTTTGACTTTTGAGTGTTTAGATTTTTATTTTGTTTGCAACTCTTGGGGTGATTTTGCAACAATTTGAAAGTATGGGGGCTAATTACTCTATTATCAGAGAGACTTCCCTTTTCCGTTAAACCGCCGTTATCCATCCCCTCTCTCTCCCCTGTCAACCAGACATTGTGTCTCTCTCTCCAGAATAAAATTGAATCCAAGAAGAATAAGTTTAGGGTTCCCAAATCCTCAATGACACAAAGAAACCCTTTTCCCTTACTGTTTTAGGGTTTCTTTTTGTTAATCTCTATTCTCTCCACATGCATCATCTTCATCGTCATCATCAATTTTTCGTTGTTAATCCAATCAGCTTTTCGCCTTTGACTAAATAGTCTTCAGGTTTCGCTTTCAATCTTTCAGTTATTTGAAGCCCAACATGATGCGATTGAAGTTGATGAACAAGAAGGTTACATCTCAATTTTGACTCTTGCAAACTCTAGGGTTACAACACAATCATGTGGGTCCAAGGTACGAGTTTTTTTTAATTAGGGTTTATAAATCTCAACCCTCCATGGCTTATCTTTCGTTGTTGTTTAGATGATTTTCTTATAAATGTGTGCGGTTTAAGATATCCCGATGTTGAAACATTGATTGTTTCGGATAAATAGGGTTTGACGATTTGGGAATTTAGGGTTTTGTTTGGTGGATATGATTAAGCAAATACTGAATAAGCTTCCTAGGAAGCCATCTTCAAAATCCTCCCAGAATAATGAGGGGAAGAATGATATGGCCTTTAATACTATGAACTCGGGTGTTTATAGTAGTTCTAAAAGCAATTCTTCTTCAGTTAAGGGTTCGAATTCGGGTTCTTCTAGGTCAATTAATGGGAGTCATACCCCAAACACTAAGTCAAACCAGGTGAAGAAATCAGGTCTTGTCGGGTCAACGCAGGTAGGCCAAGGATTGAATCTTGCTGTTTACGAACAGTTGCCGAGCTTTCGCGATGTACCGAGCTCGGAGAAACACAATCTTTTCATCAAGAAGTTGAATATGTGTTGTGTGGTGTTCGATTTTACTGACCCATCAAAGAATTTGAAAGAGAAGGATGTGAAGAGACAGACTTTACTCGAGCTTGTTGATTATATTTCTTCGGTTCCTTCGAAGTTCAACGAGGTTACAATGCACGAAATCACGAAAATGATAACGTCGAACCTTTTCCGGTCTTTGCCTTCGTCTATTCACGATACCAAGCTGCCGGATGTTTATGATCTGGAAGAGGAAGAACCAAGCATGGAACCATCGTGGCCTCATCTTCAAATTGTGTACGAGTTTCTTCTACGGTTTGTGGCTTCAGCCGAGACAGACGCTAAGCTTGCTAAACGATACATCGACCATTCGTTTGTGCTGAGATTGCTTGATCTCTTTGATTCTGAAGACCAAAGGGAGCGTGAGTATTTGAAGACG
The DNA here is from genome assembly GCA_020465985.1 of Centrapalus pauciflorus. NCBI lineage: Eukaryota > Viridiplantae > Streptophyta > Magnoliopsida > Asterales > Asteraceae > Centrapalus > Centrapalus pauciflorus. The sequence goes on along the minus strand of JAANYP010000597.1, from coordinate 466,477 downwards.
ATCCTTCACCGTATCTATGGAAAATTCATGGTGCATCGCCCGTTCATTAGGAAAGCCATAAATAATATCTTTTACCGTTTTATATTTGAAACGGAGAAGCACAATGGGATTGCCGAATTGCTTGAGATATTGGGTAGCATAATTAACGGGTTTGCGTTGCCATTGAAAGAAGAGCACAAGCTTTTCCTTATGCGTGCATTGATTCCCCTTCACAAGCCCAAATGTTTATCTATGTATCATCAGCAATTATCGTATTGCGTCACACAGTTCGTGGAGAAAGATTTCAAGCTGGCTGATACGGTGATTAGAGGACTATTGAAGTATTGGCCGATAACCAATAGTTCGAAAGAGGTTATGTATCTTAGTGAATTGGAGGAAGTTTTAGAGTCGACACAGGCTGCGGAGTTCCAACGCTGCATGGTCCCTCTGTTCCGTCAGATTGGCCGCTGTCTCAACAGTTCACATTTCCAGGTATTGCGATTATTGAATTCAATAACTTATATGAAATTTTGTGGATTCTGGTTTTTTTATAAAGGTAATTTATCTATTAGGCATACAGACTTTTCTATAAACCAATGTTTCTTTGTCGCTAGAGCTCACCGATGAATTTCAGCTATGAATAAACGTCCACTCGTCAAACTTTTGCATATTCCATGAAACGCCCTCTCAAATCATCGTTCCTTCTAAAAGATTTGATCTCTTCATGATATGCTTTTTCTTTTGTTCTAGCTACTCGGTATAAATCATGGTTGCTGTCTTTTTTACTTTTTATATTGGCGGTGGTTGCAGGTGGCTGAACGAGCGTTATTCTTATGGAACAACGATCACATAAGGAACCTGATAACTCAAAATCAGAAAGTGATCCTGCCAATAATCTTCCCTGCTTTGGAGAAAAACACACGAGGTCATTGGAATCAAGCTGTTCAAAGCCTAACCCTGAACGTGAGGAAAATATTTTCAGATGCCGATCAATCACTGTTTGATGAGTGCCAGATCAGATACCAAGAAGACGAACTCAAAGAGAAGGAATCCCTCAAGAAACGTGAATCAACATGGGTGCGTCTGGAAAACGTTGCAGCCTCCAAAAGCAATGAAACCGTGCTGGTCTCAAGATTTGCTTCTTCTGTTACCGTAAGTACCACGACTCCCCCTTCACTCACAACTGCAAGTAGCTGATGGTGTTTCAATCATCTACTGATTCGTGACTCGAGTCTGACCCAATTGGAGTTGGATATGCCGATTCGTGGAGCCGTGTTCATTTGGAGTACGTACAGATGATGATTTTGGAGGGGTAAAGAAGGTAGGGACTTTTGTTGATATAAATGAGGGTTACCCTTTTGTTGTATGTGGTGGTGTTTTTGATTTTGCCTTTGCTTTTGGTTTTGGGTTTGTGATATCTGCCATGGATGTGTTGTAGTATAAAAACCAGTTCAAAAGAGCAAGTGTACCTTTGGATTTCTACCCCCATAATGTTATTGATGCATAAAATTTATGCTTTTCTATATCTTTATTGTTATTATTATTTTGGAAATTTCAGCAGCAGTGATCACCTTGTTTTACTATTTTGGGTTTTTGTGGTGTTGGGTTGATTACAGTTACCAAAAAAAAAATGGTACCAGAGATGAACAAGTCATACAAAACACCTATGATTCCAGAATGGACACAATAATTTTTCTAACAGTACTCAAATCTCATTCAATTCAAACCAAAAAACTGGAAGAAAGAAAACCACAAGATTTCATTCAAGCTAAAATAACAATTGACCCTAGTTCAATGAACATAATACAACAAAGTTCTCAACCCAAAAGAAGAGTTTTTTTGGGGGTGGGGTTTGAGGAGGGAGGGTAGGTGTTAAAAGGGAAAAAAAAAACTAATCATCACCGTATGCACGGAAGCTATATCGCTCTTGGTAATAGCCATTGAACCAGAGGTCAGCCTCGAACCATTTTGGATATCTCACCAAGTCACCAGCCACAAAACTCATGTGCCGCTCACTGCCTTCAGGCACAACTCTTACCTCTCCTTCTTCGATGTAAACCAATTGATCAACATGCCAATCCCATGGAACATTACACTTGCCCGTCTTCCAAGTTGACCATTTAGACACCCCAAGCTCGGCCAATCGTTCTTTAGACACATTTCTTTCTACCCTTATGCTATATATCTCCTCCAACGGTCTCTGCATCGATATGATCCCACCATGAGCAGAATGTGAACTTTTACACATTGCTTTGCTTCTTTTAGAGGATGAGGCCAATGGGGGGGCCATAGTTAGACTAGCCATAAGGACTTGAAAGTCAAGACTCCTGCACTTGAAGGGACTGGAAGAATAGAAAAAACGCATATAGTTGAAGCTAAGAATGAACAAAAACACAATCTTTCTAAATAATCAACACTTGAACGCTTTGAAAACGACATTTCATCCTATCTTTAAAGAAGAATGGTAAAAAAAGACTCATGTTTCCGGAATTGAGGTACTATAGTTAACTTCTGTATTTTTGAGGATTAGACTCTAAATAACAGGAGTAACATTAACATATTGGCCAAAAACATAACAGAAAACACAAGAATTTAAATAGCTGAATGATATTCAGGTATGAAGAAATTACCTATACGACTAAGGCTTTGCTTGTTTACCTCTTAATGGAATCATTAAGAGGTCATTTTACCTTTGCATGACTTCTTAACAATTCCATTAATAAGTAAACAAACAACCCCTAAGAGAAGGCAAAATAGGCAAGAGGCGTCATCGTACTTTCACTTTTTTTTTTGGTTGTTAAAGTTTGGACAAAAGGATGAGATTCTTTAAACTTCAACCAAACTAAGTAGAATGGAATATTCAAATTTCAACAAACAGATGAGACAAATGACAATTTATGAGAGACCCATTCATTTATTGATTGATGACTTATACTAGGCAATATTTCTGACTATGAGAGACAACAATCGACAGTATAGGAAGATGATTGATAATTTTCATGTTTAACTTGAAACTGAAACCATTATGACTATGAGGTTGCCAAAATAACCAAAAGCAGGATCATTCATTGAGAAAAACAAATTGAAAAAGCTTCAACACCAACATTGAACATCCAAACACCCCCAGTAAAGGAAGTATGTAACTAAAGGAATCGTAAAACCAAAAGCAGGATCATTCATTTAGTCCCTTCATATCAGATATCCATACGAGCAGCAATCCTTCAATTTCGCAACAGATATTGAATTTCACAATAGTATCATATCCAGATTCATACTATTCGTTCACTACAGTTATAATAAATTCCAAAAACAACAAAGATTCCTGTCCGTATCGAAAAATTGACTGGAATTCAAACATCTTTGAAAAAAAAAAATCCAGAGTGTTAAACCTAAATAGAAAGGGGAAACTGATTCGAGAAAGAACAGTGTAACGAACCTTGCTCACAAAAATGGCGCCGTTCTTCTACTCCGTCTTTGTGTCCCGTGTGCCCCGCTAAAAGCTTAGAAGATAAAAGCAGATAACAATCATAAAATACAGTATTTTTATGAAAATAGTCCCTGTGCTTGAGACTCATCCCAAGATTAGTCCCTTGACATCCAGGGCTTTGTAGGGGTAAGTGCATTAAAAGTTAACGGGGGGAGCTTAGGTAGCAAAGTGTAATTGAGTGGATCTACTTTGAAATAGGCGAATTGCTAAAAATAACAATAACTTTGTGCATTTTTAGCATTTATGTCAACATTATTTACTTTTTTATCATTAATGCATTAACTTTTACATTTTTTTTAATCATTTATAGCAAAACTTAAAAAATTTGTTGCTATAAATGATAAAAAGAATATAAAAGTTATTGCTATTGAAGATACAAAATACAAAAGTTGATATTATTCATATGAAAAAATACAAAAGTTGATACTATTAGTGACAAAAAATAAATAATGTTACTGTAAATGATAAAATATCAAAAAGTTGTTACTATTTTTAATAATTGACCTTGAAATTAATTTGTTAAAAACTTGAGTTGAACAAGCTCAAATACTTTTATATTAATTATTTCAAATACTTTTATATTAATTATTTTAAAAACTTAAAAACTATCATTATAAATAATCCATTTACGTTTATTTTTAATCTTGCAAACAAATTTTCACACTAAAATGAATAAAAATAAGAATATTTTGTCAAAACAGAAAAACTAAATGCTTACAATCTTTCTTGAGTAACTGGAGAAATGTGTTGAATGTCCCATCAAAGTGATAGATGACGTTTCACAAATGAGACGCTAACAATATAGTATAAATAAAACCCAAGGTCAATCGCTGAATTGTGATCAGACTTTATGTGACAACTGCTATCTTTATGTCGCACTATCAAAGTATTAATGCTTAATGAGAGACTTTTAACTATGTTTGAGTATGGTGATAATCAAACACTACACATATATACTATACTTTTAATAATATATGTTTAGCTATTAATGTACACTTATGCCAATATTCTATGAAATAATTTCGCTTGACTTATAATCTAATATTGTAACTTCTTACTTGTAGGACTATTAATATAATATATTGGTTTTAAACAATCATAACACCAAGATAGATAGTTGTAAGTTTAAGATACAATCTACAAGAATTAAGTTTTATATTCCTTACAAGTATCATTTTCAGACATGTTTACATGCACTAATTTAAGTCTATTATTGACATGTAACAATTTACCTTTAATAGCATTATGCCACATTTTCTATGGTCTTATTGTGTGATGATAAATTTTGATATGATATTGGTTAATCAAAAGTTTATATATTGATACAAAAAAACACACTTTTTTTTAATAATTACATAGTATTTTAAAAAAAAACAATCCTGGTGTATCGTATATGTCATTATGACTAGTATAATTTTAAATGTCTAATAAGCCTTTTTTTTAATTATATTTCCTACTTAACTGTCATGTTATACGATATTATCTCTAGTCGTATTAACATGTTAATAGTTAATACCCTTTAAATATTATTAAAAAAATCTATATTTATCTATTTATATCCTATAAATCTATAATCTGTTTATTTATTTTATAAAGAGTAACTACATGCCACTTGACGATTAAATAGACTGTCACTTGGATGAACGAAGATATGACATGTGTATCCTATAATTTTCATTAATAAAATAAAATTAAAGTAATTTATTTATAAAAAATTTCCTAACTAGGATTTTTGTTGTGAAAACCAATGAATACTAATTTTTATTTTTCAATCTTTCTGATCTATCCAATTGTGTTTTTCTACTTTTAGTTTCTTATCGAAACTTTTCATCCCTAACTACCGAAATTTAAACCCAATTATTTAAACATCCCGTGTAATTCACGAGTAATAAACTAATATAAAATAGATAATCTATATCTATCTATAATAAATACTAGTAAATTAATTTAAAAAAAATTTGACACTTGTCATTTTTCCATTAATTTGTCACTTGTTATTTTCTTAATTTGACACGTCATTTACTACAATATAATTTATGTTTAAATCATATCAAATCTAATCTATTAAAATTTAACTTAACTAATTTAATAACTAATTAACCAAATTTTTATAAACTTTAGATTATTATTTGATTTAATTATTCTATATATTATATATTTATTTTTTGGTTTAATATGAAAAAACCAACATGTTTTTCTCATTTTTGCGGTTTAGTCCTTCCGTGTTATTTTTTTACCAATAAAATTCTTAAGTTATATATTTGTGTAACACCCCTCCCGATCCCAGAAATGCCACGTCAACACAATATCATAAGTGGCGATAACGCATAAAATCTATAACACACATGTCATAGGATAATGCAAATCACTGACCATTTAAAACTTTACACAAAAGGTTAAACACAATTTAGTACATTCGCAACCCAACTTAAACTAAACATAACATCCCAGATTATCTGATACATGCACTGATTACATCATCACAAAATCAGCTATCACATGCAGTTTTACACACGACATGAAATTAGATATCAAGTCTTCAAGTCAATCCCCGATCCTATCTCGGCGGCTGTTGCTGCTAAGATCCCTTCTGATTCCCTTAACATGTTAGACTTGAAGAAATGAGCTATAAAGTCCGTGAGCACGCGAGGTTTAGACACTGCACAATAAACACATAACAAATAGCACACAACAATCATTGTCCTGTCCTTGTTGCCCAACACACATCTCAGATATAATCACAGAAGAATGAGATCTAAAACACTATGCGCAATCCCAGTGGGGACATTTCCCCGACTAACACACCGTACACAGCATTGACTAGCAATAACCTTGTAGCTAGGGGTGTTCATGGATGGTTAACCGAACCAAAATCACTTTTCGGATGGTTAACCGACGATATCGGTTCGAAGATTTCGTAACCTAAACCTAAAAACCGGTTAATCGACGGTTTTTTCGGTTCGTTTATTCGGTTAACCAATTAACCTTTTTTATTTAGTTAATAATTTTTAAAATTAAAATTTTCAACAATTAGTTTATAAAAACTTCAAATGTTCAAGATAATAAAAACAAGAAAGTAAAACTACAAGTTATCTATATAATATCTTTAAAATATTGGACATTATCTTTAAAAATTTAAAAGAAACAAAAAAAATATTTTATAATCTTTCTAAATTAAATTATTCTAGTGTAACTTAATGTTGTTTTTAATTTAAAGATTAATGTAGACTAATAAATAAGTTATAATTTTAAATAATTGATGGAATAAATGTTGATATTTATAAACATAAAAATTAAAATGTATAAAATTAAGATTTTTTCGGTTAACCGTCCGTCACCCAAATCGTGAACCTAAACCGAAACCGAAGGTTTTTTCCGGTTCGGTTAACCAAACCGAAAATAATAAAAAATCCGGTTCGGTTAACCTCAACATCGGAACGGTTTTTCAGTTTCGGAATTTTTTGAACACCCCTCTACTTGTAGCACATGAGCGACCCGGCTACAGGCCCTGCCGTATATATACGCCCCGAGGACTGTTAGGGACAGTCAACCCGCGTGATCCCTTATCGCGAATCACTGTCCGTATGGTACTCATCACGGACCCCTGGAATAGATCTCAATATCTCATACACAACACATATAAGGGATAGAAATATACCTGAGGTTCACGTCCCTGTTTCATATATATATATATATATATATATATAATAACAAGCACAATTATAGCTCAACAGCTAAACTCACAAAAGACAGCGCACGTTTGAAAAGAACTCGAGTACTCACCTGATTGGTTCCCCGAACTCTGAACTCCCTGATCAAACTCGGCCTGCTGTCTACTCGCCCCTGAATATAGACGGATCCCAAAATATTAATCTCAATTCCGACCGACATACAAACCCGACTCACATTAAACCCATAGTTGACACGAACCCAAAACAATTCCCAACCGAATCCCGAAAGACCTAACTGAAACACGACCCAAAAACAACCCCATCGGAACCCCAAAGCTCAGCCCACCCACTCCTACGAAACTCAACCCGAGACCCCGAACCGACCCGAACCAGCCAGCCCCGGCGTGCCCGTGCCCAGCCTCGAACGCGCCTGCGCCCGGTCTGCACGCGTCGCGACCACGACCGCTGGCGGCTCCTTCTTCCTGCTTCGATTTTTCTAGGTTCTGTCCAGGAGGTTGGCTTCCCTCCTCACTCGATTTCCAGCCACGAAATCACTTCAAAATCAGTAACATAAACTTCCCTATAAACTTAACAACTATCCCATACAACTCCATAACAACTCATACAAATTTCGAGGATCAAATTCATGGTTTTCTTACCTTCTTGAGCTCCAAAGGTACACAACAATGGAGATGGTGAAGTTCAATCAAATTCAGCAATTAACTTTGAAAGTGAGAGGGATTTTTGCTGCTGGAAATTATCTCATACACACACACTTCACACCCGAAGCTTCCAAAAGAAGAAATGAGCAAAAGGGGAAAGTACGTACATATACTTTCTAATTTTAGAAGCCCCGGACCCGATAACCAGAACCCGATATCACATTTTCAATAATAATACCCATTTAACCCATTTAATCACGTGATCCCAAATATATAATTTATCTGCTAAAATTATAACCCGGAGACACGTAATCACAATCCCGAAACGTATCAATCCACGAAACGGGATATAATTGGACCAACCCAATATAGTTAGAATAATTATCCACTAAATTAATTCCACGTATCAGGTCCAGAAGACGTATGTTACAATTTGTTTGTGATTTTTGGAAGTTTTCTTTATTTTTTCAAAAAAGTCTTCAAGTTTGTGGATTTTTCGGAGAAAAATAGTGAAAACATGTTTGTTTTTTGTGGAAGAAAACGTTAATCATGAAAAAAAACAAAACTTTTCCGAAAACCGGATTAAAAACAATAGCTTGAAGACTTTCTTAGGAAAAAATAACACGGAGGGACTAAATCGCAAAAAAATGAAAACATGTTTGCTTTTTTTTTTTTTTTCATATTAAACACTTTATTTTAAAATATTTTTGTCAAGTCAGTCCATATAGCATGAGTATTAACCTAGCAAGAAATAACACGAGTGACTATCATTCAATAATCAATTCCACTTATTTTATTTTTGGGTAAAGTGATACAATAGTAACCTACTTTTGAAAATTCATCAATATGATACGTCTACTTTTTTAAATGTCGACATGGTACCTGTACTTTAATTTTTCATTCCGATATGACCATATTTGTAATAGACCCCTGTTTTTCATACCATTAGAACTCTGTTTCGTATGTAAAAACCGAGCTCTATTATGTAAAATGACCATATCGATACAAAAAAATAAAGTATACGTACCATATAGATAATTAAATAAGTAGACGTACCATATCGATAGATTTTCAAAAGTAGATTGTTATTGTAAGACCTTAACATTTTTATTTTTTATATATTTATTATAACTAACGCACAACTCTTGCACTAAAAAAACAATCAATAAAATTAAGAAAGAAAGAATTTTCATAGTTAAAAAAATCATAAACTACAAAAGGAGAAGTGAAAGAAAAGTAGAAAACAGAAGCATGGCGGCAAACCTTCAACAGTCGACTGGTCTCACACGCCTTGTTTACAATCAAAATCCGACAGCCATTTGTTTAATCAGTCAATCAAAACTTGCATTTATTCTGCGATTATTCAATTATTTCTCTCGTCATCATTCAATGATTCAATTTGCCTCGTATAATTTCAACTAAACCAGACAGAATTGGTCAACGCATCTTTCGATTTTACATGAACCCTAGCAAATCATGTTGGAGCTCAATTTAGGGTTCCGATTGGTAGCTTTTTTGTTCTTGACATCGATTTTTTACACTTCGTTAGTTCAATCTACTTGTAATAGAGGTTGTGATTTAGCGCTTGGTTCCTACTACGTTGAACAAGGAGACGAGCTAGCTAGAATTTCAGAATACACCAACAACAATATCAATGATATTCTCAGGTATAATCCTTCCACAATCCCTAACCAGGATAGTCTCCCGTCGTTTGTGAGGATTAACGTGCCGTTCCGTTGCGACTGTATCAACGGGGACTTTTTAGGGCATGTATTCAACTACGATGTTCAATCTCAGGACACGTATGAACTTATAGCGGAACAGAGGTATAAGAACTTGACGACTGCGGCGTGGATTCAAAGGTTTAATTCTTATGACCCAAATCGTATACCTGATACTGCTAGTATAAACGTGACGGTGAATTGTTCGTGTGGGGATAGTTCGATTTCAAAGGATTATGGTTTGTTCTTGACGTATCCTCTTCGCCAAGGGGAGACTTTGGATTCAGTGTCATCGGCGGCGAATCTTAGTTCCGACTTAATTCGAAGTTATAATCCCAATGCTAATTTTAGCGAGGGAAGTGTGGTATTTATTCCTGGGCGAGGTTAGTATTTGGAATTGTTTTTGGTGGATTTTTTTGCACCTATAGATGTGAGATTACGGCACGTTATCAATGGAGTTTTTGTTTTTACATTATTAGCAACTTCTTTAAATAACGTGTCCCTATCTTATAGGCTATAGCCATAGATTTTTGTAGCTTATCACTAGTTTTTAATACTAATATAGTCCTTTTTTTATTGTGATCTAGATATACCGTGATTGTCTTTTTTAACTTTTTTCCGTAGAGTTCTGAGATGATTAATGGAAATTGTCTTGATTAAGCAACACATACTACAATATGATTTTATTGTTACAGAAGTGTATACCAAATTATTAGTAGGATGATTGGTACACATGAAGCGTGGTTATGCAGCTATTCCTAATAAACAGAGACGCATAGTAGTAAGAAGGCAGAATGAATGGGTTTGAGTATAATATATATGACCAGTAACCTAATAAACAGAGACGCATAGTGCATAGAAAAGTGAAGATCTTTTAGAATGGTTTATGCTTACAACAGCATAGATTCGAGCATAGTTTCCACTCTGATAAAAGAAAAAAGAAACATGATAGAACCAGACATTATCGGACACAACATGATAGAACCAGACATTATCTAATGTCCGATGGCAATCACCTTTTCAGTCGTCAGTTTGCTGACACTAGAATTAATGACTGGGGTCTGGGGAGGAAGCACAGCTATACTGTTAGATATATATAGAGTTCTGAGTATTTTACGTAGTTGGATACTGGGTATTGTGGGTTAGCTGACATTGAAGAATAGATGCACAATTCCCATATGGCAAAGAGCGGGGTTTTGTGGGGGCATGGATACTTGATTATTACTCAATACTCACCCAGTTTCATAAGTCATTTACATATATTATCATTTGCGTAACAACATAGATTGCTGTCCGTAACAAGCCTTGGTTTCCCTGGTCTTTTGTCCAATGCTTTGTTTCTTAAAGCTGATTGGCAGATGGCAAGAGAACCTTTTTTTAAAAGGGCATGTTCGGATGCCAGCAACATTTTTAAAAACCTGGAAGCCGGATAATAAACACTGTTTGATAAGTGTTCATATTTTCAAAATTAGAATCGGATATTAAACCACGATTTTTTTTAATTATTCATCATTTTTATGAAAAAGGAATCATTTTGACCAAACTCTTTTTGTTTTTTGTTGTCAAATAAAAGCGACAACACTGTTTTACATTACAGAGAAAATGTGAACATAAAACGAAAATTGCAAGTGTAAGCAAACAAGTCCTTAGATGTTGCTTTCAGTAATTGTTTATCATGAGAGTTATAAAGGTCATTTAGTTACCTTGGAGAAAATAAGAGTGATTGAGTTTCTTGTTCATTAATGCTCTGCAGGAAAATAACTAATAAAATATTTGATCACTGTAGAGTTGTTTTTTTTCCTTCTCTCTAATAGTGTCAGTGATCTCATGTAATAAGCGATGGAATCTAATGTTTTTTTTTGTCAGATCAAAATGGAAATTATCCAGCCTTAAGCACCAGGTATATTCTTTTCCTTGAAAGTTGGCATGTTATTTACTAAAACTGATATATGTTGTCATCATTTTGACATGTTCTTCTAATATTTTTGTTATCTTTTGCAGCTCAGGTGACCCAGACTTCCCTTTGCATTAATGCAGAGACCTTATCCATATTTTCTTAAATACAAATGTGAGTGTTTAAGTTACAATCTGCCTTCACATAACCAGGATTATCAGGTGGAGCTATAGCTGGAATAACTGTAGCAGTAGTAGCTGGGGTGCTGTTACTTGCAGGATGCTGGTATTATGGATTTTACAGAAAAAAGAATGCACGAAGTAGTTCAGCGTTGTTAAAGAACACAGAGGTTCAGCTTATGCAGGCTGCTCAAGGTATTTCACACTATTCACTCTACTTCTGTCCATCTGTTTTCTCCTTATAACTACAGATTATAGTGTGGTTAAGTGGTAAATTCTAACATCACTGGGTTAGATCAATTTGTGTAAATTAGGAAATATACTATGCTGAAATTGATAGTTGCACCCTCTGTATTATGGAGTTGATTGCACAAAAACCCACTACACTTTTCTTTCAGTTCTATGTTGTCATTGAACACTAAAGAACGACAGCAAAACAATCAAATTTAAAAAGTAAATGTTTTAATCCTGTTTTAACCCAGACAATGTGACATTGTGTATGTGGAAAGTTCTTTACAATTTGAATTAATTTTGATTTACATGTGGATTATAATAAAATAAAGAGTAAATTACAGAAATGGTCATTGTGGTTTGTCTAAAATTATGAAAATGATCCCTCTACTTTCAAAGATGCATAAACAATACCTCTTTGTATTTTTTAATTATATATTATTATTTCTTTACTACTTTTCGAAAAAGAAGTTCCTTTTTTAACGTTTCTAAGTTTTAAAAAATTAATGGTAAAAAATGTTTCATTGTATATTTTTTTGATCAATTAAATAGTAAACACGTTGCAAGTTATAGAAAACTAGTGACAATTTTATGATAACATTTGCTTTTAACTTTTATATTTTAGAAAAAACAATTTACCTTGCATATTTGTGTTTTTAGTTGTCAAATTATAGAAGTTGGAAGGTTGAATAGAGAAACTTTAATTAAAAAAATTGAAAAAAAGAATACAATTATGGGATAGGTCCAGCGCATCAGTCGAATTTGAGGTACATATGTTTAAGGTTTAAACAAAGTACATAGGATTGATCGTTATATGATTTTGGTTTGGACTTAGTTATTAAAACCTAGTATAATATATGATCTCCGTAGTTATGTCCAATTATACACACACACACATATATTCTTTATACGCGACCACTTTCAATATTTTGATTAAAAACGTTACGAAATACTTGAGATCCATTGTCATAATTTTTTGTGAGTAGTACGAGACACATGTTTGCTAGAGTTCGGTCATGCCTTATTGTAAAAGTAAATAATAAAATTTATAAAGAGTTTTACAAGTTTAGGTTGACAAATGAAATAAAAGTTACACAAAAACTATTGTGGTAGAAATTAAAAAGACGATAGTGTGCAACTAAAAATAATAAATAAAATTGAAAATAAAACAGGATGCGTATAGTAATAATAAATAATATAAAACGATGATAAATATTTGGTCGTAAATCCATCGTTAATAATGATATTAGATAAAGAATTAGTACAATTTAATATATATGATTAAAATAATATATAAATACAAGACTAATCAATTAAATTAACCAATTAAACTTAATTACAAACATTAATAAACAATAACTAAAGTTAATAAAAAATCAATGAATATTAAAAATTAATACTTAAATATATATTTAAATGATTAACATATAAAATGTTATTAAATATATACCAAAAATAGTATAACTAAAAGAAGTTCTTTTTATTAAAAGGACAAAAAAGAAATTAACTAGAAATCAGAGGGACAAATATGTGGTTGTGTTAAAGGGTATAATGGTCATTTTGAAAATATCAACGGTAGTCTTATTAACTTTAACGGAGGAGGGACTAATTCGGCAAAAAAAACAATGAAAGTTGGGACGGTTTATGTAATTTCTTCATTTCAGGGATTGATTTCATAAATTTATGCAAACCACAGAGGCCACCGTTTTTGTAATTAACTCTAAAACAAAAGTTATTAAATTACGATCAAGGACCATATAATATACGTAATTAATTACAAACTTGATGGACCAAATTCAAAAGGATAAAAATGTCATTTTAAAAAGTTTAACGGTTGACTAACAGATGATGGACCAAAAATAAAAATAAACCGTTGAGTCAGGGACCATATATGCAACTTTAAAAGTTGAGGGACCATTTTCATAATTTTGGACAAATGACAGGGACTATTTCTGTAATTTACTCTAATATAAATTGCATAAAAGAAACATTGAACTTTAATTTCAAAATTTCTAATTAAAAAAGTGGACTTCAATAGGCAATTGTTGTAGTCCTGGAGTGAATTGGAATCATGCTATACCAGGCACTTGTTCTTTTTTCCCTTTTTTTAATGCATACATGATGCAGGAGAAGTTTATTATATTTCTGTTTCTGCTTTGGAAAATACCTAGTTTTAGATATTTGCTTTCCAATTATTTCATTCAAGAAAGTTGTTCTTGCATGTAAACTAAAAACACCACTTTACTATCTTCCATTTCAGTGATATCAATGCTCATATTGTTTGGTAAGGTGTTGCTAAATTGCTAATGTTGATGAGTTGGTGTCTAATGCTAATCGATGTTTCTAAACACTCTTTAATAGCAAGTTTCTTGACAAGGATGTGTCATTTTAGCTTGCTTACATAACTAGTTCTTCTCATTCAACAGAAATTCCTTTGCAAGTTCCAAATGTATTAAACAATTAGTCTGCATTAAACAATTATTTTTCTTAAAGAGTGTTTAAGCTTGATGACTATACTAGAAAGTAAAATCAAATAAATGGACAAAAATTTACAGGAGGTGGCGTTACTTAATTACTTAATATCCATCTCATGTATGGCTTCTAATTTAAAAACTGTAAACAGATTCACATCAGTCCATTGACTAAAATAGAAATGAGAAGTAGTTCAGTATTTGTTTTGTTGCAGTATTTTATATGACCGGCTGACAATTTCCAATTGAACTTTGTTCTACATGGTTCACCAGAGATGTTCTTGAAGAAAGATGTATATTAAGCGACAAATAACATGATGAATTAATTGATTATAGCCTCTTAAGAGTAATAGAAAATAATTTTGGGATGATTATTGTAATTTGAAAAATAGTGATAAGGAATTGTTTTCACCATAGCCATTTAATACATGCTTCCTGCATTTGTTCATCTTTATCATAATTTTGGATATTAATTTTTATTTTCTTTAATATATAGTCCCCAATGGAACTTCGCTTGGAGGTTCAGACTCTAGTGGTCTTCCTGCCGGTACCTCTCCAGGCCTTACAGGTATAACAGTCGACAAATCGGTGGAGTTCTCATATGAAGAGCTTTCGAGCGCTACAGATGATTTCAGCCTTGCTAACAAGATTGGTCAAGGTGGTTTTGGCTCTGTTTATTATGCAGAGCTCAGAGGCGAGGTGTGGAACTAGAATTTAGATCTTTTCTGATGTGTTATGTGATTTCTTATGTGCATCTTCATTTGTCTTCTGTTCTGGGCAAGAGGATATGTGATCTGTCTCACATTTTGTTTCGTATCTTTTCCAAGTCCTGACAGAAAAATTCTGCAGAAAGCTGCTATCAAGAAGATGGATATGCAAGCGTCACGAGAATTTCTAGCTGAATTGAAGGTTTTAACACATGTTCATCACCTGAACCTGGTACGAGATGTTTTAATTTGAACTTCCACTCCCTTGGTTAGAAACATAGTGACAACCTACTTTTCAAGTTTCTCTGAAGAAAATATTTTACACCTTCACTACTCACCATATGAATGTGGTTTTGAGAAAAATAATCGCTGCTCATTATGCATCTCCTTTAATAGAAGAAATTAAAATGCACCATCCATCTGTGGGATTTTATTATCAGAAGCCTAGGACATGTTTATGTTGTAGCGTTTATGACAATACTTGTAGACATGTAGGATTCTGAGTTGATTTCATCCTCAAAATGATACATGATGTCTTACATTCTGACCATATCTGATGCAGGTTCGTTTGATAGGGTATTGTGTCGAGGGTTCTCTTTTCTTGGTCTATGAATATATCGAAAATGGAAACTTGAGTCAACATTTACATGGATCAGGTCAATTTTAAGTTTTAATACAAGGAGTGATTAATGATTTTGAATGTATCCAAACAATAGAAATTATGTTATTTTCTATTTTATTTTGCAGGAAGGGGGAATCCACTACCATGGTCTACCCGAGTGCAAATTGCCCTTGATTCAGCAAGGGGTCTCGAGTATATCCATGAACATACTGTCCCCGTCTATATACATCGTGATATTAAATCAGCAAATATACTGATCGACAAAAACTTCCATGGAAAGGTGTGCAAATATTCATATTGTCATACATCTTCGTTTTTCCTAACTCATCGAGCTGTTATGTTCCAATTTTATTTCGGAAAGTGAAACCGAAACTCATGTCTTATATATTCACCACATGTTTACTATCAGGTTGCAGATTTTGGTTTAACAAAGCTGACTGAAGTTGGAAGTACATCTTTGCCCACACGTCTTGTGGGTACATTCGGATATATGCCACCAGAGTAAATCTTCTTTCTTTGCTAAATTCACTCAGCTAGCAGACGGTTAATCATGCCTTTTTACCGTACGTCCCTGATGCCAAAATCGCCAATAGTTGTATGTGGTTTTATAGAAGCCTACATAAAAGTTGTAGATGGTGCCAATGACTCAATGAGTAGATCATGCTAGCTCATCATTTGGGAAATTCGATTGATGACTGATGATCAAGTTCTCTAATTATTCGTTGCAGATATGCACAATACGGGGATGTTTCTCCAAAGGTAGATGTCTATGCATTTGGGGTTGTACTTTATGAACTTATTTCAGCCAAGGAAGCCATAGTAAAAGCAAACGAGTCTATGGCTGAATCAAAGGGCCTTGTTGCCTTGGTAAGTTTATTGACCATATTGTTTTTGGCTGATCATTTGCATATTTTCCTTAAGATGTCAATGGTTTACTTTATTGATGCCAACTAATGAGTACGATCGATCATTGATGATTTACAGTTTGATGAAGTTCTTAGTCAGCCAGATCCTAAAGATGACCTCGTCAAAATGATCGATCCTCGGTTGGGTGATAACTATCCTCTGGATTCAGTTCGTAAGGTATAGTCTTTGTGATTGGAAGGATCAATTAGGGGAATATATGAACTTCAGTATTCCAAAATCACCAAACAAAAATACTCCCTTTTGCCCCATGAAAAATTCCAACAATTTCCATTTTGGGATGTACCAAAATATTACAAGATTTTGATTTTGGCAAATTCTAATCTGGAATGGCCTGTAAATCCACTGCTTTGCTATAACTTTTTTGATGCTACTGATTTTGGCCCATACTCTAGAAAATCTCCCTTTTTTAATCATTATCAAAGGTGTAAAATAATGAAAACCTCCCTGGTAAAATCTGTTACATTCATCAATATTTAATTATTTATAAAATATAAACGGATACAAGATAAACCCTAGCAGACCCTAACCCATCTATACAATCAGTGTAGGTCAATTGTACTAAACATTAACTAATATATTCTATTGAATATTAGGCCTTTCAGAAATTTGACATATACATAGTTGTGTTACCCTTCGTTTAGCCCTTCTCATATGTCCTGTTTATGAGTTATTACCCTTTTTAGACTCTTATGAACTTCTTGGACTCGTGAAACAAATATATGGATTTGAGAAGTAGGAAACAGTATAGAGTACTCTGTTTGCTTGAATCCCTTTCAAGCATCACAAAGTAAATGCAACATAGTCCTTTTTGCTGATATTTGATCAGAAATATCTTGCCAAATAGACAACATTGAATTCGGTCCAGGGGCGGTCCTGAGCAAAGTTAACACGGATAATCGCCCAGGGCCCATTTTCAAAAAATCTATTATCTACTTTGGTCTATTAACGGTTAAACAAGGTTATTGACTTGGCAAAAATTTTAGTTTATATAATATAATTGTAAGTTTTTTGTTTTTTTTAATTATCATTTTTACTTGAATTTTGCTTATTCTGAAAATCCATATATATTTATAGGGTCCCTTTTAAGTTTTTGCCCAGGGCCCTGAAAATGATTGGACCGATCCTGATTCGGTTCAGGAAATCATCTTATCGTATAGTTGTTGATGAGCATATTGTGTAATCTTTTCACAACAACCTACATATGTGTGTGCGTGTTTGGTTAGGATGGTGGAATTTTTGATGTTCACAATGGTATCCTATAACAACATTTTCGAACTTGGTTGCAGATGGCTCAGCTTGCGAAAGCTTGCACACACGAGAATCCCCAGTTACGGCCAAGCATGAGATCAATCGTGGTTGCATTGATGACTCTTTCGTCGTCCACGGAAGACTGGGATGTTGGCTCCTTTTACGAAAACCAGACTCTTGTGAGCCTCATGTCCGGCAGATAGTCAACCCGAAATTTCCACGTTTCTTTCTTTGTTCCAGTATATTTGGTGGTTTAATTTTCTTATATTTTTTTGGTTAAATTCTTTTGGAATGTGCAAGTGTAATGTAACGCATCAAGGTCATGTATTTTTGTTATAACATGCTGTAGAGTATTATTTGATTTGGCGAGTGTTGTATGGGATATAAAAAATTATTTATGTATTTTACATGATATTGTAAATGTTGTACTTTTTTTAAGCTGAAGCTTGGTAAAGTGTAAACCCCGTAAGTAGGGATGGCAATTGATCGGATATGGATTGGATGAAGTCATCTCCATATCCATATCTATTAAGTTTTTCATCATCCATATCAATTCAAATTAATTTCATCCATATCCATATCCAGTGGATGAAACGGGTAAGTGGATGTAAGTTGGATATTAGAAAAACTTTTTTTAAATTACTATAGTGCATTGTTTTAACAATTGTCGTCGCTTGCAATACATAGTTTGATTTAAATAAAATATTAATCCAAATATACTTTAAAACAAATACAAAAAAACATAAAACTTTTATAAATATTATAACACCAATCATTAGGTTTTTGAATGAAGATCACTTTAGAAATCGAAGGCTAAATTGTTCGACCTAATTAGAACTTGGAATTTTGGAGTTAGGATGTCTAATGGAGTTTATAAAGAAAAGGGATAGTTAATTAGACGATTAGATTAAGCTAATGGTATGAGGTTTGGTCTTTAGCTCGTTTTCTTCCAATAAATAAATAATGTTATGACAAATTAATATGAGTTACTACATTTTCAAATCTAATTAATTATGCAATAAAAGATTACACACATATATATAGATTTATATATTATCATAACATAAAAATGTAAGAAAATATTAATATCGGGTAAATGGATATTGTCCATGGATGAGAAATCTTCGTCCATATCATATCCAGTTTTCATTCATACCCGCTCCATATCCGATATTCATCCATTCAACTTCGTCCATATCCACCAATGGTGGATTGAATCGGATGGATGATCATTGAATCGGGTGACGATTGCCATCTCTACCCGTAAGGATGCATTCACATATAAATATGTTAACAAATTTATATGCATCCAATATAAAATTGATTTGAAAAAATCATCTAAAATACATTTATAGTTTTCGAGAATTTAATATTTTAATATATGGTAGAAACTATGTACAGACATATACCTGTGAGGTTTAGTCCATTTGGCACGAGAGTGATATGTAAGTGAGAGGTCACGGGTTTGACTTCCGTCGGAAGCAAGTTGAAATTTAGGTGGTGAAAATAAGTTCTGAAGTCTCCATTTGGGGCAAATGAGTAGTTTAGGAGTACGAGTATGTTAGTTTGTCGTTCGAAAAAAAAAAATGTACAGACACATAATATAAACAAACTACAAATAAAATGGTGGTGCAAATGAGTTTGTGCTCCAGAGTCCCCAAGTATTGTATATTTATACAATGATGTTTGGCTGATTTAACAATTAATTTTGTACCCGAAATATTGTCTATCATGAAGTTTTACGTAATGATTAATGTACATTTACCTTTGTTTATCACATTTTTTTTTTCAATCGATGTAATATAATCTTTTTGATTTGTGCTTACTAGTTAACTTATATGTCTTGTAATTGATCAATGACTCAAATTTCTTCTTGTCATTTCCAAATTTTTATTTATATGCTTTTAGCAACCAACTTTTAATTATCAAGAATGACGACAAATCCATAAGCAAAATTGTCCAGCCATCTTATTCGACAAAAAAGTATGGGATTCATCATTATCAACATTTGATGGTATAAGATGGTATCGTTATTGTAATTTTTAGCTATTCTCTCTACCATTTTAGTTATGTTTATTAGGATTGTGTTTTTATTGTCCTTACGGTCCATAGGATTATGTTTTTAATATCCGTAGAGTCCATTGTCTCCTCATTTATAATGTTTGTCATGGAAATGATTTTTTTAGACTAAAGATGCACGTCATTACGTTTTTCTCAAAAGCAAGGGCAAAATCATCATGGCAACTTGACAATAATGATTCTAAGCTTCGTTGCCAAACTAATAGAGATTTGGTAGTTTAATGCATACTTACGTTGGATTATGCAATGCACTCTTTTTTAATTTGATGTTCAAATCAATTGATGGCTTGTGAATGCCAACCTAACATGTAATACAAATATCACATATATGGTTGGGTGTACATGGTGGTTGTTTTTTGTTCAAACATAAATTTTATATACATTTCACCAATGATTCATGAATAACTTTTTCTTACATAATTTGTTTTATATTGTTCGAATATATATTTTAAATTCTATAATAATAGTTACATATATAAGATCATGTTGCCGTCGCAACGCACGGTACTTCAATAAACACTACATAGAAAATGGGAGTGTCAATGAGTTGACTTGTGCTGGAGAGTCCTTATTTACAAAAGAAATGATTTGTACATAACACATTTTTGTCATACACAACAATATTAACAAAAGTGATTATTTTTATCATCAATCATATTTTATAATGTTTGTGTTGTTGACAATGTTTGGATTTATCAGTTAATTTTATGAGATAGTATATACACTTAGGGGGCGTTTGGTTCACAGAATCTGATGGAATTGGAATGAAAATTCCATTCCGATGTGCTGTTTGGTAGTAAAAAGGAATGACATGAAGATTCTTTATTTAAAAAAACACCACTTTTGAAGGAATCTATTTTCCTTGGGTTAATGTCATGGAATTTAAATTCCATTCCAAAGATTTTATCAGTTTTAAAAACAAATCTTAGACTTCATCTTCATCCGCCTCCATTTCTATTCCGACAGATTCCATTCCTTCCAGAATTTCATTCCTTGACAGATTCTATTCCAGGAATAAACATTTTGCGAACCAAACGCCGCCTTATTATTTAATAATTTATGTGTTAAATATTTGTACAATGACTGAAGTCAATGCAATGGACGGCTGCGATTGCTTTATGAATCGCATGCTCATTTAACTGCCATGTACATCAAACACAGCATAAAACACCAGTTGCACATTCAAATTAGAGGAGGGAAAGTTCCTCGTCACTTTTCTTTCCCAGACAACGTACCGGCAACTGTTCTACACGCTCCAGATCCCCAACGAAATCTTCACCAGTTCACTGTATTCAGATTTTGTATTTGCAAACCTAAAAGGATCAGAGTTCTGGTGCAATTTTCAAGTTGAAAGAAGCTTGGTTTTTCAAGAATGGCTGAAACCCTAAGCCCTAATCCTACACCGGTGCAGAAACAGAGAGTGACAGTCCTATCTCCGGTCAGCACTTTCTTCCTGGCCTCCAACAATGACAAACTCGAACGTGCTCAGGCGCGTGCTGCCCGTGCTGCTTCCATTCGCCGGAAGCCTGTCACTCTCAATAATGCAGCTGATGCTAATCCTTCTGGTCATTTTTTAAGTCAAGAGCAGATTATAGAGCTGTTTCAAAATTGCATCAAATTGGCTAGTGAAAATGTTTGTAGTTTCTGTTGCACTTACGTAATTTATAGATACACGTACTGTCTGTGTTATGATTTAACCTCTTTTTGGATGCAGAAAATTAATCAGAAAAATACGTGGGAGCTGAATTTGATAGATCATATTTTCGACATAATTAAAGTTGAAGTTGAAAATGACGTGGAGACCAATTTTCAGAAGGTACATAATATCAATTATGGTGTATGATAAGATATTATCAAAGTTGTTTGTATTTCATGATCACAGCTTCAATTATTTTGCGTTCATGATTAAAATGGAAATCTATCACAGAGTGAAGGCTGGGAGCTAGTGGAAAAAACTTTTTTCACATCCCTCTTTGAGTTTGCTCATCAGTGTTAAGTTGATGTCTTTTTTATTTGCATGATCTATTCTTTGTGCAGTCTAGGTGCAAATTTGTTATCTTTTGCTGCACAAACCTTTACTAGAAGAAGTAAACAAACATGAAATCTAACCATACCAATCAACTTTTGACTTGTATTTCTTTTCCATGTTAACTAAAAATGTTCTCACGAGATATTCCAGTAACTTTGATTCTTCATCTTCTCCCCCCCAAGCATGTTGTAAAGGAGGGACACTGACTTCAGGATCTTCTTTAAAAGTTTTCTTAGGAATCCTCTCAATATAAATAAGAAAATTTGTATCTCTTTTTTATGGAATGTGGGCCTTCTACTATATTTACTTATCAAAAGTAAATGAAAACGTTTGAAAGTGTTCAATTTGATAACTTGAAAAGATGTGGACCTTTACTATTTAACTTTCTATAAATAATAATCAAATTCTTTTCTATTATACAAAAAAGATGTGCAATTCATTTTTACCCTAACCAGTGTCTCTGTGGGTCCTGTGGGATGTGGGTGTTCAAACTGTTGAGTTCCTCATAGCTTGTAGCCTGCAATACACTTTTATTCAGTTGAATTTGCTGATAATCTTTTATGGATATATGATATTTATTTACGTGGTGCTTGCTATTTATTGTTTTATGAATCTGTGTTGCTGGTCACTTATGAAGTGAGTTAGAAACAGAGTTTAATTTTTTTATCAACTATGTCTATTTGATAAAATGCTCCAAAGTGAGTTAGAGCATTTTAGCATGAGATAAGGCGATAATTTGGTCGATTTATATCAAATTGCTAGTCCACATTGCAATTTCTATTCTTTTACTGATAGGGAAGCAGGGAACTTTGAAAATGATAAACCCTTGTTAGAAATTAATAAGCTAGACATAAATCGTGAGAAGTGAGGCCCTGAACATGCTGGAAGGATGCCTCAGAGATGGTAGAAAGAATGAGCATGCGAACGTGAGCATCATTAGAGACCCAGGCAGTGTAACTAGGGTTCAATTGGGGTGGGGGTACTGTGGTACCGTCTTTGTCGGATGAGGATGGAGAGGCTATGGTCATCGGAGGGCAAGGTATAGTGCCATCAACATATCCAAACAAATTGTTGGTGATAAGAAACGGCTGGATCATTGTTTTCCAGTAGCCATAGTTGGTTGGGGAAAGGGTAAAGCCAAACTTGTGGGAATTATGGCCGGTTTTCTCCGCTGGAGTGAATGGAACAATGAAAACCATGGTGTTGGTTTGTGGGTGGGCTGCTGCTGGTAGATGGTGTAGCGGCAGGCAGGTGGTTGTGGCTAGGGTACCAGGCGGCGGCGCTAGGGTTTCCAGGCGCAGGTAGTGGCGGCGCTAGGGTTTCCAGGCGGTGGCAGCGCTAGGGCGGCTAGGGGGTTTTTGGTGGTGGTAGGAAGGTAGTTGGATTTTTAGGGTTTTTAGGCACCGGCGGCGGCTAGGGTTTCCAGGTGGAGGCGGCGGTGGCGCTAGGGTTTCCAGGCGGCGGTGGCAGTAAGAAGAGGGGCTGCTGTTGTATGGCAGGAGAATTTTTTGCTAGGGTTTCTAGAACCTGGACTCTGATACCAAGATAAACTTAGTAATCAGTAATTGTTGTATATTATTATGAATAAAGTACTGATTACAAGAGATTATATAAGAGATAGATTTAAACTCTAAACCCTACATTAGTTGCACTCTAATCCCTCTAATATAAGTAATTACATAAGTGTCTATTAGTGTTACAGTCAGGGTGGTTATTTACAGGTAATTAAGTAGTTATTTGGTGGTTAAAAGAACCCAACACATGTGTAGTGCTGCTACCAACCCACCATCTTAAATAGTTTGGTGACAAAAAGCTTAGCTGTAGTTTTGGTTGTATATGTCTCATCAAATGATTATTGATCACCAAGAAAGCCACAATGATGAGTAACGTGAATTTTTTTTTCATTCAAATAGGAATAAATGTCAAACATGTATAAATCTGAGAAGTGTGTTCACTGTTCAGTACCTCTAAGATATAAGTGTTGTGTTGTTGGTTTATCCTTATAAGAAAGAAGATGAACGTTGGAGCATAAGGCTATGCCTTTATAGAATTAAAGGGGCAGGATTATGCCAAAATGCTCCAATATTTCTCTTTTGGTCATTCACCCCTTTACATGTAGGCCTTTACCCTTTTAACAATAACCACAACATGTGTGAACTTGTTGGTTCAAATATGGCTCCAAAATTTCTTCACACCTTTAGGTTAAATCTATTGTATATATGCTTGTTGAAGTTTCGACATCTGGTCCTGGACCGTGACTTGTATTATTACAAAATTTTGACTCTTTGGCTTTACTCGTTTTAACAAGTCTGTCACTTGCTATCGAGTGGATTCTCTCTCATATCTTTCAAGTTCTGAAGAGCAAACTCTTGAACTCTATAATTATATATTTGTCAATTCCTTAGATCACCAGTTTGGTCATCATACATCAACAACTTTCTTCATACCTGGTATTCGATGTTATCAACTTGAAATTTTCGATTGTTAAAGTACTGGTACCATATGAAGAATATAATAAAATTTTTGTTCTCTTGCTAATTCACCAATTTTTTATGGTTCTGTTTCATCCATTCCACACATTCAACCAAAGAAATTCAATGAATGGAGTTGGAGAGTTAGAGTCAAAAAGAGGGTTCCTCACATAACCTTTCTTTTGATTTGACACCTATATAAGTGCAGGCAAGTTGCACTCTTGAAGCAGGAGTTAAAATTTACTCGGCAAGGGTGGATTCTGTCCATTCTGAGGCATACAAGGTCCTTGGAGGGATTAATCGAGCTGGGCAAGACTTGGAACAAGGTCACGTGTATTACATTGTACCATTCTCTACATGGCTTGTAGTTTATTAAATTGTTTAGATTTTTACTAGTTCCCATTTGATCAATTCAATTGTTAAAACAGAAAGATTATACATCGAAGAAATACTGTAGGGTTTATTAACTTGTAGATTACATGTATTCTGCCTTGTGGTATGGTTAGTTACTTGTGTGATGTATGTTGAAAAAGAATGAAACTGGTAACCGGTTACATCTAGCGTTTTCCAAAAATCCAAAATTGATTTGCAGAACTTCTTGAACCATCTACCCCTTGCAAAGCTAAAAGGAACCATAAGAGGTTTCTTATTTTTGCACACACTTTGTCCAGTGAAATTAGCTGTCTTTCTTTGTTTATCTAGAATGATATCATGAGAACAAAAAGAAACATTATATGTTTCTGATTATTGATGGACGAGTAAATAAAAAAGAGATACAAGAGCAGTAGATATATAGGTTACTGAAAGCTGGCGGTATCCTAGGTGTTATCCCACCAAGGGGTTGTGGGTTCAAGTCTCACTTGAGACATTGGTGGTAGTATAGGATTAATAGTGTAGGTTAGCCTTTCAGGAAAAAAAAGATATACAGGTTACTGATTTGTTAATCCTTAGAAACCCTAGCCTGATAATTAAGAGGACATTTGACTATTTTACCCCTGATAAAGTAATTAATTAAATAGGAACATAATTCCGTTGAATCTGAACTAGAAGCATTAGTCTCTGAGGGAATACACACTTGGGCAGACTCCAATCCACATCTCCAATCTCGTAATTCTTCAGTTACATGTATATGTATGTGTGTTATAGTGTGTGTGTAGTACTTGTATTGAAATAAACATTTTCAGTTATCTTTCTTTCTTCCATGCATTATTACTACCAGATATTCCTTATTGGTCCTGTTAGTTTTCACTGAAATTCATGATTTATTTGGAATCATGTTTTGTTGTACATATAAAATCAGACAGTTTAGATGATGGCAACACTGACAGTGAGCAAGGGAAACATAATTCTAAGAAGGAGCAGGAAAGAAAGGTCTTCCATTATCTCTTCTGTTATGTTTTTTTTTTTGTATACTAGGCTCTAACTAATGGATCATAACAATATGCAGTTATCTCCTCTCTCAACACTGGAATCATCATTTGACACTCTTAATGTGAAGAGGTTTGATGGTAAGGGCGTTCGGGCACAACTTATATATCTTGTATCTAGTTTCCGTTACAGGTTCTCAGAAACTATCGTTGTACTCTAGTTGCGTTTTCTGTGGATCCTCTCTATCATCAAACGTCTGCACAGTTTGATGAAGGTGGAGCAAAAGGTCTCTTGCTGAATAATCTTGGAGTCTATGGTGGATGCCGAGTACTTTTTGATTCACTTGAAGTACCTGGGAAGTGCATGTCTTGTTCACTCCAAAGTGATAATAAAGCTGAGATAATTGATATTTCTCATGCCAAAGGTTTGCTTTTTTCATGTTATACAGAAGTTTTTGGATGTAAGTTTCCCTTTTCTGAACTTTTTTTTTTTTTTTTGCTTTATATTTTTGTAGATTGTATGGAGCAAATGGTGATCAACATCTCAAAGAAAAATGAAATCTCACCAAGTCTCAAGGATATAGTAAATATGTTTGATGAAAACAATAGAAGACCACTAAATACCTTCTCATTTGCCCAAAATTCCATAGAACCTGATTATGAAGCTTATGACAACGACTATGTTGATGATCAACATGACAACACAGGAACCTGGAATTTCGTTAATGACAACACTCCTACTGATGAAGGCACTTACGATATAGATGAAGAGACTTTGGTACCCAATTACCACGAGGTGCTTCATCATTCTATCCATGCAAACATCTGAACAGAAGGAAGCTAACTGATATACCATGCGTATTGTTTGCAGGAAAATACGCATTATGTTTCTCGTGATCTTGATGTGGACAACAGATTTCTAAGAGTTGATGACTTTGTGTTTCTAAGGTTGGGTTTGACTGCCAGACAAAATGCCTGGGCAGGCCCTGAGCATTGGAAGTATCAGAGGGCTAAAGGTAGTTTTCATTGTATTCTTTAGATTTCTCTCTTGTTGCAGGTTTCTACTTGTTTGTCATGTCATATGCAATATGTTTTATTATAGATCCTGATGCCAAGGAAAATGGATCACCATTGTTATCCAAAAAACCAAGGAACAAGAAACAAACAGAAGTTGATATAGAATTTGTACGAGCATTGGAAAATGCCGTGGCAGATCCCTTTGCTCCTCAAAAGAATCCCAAGTCACTGCTATTGCCTACAAATAGAGAACCCTGTGACACGATGCTTCCAGAAGATTGCCACTACCAACCGGAGGATCTTGTCAAGTTATTTCTTGTACCAAATGCTATGGTAAAGTTACCATCTTCTGTAGGTGGATAATCTAAATATGTCGTAATCCCCAATATTCGTTTAATGTTACTTCTGTTTATGTGTAGTGCCTTGGGAAGAGAGCAAGGAGGCTTTCAGGTTAGTTGATTTCTTCTATCCAAATCATTGATATTTATTTGCAAAATGTGGTAGTATTTAGACTGTTCTTGAGTATATACTCTATCCTCTATGTCATTACTTCTTAGCATAGGAGCACAGGGCACTGCTAGTAACAATAATTTGCAAACAAATTTACAATCATGTTTTAACCCTTAAATCATTTATAAGCATGTTAACCAATCCTCCACAATTGGGGTCCCAAAAATGTAGTTGAACCAAAAGAGAAGACCAAGTTCCAACTACTTGTCTTGACCTTAAGGTAGGATTTTAAAGGCTGATATGTAGGCATGTCAATGGGATAGGGCGATAAATATTAATAAGTTTAAACTATAAATAGTAGTTTAGTAAAAAAAATTATGTAAATAAATTTTTAAACAAATCAATTTAAGGATTTTGAGTTACATACGTATTTAATAAATTATAATATACCTTAATAAAAAAAATCTATGCAAAAGGTTTATGAAACCTATAAGGAGAAATAAGTCTATAACATTTAAAAGGGTCAATTACTAAAAATAATAACAATTTTTTTGATTTTTTTATCATTTATAGCAACATTATTATTATTATTTTTTTAATCACTAATAGCATCAACTTTTGTATTTTTTATATGAATAACATCAACTTTTGTATTTTGTATTATTAATGGCATTAACTTTTGTATTCTTTTTATCATTTATAGCAACAACTTTTTTAAGTTTTGCCATAAATGATAAAAAAATAAAAAAGTTGATGCTTCTAAAAAATAAATAATGTTGCTATAAATGCTAAAAATGCATAAAGTTGTTTCTATTTTTAGCAATTGTAAAATTAAAAATATATAATAATTTATATTATATCTTAAAATAGAATTGGGGTCGGGGATTCAAGTGTTCCCCATCCCTGGTCAAAACCGAGTCGGTTTAGGGTTCCTTATCGGGGATGAGTTTTTCTGCCGAGCCTACTGATATGTTGCTTATATCTGGTTAATTGCTAAAAACGGCCTGGGGCGGAGGGTGACAGTTACTCAACCAATGCATTAGCCTGCCATTCATAACAAACTGAAAAATCACAATACAAAAATTGGAAAAAATACTCGTGAGGTCGCCACCCATATCATACTTTTGAGGATTGATGAAATAGAAAAAAAGGAACATCTTTGCTCTGACCGGAAATCTGGACACCAGTCTTATGTTACACCGGCAATATTTTTGTTACAATGATGTTCTTTGACAAGTGAGTGCAGGGGAGCTCTCTCTCTCTCTCTCTCTCTCTCTCTCCCTCCCTCCCTCTCCCTCTCCCCCACCCCACCCTCCGTTTGCACGTTTTTTTGTTTTTGACTTCTTTTTATAAACCTGTATTACCACCTACATATCTTACATTACCACATATGTCTTAAATGAGATTTGAATCCACAACCACTTGCTTGGGAAAACACCTTGATACTGCAGGCCAAGTTTCTTAGCATTTGATTGGAAAGACACCTTGGTACCGCTAGACCAAAGGCTCTTCTTAGCATAGGGTCACTGCACATTTTTGACTTCCATCGAAGAAATTTATTTGTCTTTCAAAATTAAGCACCAAATAAAGTAGATTCTCATTATTTTGCGTAGTTGCCTGGTTACCAGTATCGATCTCCAGTGATTAAATATGCTAAGATAGTAATTAGAATTTTCACATCATTGTAATAATATTTTGGTTGTCAGATGAACTTCGGCATCAAGAAGAAGTCGATGGAGCTTGCCCATCTTGGGATGATGATTGTGCGGTTGGTGATCAATTTGACGATGGAAATACCTACACCGATGTCGAGGACTCTAGCACACTTATATCTCAACCCCGTCAGGTTTGTATATTAAAAGTCTAATTTGTCCCCTTATAGTCTGGACTCTGGACCACAAAGATCATGTGACAAAACTGCTTTTGATCGTATATGTTCACATGGTTTATGAGATCAACGGATGACATTCTTTGTAATGACTTTCTAAACACTCCAAAGAGATGGAAGATTAATGATTATAACACGACCATGTTAATATTTTGACTTAGAATAAGTATTGAAGTGCATTTTCCTGGTGGTTTGTTTTATATAAATGTAAAACAGGTAGAAAAGATCGAAGTCCAGTACGACAAAAAATCTAAACAAGTTGATGTTCATGTACTGAAAGAGACTCTTTGGTCATCAATGCAAGAAATGCGGAAATCAGCCCAAGTAAGTATTTCTTTTTTCATGTTCCTGTTCCTGCTAATAAACATATTGTTTTATGAGATTCATTGTTGATTATGAAACATTGCAGGACGAAACTTTGTCTTTCAAGAACATCTTGGTGTCTTTCCCAACCAACAAGGTGCCAGCTGCTGCATTGATTGACGATATCTCCTCACACCTTTGTTTCATCTGTGTATTACACTTGGCTAACGAGCACGGATTAAGTATCCACGGCACTGAGAACTTGGATGACCTGAGCATACGTCTTCCATCTCACCATGACATTCTATAAGGTGCGGTCTCAAGCTTTTTGTCATCTCTTGTGCTTAGCCTTTGGTTTCTAGCATTTGTAACTTTTTTGATCTAGTGTGAATATTGGATCTCCACCTCATAGATACCATTGTAACAAAACTAACAATGATCAGTAATCAGTTGAATGAAGTTTATATTTTCACTATTACCTTCCTTTTCGATTTCCTTGTAACAATTGTTTCAAACTAGTATTAAAGAGCTCTATTCTTGAGCTACTGATAACACACAAAAAAAAAAAAGAAAAAAACACACACACACACACACACTTGATCACATACCCATGTCAAAGGCCTTGACGCGCCTCACTGAGATTGCACACGAGACCTATCACCGCCTTCTTTCCACCCTCTTTGGCGAGCTCGTAATTCCCACATCGCAGTTTCTTGTTTCTGCGACACTAAAGCTGCTTCAGCTTTTTCACGAGCTTCTTCGCAAGTTTCCATTCCCGAGTTGCACTTGTCTGCCTCTTTTTGATACTGAGATGTCAACTTCTTGGCCTCGAGTAGTGCCATGTCAGCACGTTGCTGACTTTCTAAAGCTCCAGCTTCACGCAGCTTTAGTTCCTCTAAAAGAAGCTCTGCAAAGTTCTTTTCCGAGTCTCCCTTCACTTCAGGATCATGTTTTGCACAATCTGCTTTAGATACAATCATCAGAGCACCGAGAAAGATCTATAACAAGGCTTCTAAACAGAGATGTTAATTGAATGAAAGCAAACCATATGAATTAGAACTTGAATTCAATGTTCAGAAAAGAATCATAAGATATTACTTGAATTTAGATATCCTATTACCAATTTACCACCAAATACCAATCCATAGAAGAAAAAAAAATTCTTAATTTTATATCATAACTCATAAGTAGATTTTTCGAATCTGATACAAGAATATACAAGACAATAGTAACTCAAGTCTGTGGTCAAATCAAATATAACAATGATATCAAGATTCATCAAGAGGAATATGAAATGAAACCCAAACAATTGTAGTCCAGAATACTAACCTGTGAAAGAACTGTTGCCGAGTCCTGCAAGAACATAGACCAATTTCAGACTTACAATCTTATTTGACAAAAGAATTTAGGTGTCGTGTGTTTTTTAAAATATTAAATGTCTGAAGTCCTTTTTATGTCTACCGTTATAACAAAATATCTTTCCACGTGAAGATATAAAGGTATTGCAAGAAACAAACAAGACCATCGTCCAATGTAGTTTGCAAGAACAATCATTTTGGACAACCCATTTGAATCAGTATGCTGATAACATTATAGTGTTGTTTTCTTCTTCCCAATTTCAACAATTGGTTTGAGGTCAAAGTGTAATGGTTTAAAAAAAAACCAATAATTCAATGCAAAATTAACAAGAATAGTCATCAACATGAACATGTTCGAATTCGTAATCATTATCCAAACACTAAATGGGTATGACTATGGATCAAGTAGCAACAGTCGTAATAAAAAGATTGTTAAAATTAATACACAATTTGGTAATTAAAGATTTGAGGTTTACAACACCTTGAGATATAGATTGGAGAGAGGTGAACTCGCAGTCGCAGTTGCAGGAAGGGCAAGATGCGGTGGAGGAAGAACGGCGGACGGCGGCCAAACCTTCAAGAAGATGCCAGTATAAAGGTGGACCCACTAAATAAGCCACCAATGACACTCCCAAAAACACAATTCCGGCCTTGACGACGGCCGGATTGCAAGATCCAGCCATGTTCAGTGCCATCTCCGTCACACATAAACAGACAATCGAAATGTAGTGTAGGGCTACGATTGATCTTGAGGAAGAAGATCAAGATCTATGATATTGATTATGATTTATTATGGTTCTAATTTGGGATACGACGCGAAAACCGAATCGGATGAAACCAACAATTTTAGAGAATTGGACACTATATACCAGGAGACCTTCATTTTTTACCCATTCATAATTTATTTTTTAAAGGGTTAAATCATAAAAAAAAAAGTCATTTTTATGATTATGTTTTTAAACTTTTATTATAATTAAAAATCTTAAATTAATTTTGTGTTATTTAAAAATGTATATTTGACTTGTTCAAATTACATAAAACCAGAAAAATGCATCAGATGAAACTAGCTCAGAATTATTACGTCCTTTAGTGATCCAATGGAGATGGAGCTCGGAAAATACAACATCCTCCCAGAGCTGGTGAGGATGGAGCTCTAAAATGCAACATCCTCTAGTGAGTCGATGAAGATAGAAATCAAATGAAATCAACGTCTACTAGGGAGCCGATGAAGGTGGAGCTCCAAAAAAATCTACAAAACAGTGAAGATGATAGGAGAGAAAAAGTGGGTGGAGGATAGGAGAGGCGCCGTCAAATCACAATCCTCATCCTCAATAATTCATTGTCTTTCTCAATAAAAGTCACATAAAAATAGATTTAGAATGGTAAATTGAGTCATTTCATAAGTTTATTTGAAACAGTTGAACAAACAATATATTTTCATTCAACGTCAATTTTATCAAATGCTCTTAACAATTCGAACCTCTAAATCATTCAACACCGAAATATTAAGCAACTACCAAACAACCCTTATTATTCAACTAGTTTATTGTAACACTCTCGAAACCCGGATAAATGTCACTTCATTTATATACACAAGTGACAATAACGCATATAATACTCATTACATAGGATCAGAGGTTTACACAAACACTGTTAAATAATTATTATTTTAACATACTATAAACACCATGTTCAGCTGATAACCCCAACGATACATAACCCAAAATACGTATACATAAAGTTTTCCCAAAAAGCGATAATATTTATATACTTTTAGAATAACACAAGAACTTTCTGCAGCAAACCCAAGCTCCTACTTTTGATCTGGAGCTAGCGACCCTATCTTCTGACTCCTTGATATACACATTCAGACCAGTATACATAAGTTTCACAGTTCGTGAGTACACAAGTTAGACTCAGCAACTAACACATAACGCATGACAATCATTATAACTTTAACACTCTCTCACATAACTCATGTCTCACTAACAAATAAGCATATATAAATTTAAGTTTGAATTTGAATGTTCAAACATTCATATTTTAATAGATTTAAACTTGAATTTTAAAATTTTAAATTCAAATGTGATTATAAATTATAAAATGATAAATGACGAACGATAGATGTGGAACACTAGAAGATGCCAAATGATGAAATGACATCTTTTGAATGATAACAATGGAACACTTGAAGATGCCAAATGATGAAATGACATCTTTTAAATGATAACAAGTAGTTATTTTAGTTTCTTGGGTATTAATATATATAGTTCAATAGCTTAATATGTAGCAAATAAAATATATATTCTTTTAAATAACACAAAATATCAGTGGTCTTAATCAGTAGAAAAAGAGATTTAGTTACGAAAGTAGAAAAAAATGTGTTTTTTTAACATTAATCTTATAAAACAAAATATATTTTCTATTTCAATTTAATAAATAAATTTTAAAATTTTTAGCTATGCATTACTAAATGTTAATCTTAATAAAATAACATTATAAAGTATAAAGAATAAGAAATGTTGAATGATAAAAAATTAAAAAGATTAAAAAACTTATTTTACACAATTATTTTTTTATTAGGGTTCGCGTTTGATAAATATATTTTACACCAATCCAACGACTCCTATCAACATCAGGCAACTCACGCTATCACTCAGTAACGAGCCATACAGTGACTAACCAACGCCGGCTACGCATAACCGCCACCGGAGAGGGAGAAACAGAGACGGCAATCGCACTCATCAGTAGTCTCGATCGGCGGACAAAATGGACTCCGAAGAAGTACCATCGGATTTAATCAATCAATCTCAGATCGGCTTCCGACAAGACGCCGGACTATCATCCTTTAACCCACAACATGCGACCCAAAAATCTCTTCCAACCGTCCAACACTCCATTTCCGCCCTAGACACACAGCTTTCATGCCTCCGATGTAAACGTTGTAAAGGAAAGCTCCTCAGAGGCTCACACTCACTGATTTGCATATACTGTGGCCAATGCCAAGCCAGGGACCTACCTCCTGAACCTATATTCTTCAATTCCACCACTGGTTATCATTGGCTACTTCAGTCGTTGAATTTAAATCCATTGGTTAGTGTTCTTTCATCTGTCTAGCCACATATTCATTGAGATTATATTAATTTCGTTTTCTCTAGTATCTGAAATAGATAGTTTTAGTACTTTTCTCTTCACTAAAATATTAATAGATAGTTTTAGTACTTTTCTCTTACCCTATTAGTGAATAACGATCGTAATATATAGTCTGGTTTATGCATATTGGGAGCCTAGGTTTAATTATGTGTTGAATTTAGGGTTTAATATGATAACATTAATGTTCAGCATGTGATATGAATTGTGATGACGCTATTATGTCCAGAACTTAAAATTTTATGTTACTATCAGGAAAGAGTTGGGGATTTCTTTGAAGAAAATAGAAGGAACAAAGGGGGAACTCCTGTGGAAGATGGAAAAACTTTGGCTGAGCTCTTAGATGTGCAGATAGCATGGCGGGATGAGCCTGAGAATCCTGAGACTCGTTTTGTTGACAAGATATTCGACCAGAACAGTTTTTTGAATTTTGGTAAAGTTGGCTTGGACAACTTCGTTACAGGTTCAGGAAGAGATAGTCGCAGCTCTGATGCATCTGAAGAACAGCCAGTTACTAGCAAAAATGATCGAAGTGATGATTTCATAGGTCAGGGAAATCTTAGTTTGTTCCAGAATGATCCAGTGTCCTCTGATTTAAGTGGTGGTGCCTCGTCTGGACATGATGCAGAAATTCATGATGTGAACTCTACGACTCAGAATGAGGAGGCTTCCAGAACTGCTGCATTATCCTCAGATTTGAGCCACAATCGTTTATCGGGACACAACGGAGAAACTCAGCCTGTGAATTCCAGGACAAGAAATGAGGATTCTAAACCTACTGCCGCAATACCCTCTGGTTTGAGCCACGATGGTTCATCTGAACATGATGCAGAAAACCAGTCTTTGCTTTCCAGGCCACATAACAAAGATTCTAAGACTGCTGCCGTGACCTCTGCTTTGAGCGTTGATGCTTCATCCGGACATGATACAGAGATTGAGCCTGTGAATTACAGGACACAGAATGACGCTAAACTTGCTGCCGCCTCTGAATCGAGCAGGGATTCTTCATCTAGAGATGACATGGAAATCCGCTCTGCGAATTCCAGGAAACACAACGAGGATACTAAAACTGTCACTACCATAGCCTCTAATTTGAACAAGGGTTCTTTATCTGAAGATGATTCAGAAGTCCAGTCTAATAATTCAAGGATGCAGAACAAGGATTCAAAATCAGTTGACACTTTCGTAGGGTCTGAAGTCGATCTCTCTGCTCGCATGGACTCAGGTTCTAGGTACGTGGAAGACATAAATAACAAAAAGCGGAATAACAATTTAGACCGTGTTCAAGATTATGACCACATTCAAGATGACCCCATTCACAAAGATTAAATGTGCAGTCTTTTAGGAACCAGAGCAATTTGAGCAAAATATGTAAATACTTCATGTTGACTAGTTACTGATGTAGATTGGGTTGACAATGCTAGCTGTTACGAAACTACTGCTTAAATATCATCTTTTTTTCTGGATCATATATGATGCTAGTATTTTAACCACTAAATAACATGTTCTGAACTTCTGATTAGTATCTACATCTGAATATATTATAGGTAATATCTCAATCGTAGGTATTTGCTGCAATCTCTTCTCGGGTATAGTTTCAAAATAACTAGAATTGTTACGGAAAAACGTATGAGAATATGTTGTCTGGGATGTTTAAAAAGTTATACCTCCCATTTTTGGAAATAAAAGCAGCATACAAGTTATTGCAGCTTCTTGTACTTTGATATGAAAGAAATAACATCAGTATAAGAGCTCTATATCTCGTGAACCAATTTTACTATTGGTATCAGTTCTTCGACTCTATCCATGGTTGGTTGTCGTTGATGTCAAGTTAGGAACGCCAGTCTGGTTACCACAAAGATGATATCATATTCATATGAGGATGGATGGACTCGAGCATATACAGAACACATACATAGGAATCGAGCCTCTGTTAATTTAGCCAATAATTAGGTTAAAGTTTGAGCTACTTTTGATTGCTTTTAACAACGATTTGAATGTATAAAATAAAACTGGCTACATTTTTGTTTTATTTTCAGATCGTTGTGTTTAAGTAATAGAAAAAGGAGATACAAAACAAATGACATTAATATTGCATTTTTTTTTTGCACATCTCATCCAAGGTTTGGTATGTCATCACAACATCACCAAATTTATCATATTGCAACAATAATGAAACCGTATTGCAACAACAATCTATGATGTGAATCATATTAGGACTGGTATGGTATCGATGTGATTCATTACAATAATAACATTTACCAGGTAAATGTTTTCTAGTTCACAACATGTTCACGTGAACAGTAGCCGTCTTCGTATAACCTACGCAACTTGATTCATCAGAGGTCATCCCTTTCTTCATGTTGCTTTTCTTCACCATAAAACCCTTATCACCCTCCGCCATTCAATCCAATTTCATTCAGAGGTGCTTCGATGTCCTCCAGGCTTTGAGAGATTTGGTCTTTGACCGCGCCTGAAATAAATATGTTGCTTCTCTGTCTTCAATCATCAATCTGTTGCTTCTTTTCTTCATAAATCAACTGAAGAGCAAGGATATGTTGCTTCTCCATATTCAAGATGTTGACTGAAGACATCTGCTGAAGAACTGATTGTAGACATATTCAAGAAATCGATTGAAGCAATCAATCATCTGTTGCTTGCCGTCATCTAAAACCGA
This sequence comes from Centrapalus pauciflorus, assembly GCA_020465985.1. NCBI lineage: Eukaryota > Viridiplantae > Streptophyta > Magnoliopsida > Asterales > Asteraceae > Centrapalus > Centrapalus pauciflorus. The sequence goes on along the minus strand of JAANYP010000597.1, from coordinate 429,889 downwards.
TGGACTCGAAGAGTGACTTCGACTACTTCTGCATCATTGATTTCTTCTCCATTTTTCTACACAAGGTAAATCGTGTTCTAACCTATCAATTTACTTTATTACTTGTTAACCTAAAATGTGAAATTAGTCAGTTGTTATATGTTACTATTGTTGCTTTAGGTTTCTAGCATCAAAGTTCTCAACGATGATTATTATAGCATGTTAGATGTTACTAACATTTCATTTTTGATTATTTAGATGTTACTAACATTTCATTTTTTATTATTCTTACTTCAATGTTTATTTCTGTAAACTTGTTTTCCTTATTTCAATATTTGACTCATTATTGGTTCAAAGATAAGCTTTTAGGCTGAAAATATCACAAATATCTGCAGCCCAAAAAAACAAAATTAGCTGCTGAAAAAGCTCCAAAACAACATATATGATGCCTTAAAAATAGCCAAAAGATCGGTGGTAATCTTATTTTATTTCATCAAATTAACCATCATCCTCACTTATTGAACCTTGAACCATTAGCTTGATGTAAGAAGAATAATTACTTCATATTCTCGGTGAAGATAATCAAGGTTTTCAAATCCATAGAGTATGTAGAGTGGAATGTCTCTCCTGCATGGTGAAATACATATTTTCGCTAAATGTTTCTTCTGTAATGTTTCATGTTCTTTGTGGTTTTGGTTTAGTTATTCACTTTCTACTCCATTAATTATTATATGTATATGTATATTGCTTAGATGTCTACTTATTTCTAGGAATGTATCGTAATCAATTCATAATTGATAATGCATTGATTAGCCAAATCATTTAACTTAACTCATGAGACTGTTAATATTATTTTTTCCTTTCTGCATTTTTTAGTCTCAACTATAGTTTTCTGGTTTTCCTAATTGAACCTCTCACATGGTATTAATATCTCTGTTTATTTACAAACATGCAACATTGTTCAAGCAACAGAATCGTCTCCATCGGCAGCGTCATCTCAGTCTTGATAAGCAATTTTGTTGCTTCACAAAGTTTTGTCTTCTTTTAGGGATGAAGTAATTCATGTTTCCCCCCACAAACATATCATTATGTCTATACATGTAGTTCGTTCTTTCTTTGGCCATCAATGGTATGCTACCCAACTGTCTTTTATTTTTTATTAATTTTTGGTTTTAGCATTTACATTATGCAGAATAATAAAGTCAATAGGTTGAAGACTAACATCAGCATGTCTTTATATTGACTTTCTGATTTCACTTACTCCAGGATCTTGATGTTAGTCTGTATTTTGATTTCCAACTTTTGTTGTGTTCTTCAAACCAAAATCCAATAGTTTATTGGGTTTTTTGCTCAGGAATACTTTGTCAAAGGAAAGCATCTTTGATTGATTGGGAAGCTTATAAAATGTAAGCCTTTTTCTAACCGTTAAGTTTTGATTATCTTTAGTAATAATCTGATTCTTTGCTTGATTAGGTAGCGAGTATCTTTCGTTGGTGTTGATTTTATTATTTTCTCACTAATCTCATGCCTAAATGTTCTTATAAATTTGCTATATGAAGAGGCTTTGTTTAACATAACAGGGAAAAAAAATTCTAGGTTGCTCATTTTTTCTTGCAAATAGGTATTTGTAGTTGGGATTGTTGATCCCATCTACAACTTGGTTCTTTATATATAACACTACATATTCTACTAAATTACACTATGGTCACCAAATATTATTTCTTGGGTTGTATGGATACATACACAATATTCAATTTCCTGGTACAAAACTTACACATAAAACATTGGAATACTAAATTTGTGTTGACCTATGTAGCATCATAAACATTTATGCCTGAACTAAAATCAGGTACACTATGGACATCTCTAACAAGCTTGTAGGAACAAAATTTTCTCCAAATATCTGTTGCATGAATAAAATCTTCTAACAAAGTATTAATCAAGTGGGTTGGTATAAAAATTCAATCAAATCTTAATAGAGTTTTGATTCAATATGTTTGAAATGACTAGCTAACTAAAAGAAATCTGCATGACCTTGATCGAGGATAACCACTTTGCAACTTCTAATTTCTCCTTGAAAAGTTAAGACTGTTTCTTAGACTATATTGACAAAAATTACTTACACATACTGTAGACCCCGTATTGGGATGGTTTTGTTGTATTTTTGCCACTATATGGAGCTAAGTGTTTGAAAGTTATTTTAGTTTGTTCCATTTAACAGTTTAGGGCCTTTTTTATCTTAATAACTTTAACATAGAAACTCATATATGATTAAAGGGTTAAAGTTGTACAAATGTATGTTACTAGACTGAAATTACTCAAATGACTAATCTAGTTATTTTTTTATTCTGTTGGTACTTGTACTTAAAATTTATTGTTGAGATGATACTTTTGATCACCTGTTACTGTATCTACCGGTAAAGATCTTACATTTGTGTTTTTAGAAGTATTAAAAGGATCTATATGCTTATATGGATATTCTAAATTATTTATATAGATCAAAATTCACGTAACCATCATGTTATTAAAAATGTGTTACGTTGTCGTTTGAATCAACAAAAACTGTCATATCTGCATGGTTACCGGTTACACGTACCATATCGACAAGTTATTTGGAGTACAAGTACCCTCCGGTCAAATAAAAAGGTTAATTAGTCACTTAGGTAAATTGAGAAAAGTATGTTGCATTTGTACGGCTTTAACCCATGATTAAACTATAAAGATTAATGTTACAAAATATATTTTATCAATATTTTGTAAATGGTTGGAGATGTAACATTATGGCATTATGCCAATACTTTTTTTTTTTTCATTATGTGCCTATTATATAGAAATAGCTATTGACAACATTACATTTTTATGCATGAGTAGTAAGCTTCAATTTGTGAATTTCATTCAGGCAAGTGGAAAACTTGTGGTCTTAGACTAGCTACTTTAGAAGCTTTGGATTTCCTGACAAAGTGTTCTTCTGTTTGTTTGTGCAGATTTCGCTTACACTTGATGTATTGCAGGTTTCTTTCCTTTTGGTTCCTTTAAGATTTAAAAGAACCAGCACTGCAATTCTACTGTTATATCAACTTTTAATTGTATAAACTGTTGATTGTTTTTTAAATAAAGGACTATACGAAGTTGAGAAAGTATCCGTATGAGCGTCTTGGCAGATCCATCAGGGCTGAAGAACACCTTATTGCAATTAGGAGTTTTAGCCACCAGCTGGTCATGGTAAGTTCTAAATCTGAAGCTGATCTTATTCGTTTGATATAAAAGGTGAATCAATCAATGAGCAAGATAAATGCCAATAGGCAATAGTGCAAAGGAAAGAAGGATACACAAGAGAAGAATTTATGCTCACAAGAAGACTTCAAGGCAAATGCAATGTTATTAAAAGCGGAAGTCGCACTCGAGGCGACATGCCTTAGGGACTAAGTCGAGAGGCGCAAAAAGGCGAGGGCCCGAGCGAAGTGAACCAACTAAAATTTAGAAAATACTTTACATGACAGTGTTACCATAAAGACAAAATAAAAGCATATTGTGTAGAATTATAGATATAATATCAAATACACTACCACAATCCATAATAATTAGTAGTGGCAAACAAAGTAAAATGTTCCAAAAGATTGCGTAAGGCAAACCAGAAGGTCGAAGTCAACCTTCTAATAGGCAACCTTTGATGTTTTCTGGGGGTATAATTGACCATGCAAACTATGTTTTATGTCTTAAATTCCTAATAGATGTTTATAAAACAAGGCCCTCGACTCTCGCCTAACTCCCAAGGACTAGTCGTGCAAGGCGCTCCTGAACATCTTAAAGGCGCCAAGTCTGAAATGGCCTGGCCTGAGGGACTTAGTCGCAGAGGTGCATGCCTTTAATAACATTGGGCAAATGATTTGATTAATATTGTTGCAACGGACAAGCACTCTAAGATATGTAAGTTCCAAAGCTTGTGTTACAATATGATATATTGTAATGCATCCTCATTCTGGTAATTTAATTTGATATTCTTTTACCACTGATATGAGTGTCTGTATGGTGTATTTGGGATTTCATTTTGCTGATATATCTGAATCATCTGATGAACTTTCGTGCAAAAGTAGTTAATAGAGATATTGTTATGGCTATAGTAGATATATTGTTGGGTCTATTTAAGTTACGTTAATTATCCCTTAATTCCCTATGATATTGAGGATGATTTCCTACATTTCCACTTTTCAAGTATCTTTATGAATCTCCATGATTAGGTTAATGCTACAGATCCATCTAATGCTTTGCTCTGTATCTAATGTTTAGTTTTTGCATTATCAGGATTCAGGAACTGTTTTCATTACAGTCACAGTGAGTGAATTTGAGGCTTTGTATGTGCTTTTTAAAAAGTTGAGCAGCTATATCATCGACGACTACCTCTTTGCAAATAATAATCAGGAAGAATTCCATGCTTAATCTCTTTGCAAATAGGGTATGTCATGAAAAAGTAACTTATAGCGCGTATTTTAATGGGTTCATTTTACTAAATCTAAATCCGTTTTGTAGAAATTCAATATGTTTGATTTGAAACATAATGACAAAGACTGTTTATATTGCATTCTTTGCTGCATATGACCTTGCTTGAATATTTACTAAAAAATTATATGTAAAACCTGTCGCAACTTGCTGACCAATTTTCTTGTTTCTCAACAGCTATGATTGCTTCCATTTAAGAAACTCGAGCAACTAGCTACTGAATAATGATGAACATTAGGCTCGGGCCCATAACTCGTTTATCGCCCTAGGCCTGGCCGGTATATCAATGCTTGCATCTCCTTGTTTTGTTAAGTTCAAGGCCTGGTGTATCGGGCAAGTCTTACCTTGTTTGTAAAGATATCATATCTTGTCATGAATTAATAAGGGTTAAGGTCTTACGATAGCAACCTACATTTGAAATTGTATCGATATGGTACGTCTACTTTTTTAATTGTCTATATGGTACGTGTACTTCATTTTTCTGTATCGATATGGTCATTCTACATAATAGAGCCCGATTTTTACATACGAAACAGGGTTCTAATGGTATGAAAAACAGGGGTCTATTACAAATATGATCATATCAGTATGAAAAATTGAAGTACAAGTACCATATCGACATTTAAAAAAGTAGACGTACCATATTGATAAATTTTCAAAAGTAGGTTACTATTGTATGACTTTACCCCAATTAATAAATAACAAAATTTCAAATATATGGAATATCGAAATACATTAAAATTTATAGCAAATTGAACTTATTATTTTTTAATATTGCAACCAACTAAAAAATGATTATAAGCTTAGATTTAAAATAATTATTTAGCTTGAAATCAATACAAGTAAAGGGAACCATATAAATAGGACAAACATGTAAAGAAACTTTAATATATAAATATTTATCTAAAAGTAATTAATAATGAAAAATATATAATAAAAACCAATATTGTCAAGATTTTTAAAATATTTATCTATGATCCATTTTGTCTTCATAAAATCAAAATCGTAAGATCGGATCAGTATTTTTTTTTATATCTGTTATATTTTACATAATATATTAAATTTTATGTAAATCAATAAAATATTCAAAGTTCAAACATTATAACAAATTAACAATAGCTCAAAATAACTTATAAAAGTTCTGATAACTTAATTAATGTAACAAATTGTAACATCCGAAAAATAGCAAACGTGGAATTTACATATTGGCTATTATTTATTAAATCATATGAGCAACAGAGCAAGTGGAGTCTAATTGGTTATTTAAATCCAGCTAGACAAATTACGTTTTTATTATGCGTCAAATTGCAATTGGTTGAGATATCATTCATAATAACTCTAAGGTGTTGTATGTTTTTTAAAAGATTAAATGTCTGAATTTCTTTTCCATACTTCACATCTCAACCTATCATCTCCTCCATTGAATTCAAGTAGAACAATTGCTAAAGGTTAGTTTAGATTGATGATTAAAGATTCAGTTGTTGTAAGTGACATTTTAGTACTGTTTTGTAAGTCTATGACAACTTGTGTTTGCTAAGAACCGACAAGGGGTTAAAATCGTGGTTGAGCTAGAAAACAGAGTATTAGACTGTTACTAGTAAGGCGGCAAGTTGGTCTCTGCTTGACCTCGGGTGAGTTGAAGGAATCGCGACTAGCCCATCCTGACAACAACCAGATTGCCAGCGATGGCCGAGGTCCCCTGGCCCAAGACTGATGAGCGCGACTACGATCTAGCCCGCTGTGAGGTAATTGTTTAGTTGTTGTTCAATGAGGGGTTAGGTGTATCCGAGTTGTATAATATGTGGTTGTAGTAGACTTAAGAGTTAATATTGATATATAAAGTGTTATCATGGTAGTCGTAAAGATTAAGTAGCGGTAGTCGGGTGTTGTCGCTTGTGGCAGTGCTCCACGAGTTATCAGAACCTTCTTTTAGAAATGCACATACTTTGAACAGTTGTTTTATATTAAAAAAATATTTTGAGAACTAAATGGATCCATCATGGATTCCTTTTATAAAATTGCACATCGTAACACATTATAGAGTATGATGATTGTTGTATTATTATTTAGTTGTACAGTGAGGCCTGTTGGGTCATTCCTAACCTAGAGGTCCTGACTAGTCACAACTTCGTGTGATATTTTACTTAGGCAATCCGGGTCGCTCCCGATAAGACACTGAACAATGGTTCCCTGATGTCGTAGGGTTCATATTATTATATGTTGTTATGTTGCATTTGAACAGTGGTTCCCAATACGTAAATTTCACGGCTTCATTTGAAATTTATAATTCACCCAAAAGTCTAATTTAATATTAATATAAACCATATAATTATAAAAACTTTCAAGGTACAAAAGTTCATAATTTTCTCAAAAACTAACAATAACATAAAAGACAAACTTAATTTCTTGCATAAACATTTAAGAAGCAGAAATTGGAGCGATCAACCATGCTTCTTGTGTACTGTTACATTGTGCAGCACTTGATCAGCAATTCTTCGAACAGCCGCGTCATCCTGCAAATAATAAATCATATATAAATTAAATCAAGCTCGTATATGTACATATACAGTAGTACAGTACGTCGTATACATACATGTGTGTATGTATATGTATATGTGTATATATACATGCATGTGTGTATGTATGTATGTACATGTATGTATATGTTATGTATATATACAACATATATATACACACACATTAGTTTCAACATCCTGTATATAAAAAGATGATCTTTGTGGGTTTTTTTTTTTCTTTTTGAAATAAAGAAAATTATTTTTGCAAATCAAATAATTATTATATCATTTATATATAATATAGTATGGAAAAAAAATGATCGACCTCGATTCCTCGAATCAAAGATACGAAATGTTTATGTTTTTATATAAATTTTTTTAATTTAAATTAATTTGTTAGATACATGAATTTTTTTTGTTTAAAAAAACGATAAATCTACTAATTATGTTGATACAATGAATGAAATCACTTCTACACTTGAAACTTCTCATTAGATCTTTGTAATTCTATTTTTTAATATAAAATAGCTTTTGTTTTCTAAAAGATATTTTTGAGCAGGTTTGTCTGATCCAAATATATCTTGGCTTTACCACAAATTAACAAATTTCAATATGTATTTTATTAATTCATCATGTCTATAACTACTATTAAAAGAGTAACTAATTTTTCATTTGTCGCCATCACATAATTATACTTACAATTAATTATAATAAAAGAGACTAACTATCATTAGTATTAAAAGTTTAAATACATCTAAGTTTAATATTTAGTTTTTTTAAATTTTAAATTTATATAGTTATAAAAGAAGATATTTATTAAAGTTTAATATTTATTAAAGTCATTAGTATAATACACGAGTTAATAAATTAGTATACGTAATACTCAACTATATACATCCGGTAGATGATTATGATCAAGCTAGTAATATATTGAAAATAAATGACTATATATGATATATATGATGGTTGTTTAGGAATAATTGAACAAACAAGATTGAATAATCATATCAATTAAAATTATTAATTTAATTTAATGTTTGAGTTAATTAATTAATTAGAATTTGAGACAGTTGGATACTTGGATGGCTTTAAATAATGTTTTAGAATTTGATGACTAATATTTTCATAAAAATTTGAAAATATGTAATTATTTTATTCAAATTAATATTAATTAATCAACCATAGACATGAAATTAATGTGAGAGAGAATATATGTCTTACACAAGCAAAGTTGAGGTATGCAGGATCTTTCAATCTGGCCGGGTAGCATTTGGTTAACGCATCACAAACCCTGCGCACATTCGATCAATTTAACCACCAAAACTTACAACTTTTCGATCATTTAGATATATACAGATCGATCGATCGAAAATAGGATATGTAAATGAGATCAGATCGATCGAAGAGAAAAACGCGTGTGATAAGGGTGTAAAATTTACCCGACTAACCTAGACACTTCAGACAAGCGCAAGAAGCAGGTTAAAACATGCTTTAACAACTGCAGAGATGGCTTCCCAACAAACTGGTCTACAGTTTTTGTCAAAACCTGCGCCACCGCGTAAAATCTTTCCGGGAATTTCCCACAGTATTGTTGTCCTTCTTCGTACATCAGAATTTTACTAAGCACAAAAGCTGCAACCTGTACATTATATATATTTATATATCTATAGCTAAGAAATGATCGATAAAAAGGTAAAAAGATCATTTGTAGTGTTGATTAAACGATGAATATATATATATATATATATAACCGTTTTTGCAAGATCACTGCCCACTTCGATGCAACGAAGGCACAATGGAAACACTTCTGTTTCAAGAAGAAAATGAATGATCGCCGGAGTGTTGCCATCTTCCACCTATATATGTAAGATTGAGTATAACATGTATGAAAGATTTAAAAACAGGTGGTTTTAACTTAATTTGTATGCAAACTTGATTTTTGTTTTTTTTTTTTGTTAATGGAGTGGATGGAGAGTGTCAGAGTGAGAGAGTTTTAGGTTGTTAACTTTTAATGAAATCATTAAGAGATCATTTTATCTTTAGTTGAGTTCTTTATTATTTCATTAAGAAGGAAACAAAAAACCCCCTTAGTTACCTTCACAAGTGCACCAATAATGCCTAAGCTGGTGAGGCGTAAGTAGTCGAAATGCTTAAGTCTTTGCTCGGAAGTGTTCATGAAAGGGTAGATGTAAACAGGAATCTTAGCTGCATAATTTACGAATTTGAATCGATTAGTTAATTAATACCAACACTTCGAACAACGATGATCATTTGCTAGAAATTGTAAAAATAAGGTGGTAAGTACCTGTAACAATGCCCATCCTTGTGTCCGGATGACTTGCCATCGACTACAACATAAAGAAAACACATGATTTCGAGGTTCAGTAACATGATACAATATATTAATTAGCAACAGACCAGGTTATGTGTCTGACATGTAGCTCAGTTGGTAATCAGATCAAGTCAGTTGTCCTAATTATATAATAATCAGTTTTTATTGGCTCTTCCAATTAGCCATAGCTTTTGAAAAATCAAAAAAAATTCTCACTCATCCCATTTGGGTTAAGCCATTATGAACTTTTTTGGTCCTAAAATCACCAAGAGTTGGCATCAATTCAATAAGGGTTACCTCCCACAGGCCAAATGCATAATATTGTTCTTGGCAATGTAGAGGTGTGTGTGTTTTCCTTTGGACTATGTGAATTAGTCCAGCAAATAACATCGTATGTATATCAAAGTTAGATAAAGATTCGGTAATTAACCATAATTAACCTGAAGTAAGGCGAGTGCATTGCAAACTCTTGTCGCTTCTTTTGTACCAAGTTTAGGAGGCGACAATAACCTGTACGCCGAACAAATTTCCTGCAACAGATGAATGTTATAGCTTGCTCTATAAAACATCATGTGATTTTTTTTACATCAATTGCTGTGTCACGTACAGTAAAAGATCAAAAAAGCAAACAAGGCCGTTCCATTGATTTTTGGGACCCGGACAAAAAAATATAAAAGGTCAGGCCCTACACATACACACGCATACATAAATATACACATGCGCGCACACACATTTGTGTGTACAAACATACTTTTTGTTTTTATTTTGTCCAAAAACAAATCAACTGTGCTTTATTTACGTTGAGAACTAATGAATTAGGGGCCCTATAAAATTTTGGACCCTAAGCGGTACCCCTTTTGGACGCCATCAGGGCTGTCCTTGGAAGCAAAGATAAGTTAATGGAAAATTAAGAAAATTGGTGTATGTATAACAGTCGAAAATTTTAGCCATTAACATGTTTAACATAATGTTGTTAAAGAAATCATAAATTAAAATATTAATTTGTAAATTTCATACCATTTATAGATTTTCCAGGTACTGCATTGAAGGAATTGAAGCATTGATATGCAGTAATTAATGGAAGACGGATCGAATCAAATAAATCTTCATGACGGGAATGAAAAATGTTTGTTTGTTAATCATGTGGTAATGAAATAAATCATTGTCTAATTTCATTTCTTGATATTACAATTTTATTATTCATTAATTTTATTTCTATTAATATTTTTACCTACCAAATAACACCCAATAAATACTCATTTTATTCAGGGGTGGCTTTTAGGGTGTGTGAAAGGCTCGACCGCACAGGGCCCTCAATTTCGTAGGGCCTTACGGTTTATAATATAGATCTAAATTTAGATCAATAAAAATTTTCTATATTTGACATGTATACATTGTGCATTGGTGCGTTAAAATGAAATTCATATCACAAATACAATTTTATTCGTATTGTTTATTTTAATTTCTCACTAATCAGTTTTTTTGGCATTCACGAACTCGACTTTAACTATTAAAATTGAGTCTCAAAATTGCCAATTTACTATTTAAAATAATTAAGGGACTGTATTGTAATTACAAGCACAGGGCACCTAAAATCTATGAGACGGCTCTGATTTTATTCAAATGGTGTAAACAACATGTCAAGGAATTATTTTGTTCATTTTATTAAGGCTCGTACTGCAGAGCAAGCGAAGAAAACGTAAGGGCGCACGCTAGCACTCCTCCCCAAAGAGCGATTTTAGTAAATAACCAAATATGTCACTTTATTACATCCAACCAAACAGATATTCTTGAGAACTTTTATGATGAACTACGACATACCTGTAGTAGGATAAAAGGTATGAGTTTGGAATTCCAGAGTATCACCGGCATCTCTTTGCTTCTTCGTTCCTAATTAAATTGAGAGAAATATGGATCTAATCAAGTAAGTTTAAGAGCAAAATTTGATAACGAGCACCATATAACATCAAGATCTAATTAACTTACGATTATTAATTAATCCATGAAAAGTACCTTCATTATTAAAAAAGATTGTGAATCTTGATACCAATTTAATGCTTTAAAGATTTTGTTGATTTCATGTATAACAAGATAAATTTTGATGAAATATTCAATTCACAATTAACCCCAAAACCTAATTCCAAATCTCAAAAAATGGTGAATTTCTTCGATCTATACCTATCACTAGCTAGCTAGTTATATATATGTAATCCGGATTAATCAAAACACCATTAACACCGAATGATCAACTGATTAAATGATGCACAAAATGTACTAATAAGAAATTCAAACCAAATTCAAAGAACAGATGATTGATTATGCTAAAAAATCAAAATTGAAGTGGCAAGCGATACATCGATTGACCAGGTATGGAATCATTTGATCGATCTCATCAAAAGATTTTCATAAATAACCAAATTAATATGCACATCGACACATATATACCCACGCGGGCGCGTAGCACCTTGTTTAGCAGAGAAAGAGCATCTTCTCTGCGCGATGGCTGATGAAGCAGTCGGATGCATTGCTCAATCTTTGTGCGATCAGCGGCTGCGCCAGAATCTGCTGATCCGTTGGTAGAAAATGCAGCCGCTGGATCGACATACAATGTTTCCGGCAAGTTTTCCATTGTTTTTCCTTATATGTGTATATATGGTTGCACGCATAGACAATGTACTTTTGTAAAATATATGTGTCTGCGGATATATAGTCACTAGAAGAAATAAGGCTTCAAGTTAGAGCATGGTTGGCTCTACTTATATGGAGCTGGGTTCGTAGGTGACGGAAGAGATGCTAAAATGACATGTTATTGTGACCGACCATCTCCACGTGGCAGTCATGCATGGTTTTGTTTGTATGCTAAACCGTAAACATATATTCACCGGAATAGGTATATACTTTATCTATAAACTCTTGGTCTATTATATAAGAAAATTTGTCTATGCTAATAAAAAAGTAAATATACTCAATTCTTATGAAAAATCATGTGTCATCACCATGAATCGACATGTGACATTTATAGTTTTAAAAAATAATAAATAAATTTAAACTATATTCATCCATGTCTAATATAATTTACTTTTAAATTCAAATCAAATCAATTCCAACAAATTCTAATACTCTAATAACTTATTAATTATATAAAATACAATAAAAGTTTAAAATATTTGAAAAAATAATTATTATTCATGTGTGTGTAGAACTATACAAAATTAATAGGTCATAATAAATAATAATATCATTATTATATTTTTTGTTTATAAATAATACTTGTACCTTTACCTTTTAGTTTATTATATGTTATATGTATTGAAAATATCTGCGTAATACGCGGGTAATAACCTAGTTATTTATCAAAATGTTTCTAGCCCAACGATACCAATTAGGTGTTAACCCGAATTTCTAATCAGAAGTTTGAATCTTGTAGTAAAAATGAAATGTTAAGTCAAGAATACGGATTTAGAATGTAAAAATTATCCTTTTTAATTTATTATAAATTAACATTTCACGTTAACAAATTAAATCACTATTTACAAATAAGATGTTACATCTAGCTAATATATATGCATAATTTTGTTACTAAGAAATGGGATTTCCTATTATGTATGCATCATTACATATTATTATATATAAGCAATTTATTTTTATTAACTTAATGACTTATTTAGTAATTAATAATTAATTTTACCATTAATATTACATTAATAACTTTTTCTTACATTAAATGCATATCTATAATGATTTAGATTCAATAATCAATGCATATTTAATGTTAAATGTATATTATAATGTTCTATTCTTATGTAATATCACATGCATATTTATATTATTATGTATTTAATCATAAATTTTAAAACAATTACATAGTTAATATTACTCGTCTCAAGGTTAATTAGTGTTTTAAAATAAATATTATTACCATATAAATAGTTATAATTTATATGATTCCAATTATATTGTTAAATATAATGTTCAAAACAAATTTTTTAAAAGTAATTAATAATTATGGGTAAAAGTATAAAACTATCATTTGATTGTTTAGAAGTAAATAATCATCATAAATTTTTGAAACAATGTGTTTTATATCTAGTAGACATTAATTTTTAGACGAAAAAAAGTATAAGAACTATATATATACTTATTATTTACTGGTATTAGCATATTATTATTAATTAATATTATATTCATAATGGTATAACATAAATTTATAAACTAATATTTTACACTTTGTTTTTTCTACAAATTACGCGCTGCAGTCTGCAACATTGTAACGCTTTTAACGATATATATAATATTTATCACTTTTCTAAAAGTCACTTTATTACACAATTTGGTAGCAAATAAAATATTATTGCATAATTATATTAAATCACTTTGTTACACAAATTAGTAAAAAGAAATTCTTGTCGCGTGAATATGTATCTAATTCTATAAATAATATATAATGTGTGTGTATGTATATATTAGTAAATGTCATTCTATATATGTGTCTGATGATAAAATTTTAATATTATTTTTTCTTGAAAATAAATGGCCTCAAGAAGTTTAAGTTTATGACAATAGAACTCATCGCCTTATTTAGATAATCTGAAGCTTCAACAACTTAGCTATCACTATATTATTTTAATACTTGTTGTATATTTATAATATTATTATGTGTATTATTTGTTATTATATTTTGTCAATAACACCTATTTATTAAACAACACTAATTATTATTATTGTAATTAAAATTATATGAATGTTATCACATAATACATGATCTATATGGCCCATGAGATGTCTTTTTGTGTGTGTGTATAAGAGAGTATGTGTGAGAGAAATATCTTTCTTTAATTATTTAACTTTTTTGTATTTTATGTTTTTTTTATTTTCAATTTTATTATTTAATTTTAGGCAAATAACCAAAAATAGTAACAAGCTAGTGATTTTGACATTTGATCATTAACTAGGGTTATGGTTTTCCGCACGTTGCTGCGGGTTTCCGTCATAAATATGTAGTTTTTATCGCTTAAAATAAACTATGATGTTAAGAGATAGAAACATGTTCAATACATCAATGATAACCACAACGTCAATGCATTTGTGTGTTTAAGCATTATTGGATTACATGTTTTTTTTTTACGAATTTGGTTTGACTCAATTGATTATATCTAAAGTATATTTTTAGAATTTTATATGAACAAAACAACATGTTTTCATGTTTTTTGTGGTTTCGCCTCTCCATATTATGTTTTCCTAATAAAGTCCCTTAGGTTATTATTTTCTTTCTGGTTTTTGAAAAAACAATATCAATCCTGTATGTTCCACAAAAAAAACCAACATGTTTTCCATGAAAAGGCCTCAAACTTAATGACTTTATTGGCAAAAAAATAAAAATTCTGAAAATCACAAAAAAAAAAATACCATGAGGATTTATTGATAAAAAATAACACGGATAGGCTATACCGCAAAAAAAAACATGTTGCTTTTATTTATATTAAGCCTCTTTTTTACACAAAAAATATAAATAACAAAAGTTGATATTTTATATGAATCTTGTGAGACAAAACCAAAAAACAAAACAAAATGAATCACGATCATTTAATTCTTCAAATTGAGGTGGAAGCGAAAAATTTTAATATTTAAATATGTAATTACATATTGAAGAAGTTGATGTACAAATGAATACTTTTATTTACAAATAAAATATAAAAAATGTTGAATTCAATATTTATTGTTTAAAGAGTTTCATATAAAATAAATAAATTTTATGTATAAAAATAAAAACATGAAAATAACCAAATATAATACTGTCCAACAATAACATTTTTTATTTAAAATAAATAGAAATGACAATCTTACCTACAATGTAACAAATATTTCTTATAAACTAAAAATACATTTAATTAATAAATAAATTTATTTATTTAAGAAAAAACAATTTTGAAGTATAAAAAGAACCATTTCAATAAATAAACTCATAAAAGTTTAGTTACAGCAATTAAAATATATTAATTTAAAAATAAACTTTTAAAAAAATCATAATAGTATTATTATATTATTTAAAATAATTAATAATTACTTTTTTCATTTTTACCTATACACATTTTATATAAGTGAGTTATATTAAAAATATCCACGTATTACGTAGGTCATAAATCTGTTTTTAAATAAATAAACTTTTATGAGTTTAAAGTTGAAACGCTGAACCATTTTAATTTTTCCAACGAAATGGTTAACTAAATGGAAAAATCGACCAATCAAATCTGTTTTTAAGTATTTTCGACGGAAAAAAATGAATAATCGTTCCAATTTTCGATTTGACCAAATGTAAAAAACAACCAAATAATCTCATTTTTAATGTTATATAAGAAAAAATGATGAATCATTCCGATTTCCAATTTAACGAAATGGAAAAACGACGTAATTCGAATTTTTTTCGTGCAAAAAAATGGTATGTGTGTGTAGGAAAATCGTCTTTGAAAACCACATGAACATTTCTGTATAAATGTAATAAACTATGATAACCTTAAATGTAGGAAACTAAAAAGAGTTTTTTGTAATTATTTATTAAAATATAATGAATTTATTGTAAAATTTAAAAAGTACCAAGGGTTTTTTTATAATTTTGGAAATCACCAAAACCATCGTATGTTATATGAATATGAATATTTATTAAAATATAATGACTTTTTTGTAAAATTTAAAAAGTACTAAGGGCTTTTTTGTAATTTTGGAAATCACCAAAACCGACGCACCAAAACGGTGCCAACGACAAATGTATGTTATATATGAATATGAATATTTATTAAAATATAATGACTTTTTTGTAAAATTTAATACCAAGGGCTTTTTTGTAATTTTGGAAATCCCCAAAACCAACGCACCAAAACGGTGCGTTTTGGTTTGACAAATGTATGTTATATGAATAGTTACATATATTATTTATTTTTATCATTAATAACATTAAGTTTTATATTTTTTATCGTTTATAGTAACAACTTTTTATTTTTCTATCAATAATAATAATTGGTGACATGCAAACCTGTTTAGCAGGTCACCGTACAACTTTCTGTTATTAAAAATAGTAACAACTTTTCATATTTTTATCAATCACAGTAACATATCAATTTAAACCCAACTTTTTTTTATATTTTTTTACGTTTTTCTAAGATTTAATAAACACCAAAATAAACTCAATTTATGTTTTATTTTTTGTTGTGAAATTTGACGATAAAAATTTATTTTTTTATTTAATTATATTATTACTATTTTTAGTGACTATTTTTTTAATTTCATTAAATTTATATATTTATAATTTTTATTTTTTCATAACCTTATAAATTTTTAATATATATAACGAATATTTATTTACGGTTAGATAATATTCGATTATTTATTCACGACTATATATAATATGAACGAAAAAAATTCTACAATTCATTTTGGATTTTCACTTTTTCCAAACGAAAAAACTATGAATTATCATCTTTTTAGTTTTTTCGAACAAAATAATATGAACCAATTTTGTTTTTTAGATTTTCGTTGTAAATGGGCTGTAGTTTTTGTCATTCAAGAAAGCTAAAGACTTGAATGGATCGTAGTACTTTTCATTTGGAAAGATTAAAAAACTAAATAATTTGTAGTTTTTTAATCTCAAACAAAAAAATATGAACCATACTATATTTTTGTTATCAAACAAAAAAATGTGAATAATTCTAATTATATAATATTTTCAATCTAAATGGGTTATTTTTTTATTTGAAAAACTAAAAATCAATTAGGTTGCAATATGTTTCATTCTGAAAAACTATAAACCAGAATAATTCATAGTTTTTTCTTTTTTAAAAAAACATAAATAAAGTTGCAATTATTTTAAAAAAAAAAAACAAAAAAGCATAATAGTTTACAGTTTTTGTAAAAAATCTAAAACATAAATGGGTCGTAGTTTTTGCCATTTGGAAAAGTTAAAATCTGAATGGATTGTAATCCGTTTCATTTGAATTTTAATGATTATGATTTGAGAAAAAAAAATTTATATGATTTGATAAAAAATAATTAAAATAAATTTTATTATTTCACGATATTAACATATACTCTCTTTATATTTATATATTCATTAAATTTTTATTTAGTTTTCTAATAGGACTAATTGTTAAAAATAGCAATAACTTTATGTTTTTTTAGCATTTATAGCAAATTTATTTATTTTTTTATCATTAATAGCATCAACTTTTATATTTTATATCATTTATAGCAAAATCTAAAAAAGTTGTTGATATAAATGATGATAAAAATACGAAAGTTAATGTTATTAATGACATGAAATACAAAAGGTGATGCTATATAAGTATGAAAGAAATACAAAAGTTGATGTTGTCAATGATTAAAGATAAATAATGTTTTTTATAAATGATAAAACATGAACAGAGACTTTGTTCGTTCATTTATGTTCGTGAACGTTCGGTTACGTTTGTTTATTTATGTTCGTTCGTTCATTTGAATAAGTTTTAACAAATATATCATATATAGATATAAATATATTATTTTTAGTATTACATAATATATTTAAATAATATATTGATTAATAAAATAAATTTAAATATAACGTTTCAAACTTTAATTAATAACGATATGATTGATGAAATTGAGTGATTATTATCTATACTATTAAATGAGTAACTAAGTTTTCACATGTCGATCCCTCATTTAATTCGTCACGTGTCAAAACTTTAAGCTGACACATATCATTACTAAAATTAATTATAATTAAAATCAAATCCAATTCAATCTATTATAATCTAATCTAAGTAATCTAATTCATAATTAACCAAAATCTAATGATGTCAATATTTTTATAATTATGTCATGTGTTTTTATAATATTTATTCTTAATTTTTTTAAAATTCAACTCATGTAGTACATGGTATATAACCTAGTAAAAGAATATTTACAAACTTGAATATGCTTAAGTTCTTATTTTAGTATTAAAATTAAGTTTTTTGTTTCTTTATACAATAATTTACTATTATCACAGTAGTTTGAAATTATTTATAAATCTTATAAATGTATAAACGTAATTTAAAAACTATGAAACATGTGTTGTGGGTTTTGTTTTTATTCAAAACGTTTGTTCGCTTTTATATGTTCAGTTGTGTTCATTTATGTTCGTTCATCTGACGTTCGTTTATGTTCAAACGAACACGAAAACGGCTAAATCATTAACGACCAAACACCAATAGAGAATATTCCGTTCGTTTATTTATTCTGCTAAAGTTAAACGAATGAAGATGAACATACATTCATTTGTATTCATTCAGTTCATTTACCGCCCTATGTGAAACAATTTTAGCTATATATTTTTAGGCCACACTATTATTTATTATGTTTCTAGGGTGACCCAGGATCGTTTAATTTGTTCTTACACTTAACACCTATTATTGAATCATGAAATAATATGTTGATTTAACATATTTTTTTAATTCAATATTTCTAATAAACATTTGATTTTCTGTGTGTTTGAGTTGATAATTGTTATTTTGACTTTTTATTTTGTTAATTATATAGCATTTTAATATATTTTTTTCTATTTAATCTTTAAAAGATTATAATCATTTTAATAATTTGAAGTTTTTATTTATCATCAAAGTTACTATTAATTTACTGATTATTTATTTACTAAAATCTAATTTACTGCTTTAATTTTTATATATAAAACATTTTCTTATTATCAAATTTATAAAATCTATATCTATAGTACTATAATCTCTATATAAATATTATCAAATGAATAATTAATGTGTCACGTGTCGAAATTTTCTTTTGTCAATTGTGATATATTAAATTTAGATTTGAATTCAAATCAAATCTATTACTCAATGACTCCATCTAACCTAACTAATCTAATAATTAATTAATTCAAATATAATAAACTCAAATTTTTTATAATAAGTTTTATATCATTCCTTCGTATTCTTATTCCTATTCTCATTTTAATCTCCCAATTTCAACTAAATGACAATAATTTTTGTTCGGCCTAATTGCTGAAAATAGCAACGTTTTTTTAACAATTATAACAATTTTATTTGATTTTCATCATTAATATTCAACTTTTATATATTTTTTTATCATTCATAACAATCTTTTATTTGGAAGTCTGGAACTAGTTCAACATGTTACATCGAACTTTTCTTATAAAAAACATGTTCTTAAAAATTTACCAACAACAACAAATTAAAAAGTAAACTAAAATATATAAATCAAATGCATAAAACACAAAATATACAAATAAGATGTTACATCTTTTGATTTTCATTACTTGTGAAAAGCATCCCACCGGATTCTCATTGGAGCTCAATTTCAAGACCAAATATACACAAGAAATATAGATGTGAAGAAATGAACATATAAATGATGAAAAAATAGAACAATTCTTACATAACGATACCCAAAATTAATCTATTGTAACACATCGATTATTAAAAAAATCTGAGACGAAATCAAAGCATAAAATCGATTCCAAAACAAGAAATTGAAGGAGAACTAGAGTACTTATGAGAAATCGGAGAAGCAACGAAAGGATTCAACAATATGGTTTTCGATAGATGTCATTCTCCATTTATTCTTTGTTCTCCATCTGAGAATTTGAGATCTAGTATGTTAACCATCTTACCTGAGATCTCATTCGTTGTTGATGGTGAAGAGAGATAACTACTCTAGAGATTTAGAAAGTCATCGACTGTGTTTTATATGAGATGGTGGAAAATAGTGCTTTTTATGAAACTCAAGGAGAAAAGAGGAAATGAGAGGAAAGAGATTGGTGGTGCGATGGTGTTGTGGTGGTGGAGGGAAGTTCCGATGTTGGTCTCTGGTTGTTGGGAAAGGAGACGACAAGATATAGAATAGATAGAGAGACAATTTGGTCCTTTTTTTTTATTAATTTGTTGTCTGGTTTTTTGAAACAATCTTTATAACATCAGTAAACGCATCTGGTCAATTTTTTTTCTTAGATTAGTTTGGTAAATTTTGGTCAATTTATTATGTTATTGAGATTAGTTTAAATCTTTTACATTTTTTTGGTTTTGATTTGATTTTACTATTGTTATAAGTAAAAGTATAAAAACATTTTTTTTTGCAATAAAAACCTTAATTGTGACTAGTTAAACCAGTTTGTTGGTCATTCGCAAATATATATAGTAAAAATACAAAAATTTGATTATATTAATGATATAAAATAAATAATATAGCTATTAAGAATAAAAATATTAAAAATCATGATTATTTTTTTTTGACAATTGGACCCTTTTTGTTTATTGCTATAATAAAAACAAATGTTAAATTTTCCTGCTACAAACAAATCTGAAAATAAAAGAACACCGTGGAGTTGAAAAAAACCCAAAACCAAAAGGGTTATGTTTAGGGACGAGCATTTGGATCAAAAAAATCGGTCCGGACAAAAAGGAAACCCGAAATTCAGCCCGGACCAAAACGTTAATAATGAAATTGGTCCGGTTTCGGTTTCTTTAAAATCACTGTTTTTGGTTTTCGGTTTTCCGGATTCGGTCCACCGGTTTTCGGTTTTTAACCCGGCCCAAACCGGAATTTAAACTTTATGTTATCGATTTTAAAGTTTATGTTATATCGTTATTTTTTTAGTCCATAAAGGAACAATATTATTAAAAATATTATTTCTAAATCATATAAAAAATCTATGTAATAGCTATTGAACTCTTTCGAAATATATAATTATATAAAAGTCTTTTTAACGGAGTAAATATATTTTTTTTGTTATAATACTATAGAGATAAAATATAGAGAACTTAATATAAATAACGTATGTTTGATCTTATTATTTGTTTAAAGGAAATGCGATAAACTTGATAATTTCACAAAAAGAAATAGTTGTGTGAGAAAGATAAACAAAATAATAAAACATATATAAAACTTGTATCGGTTCTAACCGGTCCGAGAATTAAAAAGCTGGACCAGACCAAACTCGTATTACAAATATTGGGTCAGTTTTTGGTTTTTTTCGATTTGGACCGGTTTGGCCGGTTTGATTCAAAAGCTTCACCAGTTAGTAGTTATGTTAAGCGACTTGAGAGTTGAGAGTTGGAAAATCTGAGCGTAATTAAATAATAGGTCAACTCGTAATGGTACTAATCTATGCTTCAAGAGTCTTCTCGAAAACCCTCCTCTCCGATTTCAACGCCAACCCTGTAAAATTACTCACCCCCTCTTTTGCTCGCCTTCAAATTCGATCCATGGCTACCTCCGAGATCAACAAGATTCAGATTCAAAGAGACGACATCGTCAGTTTCCTTCTTTATGTTATCTATTTAAAATCACCCTTTTGTTCTATGTTGATCAGAAGTTTTGTTTATGCATTTGTGTATGTAACTATGTATATTGGAGAAGCAAACAATATATGCCTGGTGAAGGGGAAAGGGAAATGGCGGTTTTGCTTTGTGTAAAACTACGAAATTTGATAGAAATGATGGTCGTAGTAAGGATTGAAGGATGAAATAAAATGATAACACTCTTGGTTTTTCAGATTTGTAGTTCATAGCTATTGATTTTGATAGATATGATGATTTCGTAGTGCTAATCGTGCAACATTCCTTGTTATATGATTAAGAGATGATAAATATCTTCGTTTGAGATTGATAATTCTACTGGTTGTGTTCTCCTTAAATGATTCATTGACTTTAAAGTTATGAATTTACAGACGTTTGATGCATATGTGGTTGGCAAAGAAGACGCTCCTGGAATTGTTGTTCTTCAGGAGTGGTGGGGAGTTGATTTCGAGATCAAGAACCATGCTCTTAAAATTTCCAAACTTGAACCTGGCTACAAAGCACTTATTCCTGAGTAAACTATTATTACCTTAGTTCAAGCACGCTGAGGCTTTATCCCCCTTTTGTTTTGGTGATCAATAACCTTATTCTTTCATGATTTTTCAGTTTGTACCGAGGAAAGGTTGGTCTTGATGCTGCAGAAGCACAACATTTGATGGATGGTCTTGACTGGCCAGGTGCTGTAAAGGATATTCAGGCTTCAGTTAACTGGCTCAAGGCCAATGGCTCACAGAAGGTCTAACATTATCTTCTAAAATATTTGCATTGACAAGATGCTACCATCAACACTAATTTTAGTTTATTTTTTAAACCTCATTTGACGTCGATTTGTTTAAGCTACTTGTTGCTTCTCTTGCTAACCGTTCTCTTGAGAAAATCTTGTGTTTTAGTCCAACTGAATTCATTATATACAGAACCTGCAATGATGTAGGATTCATTCTTTATGTAATTTAATTAGTACATCTGAATACATCGTATCGTTTTACACCAAATTTGGTAAAATTTTGACAAAGCACATTATGTTATTTTGGGATGGAGTGTCAAGTTCAGTATCTTTGGCTTCGCCTAGTTGGTGCTTGTTCTGCTATTATGTCATCTGTTACTATCGATAATCGTGATTCATGCATACAAATGAAATAATGTTTTCAGGAGGTGAGAAGAAAAGGCATATTATTTATGTGGTTTCACAGTTAACTTGTATTCATGGTTGTTTGCAGAAACTTTTAAATTCTTTTATCTTATGTATTACATACAAAGAAACTTCAGTTTTAAGGTATTCAGACCAGAAATGTACAAGACAAAGGAAGTTGTTAACTGTCGTTTATAACTGTGTTACAGGAGCTGTATATATTTATTGATATCCCGCTGTATATCATTTCTAAAATTGATGTTAAGTACTGATATAGGTTGGTGTCACTGGGTATTGCATGGGTGGTGCTCTTGCTATTGCAAGTTCTGTTCTAGTCCCTGAGGTTGATGCCGTCGTAGCATTTTATGGAGTTCCTCCTCCTGAGCTTGCAGATCCTGCCAACGCCAAAGCACCTATACAGGCTCATTTCGGAGAACTTGACAATGTTGTTGGATTTTCAGATATTAAGGTAGAGTTATGCAACTTATTGAAATGTGAAGTCATTGGTAGTTTGATTTCTCATATAGCATTTGCGAACAATGTAATCTGAGCTGACCTTAGCTCGAGCTTAAGCTCAAATGTCATAGGTTGAGTGAGCCAAAGCAATATGATTGGTTCTGATAGGAATTCAAGCTGAAATTTGATATCGCAAGCTTGGGTCAGAGTCTTGCAAGCCAGCTAGAGTTCTAGATTCTTGCTTGACCGGTTTGGTATCAAATAAGGCTCCTTTTTTATTTACACACATCTCTATATAAACATTTTTCATTCAATATTAGCAATGATACATTTTGTCTACATATAAAAGCTAGGTATTAGAGGTATTCCATATGATGATGGTGTTAAAAGGAGAAACATGATACAATATCCAAGGCCCAGTAGGGCATTGTTTGTTTGTTTACCTCTTAATGGAATCATTAAGAGATCATTTTACCTTTGAATGACTTCTTAATGGTTCTATTAAGAAGTAAACAAACAACCCCGGTCTACCTAAGGAGGTATCTCGTAACATATATATCAAGTTGATAAAAAATAGTGCTAGTTGACATTATTGGCCTGAAAATTGTGTTTTGACAAAAGCTATCCTTGATGCATATCATACGTAATTGGAATAAATACTTCTTTAATACACACAACCCTTTTTTGAAACAGTCATTTAACTCAAGGTGGCCAAATCTTGGCTTTTTTTTTTTTTTTTTTTTTTTTTTATAAATTTCACAGGCTGCTAAAGCCCTGGAAGAAAAACTGAAGGCATCAGGAAAGCCATATGAGGTACACGTGTATCCTGGAGCAACACATGCATTTATGAACACTTCTCCTGAGGGCATCGAGAGGAGTAAAGGTTTGGGAATGACAGGTGAAAACGAGGCTGCTCCAGAGCTTGCATGGTCTCGTTTCAAGTCCTGGATGAATCAGTACTTATCAGCCTGAAGCTGAAGGTATGTAATTATCAAACAATTGTGAGGTAGTAATAATAAACCGGAACCCTATACCAGGATGGTCAATGATTATGGTAACGCTAAAATGGTGTTGGTATCGTCTGTAAAATCCGTTTCCTATTTCATGGCTATGTTGGTTGTTTGTTAGAGATCTCATATCTGGTATATAATGCATGATCCTGTTGATTTGAGGTCGAATTTGAGTTTCTAATGTCGAGAGTTGGCCTTTGGGAGCTGTGGTTGCTTGAGATTATCATGGTTAGGATTATAATCGTTTGAAAACGATTGATACTATTAATCTTTTTCATGTATGAATTGCATTACTTACGGGCGCTTGGATTGTGGGATGTTAGGGTTTGGATTTCAAAATCTTTTCAATATCATCCGAGGGATTTGTTTCATCATCTTCATCATTGTTGACAGCTCCTCGATTTGCTTGCCCTTTCTTGAACTGCTTCACTGTTGCGAATAAATATTGGATTAACCCGTATTGAGATCACTCCGCGGATCATTTTCATGAGTTTTCTCAACAAGGTAATACTGAATACTTGTGAATACGTACTTCAGTGTGAGAACCATTGCGGTCTTGACTCAACCTAACGTCGTTTGTAACTGGACAATCATAACGGTTTGAGGTCAGATACAGTGGGTGCATTTGCCGAAGGCCTAGGTAGTCCCGAATTCCCTATTGAATTCATACCTCCTTTTTAATTAGGGAGACAACTCTGGGGCCTTCGACGATCAGTGCTTAAGAAAATACATGGTTGTTGGAGGCTTGGAGTAATTTTATTTTTTATTTTATTTTAATATATTAAAATATAATCTTATTTATTTTAAAATTTTATTATAGTTTATATGTTTTAAATTGATATAATTTAAGGGTTTTATTTTATAAATAGTATTAAAAGTTTTAGAGATACATAATATAATCAAAGGTTTTTTTTTTAAGTTTAAATTTTGGATTAGTTAAAATTAACAAATGATACAAATAATATTATTAGATAATGTCGTATAATGGATACATTTAATTATTTATTAATTTTTATAGATATTAGAAATAATGCATTGTATGTATCTTTTATTTTATTTTTATTTTAAAAATAATAAATTCTATTTATAGTTTCCGGTGAAAAGTGATGTGATAATATATGTTCTATTATATATATAATTCTGCTTAAAATAATCAGAATAGCTAAAATACCTTTGAACATACGTAGGAGTAATGACTTTACTCATTCAGTCATTTGAAACATCCGCTTGAAATATGCAGGTCCAAAAATCGGTTTTGGAGAAATAGTCAAAGACGGTGGATTAATAACGGGGAAAATGACATCAAATAGCTCTGAACTTTCGACTTTGTACACATTTATGTAGTGAACTTTTTTTGTGCACATTTGGTAGTCAAAGTTTCAAAATTGTTTCAATTTGGTAGTTGGTGTACATTTTAACCGGTTGCTTCCGGTTTCGATGCCTACATGGACAATTTTTTGATGACGTAGCTACCTTTTTATATTATACCCGGTTTTATCTACATGGCAACCCGTTTTTTCAAATCACCGGGGTTTATAACACCGTATGAAAAGAAATCACCCTGGTTTATAATGTCGTTTTTAAAAAAAACCCGGTTGTAAACCCGGGTGATTTTAAAAAACGGGTTGCCACGTAGAAAAACCGGGTATAATATAAAAACGGGTAGCCACGTCATTAAAAAATTGTCCACGTAGGCATCGAAACCGGAAAAAACCGGTTAAAAGGTACGCCAACTACCAAATTGGAACAATTTTGAAACTTTGACTACCAAATGTGCACAAAAAAAAGTTCACTACATAAATGTGTACAGAGTCGAAAGTTCAAAGCTATTTGATGTCATTTTCCCTTAATAATGTAAATATAAAAAACAAGATTCGAATGGATAACTAAATAATGATATATATTTTTTGGCCTATTTGATCTGTTCAGGTTTTTAGGTTCATTAATGTTGGAAAAAACTCATTATTTTTCATATTTTAGCGATTAATTCTTTGAAATTTTTTTGTTTTATTAGTTCTGTTTTACCGGTTAATTCAGTAATTGGTTAAAATACATACTTTTAAACAAAACAAGCATAATTTAAAGACTTTAATGAGTAAAAAATAGTTGTAGAAACTTAATTTTTTTTTAAAAAAAAAAAAAAAGAAAAGTTGTTTTTTTTTATTACAATAAATTAACCATTCTCTTTATATATTTTAATGCTTAATATTTTTTATGTTTCCAATGGGTGAGTGACTGAGTGGTTACAATTAATACATGTCTTTATTAAATTTCCTTTTGCTAATTTTTATTACTTTGCCAATGGGTGTAACAATTACACAATTGATACATATTTTTTTTCAAAAAAAAATTTATTATCTTAAACATAAATATATAATAGTATAAATTAAAACCATAAGTTAACATTGCATAGGTTAAGGCCACAAAAGGTGTAAATGATTAAAAAAATTTAGGAATCCTAAAAACTAAAAGTACAACGATAACTATATCTAAGAAAATAAAGGCATGAATGCATGATGATAAAAAGAAACTTAAGCTTCCAAAAAATCAAAAATTATATTTTTTAAATAATATCTTCGTACTGCTTTTGATGGAATTGCTAGATTTCTTCCATCCTAAATTCCCAATTGTCTGGTGAGCTCGGTACCCGGACCGGTACCGAAACCGAAATAAGAGATGTGGAAGAACCGAATACCAAACCAATTAATTTTATATAGTAACGGTTCGGTATAAATATGGTACTGAAACCGAAATAAGATATTCGGGATAAATATGGTACCGAAACCGTGAGTACCGAAAACCGATTTTTAACTAATTCAAAACCCAAGTACCGGACCGAATATATTAATTCGGTATCGGTCGGTACCGGTACTGGGCCGGGTTCGAGAAATCGGTTCCGTCACTCACCCATACGTCTAATTACGTAATCACTTTCTTTTTCTTTTTTTTTTTCTTTCAAAAAAGCTTCCGATTTTTTCAAAGTTGCTTTAGCTTGTTTTTTGTTGGCTTTAATGTTTGCCTCGTCACTTGAATTATATCTTATGGTACTTATTGAATATTCAGATTCATTAACATTTGTTTTTTCCTGCACTTTTTCTTGTGTTTTTAACAAATGGGACGAACATTATGTTTTGATATTGGTATTTCTTGCATCCGATTATATGTGGTACACGTGCCAGATTCACTAGTCTTTTTATTTATTCCATGTGTCCGTCTTTGCATGTGATTCTCATTTTTATGAAAAACAAAAACATTTACAAAAAATAATATTTTTACGAGTAGTTTCATTCAGTTGCGCTGCATGACAGGGGATACTCGCTTGTATGTATGTGTGTATAAACACACACACACATATATAGATTTGGGTTCAAGTGAGTACTATTAGTTTTACGGAGTACCATAAGTACCTCCCTTAAAACCTTTTTATTTAATTTCTTTTTTCATAATCATGTTAATTCAAGACTACTTGTAAAAAATCACACATAAACACACACTGTACTATGTGAAACGTGTATGTTCGCATGAACTGAATTAATTAATAGAAATTATTTAAGTTTTATCTTGGGTGGGCCAAACTATTAGTACATATTAATAAAAATTAAAAGAAACTAACGTGTAATAAACTAAAGGTTGTTATAATAAATTTGTTCAATCATTGTTTTTCAAAAACTAAGGTTGCGTTTAGTTAACGAAAACTAGTCATTTTTCAATTTCAGTTTTCAAGTTATAATTTTTAGTAAAAAACAAGGGTATCTATAAAAAGTGAAAACTTGTTTAGATGATAAAGTTTTAGTTTTAAGAAAAATATGATGAGTGATTATAAAATAAAAAAATAGGATAGGTGATGGAAAAGTAAGAGAGCAAAAGAGAGTATTATAAAGAAATAGGATAGGTAGTAGAAAAGTAAGAGAGAGAATATGAAAAGTGGTATTTTAAAAAGTGAAATGAAAATTTATGAAATTGTTGTTAAGTAAACAAGTTTTCATTTTTGTTGAAAAATGAGACGGAAAATTTGAAAATTTTCGGTAACAAAACGCACCCTAAAAGTCTAAAACACTTGAAATCGACAGCGTCTCCACTCCTTCTAGCTTTCTCTAAAGTGACAATAATAGCAATCGACGGTGTCCTACCATATTATTGTGTATTTAAAGTCTTAAATT
Source organism: Centrapalus pauciflorus (assembly GCA_020465985.1). NCBI lineage: Eukaryota > Viridiplantae > Streptophyta > Magnoliopsida > Asterales > Asteraceae > Centrapalus > Centrapalus pauciflorus. Next base: position 401,472 of record JAANYP010000597.1, on the reverse strand, counting down.
ATTATTTTTAAAAAACAAAATAAATGATATTTTGCGTACAAAAACAAAAGAATTTAGAATTTTTTTAAAATAATCTTATTAAAAAAATAAACGATTTTGTGTGTCAAAAATATAAAAATCTCTTATTTATTTTTGTGTTTGAATAATTTATTGATTTATTAGGGTTTTTAAAAAATATAACCAAATTTAGAGTTTTATTAATAGATAAATTTAATTTTGATTTTAAGTTTATTTAAAACAAATGAGAGACTTTTTCATATATTTTAGGGTTTTTTTTTTAAAATAAATTGACCTAGCTATAAAAAACGAATTTAGTGTTATTTGAAAAAAAAATATTTAAATGACATATTAATTTTTATGTGTCAAAATGTAAAATCTATTATTTATTTTTTGTATTTGAAATATTTATGTGTCAAAACTTTTTAAAAATAATAAAAGGAAAAAAGATAAGGTCAGATTTCTTAAGAAGAGATAAAATTTTTTTTGAGGGCCGTCATAATTGTTAACCCTTGTCATTTTTTATCAAAATTTTTAAAAAATATCAACTTTAAGTGGCGATCGGTTATTTAAAATGAGGTAACGCTATGTTCATTTTGATTATTTTTGTCATCAACCCCTATATTATTATTAAACCTATACTTGTTAATCAATGAAAATGATGAGTGCAAGTGGTTTGTAATTAGTAAAAATCAAAGGAGTGCGTTTAACACAATCCAATTTTATAAGGACCAATAATGGATAATAGACAAACTTGCGGGAACATAACTCCAAAAGTTGCAGTTAATTGCTGATTACAAAGGCGGTGCTTTCTTCTTCGATTCGGCATAAACTGTCTCTCTCTTTACACGTATCCGGCATTGTTTCTCTGAAATCACAGGTGAGTTTAACCTCCTCTCCTTAATCAATTCGCCGTCGTCAATCTTCTCCGATCAGTCTGAGTTCATCTGTTACTCTACGTGTTCTGTGTATTTATTGCGATAATCGCTTGTGTGTTTTGTTTATATTATGTGTACTGATTCCTAGGCATCGTTTTGATCGGTGATGGAAATTGAAGGCAGTTACTTTGTTCTATAGTTGTATTACAGTTCATTTGTTTTAATTTTGGGATTGTGTTTTGCATAATTGCATGTCTCACTCCGTTAGTACCATAAAAAAAGCTCCGTTTTAAAATTTCGTGAATGTTAACGAATAACGATGCATGTTGTTTTAAGTGGTAAATTAGAGGATTTATAGTCAGCTACGCTAAATAGGACTTCGATTTTCTTTTTCTTTTTTTTCTGTAATCGAGGAAATCCCACCTGAGCGGAGGCGAACAACATTCTTATTTGGATTACGGATTCAATCGAGGAATGGGATGACTCTATTAGGTTTTGTTTTGGCTAGCTGTGTTTATATGATCGTTCTTAATCTCTAGTGATTTTGCTGGTTCAAATCTAACATGTGGTTGGGATATTATGGTTGCTGACTTGTTTATATTGAAGCTTTGACAGTTGTAGTGTACGGTGTCTTAATCTTAATGATGATGGTATAATAACTTATACGGACTTAACGTTGATCGTCAAAGGCTTAAACTGAACAAATAGAACCTTGAAGCTTTATGGATGACTTTTTACAATGCAATCATTGTATTTGACATGGAGGATGTTGTAGAAGTTGTGCTATTTGACTTTCTGTTTTCCAAATTTTTAATTTTGACTAGTGTTCATAAGTAAAGACAATAACTAAGAATTAACATTTTGCCATGGTTTCAGTGTTCAACATGGGTACCGCGATCAAAGGGAGCCTGCTTGTTTTTTTTCTGTTGTTTCTTCTATCACCTACAGCATTTTCGGCCTCTAATGGTGGATTGATCAGAGTTGGACTTAAAAAGAGGAAGATAGACCAACTTAACCGACTTAGTGGACATGATGTGTCTAAGGAAGGTAATGCTAGAAGAAATTTTGGCTTTGGTGGCAGTGACATTATTGCTCTAAAGAACTACCTGGATGCTCAGTATTTTGGGGAGATTGGTATTGGAACTCCACCTCAAAAGTTCACCGTGGTATTTGATACCGGAAGTTCTAATCTATGGGTGCCTTCTTCAAAGTGTTTTTTTTCAGTGAGTTTCTTCTTACTGGGTGTTTGGCCTCTCTATTTAGGATCTTACTCGCTCAGTTAATCTATAGTTTCAAGCATGTGCTCATAGTTTTTTATATGAATGTAGGTAGCTTGCCTTTTTCATTCAAGGTATAAGTCGAGCCGTTCAAGTACCTACAAGAAAAATGGTATGGTCACTTGTGATACTTTCTCCATGATTTGCAAGTGATGTTACTTGTACCCCTACCCTACCCCATTCCATGTTTAATGGTAAAACAGATTATTGCTTATGACTGATCTTAGGCGAGATTAGTTTGCAAAGTTTTGAAACATACAACATCTTGAAAGGACTACAAAGATGTATAAAAAGTAACGTGAAAAGAAGCACGTCACAGAAAATGAAACAAGACAATGATTTAGAAGGGTGTTGTTTGGTGCACCAGAGAAGGGAGGGAGAACTCCTCAATCTTTCTTCTATTGAGGAGTTCTCAACAATATTGTTTTTCCTTATTTCACCTGACCGGCTGACCTCATCACCTGATGTCTTGCAACCCTTGTTCGTCTATATACCTTGTAATGTGCAGTATAAAATATATTTAATAGCATGCCAGATCTTTTTTAGGCACTCCTTTCTTCATTGGTCAAAAGATATATCATATAAACAAGGGAAACTAAGCAACAGCAAAATATAGAAATGTGCACAGTGCACACAAAGCATGAGCCCGAAAATTATAACGTTGCACTCATCTCTTGAGGTCAGACTGTCAGAGTGCTAATGCGAGCTCTCTGCATGCCTTTATGTTATTTACAACGTTATTATTAACTTGTAGTTTTCTTAATATTTCTTCAGGGACATTTGCTGCCATTCAGTATGGAACTGGAGCAATCGCTGGGTTTTTTAGCCAAGACGCTGTCCAACTTGGTGATCTTGTTGTTAAAAAGCAGGTAAATATATGAAGTGGTTCTGGTTGTATAGACTATAGAGCACAATTTTACAATCGAGTCTCATCCTTGTGATGTTTCACTTCAGGATTTTATAGAGGCAACCAAAGAACCTGGCATCACTTTCTTGGCAGCAATGTTTGATGGTATACTTGGCCTTGGATTTCAGGAGATATCTGTTGGGAAATCTGTTCCTGTCTGGTAGTTTACTCATATCCTGTTACCGAAATAGGACTGTTGTTTACTTTGTTGGCGGTCTATGGTTCTTTGTATGCATGGTTGCTCTTAAGTCTCCATCATAGTGTGATTAGTGAGAGTATTCAAACAACTTCAAAATTAAGATATACACATACCTCTTCAGGTATAACATGCTTAATCAAGGTCTTGTTAAAGAGCCTGTATTTTCCTTTTGGCTTAATCGTAATGTTGATGAGGAAGAAGGGGGTGAACTTGTGTTTGGTGGGGTTGATCCTAATCATTTCAAGGGTGAGCACACTTACGTCCCTGTGACCCAAAAGGGCTATTGGCAGGTGAGTTAGTGTAACACCCCTGCATATGTAGTTCTGTATCTAATGTATTAATGCATCATTGACTCGTCGCTGAATTTATATATATGTTCCATGTCCTCAGTTTGAAATGGGTGACGTCCTTATTGGAGATAAAACCACTGGTATTTCTGCCGCATTCCTGTTTTGTATTATTTGCTCGGACATTGTTAGAGAGTTATGAACTTGGTAGGATTTATGAGGTTGGTGCTTCCATTGTAGGATTTTGTGCCGGTGGTTGTGCTGCTCTTGCCGACTCTGGAACCTCTTTGTTGACAGGTCCAACGGTATGTTTTAAAAGTATATGCTTCTATATCATTGAAGTGATTGATGCATGCATATAGGCATGAATCTCATGTTATGCAGTACTGCGTATGTCATTTATATTGTAAGCCTGGCGTGCGACAGAGCTCAAGTAAATTTCTTGGTTAGTTGTCTGGTTAAAATGCAAATTACAGATGCTATTTTCACCTCTCATCATAGAGAAGTAAAAGGTGCAAATTTTTTTTCAAGTGGGCCAAGCTTGTAACCTTGGAGATTGGAGATTGTGGCAGTGTGGCAAACCAGTTGCAATCACACACATCCCTTTGTTTTCGTGTTGATTGATTTACTAAGGTTATTTGCTTCCCATAAATAACAATCACTGAATCTTGTGTAGTGTCAAACATGACATACGGTTTATAGTATTGTGAGATTCAAATTTTGGTGCTTCTGTAATTTGGATGTCTGTGATATACATGGTACACCAATGAGGTCCAGAAACTAAGACAATAAGCCCCCATAGCAACAATATTTTCACCACAAAGTTGAAGTAACTGCCATACTTCAAATTGTTATTGATTGATCGAGAGAAGGCCAGGGGTAGTCATGGTCATTGAGTTCAATTTTGTTAGGAATAAAGAACAGATTTCAAATATTCATCTGTGTTCTATTATGAAGTAGACATGTTGCAAAATGAATGATTTATTTTCCCTGTTTCTATAGGCTATTACCTTCGTTTCTATCTCTCCTTGGTGAAATCGCACCTCCTAAAAATATCACTTGTAACAAAATCCTTTTTTCAGTTTATATTTGTTATTTTTAAGTTCTGCTACTAGCTTACCTGACAGGCTGAGTGGCTGACACTAACAAAACCTGAAAATTTCAATGTCTTGTAGACTATTATTACTCAAATCAATCTTGCAATTGGTGCTGCGGGGGTAATGAACCAGCAATGCAAGACCTTGGTCGATCAATATGGAAAGACCATCATTGAGATGCTTTTGTCTGAGGTACTGCTGTCTTTCCCAGTTCCCCTCCTTTGTGTCTGAAAGTTGTTTCTTGTGCTATATGATTCGGAAACTTATAATGACATTCTGTATATAAATGAGCTCCCCTGATAATTTGTCTTTAGAAACTTTTCTGACAGCCTACCGTATTCTTGTTGTGTGATGTTCGATAGGCGCAACCTGACAAAATATGTTCCCAGATGAAGTTATGCACTTTTGATGGTGCACATGATGTTAGGTCAGTTTCACATTTGCATGAACTTTTGCTATCCTCATTTGTCACCAATTATTATCATATCATCTTTCGCTTTATGGAAAGCAACCATATCACTTCTGACATCATAGTCCTAACTCCTAAGTGGTATTATCGCCAATGATAATGAAAAGTTATGTCATTATTTTACTAATCTACTTTTTCGTGTGTATCACTTAACTCATCATACTTTTTTGACACCGCTTAAGCCATTGTACTTCCAAGCTATTTATCAGAGATAAAGTGTCACTGGAAGCGTAAAAATGTCATTAGTAGTGTCAATTAAAACAAGACCAATACATGACGAGTTTTGAAAGTACAATGAATATGGGAAAAAAAACGTATCATAAAAAACCGATAACTTAATAATGACGAACCTGTTACTGGCAGAGAATCTTGTGCATTTGCAAAAATGGATTTTATTGTTGATTTGATATTTTGCATGTATTGAGGCTTACTTAGTTAGTTAATGATTTTTTTTTTTGCACAGTTCAATAATTGAGAGTGTGGTTGACAAGAATAATGACAAGTCTTCAGGTGGTACACAAGATGAGATGTGTACCTTCTGTGAGATGGCAGTTGTTTGGATGCAAAACCAAATCAGACGAAATGAGACTGAGGATAACATAATCAACTATGTCAATGAGGTGAAGTTGCCTCTGCCATAATAATAATTAAAAAAAACAAACGAAAGAGTACTGTGTAGACTCACCAACCAATTCTTAAGCATGTATCCGTCTAAATGCAGCTGTGTGATCGCTTACCCGGCCCGGTGGGACAATCTGCAGTCGAATGTGGCAGTCTTTCCTTCATGCCTAATATCGCCTTTACTATTGGTGGTAGAATTTTCGAGCTCACCCCAGAACAGGTGATAATGACACCATCCTTATATACCATCGAGCAATTTTATCATCCAATTAGTCTTTCTTGGGTAATTTAGTATTGATCATTTGGATTAATATTTTTCTTGGAAACCTTCTATGATTTTGATCAGTACATCCTCAAAATCGGTGAGGGACTACTAGCACAATGCATCAGTGGATTTACTGCTATGGATATGGCTTCTCCTCGTGGAGGACCTCTATGGTACGTACCTACTCAAACGTTGCAAAACTTGTTGGTGCTCGAATCATCATACTTCGTCTTTGTGTTCACGTGAGCTTTTAGGAATACATAACTGGTGTTTAAGATTGCTTTGCTTATTGAGGTTTCAAAACTCAAAAAAGCTAAAATATGAGTGATAAACATTTACTTGTTATTTTACCATTGAGTTTATTGAGTTTTCAGAATTCATAAGCCAATCTACACAATAAAGCAGATTTTGTGGCCACTACTTAATTATAATTAGTTAAGTGTTTCGTTAAGTAATCCCAAACACTTGATTAATTACATATCAATGCAAAATATGATGCAGGATCCTAGGAGATGTTTTTATGGGTCCATACCACACGGTGTTCGACTCTGGTCGCTTAAGAGTTGGATTTGCCGAAGCTGCTTGAGAGAGGCCGGAGCGGTTTTTATCTGTAAATGTCCTTCCTTCCTAAAAATGCTCAAATAAAGTTTATGGTTACTCTAAAACTTGTTGGTAGATTGTAGTGGTTGGTGAAAAAACTGATGTTTGCTTACTTTTTTAGTGTGTTACCTTTGTGCATGATTCCATGTTTTCTCTTTTGGTGTGCAGAAAATATACGGATTGCAAAAACACTTGGATTTCTGAAAATCGTGAAACACTTTGAAGTATTTCGATGGTATCATCGAAATCCCAATCGGATATAACTCAGAAAAACAAACAGAGAATATGTGATATTTCTGATTTCTTGTACTGTTCTAAAATGACCAAAAAACGGTGGGTAATATTTGGCGGGAACCGCCATTTTAACCGCCAAATTTAACCGCAATTTGGATTCAACCGAATTTCGGGTCCAAATCGGATTCATCCGAATTTCGCATCAAATTTCTTAATTGTACCATCGAAATACTTCAATTCGGATTCAGCTCGAGCCTAGCCAAGGGCTCTGCCCCTTGGACACCGCCACTAGGGGCTGCCGCCCCTGGAACCCCGCTATCGGGGGGGGGGGGGGGGGGGGGCGCTGCCTCCGAACTCCGGTAATTAATCATAAAAAATATTGAACAAGTGTGCACTCCGCACCAACCCAACTTGTTCAATATGTAATAAGATTATTTCGGTCAAACAAGTTTATCTCATTACACTTAAATAATATTGTTGATAAATCACCAACATGGTGGAAGTTAGGGATGTTTGCCAAAACTAGTTAACAGTTTGTGTGAACTTGAACATTTCCGAGCTGCTAGATAGCTTTAGTTTTTCAGTATGTAAAAGATGAAAGAATCAGACTCATTATCCGTAGCTTGCTAGAATGAAATGGTTAATACTAAATAGCAAAATGGAAGTTTTTGTAATCCCTTTCCGGACGAGATAAATTTCAAAGTGAAGTGAAAAACATGAATAGTGATGATTAATCATAATAAATTGTACTAACAAAGTAACAATTTTGCTAGTGATTTAAAACTTGAAGTGTGATCCTTGATTTATTTGTGTTTTTTTTGAAAAAACAGAATGTGTTCATTGACAATAATATAATACATAACTATGAGATGTGTGATTAACCCATAAAATATTTACATTATTGTTTAATATATAAACTAAGTTATTACCCATGTATTACATGAGTTAGTTTTAGAAATTGATATTTATATATATGTATAATATAATAATTATATGAATAATAAAGTTTGCTTAATTTTAGTTATATAATAATTATATGAATAATAAAGTTTGTTTAATTTTAGTTAGTTAGTTATTAAATTAATCCATATTAGCTTTAATTTGCTTTAAAATATAAAAAATGAAATCAGTAAATGACGTGGCAAAATGAGAGAGCGACATGTGACAAATTAAATGAGAGCATGTCATGTGACATTTAGTTACTCTTTTAATATTATAAATAGATACAATAAAGAGATGAGTCAACCAATATTCAAGCTAAATGTTAACTAATACCTGTTCATTGTTTGTAGCAAAATACATATCGAATATTTATAGTGATGTTTCTATGAATCGATAATTTTTCAATTATTTAACTTTGTTTTAATATTTAAAAATTAACAATTTTAATAATGAATTAATAACCATTAATCAATGATTTAGTAGTTTATTTGATAATTATGGCTCAATATGTACTGTTTTTTAAGTTCTTACATGATCGCATAGGCCCATATTTTTATTTGGGTCTGAACCACTTTATGGACATCTCCTGTTGGGTATCAAGTTCTCTGGTTCAGGTCTAGACCCGATACAACCTGTCGCGTTATCTCCCTTCTCCGACAACATACGAGGGACAGGCACTTGCCAAAAGGAGGTAATCAACAACTTTTGGGAAGAGGTTGTCGGTAGTCCAGGCCCGAGCATCAAGATCACACATGAATAAGTTTCCTGATTGGCTGATCAAAGAACGTGGACATCCGATGGCGAGTCGCCTCACCGACCAATGAGGAGGTCCGCTTTTGGGGTCTCGCACATGGTAACAAATGTATAAATATCCTTCCTTCGCCCGGTGAAAGAGAACAAGAGGTAATGCCCAAAACTCATTCTTCACTCCCGTAATTGCATACTCCCTCCATGTGTGTTGATTTTGCCATCAGAGTGTCAATACAAGGAACCCCTGCATTGTGACTAACCATTGTCACTTTCTTTGTCTCCCTTGTTCTAGGCGCCCAAGATCCGTCTGGAACCTAACTAGGGGTGAGCGACGGATACCATTTCTCGAACCCGAACCGGTACCGACCGATACCGGATTAATATATTCAGTTCGGTATTCGGTTTTTAAATTAGCTAAAATTCGGTATTCGGTACTCTCCGTCCGGTATTCGGTTTTTAAATTAGCTAAAATTTGGTATTCGGAACCGAACCGGCACCATATAAAGTTATACGGTTCGGTATTCGGTTCTTTCAAAACTAATAAATCGGTTTCGGTATTTTCGGGATCAGTACCGGTTCGGTACGGTCCAGTACCGAGCTCACCCCTAAACCTAACTACCCGATCCGACTCTTATATTGCTTGTTGACACCCAAACATCACGCATATATGAGTTCTCACCCAAATATATGTCACCGGTCACCACCATGATTTTGTTTTGTTAAACTTGAAGCTTGAGAAACGTGTGCACCGAGAGTGACTAATTAAACGCACACCAAACAAAGAAAAAATTATCAAATAAAAGTTTATCAACAAAAATTTCTTAGGAGACACGTATACATACTTACTAATTTATTGTTTCTTTATTTTCCATTTTTAATTTTAATTATTGAGTTTGGTCAATTTATTTATATGATAATCCACACAAATTGTTGTTTTAATTTCACTTTTAATTCATCAAAAATAAAAACAAAAGTTATTTCCTATAAACATGAATAGACAGGAACATTGATTTTCTACCATACAATTAGGCATTTTCCCCTTTGGGATATGTTGGTGATTGTCGAATTTCTTGGTGTAACAATAGTTAGGTTAGATGACTATTTTACAAAATTAATTTTAATCATAATTTTCGTTTGATGATATCTTTTTGTTTACTTGCATTAAAATGATGCAAATCGTGATCCTTTTTTTAAATGTTTTCTCATTTAAATTCGACAAAGAAAATACGGATTCAAATTCAAGAAAGAAAATGTGACGTATGAATGTCAAAGACGAACATGAACAATGTATCATCATCATCATTGTATCTGTATGACATCATCTTGTTTATATGTTTTGTTACATCAACACGATCAAGTAAGTACTTAATAAAATGGTTGTTTCGTTTTATAAATAATAATAAATAAATAAATAAAAATTAGCAGTTTTAGGCCTTTCGATGCATGTAGTTTCAACTAGACAACAAACATGGACCATGCCTTTAAACTTTGACATAAACTCCTTAATCTTTCCAAATGCAATCTTAGTTAAACTTAACATCAAATAAAATTATTAGATCAGTTTATTTATACTCGAATAACTAGTTCTCCTCATGCTCCCAATGAACGTCATCAAGTTGAAGATTTAAGTCGAAAATTAAAAATCGGAAAAGAGAAAACACCCGCTCTTTCTATTTATATAGCTAGACATACGATGCTAGCCTATATGAGGTGGGTTTGTAAATGCAAAATGTTATGATTCCCTAAATACTAAGCGACAATCGACCAGGAGAAAATTGACCCAATATTGCATGAGAGAATACGACTAGACATCAACAACCTAGCTTTAACTTGTAAATTCAAATAGCAAGAGCCGCTTTACGATATCTTGAAATCAAAAGAATTTAACAAACTTTTCCAATCTATTTATGTCTTGGACCGAACCTTGAACCATTCACATCCAAGTATTTGTTGAGTTGGGGGGGATCTCTCTTTATAATCATTAAAGAAAACCTTGATTTAGAAGTCATAACCACCAATGAAAGACAATTTAGTAACGAAATGATTTGAAACTTCAAAGACTACTAAACTAAGTAACTAACACTTCATCTACAAGCTAACAAGAAAATGAAGCCAAAAATATGATGAATGATTCAATGAAGAAAACGTATACCACACCAAATCATAACTTCAAATCAACATACCTACTTCTTTTTTTTTTTTTTTTACTTGATTGTTTGCAAGAGTACAAGCAATTTTTACTCAATTATGTCAAAGGCATCATCTTGATTCTTGTTCTTGGTATGATATCTACCTTAACTTGTATGGATTGTATTGGCCCTTCCACACACACACCCTTTGACCTAATGTTGACACGTGGCAAACACCCTTTTGGCCTGCCTAAAAGACTGCCCAAATTTGGCCACGTGGGCAACTCTACACACACATAAAGATAGAGGGAGAGATTGGCCACCTAAGGACTTCCCACCCAACCAAATAACTAACAGCTGAATACATCTTTTCAAGAAGAGGATACATCTTTATTTAAACCCCAAATATTCTCTCATACTTGTCCAAAATTCACAGCAAAAAGTCTAATATGAGGTGGACAAGAGGCCATGTTATTGGCCATGGCTCCTCTGCCACCGTCTCCACCGCCACCTCCACCACCGGAGACGTTTTTGCAGTCAAGTCTGTTGTCTTATCACAGTCAGAGACTGTGCAAAGAGAACAACAGTTTTTGTCAATTTTGAGTAGTCCTTATGTAGTAAGATACAAAGGGTGTGATGTTACTAAAGAAGACAACAAGCTCATGTACAACCTTATGATGCAGTATATGCCTGGCGGCACCGTTATGGATGTATTACGAGGGCAGAAGCGTGGGCGGCTAAACGAGTTGAAAATATCAAACTACACTAGACAAATTGCTCAAGGTTTAGAGTATCTTCATTCATATGGCATAGTGCATTGTGATATCAAAGGGGCGAATTTGTTGGTTGGCAAACGCAGTGTCAAAATAGCGGACTTTGGTTGCGCTAAGTGGGCTAGTGAAGACGAGCCGCTTCGTGGCACACCAATGTTCATGGCACCTGAAGTGGCGCGAGGCGAAGAACAGGGGTTTGCAGCCGATATTTGGGCGCTTGGATGCGTGGTAATTGAAATGGCAACGGGTGGTTCACCGTGGTCAAATGTCGATGATCCTGTATCAATTCTATACAAGATTGGATTTTCAGGTGAATCACCGGATATCCCATGTGGTTTTTCACATCAAGCTAAGGACTTTATCAGCAAGTGCTTGATCCAGGATCCAAAAGAGAGATGGGGAGCAACGGAGCTTCTAAAACACCCATTTCTGGAACAATTTAATCTTGGCACAAAGCAGATTATTGGTCAAGACTTGAGCGAAGATTCACCAACAAGTACACTTGATCAATACGTTTGGAGTTCAATGGAAGAATCACCATTAGTGGGTACTGATTCGAACCAACCAAGCTGTTCATCACACTCTTTGCGGCAAAGAATCAAACAGTTGGTGGGCAGCTCAGGAAAGGTAAAGTGGAGACGTGAGGTGGAAGAGGAAATCGATTGGATGACAATCAGAATCAATGGAAGTGGTGGGGCGGTGCCGGGCGGTGACACGGTGGCTGAATGCGATTAATGGTGGAGGTGAATTGTACATAACATCTAATGATTAGAAGTGTGGTAGGAGTAGGAACAGGGTAGTGTTGTTTGATCCATTTATATTCAATATAATATGTCATATATGGTTTGATATTGGTTTTGTTCTTAATTTTTAGGAGATTTTTTGTTTTGTCGTTTTGTTAATTGAAAAATCTAACATTTTGCGTTTACGCATTGTATTCTGTAATTTTAATTTTATACCAAAGTTCCTTGTTCGAACTTCATTTCATTACGATTCTCGAAGCTCTAATGCGAAAAAAAAAAAAAAAAAAAAACTGTTTTAGCTAACGCTTTTCTTGATAGCTGATAGTTGCCAAGGGAGCTCTTCAGTGAGTCTTAAAAAGCCGCGTTCTTGCACGCTGAGAAGCTCCTCGATCGATAGATTCCTTAATTATAAACTTGGTAAAAACATTCACTTTCGATAAAAAAAATTTGTAACTTGACCCCGATTTAATTAGGGAATCCCGATTTGACCTGGGATGGGGATGGAAACTGAAATTTCCGTTTTAAAATAATTAGGATGGAGTGAGGATTGGGACAATTTAATCCCCGACCGCAAACCCGACAATGGTTCTATTTTATGTTTAAATATAAATTATTATATATATTTAATTTTATAATGTAAATTATTTATTACATTTTATATAATATATTAAATATCAATGTATATGATTTTCTAATAGTTTAAAATAGTATTGTTTATTTCTTCTTATCGGTTCTATAAATCTTTTGCATACATTTTTTTGTTTTAGTTTTTATTATAAATTATATATGCAAATAACTCAAATATGTTTGAATTGATTTATTTTAAAATTTATTTACATACATTTTTCTATCAAACTACTACTTATAGTTTATACTTACTAATCTTTTAGTAGGTTGGAAAAGTTGATTTCCTGATGGGGATCCCTGACCAGTAGGGGTGAGCATGAGTCGGTTTGGGTCGGTTTCATGACCAAACCGAACTCAAACCGTTTATTTCGGTTTTTGGGTTTTAGAAACCGTTCGGTTTCGGTTTCTTCCGGGTTCTGGTTTTTGGTTTCCCGGATTGGTTTCTCGGTTTTTCGGGTTGAACCCATGTTTTATGGATTTTCGGTTTTCATGGGTTCGGTTCGGTTTTTAGGTTTAAAACCATTCTTTTTGGTTGATTTTTTTATCTTAAAATGGTTATTTTAACTAGTATTTACTATCACTCATTTAGACTATATAGTAGTTTTCATTTGTAATTACTAACTAGCAACTTATTTAGAAACATAATACTTAATAATTTACTAGAAAACCAATACCTACAATCAACTTAAAAAAATATTTTAAAAAATTATATTAATCATTAATTTTCGGTTCGGTTTCGGTTTTTCGGTTCGGTTTTGAGACGCAATCCTAACCCAAACCATTTGAAACGGTTTTTTCGGTTTTCGGTTTTTCGGTTTTTGGTTTTCCGGTTTTACGGTTTTTTCGGTTTTTCGGTTTCCGGTTTGGTTTCTGCACACCCCTACTGACCAGGATGGGGATGAGGATATAAACTCATTCCTGGACAGAGATGAGATCGATGATGAAGTAGAGGAGTAGAGGACTAAGAAGCAAAGATGAAGATGAGAAATGAAATCCTAGTCTTGTCTCATTTGTCATGTCTACTTTACCAGTTAAAGTTTTAATAATAATTTTTTATAGTTTACGGATAAAAAAGAGTATATTTTCCAATAAATCAACTTAGTACATCATACTTCATCTTCCATCAAAGATTTAGGTTGCATTATCTTTTTGGCCAAAATGTGTACTACTTTAAATGTTAAATGTAAATGTAAATCAACAAAGTAATTTACTCTATTATACAATTTGGATTTGGATTTGCATTTGCATTTGCAATTTAATTTATTTTTATATTTATAAATGCGAACAAACACATGTATTAACAATAAATAGATGGATTGTTGATGGTCAGTCGATGATAATGGTTGATAATCTAATAAAATTGTATTAAAATTCAAATCAAATCAAATTTAAATATTTCAAAATAATAAAAAGTTAAAAAGATTGATAAAACAAGTAATCATTATCCATATGCATTTAGAACGCTAGAAAAAATAGTAGTTTATGACAAATATAATGCTATTATTTTTGTTTTTTCAAATAATATATTTGTTTGTTTTAATTGTTAGTATATTTATATATTTTATAAACAAATATTAATAAAATATAAATTGGTAGGTCAAAATTGGTTTGAACCATAATTCAATAGAGTTGTCAAAATGATATGAAATATCGTAGTAAGGTATGTGTCCATACAAATTGAAAACTAGATTGAGATTGCTGCTCTGATAATTTAACGAACTCAAAGTACCGTTTCTCCTTTTTCATTGCAATGATGACACGTGTCCATATATTTGTCGTATACAACAATTGTGATGGCAATGGTTTTCCATCCATACCGTACGATATATGATTAATAGTCGGTCACACATACCATACGTATCGTACAATCAATAATAATCATTATAATTTTAGTCGTCTTATCATTTTGATAAATTAATTAAAGTAACGCAACCAAAACCATACCCAAGATTTTATTAAAATTAGTCAACTAGTCATCTAAATATAAGAAAAAAGTTAGAATCAGCTCTGCAACCCCTACCATCGACGCGATAGGTTGTATATGCGTTACGATTTTATGTTTTTATGGGGGTTTTGACGGCTACAAACACTATTGACACCCTACATCCACTAAACTCTATAAAGACTACCTTCTACAAGCTCATAAAATCTTCCCTCGTTTCATCTAAGAGAGTGTTTGGATTTGAGTTTGAAAAAGTCTGCAGCGTTTTGAAAACCTAATAATCAGATAATAGTTGAAACAAAAAGTGTAGCTGGAAATTTGGTGTTTGGTTTAGAATCTACTGTTTGCTATTACTGTTATCAAATAATCAGTTTTTAAAGTGTTTTGATTTGCGTTTTAACTTGTAAAATGACCAAATAATCACTTATTACGCAAATATAAGCTACATCTTTTAACTTATGAAAATGTGTGGTAGGATTAATTCTAAACATAAATAATCACTTATTAATGATAGCAATCCAAACACTTTGACCCAATTATTTATTTTATAGTAACGTAATAATTTAATAATCTCAATCATAACGCAAAACCAAACACCTTCTAAGAGTGTTATTCGGTAAGGGAAGCATTTAAACCCATCAAGAACATGACAACTAGGGTTACGGTTTGACTTCACGTGCCATCCACTGCATCCATCAGTCGTTTTAGATTCCTGATGGTAATGTCTCTAATAAAAAGGAGCTTCCGTTGAAGATGAACAACTTACCTTTAAGCAGTCCCATCCTTAGTAAAGTTTTTATGTTTTCGACTTGGTCCTTCTTTGTAACAAACAATGCATTCATGTTTTGTTTTTTAATGGTTAATCATATCAATGTGATTGTTTAAATGTAGTTTGTCATTGTTTTATCATAAGATGTGTCGTAACTAAGTTACTTCTTGTGTCAAGCTCATCCTAATATAAGTTAAGACGAGCCGTCAACGTAACACGTTTCATGCCTAGAAGTATGATTTTGATATAACATTTGCAGTATAAGGTTAACCATATCGATTCCATAAACACTCAAGTTATATTAATTGATGATAACGTTTCTATTTATAATTAGAAAGTTTAAAATTTTAATTTGCTTCATTTTATAGTAGTTATTTTTAGTTCTTAAACTATTCGTGAAACGATTTGACAACCACATATTTTCTATAGATATGATCACACTTACCTAATCGATCTTATTATGTTTTACTTTTGATAAAGTGACACAACACACGATATGATTAAATTTTAACGTCGTTATCAAGAAGCTAGTACGCTTATTGATTTTGACACAAAATATTGAAATCCTTCCATTTAACCATTCAAAGTCTTAAACACAAAAACACTTGATTTAAAATTTCGAAGTTTCAAGCAATCTGTCACTGATGAATTTGTGAATCTATCAGTATAATAAATTATTTAAAGTCTTCAACGTTCTAAGAACCTACCATTTATCGAACATTCAATAATTTAAAGTTTCAAACAATAAAAATCACAATTGAATGTAGATATTGGTTGCTAAAGATTGAAAGTTGAAACATCTTTTTCATTATTGACAAATGTTTACAGTACTAGCGCAACTGTTCATGTCTTCAAGAGAACAAAATAAGAACTAAGTCCGTATGTGTTTGAATCACGAGTCGGATGGTAAACTCATATCAAGATATTC
This sequence comes from Centrapalus pauciflorus, assembly GCA_020465985.1. Classification (NCBI taxonomy): domain Eukaryota; kingdom Viridiplantae; phylum Streptophyta; class Magnoliopsida; order Asterales; family Asteraceae; genus Centrapalus; species Centrapalus pauciflorus. The sequence goes on along the minus strand of JAANYP010000597.1, from coordinate 385,038 downwards.
GAACTGACTATAATATTAATCGCCTAATCGGGTTAGGCTTAAATACTTAACTAGTTAATTTATCAATATGGGCTTATATATGTAAACTTGTTTTAATTTTTAAGTTGTTATTTGTTTGTGTAAAATTAAATAAAGCTAGCTAACTTAAACTATGAACTTTTTTGTTTTAGAATGGTTATAAATTTTCTTAATAAAAAAAAAAAGATGTGGCACTGAATTGAAAGCATCATTCTCACGAAAATGAAATGTCCGGGTTGTGTTCAATAAAATTTTGATACTACTTGATATCATTTGAAAGAGTGACAAAAGTAGTCTGTCTATGTTAGAGTAAAGATGTAATTAATATTGACCCAAATTTGAATTCTATGGTTAAGAATTCTATTGTAATGATGTCATATAAAACTTTCAACAAAATTGTCAAAAACAATATTTTTTTTGAAAACCTGTTCAAATCAGATTTGTTTACCAGTTATTCAAACCTACAACTGAAGTTAAAAAACTAATATTTGATGTTTCTGGTGTTCGTTTATCATCCACTCTTTGTCACCTTTTACAACTGAAACCCAATGGAAAAACAATATCATTAACAAGATCGATTTCAACCAAAAAGAATATCAATCAAGAATGTTAGGAACAAAATTTGATTCAAAAACTAGACTGCAACCCAATGGATTTGAAACTTGTTTGAAGCATGATGGATATGGTCTCATAATTCTACGGATCCCAACTAGTAATCGATGGATCTGAAACTTGAAATTGGTCCTGGTGTTAGGGAGGTAAAGAGAGAGAGAGAGGTCCTCGATAGTAGACACGTACCGGTGGTTTCGGGTATAAACAAAAAAGGTAAAACAAAGGGAGAGTGGAGTATAGAAAGAGAAGGGTTGGCAAATGAAAACAAGAAACACAATCAATACACCTTTGATCCATTTTATTTTTAAATAAATTTTTAAAATGTGTTTTCTATCAGAACATTATAAAATATTTATATTTTTTTAAAATGTGTTTTCTAACAAGACATTATAAAATATTTTTTAAAATATTTATAATGTGTCCCTAGGGACGGATTAGAGGGAAAAGAAAAGAAAGGAGGAAAGTGACGACAAGGGAAAAGAGGGAGGAGATGGCCGATGATGATCTGTTGTGGTGGCACAGAGGGCATGAAAGAACAAGTGAAGAAGAGAAAGCAAGAAACAAGCTTTGATACTATGCATATGCAAAAATATGGAAATCCTCATAGGTGTAATGTATTACATTAACCAATATTTATAGAGTACAGATAGAAACCTTTAAAGACCTTAAGTTGGATCTATACAATCGGGATACATCAACTACACTAAAAAGTAACTGATACATTTTATTTAATCTGCATTTGGGGCGGGAGGGGATTGAAAACAACATCAGGTCAATACTTTGTAATTGTTTTCCAATAGACATATCAAATAGAAAGGAAATCAGGTTTGTGAAAACTCCAATTCTATGGTTGCTTTTAAATTCTTATAGTTTAGGTGGAAAAAAAGAACTAAAAAGGTAGTAGAGGAAGAGGACTGAAAATGATATCCAAAAATCAAAATCTAGTTATTTTGCGGTCATTGAGTCAAGTCTACCGTAGCCACAGCTAGAGGTGCACAAAAATCCGATTATCCGATTTTGATCCAAAACCGGTTATGGCAAAACCGGTTTTTCTTATAATCGGTCCGGTTTTTCAACCGGATTTGGTTTTTTTCTTTTTTGGTAGGCCGGATTTTTACCAGATAATTAACCGACTATAAAAAACCGGTAAAAAACTGATTTTTTTAATACACTAATTTTATACTTTTAAACTTTCTATGTATATATTTTCAAATATAATATAAAACTATACTTATTTGGAATTTTGTTATCTTAATTATAGTTATAAGTTTATAACTTATAAGTATAAATGTATAAATTATGATATAATGTATAAAACATATGATAATTTAAAAAGCCCAATGTTATTAAAAATAAAAGCCCAAATGAAAGATTCATCAAATAGATGATAAAAAATGGCCAAACCCAAATTAAAAGTCTAAAATAAAAAAAGAAATAAAAAATTTGCTAAAAATCGGTTTTTTTGTAACTAGATTTTTTATATCCGAAACCTGTTGCATATGTTACATTTCATTAGGTCCAAAACCAATTAAGATCCGAACCGGTCATTAAAAAAACCGGATAAAAACCAATCTGGATCGGTTAAAAACAATTGGATATGCACCTCTAGCCACAGCCTACAAGATCTCATAAAAATGTGTTGGCGCCAAATAATGGGCTAGCATTCTAACCATGGGCTTTAGTAACTTTACTTGATATTAGGCCACAGCCCACAAACATTGAGCACAATGATAAGAAGTATACTACCTTTTTACTCGTTACTAAGTTTTTAGTATATTCAAACTTCATCCGAATTTTTGCAATTTGAGTTTTAATCAAATTCAAGTTTGACTAGAATAATGAGTTGTTTATGAGTCATGTTATGGTAGCAGAGTGGATGAGATATAAAATTTAGGGTTTAAATCTGACATACGTTCTTTAACCATGAATCATGTGATTTACCTCATTGACGTTGCCAAGGGACCGGTTGATGGAGGCCCGACATAGAATTAGTTACCCTTTTTAGAGAGAGATCATGTATGCTTGTGTGTGAGTGAGTGTTGCTGTGAGAGAGACTTTGTTCTTATTTAAGGACAACGTAAAGAATCCACTTAGTTTGTGATAGAAGATCTTTTAAAGTGGGATATTCTTCTTAATATGTACTATTATTTAATTAAAGATTAATTTATATTAATTTAATGAATATTATGATTAAGTTGGTCATGGAACTGGTCAGTGAACACCCTCTGAAGGTAAATTACCCCTTTTAAAGTGAGATTGGGTATGCTTGTGTGTGAGTGAGTGCATCTGTGTGTGTAAGACTTTGTTCTTATTTAAGGACAACATAAAATATCTATTTGATTTGTGATAAAAAAATCTTTTAAATTGAGATATTCTTTTGTATATGTATAATTATTTAAATAAAAGATTAATTTTATATTAAATTAACGAATATCATGAGTTTGAAATAGTAACAATAGAATACAATTCATAAGAGTTTGGATTAGTTAAGAATTTTATACTTCATTAAGTTTATTCTTATTACAATTAACCCCCATTTGCTTAGTTTTTTCTTAACAAATTTATTGTTTTTTCATTGACTAATATACAAATGTCGAGACTCGATGTTTTGATTATTTTTAAGACCTTAATCTCATTAGAAAATTTTTATGTCTTCTGATTTTCTGTGAATTATATAGTTCTGTTGATCAATGTCATTAATCGTAAGATTTTAAAATTATTATTGATGTATAATATTTCAAACTACTAAATTAGGTGTATTACTTTTTATTTTGAATCTAGAAAACATTAAATTGATTTAAATTTTCAAACAAGAAGTTTTTAGTTTGAAGTAAACCAAAAATCAAATAATACGTTTCAAAATTTTATTATGAATTAATAAAATGTTTACAAATAACAATAAAATAGTAATAAAACATTTTCATTAAACTATTTCACAATTTTTGGAGCATTAAAAACTCGCAAAACCAAATCTAAACCCTAACTTAAGATGGCTGCTTAATCTTTGATGTGTTATGACCAATTCATGAATACTTATACATATTCAATCTTATAATCGATCATGATATATCTTCTTCCCTCTTCTTGTTTCCCATCAGACGTACCAGTTTTTGAATCACGATTTTAGATCAATCAGAACCCGAATCTGAACTTACGCTAGTAATAATTACGGGATGAATAGTCACGATAGTGGGATCACAAGCATCATCGGGGGGCAAAAGGGTGTTAGTATTAAGTGCGGTATAGATCATTAGAACAATGGAAACCGTAACGGAAAGTGCTGAAAGAAGAAGCATAAGCAAATGAGCAATGCTACTCTTGGTCTCTTGTGCATATTCAGTTGAAGCCAATGCAAGTACTGTTAATGGGTAGGAATATGCCCACCATACCACATTGAATTTCTTCATTGATTTCTTGAACAATTTTGGCCTTGTTACCTGCTTTTTTACACACAATTAATAAAAGATTTGATTAATTACTTCCATATAAAATCTTTAAATTACCGAGAAAGGTAATATAAAATACAAAATTTGACAATAAAGGTATTGTAAATTTTTTTTTTTTTTTGCCTAGAATGGTCATATAAAATTCTATTTTGGCTGAGAAAGGAAATGAAATTCAAGTTTTAGGCCAAGAAAGATAATCAAATATTATTCTTTGACAAAAAAAGGAGTATAAAATTAAAAAAATTACATTCTTAATTGGTCATCAATGTCCTTTCTTGTCAATTATGAATTTTATGTTATCTTTCTTGGCCTAAAAAATCTTACATTACCTTTATTGTCAATTTTTGAATTTTATATTACCTTTTTTGGTAAATTGATAAATTTGAACTAGCTAATAGCAACGAAAATTTTTATAAAAATAGGATAATTCATGCTAATTTAGATTATTAAGACAATATTGATACCGTAGTGTATTTGTGTAATATTGGGTCGTTTATGTAATTGGGTTTTAGGGTTTAGCCTTTTAGGGTTGTGTGCTCTATACATAGAGTTGCTCATGTATTTTCTAATTAATTCTGTTGTATTGTATTCTTCTTTTGCTTGAATAATAAACTTTTTAATCATCGGTCATATATTTGTCATCAATATACAATTCTATATTGATTAGTTTTCAAAAAATTATACTATATTCTTTCTTATTGAAAATTAGGCAAATGAAAAAAAATCTAATTATATGATAACAGTTCATTCTAAATATTATATTCTAAAATTTTATATTTAATGGATCATAATTTAAAAATCATACTTCTAAAAGCTTAAAATTTGGAAAAGCGAATGAATTTAAACGTGAAATCGGTAAATAATGCCTAAAATAAAGTGTACTGAAAATAAAATGTAAAAAAAAAAAAAAAAAAAACAAGTTTTAGCTTTAGCCAAGTGAATTGTACACACCATTGTTGACTAATGGTGCGCATCTGTTTTTGTTTTATATTTTTTACTTTTGTCTTTGTTTTCTTTTGTCATTTTCATTCTCTGTCGGTTTTCTTTCCTTTTTATTGTTAAAAAATAGTTTCTTTTTTTTTTTTTGCTTATCTTTTACTTTCAATTTTAATATCAAACTTTGAAGATTGGTTTGTTCTTGAAATGATTCGAATGATTTGGGTTTTTGTTCTATTTCATGACATGTACTTATTTGATTTCAATTTATTTACTTTGATATAATTTTTGATGTTCAGATTGTCCGAATTATTCATAAGTTATGATGTTTAGACTATAACAAATTTTAGAATTTTGTGTTTCATTGTTCAAATCTATGGCCAAAATGTTTGTTTTTGACTGTTTTGATTTTTAGAATGTATTGTATGTAATACTTTGTATTGCATATGTAATATATCATGTGTTGTATATGTAATACATTGTATGCATATGTAATTCTTTGTTAAGATTGTTTAAATAACATGAGTTTCGACTTTTTGATTTTGTATTAAATATGTAATACCTTGTATTACATATGTAATATTATGTATTGCATATAATATTATGTATTGCATATGCGATACATGTATTGTATATTTAATATAATGTATTGCATATATAATACCTTGTTCAGATTGTTTGAATGACTAATATGTTATGTACAAATTAAATAATTAATAGATTTGTTTACCTTTCTTATTTAACAAATTTGTTTAGTTTATAATTCTTTTAAATTTTTATTTAAATAAAAGTAGAATCAGATCAAACTCTTAAGAACCGACGACAGGTTTTGAGATCCTGGCTAAGATTCTATCCACGTTAGATCTTACTAAGAATCAAAACATTTTTATTGATCATGATCATAAGATCTTAAGATCAAGGTCAGAATCATAACCATATTTCTTATGACTTGTAATAAGGCTATGTTATAATTTCGATTTATTGATAAGTCATAAGAAATATAATCTTTTAAAACATAAAAAAATTGTGAAACAAATTAAATAAAAAAGTTTGTGTTAACAGATTTAAAATAAAGGATTTAATAATTGATTATTAATTATTAAATGGTAGAGTTAATACAAATTTTTTTAGAGTGGTGAGTGTATCTACCATTTTTAAATTTTGTCTTTCTAGCCATGTTAGTGTCACATCTCCTTTTTATCTTTTTTATCGTGGAAATACATATCTTTCTATTTCAATACTCATTATTTATTAAAATGTAGAGAGAGAGAGAGAGAGAGAAGAGTTGGGGCAGGGTGAGGGAGAGTGGGGCCGAGGTGAGTGGGACGTTGTAGCCACCGGGGTTGTCAGATGTGCAACCTCACCCCGATGGACGGAAGAGGTACTCCGTATAGTTTAATAAATAAAAGCTTCACTGGAATCACTTTGGATAAAGTGACAAAGAAATCCTAATGCTAGAGCCAATGTAGAAGAACTAAATTCTAAAAATAAGATGCATCTTTTAGTAAAAGAAAATTGTTAGAAAAAGTTGGTTGTCATTTCTAGCCATGACAAAAAAAGAAAATATAAAATAGAAAGCATATGAAATGAAATGAAAAGGAGGTGAGGTTAGGATTTAGGAATGGACCCATGAGTATGTTGGTACATGAAGAGACATGGACACCAACTCCAAAAGTTGTTAGGTGAGAGAACAAGAGTTTGAGGTTCTTCAATTCCAAATTGGTCACTTTTTTTTTGTATTTTTTTATTACAACTTTTGAGTATTGAAAATGACCTCATTTATTAACATTAATTTCAAGCTTTTATATTTCTTTAAAATTTTATTTAAATACCCATGAAACCTATCAAAATCATGAGTATAAAATTCGGTTTGGTTAACATCACAATCCATGTTGTTTTTACTTGAATTTTATGTTCCAGAACAAACAAAATCACAAAAACATTGAAAGTAGACACACACACAGCTATATATACAATTAAAATATCTCATCATATATTATAGCTGTACTGCAACTAAATTTTTAATATGAATAAAATCAAAATAATTTAGTAAATAATGGCTTTTAATATACTAATAGAGTTTAAACTCATGTTATAATGAATTTATGGTATGGTAAGATTTATTTTTGTATAAAGATATTTGAAAATTAATAGAATTTACAGATTGTTTTGTTCAGTTCAGTTTATTTACGATGGCAATTTATATTACATAATTAATTAAAACCTCCAAGCTTTTACGTCTTCGTTAATTTACCAGCCTACAAAGACCATAAGGAAATTGAAACATTATTTATAATTTTGTTAGGTTGCATTTGGCAAAATAAGATCATAATAATAGAAATTTTGATTTGTCTAATAAGATTAATAATTTCCTTTGCCTCCGTTAATATAATATATGGAAACATCACCCAATTACATTAAAGTTAAAAGGTTAATATCCCAAAAAACCATCTTTCTTTTATTATTTTCATGGTTAATTTCTTTGATATTTTTTTTAATTGCTTTAAGTCTTTTAAAATTTTTTTTATCCTATTCAAAACTAAATATTTGACTTTATTAATAGATCATTTATCTAGTGGTGTGTAAAAATCCAAATAACCAGATAACCTGAAAAACCGTCCAATTCAAAACCGAACTGCGTTAATCGGTTTGGATTAATTGGGTTCGGGTTTCGGTTAGACCGAAAAATAGTTTGGTTGTTTGAGCGGATTTGGTTTCTGTTTTTTATTTGGGTGAGGCCGAAAAACCGAATAACACAAAAGAAAAAAAAAAACCTCAATATATCTTTTATGTGTATCAGCCCATCTTAAATTGTCAATATTTTAACCCATTAAAACAAAAAAACCCAAATAATGGTGATGCAAAGTTCAATATTTTAGCCCATCTTTTATTTGTAACATTTAAACTCACGGGTTTGGTGATCTTTTGGTTTCGTCTGATGCAATGTCATTGGTTTATTACTTTGATCACTTGTGATATTTTGATGTAATCTACGAAGTATGGTAAATTTTCCGTTATGATGTTTGTGAAAAAAATTTCGTTCGATAAAAATATATAGATGTTTTATTAAGTTTGGTTTACCTAAACCCAAACCACATTATCCGAAAACCATTTAACCCAAATAGTAATAGTTTGGTTTATGGTTGAGTTAGTAAAGATATCCCAATCCGAATAACTCAAATAACCGAATAACCACTCAAATGACACCCCTATTTATCATTACTTGATGCATGAACTTAAACAGTTAAAAAAAGTCCAATGACTAATCATACAAATAGAGAAAGATAGTTGGTTTTTTCTATTATTAAATCATTTAATGAACTAACTAATTTATGGAGTTAACATGTAGTTGATCGTAAATATGCAATTATAAATAAGAAAAAAAATCCAAGAAATTAAACAGTAAAAAATATAAGAGCTTAAACACGAAATTTAAAAAAAATATATGTTTTTTTAACACTAATCTTAAAATTAAAATTAAAGTTATAGATGTCAAATGACAACACCAAGAATGCCTAGGGGTGTGCACGGTTCGGTTCGGTTAGTAGTTAACATGTGAACCGTGTTTTCGGTTACCTGGTCTTCGGTTACCCGTCAAAAGCTGGTTACCCGCGGTTCGGTCCACGGTTACTCGTTATATGCTTAAAAGCAAATAAAATTATAGAAATATATCTTTTTTAAGCACAAGGTTTTTTTAAGTTCAAAGTCATAGTAAACTATTTGATTATATATCTTAAAAGTTACACTAAATTTATTTAATAAAACAATTAAAATAAAAAAATAATTTAAAAATCTAGTATTTAATGTTTTAGAATGTGTAAATAAAATTATAAATAGAAGCTACTAACTTGTATATATATAATCGGTTCGGTTTGGTCATCCAATGTATTCTAAAAATGAAAACCTAAACCGCCTCGTGATGTTTCGGTTTCGGTTTTTTTTGGTTTCGGATCAAACGGTTTAAGCGGTTCGACTCGGTTTTGCAGTTTTGTTTGAACACCCCTACGAATGCCATTGGACTTTTCTAATAAAATATTGAATAACTCAATAAATAAAATAATAAACTAATTTGCAATAAAATGATATTGAATTAACAAAAATATTAAATTAAGTTAGTTATATATTATATTTAATTAATTTATACACATAATTTAAATTTAATTAGCCTAAAATAATCAATGTATAAGTTTATTTAATATTTTAAGTAATTAAAAATAATTATTAAATTGAATGTATTATTTTAATTTAATATAATATATTATTTAGTTAAAATTGTTTATTTATATTACAGAAATATTAAATTAAATTAACTAAAATAATTTTAAAAAAATTAATTAATATATTGTAATTTATTACTTTAAGAGTAAGGTTTTGTTTTGCCTTTTATTTTTAATATACTTCTCTTTTAAATATACTTGAGACTTAAAAACCTCTTAGGTGTTATCTATTTCACATAATATTTTCTAAAATAATAAAATCTTTTAAAGGAATGAAAATACTGAACGAATCGAATTTGAATGAATTCAATCTTGTTATATATATGTTTGGTTGACATGAAACGAAGCTACGATGATGTCCCTTATCGAGTACACATGCCGAGTGCCCCTAACAACCCTTCTTAGCCTTCCCTAGCGCCCCGAGCACCTTAGACCACACATTGATGAAAAGTTATTCTTCCATCTCTCCCTTTGCATGTTTATTAGATGGGAGGAATCTTTTCTTTCCTTCAAATGAATTCCGATTCACTTTTAATAGACAACCAAACACGACATCAAAATGAAATGTTTATTCGTTTTCATGCAGATTTTGTCAAAGTTCGAGAACCAGTATCACCTATATCTTGGTTTTTAAAAAAACATTTTTAAAAAAATATCAAGACTTCAAATGCTAGACTTAAGAAGAATTAATAGTAGGAACCTTTTACCAAACAAACAAAGCCTAAAATGAATCAAACTTTACAACAATGTTAGTTTGTAAACATATTAAAGATGCATTATTACATATTTTGTAACATCCAAAAGAAAACAAGTTGTACTATACAAAGTAACAAAACCTATCCAAACCAAACCAGATGAAAACTCAAGAACTTTCGGTACAATCCTCTGGTTTTCCAACTTTTACATTTAAGCAGTACAAAATCAAACAGACCAGTGGAACAAAACCAAAATTCAAGAAATCATAACCGAAAGTCGAATCATATGGTTCGAGTGCTGGTCGTGCTCCGATTTAGTTCTAGTACTATTCATGTCATGATTGGTTCCCACCTTTTTTTAAACCCCTGGTTTAATATTGTGTTCTTGTAAAAACTAAATAAATAGAGAAAGGGAAGGAAAATAATCTAAGTTTCACTTTCAATTTTCAATTTTTTCAATCCATTTTATACATGACAAGCATTGCTAATGTATATCCCTGTTTTTCTCTGTTTCATACTTTCTTTCATCTTCCTTTTTTTGAAAAGCCAACGCATTGAGATGTTCAATATGGTAGAATGTAGGGGTGTAAATGAGTCGAGCTACTCGTGAGCTACTCGAGCTCCACTCGTCAAAAGCTCGAATTAAACGAGCCCGAGCCTAAATTCGAGCTCATTTAATAAACGAGCTCGAGCCCGAGCTTCACATGTCAAGCTCGCGAGCTTAAACGAGCCTATATATAAATATATTTTTAAATTAATAAATATATAATATATAGATTAAATAAATATAAATATATTAAAATAACAAATTATATATATTATATAAAAAAGATTATTTAAAAATTAATTAAAAAATTAAAATATATAATAAACGAGTCGAGCCCGAGCTTGGAAAATTATTCACGAGCCGAGCTCGAGCTTTACATACAAAGCTCGAAACGAGCCGAGCTCGAGCTCGAGCCTGGTATTTTTAAACGAGCCGAGCTCGAGCTTAAACGGGCTCGGGCTCGGGCTCGGCTCGTTTACACCCCTAGTAGAATGAAATGGAATTGAATTACATAAGTTTTACAAGCTTTTTATTATATGACAAAAGTCTTGATTCTCAACAGAATGGTCTGGAAAATGAAATGAAGTATCATTTTTATGGAAAGAATAAAAAATATAAAAGGAAATAAACTTTTAGATGCGTTTAGTTACCGAAAATTTTCATCTCACTTTTCAAAAAAAAAATAAAACTTATTTACTTAACAACAATTTCATAAATTTTTATGTCATATTTTAAACTACCACTTTGTATATCATCCCTCTTACTTTTTTATTACTCACCCTATATTTTTTTATAATACTCTATTTCTCTCTTTGTTTTCTATTACATATCCTGTTTTTTTTCTTAGAACTAAACTTCATTATCTAAACAAGTTTTTTCAATTTTCATAAAAACCCTTTCTTTATTTTTCTAAATATTATAACTTGAAAAATTACTAGTTTTCGTTAACTAACACAATCTTATAGTTTTTTTAAATTTTCAATATCATGTATAATTATAGTTAGTGAAACTATTTAATAACTTTGATTTCATTTTATTTTTGGTAACAAAGAACCCATAAAGGTTGAACGGAATAGGGGTGAGCATGGGTTCGGTTTTAGGTTTCTTTGGTTTCCTCGAATTAGTTTCTTCGAATTGAAACTTTTTTTAGGCTAATTCGAAAACCGAACCAAACCGAATTTAAAAGGAGTCAGACCAATTCGAAAACCGATTTACAATTCGGTTTGGTTCGGTTCGAAAACCGAATTACCGAATTCAAAAAGGGTTGTAGGACCTCATGTCTCAGTGTTATTATTTGGATTGGACTTTGGTTGGTTGGGTAATAGTAATGGGTTATTATCTCAGCCCACAATGACACAACTACTAAATAAATAATTGATAAGCCCATTTTAAATTTGTAAGATTTATAAATTTATATATATATATATATAACATATATTTAATAAAGATTTAATTTTTTTTTGGTAATTCGGTTTGGTTTGGTCTACATTTAGTGAAACCATAATTCAAACCATAAACCTAATTTAAAATTCGATTTGGTCTAAGACCAATTCGAAAACCGAATTTAATATTTGGTTTGGTCTAAATCGAATTCGGTTAGGATTGATTTTCGGTTTCTTCGGTTACAAACTAAATACTGCTCACCCCTAGAACTAGAACGGAATGTTAAAATTGAAAACTAGAAAAGGGAAGGAGTAGAAACTTACCAGGGACAAAAACAGAAATAGAGAAAGATAAAAAAGCATCTTTGACGAAAAGTCAAACGTCCCGGAAATTGAGTCCCAGGCCAAGCTTGCCATGCTCGGAGCAGCGATAAACAAAAACATAATCGGCCGGAGCATCGTCGGAAGGCAGCTGTTTTCCGACAATCTCTGATAAAGCGTCACGAAAACCACCACATAGTGTATCATCCCTATGGCAAACATCACCATAGCACTCTCCTTCCACCCCATCTGCGCCGCTGCACGAGCTCCCACGAAGTTTCCGACCACCGAAAGCTGGCTCGCCGGGTTAGCAACCGTCGACAGAATCCGTTTCCCTTTCGTGAACCACTGCCCGTAAATCTTGACATCAAGAACAAATATCGGAACCACAAAAACCCACCACAGAAGAAGATAATATATAGTTTTTGGTGTGAAAAAAGGCGCCGATTGAAGCAAAAGAAGCCATGAAATCGACGGTGCAAAAAGGTAATTAACTCCGATATGGTTTAGATATTCGCTTTTCACCATACCAGAAAATAATGCGCATCTTAAGAGGTAGAGGACAGAGAGTGTTGCTAAAATGAGCAGCGAGAGTGACCACAGGAGGATGAAGGCGGTGGAGGGTAACACGCCAAGCATTCTCCGGTAAGCATGAGCGTTTTCCGGCGGGTCTCGGAGTGTTTTCCAGAGAAGGGTTTGACAGCAAAGGGAGAGGGTGATTCGGAAATAGCCTGCATGGCAACGTTCTAACACCGGAAAAACAAGTCCTTTGATTACGATTAAAATACTTTGGTGGTGGCCATCGGATTGGATGCAGATTGGATCGACGGATAACTCCATTTGTGGTGGTGATGATGGTGTTTGTCTGTCATTCATTGTGAATTTCCGGTGGCGGCGCGGCGGTGTTTATGTGGGATTTTGCGACTCGTTAAGTAGAGAAGTGGGTGGTATTTATAGAAGCAAAAATATTAGACTGCGGCCGAAATTCGAAATGGGTGGGGCTCAAACTCAAAAGTCGTTTTATCGTTTTCGAAAAAGAAATTATATTCAGGATTAATAATAATCAATTTTAACATTGAAAAAAATAAATAGTTTTATACTATGTGAATTTATTTATTAGTGATTAGATTTATAATTTTTATGTGTTTAACAATAAACTTTTAAAAAGCTTTAGCTGTATTGGGGATTTGGGGGTGATAAGGAGATGGTTTAAGATTGTTAATACCAAAATTAGGAGTGAGCAAAGAAACCGTAAAAAAAACCGAAAAACTTGAACAAAAAAAAAATTGTCAGTATGATCTATGTGTTTTCCAAAATCCTCAATTAGTGGTTCGATTTGGTTTTCGTCTAAAAATCAAACCAATATTAACTGAACCGCACCAATACTTATATATATATATATATATATATATATATATATATATATATATATATATATATATATATATATATATATATATATATATATATATATATATATATATATATATATATATATATATATATATATAATATGGTTCGTGTGAGTACCTAAAAAATGCAGAGTACCGTGAGTACCTGTGAACACACGGGTTTAAGATGTGAACATGCTCCGAAAAAAAGTTTTTTTTTTTTGTAATTTTTTTTCATATTAATTTAGATACAAATAATATAAGCCTATTCGTAAAAGAATTACACACATTCACACTTTCTAGCCTCTTAAAAGTCATGTGAACGTGAAAAAATTCATGTGAACATGCTTAGCTGTGAACATACGTTCACAACAGTGCAGTTCATGTGAACTTGCACGTTTCACATAGTTCTAGTGTGTGTTTAGGTGTGATTTTTTGCAAGTAGTCTTATATTATTAATTTAAACATGATTATGAAAAAATTTTTCAAAAAAAATGGTTTTAAGCGAGGTACCTCCGGTACTCCGCAAAACTAGTGGTACTCATTTGAACCCAAATCTATATATATATATATATATATATATATATATATATATATATATATATATATATATATATATATATATATATATATATATATATATATATATATATATATATATATATATATAGACACACACGATTTTGCATTATGATTTTATGGTTCTATCAGTCGTATATACACAAGTATATATGAGTATATCTTTAGAGTAAATTACAGAAATGATTCTTGTGGTTTGCATAAAATTTTGGATTTGATTTCTGTGATTTTAATTTTGCATAAACGGTCCTTACTCGTACTGTTTAATTGCAGAAATGTTCCATCTATCTCATAACTTTTTTGAATGATGATTATACCCTTGAATGATTTTTTTTATTTGAATGCATATTTATAATTTATTAGCTTGAAAAATTTATTGTTGTAAAATTACGTGTTTCACATATTGTACTTAATGGTTTGCACGCAGGTCTTTCTGTATTATTGATAATGAATTGATTTATACAATAATAATTTTTTTGTTATAAATTTCCTTTTAGTCAACACTTTTGAATTATTTATTAGTCTCTCAAGCAATGCATAAATATTACAACAAGTGCTTGTAGACTTCAAACATAAGATATGTAATTGTATTCATGGTGGGATGATATTTTATTCATCTTAGGGCATGAGGAGTACTCACCCCGCGGTAAAGCGGGGTTGCCACATTGGCTGCCACCCCGGCGGCTACACCGCCCCCACCTTGCGGCACCGCGCTTTTCCAATCCCGCCCGGCCTCCCTTCCCCGCTCCACCCCGCTTCTCCTTCTTCTTCCCCCTTCTTTTCCTTTTTTTTTTTGTAGAACTTCTATTCTTTTTTTTATTTTGTATATGTATATGTATATATATATATAATATATATATATATATATATATATATATATATATATATATATATAATTTTACTTTTATAATTTTATAATGTTATTTTTTGTTTTTTAATCATAGTTTCATAAATGTTTGTATTTTTTTATTTTAGTTTCGTAATTGTTGTTTCGTTCGTATAGTTTCGTATTTTATTTTCTTAACCAGGAAACACACAATAACCTTCATTCACATCTCATGAAACGTATTGCACTTGCCCAAATACCAAATTTAGACGGCTAGTTTGTAATTTTTTTAATGTTCATTCGTAATTTTAATTTTTATTTATTGTTATGTATTTTTTTTATTTTAATTCGGTAATTTTTAATTTTTAGTTTATGTAATAGTTTTTAAATATTTTATGAAATTAATTATTTTAATTCTAGTATTTGTTTTGTTAGTTAAAATTAATTAAAATGTTAAAAAAAATTAAGAAAGATGGAAAGGTTAAGAAAGGTGGGTATTTCCTAGTTAGAAATGTGGGGAAAGGTGAAGAGAGAAAAGCTGATGTGGCGCTGACGTGTACAGAAAGGTGGGTACTCCCCACACTCTTAGACAATGTAGTTTGTCTATAAAAAAATAATATATGATGAATGATTGCTAAATTAAAAAAAAACAACTATAAAAATAAATAACCCGAACAATGCATGCATATGTCCCCGGTTAGGAGACCTAATATTGGGAATATTTGGATGGTTAAATCTTGGATAATATTTAAGGAATCGTGAACATGTGTTAAAAGGCGTGACTCGTGAGTGAGCCAATTAGAGCAAGTAACAATTCGTCGCCATCCATGAGATTTTAAATCCTAACCATTAATTTATTTGTGTAGAACAAAACTCGAATTCTAGTCCAATGCTTTTTGTGATTCCTCAAAGAGAGACATACGAAGCTTTTTAGGATATTTTATGTAAATTTTAAATTAAAATGTTTACGCCAAAAAACATGAATTAATGTTATAAATTGGAAGTGTAATTAAATTTCCTTTGCTACATAATGCATATGTCTAACTTGCATGTCAAAATATAAGATAATAACAAATGATAATATTAATTTAGAAATTTGATTAGAAAAATGTCTAATGTATATGTTCACTCATTGAATAAAATAGTTTATTGACTCACGTATTATATGATTACCAATGGGGTTTAGCTCATTTGGTTAGAAGGTCGATATGTAAGTGAGAGATCACGGTTTGACTCCTGTCGGAGACAAATTGAAACTTAGGTGGAGAAAGTAAGTCTTAAGGTAATGAAGTAGTTTAAGAGTTAGAGTAGGATTGTTTATGATTATCTTAACAAAACTTATTTATATAGAATATAATCTATAAAAATATAAAAATAGTATTTTTATTTTTTATAACTACTATTTTTTAATTTTTATAAATCAATATGAACAGTAACTATTGTTTATGTTTTTTTAAAATTTTTATTAATATGCTTTAATTTATAAACTTGAGAATTTAATTTATATATAACATAATGTTTATATATTATATTACAACAAATAAAATTTTATAAAATATGTTTTTACTAATTACTTTCTACTTGTCAAGCATTTAGTATTTCTTGTATAACCTGTACTTTTTTTTTTTTGAAAATTTTAATAAATTTATAAACACATAAATAAGTTCTATGTTATATACATATATATATATATATATATATATATATATATATATATATAAGATTTAAGTAAATCTTAATTTTAATTTATACATGATTTATATCGATAAACACAGATTTTAATCAAATAAACACGTAAAATATGATGCGCCGACAGAACGACATATATAAAATATGCTTGTCATGTATAATATATAAAGATAATGACAATAATTTAAGATTTTAATTAATGTATAACATAATGTTTATATATTTTATTAAAACAAATAAAATGTTTTGAAATTTTTTTAGACTAAGTACTTTATTTGAAACGTTTAGTATTTTTTTTATATAACTTATATTCATTTTTAATATATTTTATTATATTTATAAACACATAAAATACTTTTTTTAATTAAATATATAGATAATTATAGATAAGAGAATGTTAGAATTTAACTTAATTTACGGTTCATATTGATAGACACATAAAATAGTTGTATTAAGATAAAGACATAAATTATTTTTCAATCAGATAAATACATAAAATGGGTGTGTTGAAATAGCGACACATGACAAATATGATTATTCTTTATCATATATAAAGATTATGTGTATATTTATACATATGAGTTAAACAAATATGTTATTACTCATTTCATTTACATTGAAAGCGGTGTAGATTTGCATAATTTATTAGCGGAAGCTGATCCAAGCTCATATTAAAAAATAGGTGAAATTCAATTTTTTATAAAAGTATATTAAAAAATCTATAAAATTAATATGATGTCACATGTTATCATCAATAATTGGCATGTGACACAACTTAAATTTTTAAAAATTGTTATACTTAAACACAATCCATTTTAATATAAATTAAATCAAATTCAATATGAATCTAAATTTTATCTTATTAATAACAATTTAAAATAAAAATTCAAATTTAAAGATTATAGAAATTGTATGTACATGACATAAATTTAAATTTATTATATTACAACAGTAATATAAATTTGAATAAAATACTTTTTGAATAATTTCATGCAATACATAAGTTAATAGATTAATGATTTATTACACAAGTTTTTCATATATATAGAATATGGTTCGAGAGCACTCCTTATGTAGCCATCAAAAGGTACCAACCACCTTTTAAAAAAATTTAATTTTTTTTCGTAAATATGTTATAGTTTAACATTATGAAGATCATATGTAAATTTCACATACATTCACATCTCCTAGCTCTTAAAAGATGATGTTAACGTACACTTACATAAATTTGCATATATGTGAACGTGCATATATGTGATGCGTGATTTCATGCACTTAGAGTTTTCGAATTTGCGTGAAATTCATATATCATCTGTGTAATGTTAATTAAAACATGTTTATGAAAACAAATTTCAAAAACATAATTTTACGAGTGGTACCCTCAGGTGCGCTGTGTAATAGGTGGTACTCATTTGAACATATATATATATATATATATATATGTATATATATATATATATATATATATATATATATATATATATATATATATATATATATATATATATATATATATATATATATATATATAATAAACTTAAGATTGTATGATTATAAATAATTAAATTAATAATTTGGAGTTAGAAAAATTCTTGAAGATAAATGAAAATTCAAAGAAAGAACATACTAGTATGCTCATTTTCCTCTGTAATCTTGAAGCTATAATTAAAGTTTGACCCTTTTGTGTCAAAGGAAAAAAGGAGGGGACATATATTAGGAGAAAGTCAACAAAATATGGCTGGCAACTAAAGAGCAAAATAGTCAAAATATGTTACTCTCTTGAGCAATTTGCATAAATTTGGGTGACCAAATATTTTCACCTCTTCAATCATTCACACATATTTTCATATAATTTCAACGTGTATTTATGTGTCAACTTTTATTTCTTTTATAAATAATCTTTTATTGTTAATTTAAACTTTTAAATTGTTTAATCAATCTACTAATCTTATATATTAACAACCAATAATATAACAACGATAAAACAATTATTGAAATGAATATGAAACCTGATACTTGAGAGAATATGAACTTTTAACAACAATTATATGTATTACAAATAGTCAAAAGGTTACATTGTGATAAAACTCTGGACTCTATATAAAAAACAAGTATATAATAATTACATTGATGTCTTTATACTAAGATAACTATATGTGAATTTCATATACATTTATCAAGTGTATGTCTTTAAAAATTTTGTGAATCATTATGTATATTTACGTGAATAGTCATCCAAGTGACTGATCATTTCTGTCATTCACGTGATTTTTTTCAACTATTTAGAAATTTATTTTTCGAATTTGGATTTATAAATGTATGGTTTTTTTTAATAAAAAGTCTTATAATCTTTGTTTATACATGTTTATGTAAAAAAATCTGCCATTGGTCATTCACAAGGTGGTGCGTTCGGCATTCTCGATTTATTTAGGGTACACTCCAGATCCAGATATTTTGGAAAGGGTTAAGGAAGAACCATAATACATCGAGGAATCGGAGAATCACTTGATAGTCATTGAACTAGGTGATACATCACACAAGAATCATAATGCATCACATGAGAATTCGAGGCATCATGCGAAATTGTTATGCATTTGTGGTTATTTCTTGGTTTTTGATGCATTATATATATATATATATATATATATATATATATATATATATATATATATATATATATATATATATATATATATATATATATATATATATATATATATATATATATATGGGTTCAAGTGAGTACCATTAGTTTTGCGGAGTACCTGAGTTACCTCGCTTAAAACCATTTTTTTTATAAAAAATCATAATTGTGTTTAAATTAATAATACAAGACTATTTGTAAAAATCACACACAAACACACACTAGAACTATATGAAACGTGCATGTTGATTGTTTTTGGTTGAAATTAGAACGAGAATGAAGGTACGAAATGCACACTCGTATACCTTTGGCTGAAGTCAATGCCTGGACATTAATGCGGGGGTTAAGGGGGCTGCACCTCTAGCGGGATCCAAGGAGCAGAGCTCCTAGCGGTTAACTTTGATGAGTTGATTTTGTTGAACATCCTTCAAGATAAAATAAAAAGTTTAAGGACTTAATGGTTAAAATATGAAAAGATTGTGAGTTTTTTCCAATATAAATAAAGTGAAAGAACTAATGTTACTTGTTTGGTAACTGGTCAAACATGTCAAATATACACTTTTAAATAACACAAAAAAAGTTTAGGGACTTGAAGAGTAAGAGTTAGGGTCTTAATTGTGAAAATTAAGAAAGTTGATGGAGTTTTTTTGGATATTAACCATAATTTTTTAAAAATTAAATTCTAGAAAATGATGTAATAAACAAATTATTTTTTGAAAAGAATTTTCGAAATTACGTAAATTTTGTCTTTTGGTTATCGACTCATTTGTTTGGATGAGCAATAAATGACACCCATAGTTTTCAATTATTATATGAGACTACGAATTGAATTGAACATATAAATCCTATAGAAATTGTTTCTAAGTTAAATTTTACACCACGTTGAGTATATGGTAACAAAACCAACTAATGCAAACACTCATCACCAATCCATCATGGTAATTATTGCATAAATCAAAGGTTTTTGAAATTCATTTTTGTTGTAGCTGATTAAAGTTATGTTAAAAACGATTTGACATCAACGATGCGAGGATTGTGGTAGTTTCTATAAATGGAAAGATTGTTCTAGAGAACACCTTAATACCGACTGGGATTTTGCTTATTGGAAGAAGTTCCTTGAGATACATAAGTATTACTCGGATGTTTGATTTTTACCTTTTTGTTGGACTAATGATATCTTTCAAAGAACGACATGCTATTGAATGGATATGTTACCAAATGGAAAGTACCTGATGATGCCGCATTTGGGGTGAGCATGGGGTGGTTCGGTTTGGTTTTTGGCCGAAACCGAACCCAAACCGAAAATTCCTATTTTTGAAATGGAAGAACCGTTCGGTTTCGGGTTTTCAGTATTCTGGTTTGATTATCGGTTTTTGGGTTTACACTCTGGGTTTTTTAGTTTTTGATTTTCCGAAAACGGTTTGTTTTTTGGTTTAAACCCGAAAAATCTTAGACATTTTTTTTACTAAAATTATTATGATTTTTTTTACTAAAGTTAAACACTATTTAATAAATCATCAAACATAATTACTTACGTTTGGATTTTTAATCGACTTATGTGTTAATTTGATATTTTGATTTACTAAAATCAGTTTCGGTTTTTTTGGTTTTTCGGTTTCCCGGTTTGGTTTTTTGGGTTTTCGGTTAGGTTTTTGCTCATCCCTATGCCGCATCGCACAAGTATAAGTATGCTACTGGTGTGTGTGTGTGTGTATACTTAAGTAATTATGTAACATGTATAATAAAATACAGCATGCTTACAAAATTGTTACATTTAACTAGATTTTAGTGGAAGTTAATGAATGCAGACCAAGGTCCACTTGGGCTGGCCCAACCTGGAGGGCTTTACTAGTTTACTATCCCCAAGTTTTAGAAATTAGGATGGTTAAAGCCCAACCTGATTACAGACAGGGTTGGACCCATTTTTTCTACTTATTGGCTTATTGCCCAGCTCGATCTAGTTACAGAAATGTTGGGCCCATGCTAGTAAGTTAAAGTGCATCAAGAAAATGATATCATACAGAATTGCTCAACACCATTGAACCAAAAGTTTATTGTCATCTTGAGCTATTCTGACTCCAAACCAGAAAGACTAAATTCAAAATCTCGAGAATTTAATGCATCAAAAAGTAGTAAAAAAGAATTCTGCAACCTCATAATCACAGACGGAAGCAAGTCGCAAAGGTTTGCGATCGACAGAAAGAAGCCACACATCAAAAGACTCCATTCATCTCAATTCTCATCTCCATTTGTATAATCTTCCTTGATTGGTTCCTTTTCCCCTGCTTATTCTCCCATTTGCATCAAGATTGCCGTTTGTTTTTTTAAGACATTAGATATACGAAGACCTTCTCATGTCTTTAATTTTGATTATTACATGTCAAATGTCTTCCTTTTGAAGACATATGTGCTCAAAAAAGATCTTATTATAAAAAACAAACGACACCAATTTATGAACTCACATATCCTTCTTCCCACTAGAATGGGACCCACTTCCATTGCCATCTGGAAGACTTCGATTTTCCGACTGCAAGTGTTTGTCTGCAGATTTGACCTCGTTATCTTTTTTAGCATGTTCAGATTCCAGTTTTGAGATTTTTGTCTTCAGCCTAGATATTTCTTCGTTCAGAGCTTTAACCTCATCTCCACCGTTGTTCTTACCATCTTCAAAGCCTTGCTTTTGTTTCTTTCCGGTGTCCATAATCCTTCTAAGTGTGCGTAGTTCTCTAATGTAATAGTGTAGTCTATCTATCATCAGCAAGAGGAAAATCGAGAAGCCTGCATTGGTTATGAATTTAATCAACCAAGTTCATTAGAAATGAAAGGTTCAGATTATAGATGGTTTAGCAAATAATCAGTGTACCGAGGTGTTTTAAACTACAAATTGAAAGGCTCATTTGTAAACTAACAAATAATTAAACAGCATGTGAATTGCACCAATTTGCAGCAACAAATACAGATTTACGTATAGATTTTGTGGTAACAATCCCCATCAAATGCTGGGATAGTGCAGAAGATTGATATCTACGGTCACTGAACATGTAGAATCCTCAGAAGGCCGTATGTAATTGCTTTAAGATGTTTGATGATAACGATTTTCTGTGATGAGAAAGTAAAAGTATGACAACAAAGGACATCAAAAGGCTTACAAGGGTCTAGCAAACAGAGATTCTCATGTCACTCATTGAAAAAAGTGAGAAGTCTACAAGAACCAATGCAACTAGATGTCAATCAACTAAACTGAGTTTGATTCAAACTGATTTGCCGAGCAAAACAACTTGATTTTCCTATAATAGAGAATGAATGAACTATTTTAGAAAACAACTTACAGAAAATTCGTAGCAGGTTAAAAGACATGGGAAAGTTGAATTTTTTCCCAAATAGTAAAAAATAACATGTGGTTTCTTTCTTCTTTCCAAAGCAGATGGTTTGTGGTCTGGAATGGCGACCTCACTAAGGTCATTGTTTGTAATAACGACCTTATCTTTGATGCATGTAAGGGTCTATTTATGTTTGGAAATCTAAGATAGGCAGATAGTTATTCTAAACAACGACCTTAGTAAGGTCACTATTTCAAACCATGAACCACCTATTTTTTTTAAAAAAAAGTTGAAACGACCTTAGTGAGGTCACTATTCCAAACCATGAACCACCTACTTTGGAAAGAACAAAAAAAAAAAAAAACACATATTTGTCATAACAATGAGAAAATTCAACCCAGGGAAGTCGTACATTGTGAGAATTCACATCAAAATGTTCATTGGACGTACATGGTGAAAACAAAAATTGAGTAGTAACTTATTGATACAGCTCAATGATTTGTATCATTCTATGCACAAAGACCTACAATAATTAGACTTTACATCTAAAAAAAGGGTAACCCACCCTCTGGGGATACCAACTGGTCCCACAGCCAACGTGGAGGAGGTAAATCGCGTAACCTAAAGAACATGTGGAAGGTTTGAACCCCTGAACCTCCATTATAGATTCCATGTCCCCAACCACTAGGCTACCATCGTGGGGACTAGAATTTACATCCAGGTGTCCATAAATTCCAAAAGTGGCCACTACCCATTGCTGTGCTATGCAACCTAGCAAATCATGCAGTAATACCACATCTATGGTAAAAAGGTAAGAATCACAACTATTTGTTCTTCATCCAGCGGAGTACGTACGTTCGTTTTGGAAAAATCAATCATAAATAAGCCTCCGAGACACCAGGGCAACGGGGGATTAGTTTACTGAAGATGTCTCCACAGTAATAAAAAAAAAAAAAGAAGTAACTACCGAGAATGAGTGCTCCAGTCCACTATATATAACTTCATAATCAATAAGACATTAGAAAACATCCATTATCAAAAAGTTTGCGCGGATCAGCCGATGCATGACATAATGCCACAGTATCCGCTCTGAAATACATAAACCTCTTAGAACTAAAAAATCACTTAGGTGCAATTTAAGTATTTAAGATCCAACAGTCAGAGATATACAAAACCGGAACTTTTACAAGGTTTTTAGGCTGACCACCAAAAGCATGGACTGTTCCCTTTTTTAGGTCTTACTCCTTACAAATTCAGTAAATCGGACCATGGATCAGCACTACGGAACAGGATCGAAACTGAAGCTTATATAAAACAACAAATACGACCACCAGGCAGTGGATCGATTTACAGTTGGAAGACACGAGTGTAAATGATTCTATCCACATGCCACTCAGGTAAAACAAGCGATCATCGATCAGAAATATGAAATAAATATCATTTCTGTTTGGCTGTCTCCATTAAGATGGATTCATATCCAGACACCAATGTCAATTTGATAATATCAGCACAAGAGAAAAATCATAATCCATAACATAAGCAAAGTTATATACGAGCAAACAATCGAGGCACACACAACAACAAAAACAATCAGATAAATGGACACGCTGTCGCTCCCTATGATAGAAATCCATTAAAATGTGTGATTTTACGTGCAATTTCCTCTAATTTAAACAAAATTCAACTAAACATACACACAGAGTAATAAATCAAATCCAAAATCAAATCCATAAAGAATACACAATAATAAAAAACGAAGAAGGAAAGATTACCGATGAGAGAAGCCTCGAGCATATGGTAAGCCAGGAGGATTTGATCGGTGGGACCGATGGTATCGATAGGGCGGCTCCGCATACTGGAAATATTGTAAATTTCATACAGCATGATGGTGAATACGGTGGCGCCAACGGATTTCACGACCAATGGAGCTCTTCCTTGTTTCATATGATCTAACGCGAAGATCAGAAGTTTCCGAAGTGGGGTTTTGAACAGAAGTAACAGAATCGATGTCATTTCCGCGAATATAACCGTGTAAACCACGTAAATCATTGTCTATTCGATCTTCAAAAATCACACCGCTATTCAAACCCTAATCGATCGATGACGACGATACAGTCATACAGAGACACCGGAATGCATGCAATTTTCGAACTCAAAATTGGAGAATCAGTACCATTTATAGTTTTTCATGAGAACCAGTTAATTTCTTTATTTAATTATAGGTTGATACATGGATAAATTTTATTAAATAATTTGTTATATAAAGTTTATGTAAACATAAAATTAAAACATATAAATCTTAAATGTTATTAAAAAAAATACAATAATAGTATAATATTTCATATTTGTCATAATTAATATTTAATAGTAGTTAATTTTTTAATAATTTTTTAAAATATATTTTATTTTAAATTGTCCTAAAATTTGGATTTGGTCCCTGAACTTGCAATTTTGCATAAACGGTCCTTATTTTCATAGTTTGTTTGCAATTTTGGTCTCTCAACCTATTAACAATATAACCAAATAAATTACCATTATTTTGATGCAAACTATAGGAACCATTTCTACAATTAATTTTTTAACTATTTTTTATTCTTAGTTAAAGAAATTATTTTTTAGTGTTACTTATCTTTAATAAACTATAAAAAAAAATAACAGAGTTATTTAATTATTTATGTTGATTCATAAATGATTTAGACATTTTTAGTCTTAATTAATTTTAATTTACTATAATCAAAGTGTAAACCAATCAAAATTTATGATCGACAAAATCATTTATGTATAGAAACTATTTTCTAGAGGTTTCATATATAAAATATTATAAAAATATTTTAACTCTATAATTATTTATGTTGGTTCATAAATTTATAATAAAAATATGTTTGTTGGTCAAATATATTTTATTTTCTTCTTAAATAAAATCGGCCAAAGATTCTATTTATAATCCGTTCACATGTGTATCAAAGCAATGTGATAATAGTAAAGTGATAAATCTTAATGGTTTAAATTTTTAAGGTGTCGATTTAATCGGAATAAAATGAAAAGTCAAATTGAAAGACGAAAAAGATTAAAAACCTATCTATAATTCTTGATTTTTATGTTAAGGTCTGACAAACCAAAGTTTGATGATTAAAGTTGTTAATCATGAATTTCAAAGATGTTATATGGACCTAAATTTTTAAATCGTTTTTGGTGTAATTAAAAATTGATACGTTAAATAAAAAATTTGAGTTGTCTTAGACCAATTGAAAGTTTTTTTAAGTCGGTCAAATTAAACGTAAAATTTTTATTTATTTAAGTTGTTTAATAATTTTAACTTTAATTAAACTGTTGGCTCATAAATAATTTTTTTATAAGATATTAAAATTAATTAACACTAAAATTAAAGTAGTCAATTACATAAACGATCTTTGTGGTTTGATCAACATAAATATGTTTTTATTATAAATGTATGAACCAGTATGAATATTTATAGAAGAAAAATTTCTTATTTATGAAACCTTTAAAAAACAATTTCCAAACATAAATGATTTTTTATCATAATTTTTGAGAGGTTTACACTTTAATTAAATTTAATAAGACTAAAAATATTTAAATCATTTACGAACCAACATAAATAAAACAATTATTTTCTTTTTTATAATTCATTAAAGTAAATCAACACTATAAACTAAATTATTTAATTATGAGTAAAAATTATTAAAAAAATTAATTGCAGAAATGGTCCTTGTGGTTTCCATCAAAAAATAAGGGTAAATTGGTCATATTAGAAAAGTTAATAGGTTGAGGGACCAAAATTGCAATCAAACAGTGATGATAAGGACCATTTCTGCAAAAATTAAAGTTCATTATAATTATGTTATATGTGTCGGTTGAGATGGGGATTAACAGTTGGGATCTGTACGTTTACAGGAACAAGCAGACAGCAGGCCAAGTTAGATCAGGGAGTTCAGAGTTCTGTAAATTAGTCAGGACAATCAGGTGAGTACTCGAGTCCTTTTCTAAACGCACGCCTTTTTTAGAGTTCAACTGTGTAGCTATTGTTATATGTGTTGTGTATGAGACAGGGACGTGAATCTCATGTATATTTCTATTCTTATTATATGTGTTATATTGTGCATAAGATGAGATCTACCAGGGAGTCCGTGATGAGTCCCAGACGGACAGTGACTCGCGATGGGTGATTGCGGAAGTTGACTACTCTAACAGTCTTTAGAGCGTATATATACGGCAGAGCCTGTAGCCAGGTCGCTCCTGAGCTACAGGGTTTTGCTAACTGCTGCTACGTGCGGTTTGTTAGCCGGGGAAGTGTCTCCACAGGGATTGCGCATTGGGTTTCTAATCTCATCTTTTGTGATTATACCTGAGATGTGTGTTGGGTGTGAGGGACGGGAACAGGGACTGCTATGCGTGTTATGTGCTACGTATTAGTGTTATGTGATTATTGTGCAGAGTCTAACCCTCGTGTTAGAGATTGTCAAAAAAAAAAACTTACAAAACTTAACCTTTTTTTTAATTCGTAGTAATAGAATTAACTTATTTTTTTATCATTTAAGATAACTAAAGTTAGTTACAATTAATAAAAAAAGATAAAACATTATCTTTTAGTTATACGAGGCAACCAACTTTATAAAAAAAAAATTTTTACCGTTTAAGGTAACCAAATTCATGATTCCTTTAAATGCTTTTGATTAATTTATAGTTACGTAATATTATACCAATAAATTCGTGTTACCTAGATATCCTACAACATCCATGAAAGCTTAAATACATTCCATCTAAGTAATTTGATGTCTCCTAATTAATTTGACCATCTAATTAAAGTTAAGACTAAATTACATAAATGGTCCCTGTGGTTTATATGAAATTACGGTTTTAGTCCCTGAAAGAATTTTATTACACCAGAATCAAAAAGTTGTAACATTTTGGTCCCTGAAACTAACGGCCGTTAACTTGAGCCGTTAGTTTCAGGGGCATTTTTGTCTTTTTGACTTTCAAGGACTATTTATGTAATATTCAAACTTTCAGGGACCATTTATGAAATTTTCATACTTTTCATATATATATTTATCATTTTTTTCTTTTTTATAATTTAATTATCCAAATATAACAATTTTATTTTTTATTTATTTAGTTTTAATCATTAATTCTTATTTGTATGTATAATATTGTTTTTTTATATATTACTATAATTATTTATTTAAGATTATTATATGATATACTTGGTTCATTTTTTTTCAATTATTTTTTTCATTTAAGAAAATTAAAAATAAAACTAGTTGTAGTTTATTTCTTTCGGAAAATCTAAAAATCGAAATGATTTATTTCTTTTATCCATTCAAAAAAATTCAAAATAACAAAACGTGTTGAAGCTTTTTTCATTTGGAAAAAGAATATAATCAAAATGCTTCGTACTTTCTTCATTGCAAATACTTAATAAATTTTTTTAATTCTAAATGGTTTGAAAAAAAGTAAGAATTGGAATGGTTCGTTGCTTTTTAGTCAAATAATTTAAATTTCAAATGGTTTGTTGTTTTTATTGAAAAATTTAAAATTGTATTGATTTTTTATCTACTTTTAATTAAAAATCAGAATGGTTCTTTTGTTAGAAAAAAAAAATCAAAAATCATAATGGTTTACCGTTTTTTGATCAAAAAAATTAAAATCAAAATGGTTCGTCATTTATTTTGATAAAAAAAATTTAATACAAGATGGTTATCGTTGTTTTAAAAAATCAAAAATTATAATGGTTAATCATTTTTTGATCAAAAAATCTATCGAAATGGTTCATCGTTTATTTGATTCAAAAAGCAATATTGGAGTGGTTTGTAAATTTTTTTATCGTTGTTTAATCAAAAAACGATGAACCATTATGATGAACCATTTCGATTTTAATTTTTTGATTAAAAAACGATGAACCATTATGATTTTTGATTTTTTAAACAACGATAAGCATCTTGATTTTAATGACGAACCATTTTGATTTTAATTTTTTTGATCAAAAAACGGTAGACCGTTAAGATTTTTGATTTTTTCAAACAAAAGAATAATTCTGATTTTTAATTAAATGTAGATAAAAAAATCAATAAAATTTCAATTCTTTCAATAAAAACAACAAACCATTTGGAATATAATTAATTTTACTAAAAATTAAGCGATCAACCATTCCAATTCTTGATTTTTTTTCAAACCATTTAGAATTAAAAAATTTTATTAAGTATTTGCAATGAAGAAACTACGAAACATTTTGATTATATTCTTTTTCCAAACGAAAAAAGTTTCAACACGTTGTTATTTTGAATTTTTTTTGAATGGAGAAAAGAAATAAATCATTTCGATTTTAGATTTCCCGAACGAAAAAAACTATAACTAGTTTTTATTTTTATTTTTCTTAAATGAAAAAAAAACAATAGAGAAATATTTGGATTTATAATAAATGATTGAAAAAAAAAATGAACCAGGTATATCATATAATAGTCTTAAATAAATAAGTATAGTAATGTATAAAACAAAAATAATATTAATAATAATAATAAACATACAAATGAAAATTAATGATTAAAACAAAAGGAAAAAAAATAAAATGTTATATTTGGATAATTAAATTATAAAAAAGAAAGAAATGATAAATATATATATGAAAAGTATGAAAATTTCATAAATGGTCCCTGAAAGTTTGAAAATTACATAAATGGTCCTTGAAAGTCAAAAAGACAAAAATGCCCCTGAAACTAACGGCTCAAGTTAACGGCCGTTAGTTTCAGGGACCAAAATGTTACAACTTTTCGATTTTAGGGACCGCTGGTGTAATAAAATTCTTTCAGGGACTAAAACCGTAATTTCTATAAACCACAGGGACCATTTTTGTAATTTACTCTAAAGTTAAAATCCAAACTAAACTTGTTGGATAAAAATTTTAAAAATATTATTATAAACGTTAATAAAAAAAAAATAACACATTTCAGTCCTTTTCTTTATAGTAAATTGGCACCTAACACTTGAAATATTGAAAAGTGATTTGGACTTGAGAGGGGAGATAAATAAGTACAATGTAGATAAGGTATGCATTTGCTTTGCTGATCGATGATCACTATGGAGAAGTTAGAGCTTGTTTTTGTACCTCTAAACATGTCCAGTCACCTAACATCCGCCATTGAATTTGCAAAGCTTCTGTTGGATCAAGATGAAAGATTATCCATCACTTTCCTCGTAATCCTTTTCCCAGATCAAACTCAAACCGATCTCGATCCACACATGAAATCGCTTACCGATTCATCTGATCATAATTCCCGAATCAGATTCACCATCATTCCTAACAACAATCTTTATCAACCCTCTGAAAATGTTGCCTTAACAAGGTTTGTTACCCTCTTGTTTGACAGTCATGTATCGCAAGTCGAACGAGCAGTCATGGAGTTGGTGTCATCGGATCATGAAGACGATTCGATAAAACTGATTGGTTTTGTAGTTGATGTGTTTTCATGTAACATGATTGATGTTGCCAACAAATTCAAGGTTCCTTCTTACATCTTCTTTCCCTCAAACATGGCTTTTCTTGGATTGTTTCTTCATCTTCCTGCGCGCCATAGTCGAGTTGGAAAGGAGTTTCATCTATCGGATTCGGATTCAATCATTTCCAGTCACCGGAATCCTGTTCCTGCAGATGTGCTTCCAGGTGCTTTGTTAGACAAAAATGGTGGTGGGTATGAAGCTTATCTTTATCATGCTACCAGGTTCCAAGAATCCAAAGGAATTATCGTGAATTCGTTTATTGAGCTCGAATCATACGCTGTTAAGTCGATTGCATCCCAATCGACTGTTTACGCTGTTGGACCCTTGCTTAACCATGATAAACTGTCCACTGGCTCGACCAAGATCAAGACTTGGCTTGATAATCAACCTCCAAACTCAGTCTTGTTCCTTTGCTTTGGGAATATGGGGACTTTTAACCAACCCCAGCTCGAGCAGATGGCTATTGGACTCGAGAGGAGTGGTCATCGGTTCTTGTGGTCGCTTCGTCAGCAGCCAACAAAAGATGTGTACGCACGTCCAACCGACTACACAGACATGGAAAAGGTCCTCCCAGACGGGTTTTTAGCGCGAGTGAAAGAGAGAGGGATGGTTTGTGGTTGGGCACCACAAGTCCAAGTGCTAGCACACGAAGCGGTCAAAGGGTTCGTGTCTCACTGCGGTTGGAACTCGGTCTTGGAAAGCCTGTGGTATGGGGTTCCAATTGCAACATGGCCATTGTATGCCGAACAGCAACTGAATGCTTTTTTGTTGGTGCGAGAGTTAGGATTGGCGATCGAGCTGAGTTTGACGTACAGAAGCAATCAGAGAGAGTTGGTGATGGCGGATCAAATCGAGAAAGCCGTAAACTTGTTGATGGAAGACGAAAACCCGGTGAGGGAGAGAGTGAAGAAGATTAGTGAGAAAAGTAAGAAGGCATTGATAAATGGTGGATCTTCAATGTTTACACTTGAAAAACTGGTTGAAGATATGCTGCACAACATTGGAGAACAACAGTTAAGAAAGTAACAATTAACGTATTGAATGATTACCTAGTTTTTCGATTTTCGTTAATAGATTTCGTTTCGTAATATGGTTTAAATTAACGCCTAAATGTATGATTGTTAACTACGGTTGGTGTTTATTTAGAACGTTAATGCAGTTGGTAACATAATTTCTATGTTCCTAACTATAATTATGTAAACCAGTTTAAAATTATTTATGTGTTCAAAAGTTAGTCTGTCATTAAAAATATACAGAAAAACACTAGGCATTTTGGTGTCTTTTGACCATGGGTGTGATGTAAGGGTGAGGTCACGGATTCGGATCTCGTTGGAGGCAAGTTGGAATTTAGGTGATAAAAGTAAGTTCTAAAGTCCCCACTTGGAACAAATGAGTAGTTTATGAGTACAAGTTGATTAATATGTCGTTTAAAAAAAAAAGTTAATACTAGTGGTGGATCGAGACAATTTCTATCTTGGAAGCATCATGTATCGAGGTGATTATTATTTTGGTTTCAACGTTACTTATCGTTTTTGGATTTTTGGTTTGAAATTTTCTTTCAATCAACTCAATTAATCATGATATTTTACTCATTAATAAGCCCTGTCAATTTTGTCAACTAAAACTTTGCATTAGTATATAACTATCCCTATTGGCTACTTTGGTCATCAGCAATCATTGATTGACAATCTATCTATTCTATTAAAATACTAACTATACTCATTTCTTGTGAAGTCACGTGTCGTCACCATGAATCGACACGTGGCAGTTATATATTTTAAAAAGAATAAAGAAATTTAAATCAAATTTATCCAAATCTAATATAATCAACTTTTAAATTTAAATCAAATCAAAATTAACAAAATCTAATCTATATATTATAATAATTGAGAACAATTGCTGTCACGTGTCACCTTTCTAATACCCCACTTTTTCATTTTCCCGCTCTTTTTCCAAAAATAAAAATTAACATTAAATTAAGTAACATTCTTATCATTTAATTGATTTAATTTAAACTTTATTGTTGAAACTTATTATTTTTGTTACCTAAAATAATTCAAACTACAATTAATATTAATTAAAAGTTTTCAAGATTAACAAGCTAAAATAATTTTTTTCAAAAATCAATAAAATAATAAACTTCATGTTTAAATGTCCTAAAGAGTAAATAATTTTATAAATCGGTAAAGTAAAAAATTTTAGTTTATTATAAAAATTTTTAAAAGATTGACTTAGAGAGTTAGAGTCATCATTTTTTACCATAAAATCAATAATTCAAATATTTTGAATAACATTTTAGTCGTCTTATTTGACTTAAACATTGACTTAGAGTCATCATTTTTTCTCATTGACTCAATGATTTTGCATATATGTCATCTTTTTATTGATTTTTATTGTATCTTAATTTTAAAAAAAAAAAATTAAAGGTTTTTAAGGGATCCCACCTCTTTATTAATATTTAATTTATAACAAATCTTTTACATCAATCCATGTAATACATGGATATTAATCTAGTACTCTAATAACTTAGTAATTAAATCTATCCACATCTAATATAATCCACTTTTAAATTCAAATCAAATCAAATCAAACAAAATCTAATAATCTACTAACTTATTAATTATAAGATAATATAATAAAAGTTTTAAAAAAATATATAAGAAAATAATTACTCTTCATATATATTTAAAAATATACAAAATTAATAGTCATAATAAATAATAATATCACATTATATATTTTTGTTTAAAAAATAATATTTGTATCTTTATCTTTTTATTTATTATATTATATATATATATATATATATATATTAAAAGTATTCGCGTAATACGCGGGTAATAAACTAGTAGACAATTGAAATAAGAAAATTCATAATCAAGTATTTAATCTAACAAAAAATTATACAAAAAACCAACCCACTTTTGATATTTTTCGATTAAGTCCCTGTACCAAAAATGTTTTCATAAAAGTCCTTCAACTTGAAATTTTCTACGAATTATGTTGTTTTATTGGATTTTTTTAAGGATATTCGGATGTTTTTTCATAAAATTTCATTAAGCTAAAAGAACTTTTATGGAAACATTTTATGTGCAGTGATTTTTACGAAAACGTTTTTAAGTTGATGGACTTTTATGGAGACATTTTTGGTGCGGTGACTTATTCAAAAAATACTGAAAGTACGTTGGTTTTATACATGATTTTCCCTTAATCTAATCCCTAGTAACTCACTCACTTGCATCAGATCACATAGTCCCACAAAAAATAACAAATAATAATAACTAATAAATGATATTCTACATAAACTATTCAATCGAGAGTTAGGATTTGTTTAGTTTTCCGGTTTAAAAGACGTTAGAACTGAGTCGGTGACTACCGACTAGTGAGAGGGAGATATGACCAGCGAGGCTTTGAGCACTAAGGGCATAAGGGTCAAACCCTTATGAGATTTTTTTAACAAGCAAAAACCTCATTGGAAAGAGAAAAGTAATAAACAAAAGAGGAAAACTCAAAACCTCCAACTTTTTTGTCAAATCACTTGAATTCAAACTATTTATGCTAAGGGTTTGTAACATCGCCTCGATGTCATCAAAACTCTTTGTTAAGGATGCCCTAAGAGTGGTCGGTATACCCACCTTCTCCATCTTATGTCTTTCTAAACATCAATTTTTTTCTCTCCATCCCCTCCATCTTTCTATTCCAATATTCATTACCCATTAAAATTGAGAGTGAGAGAGAGGAAGGAGAAAGAGAGTGTGTGAGAGGTGAGGTCGGGATGGGAAGGTGAGGCCGAGACGAGGGAGTTGATCGGGGCCACTTAACCGAGGTGATGTGTCCGCTGGCTTCTGTCCGACATGGAGATGTTGATAGCCCATCGGCTCAAGTATGTCATACCCTAAGAACATTGTTTGCATTCGTAATATGATGGTTACGTTTTGACGCGTCTATTAAAAATAGAGAAGCACCTCAATAATAATTTTATATACAACCAGGACAATGTGCATACTTGTAAACACAAGGGTTTCAGGTGTGAACATGTTGCGAAAAATAATAAAAAGGCGTTTGTAAAAAAAGTACACATTCTAGTATTTTAAAGTAATGTAAACTTGAAAATATTTATGTGAATATGCTTAGTGTAAATATATGTTTACAACCGTACAGTTCACATGAACACGCATGTTTCACGTAGTTCAAGTGTGTTCATGTGTGATCTTTTATAAGTAGTCTTGTATTGTTAATTTAAACATGATTATGAAAAAGAATTCAAAGAAAATGGTTTTATGCGAGACACCTCCAATATTGCGCAAAACTAGTGGTGCTTACATGAACATATATACCAAAATCGTTCCGTTAATTATTCTTAACTAAATATTAATGAAACTTTAATTTTTTAAATATAGATTAATATTTAATACTAACTTTTATACTCTTCTCTTTCTCTAACAACCCTCTGTTCTTTCTATTCCAACTGCAAGGTTTGCTTCATCTCTGAGATTGTTCTTTGATTTCTTAGTTGTAAGAACCCTATTCATTTCTTATTAATCGATAACTAGAAATTGACTTTTGACTAATAAGACTCCAACATTTTTTGTAGTAATATATCCATTTGTTTAAAATAGATTTTTGCGTAAAGAGGAAATGTTAAACTAAGATACATATAAAAAATCATCATATATACATACAATTTGCAAATGAGCTAGTCCATTGCAAATTTGACACATGTCCAACCATCATTGGTTGGTTTTTTTTTTTAATTTAAATTTTTTATAACACACCATTGTATTAGTGTTGTTTTTTATTTAACTCCTTTAATTTAATAAATTTTAGTTTAGTTATCTTTTATAATTTATTGTTACTGATCGGGTTATAATTTACCATGTTTATTAAGCGTAAAAGAGTTGTTTTTAATGCAAAAGTGTTATAGAATGTGCCGCTATTGAATAAATTCTGTGCCTATGCAGGGAAACAAAATCCGGTTTAAAATGATGAAAAAGGACGAAATTTCAGAGCCAGGCGCAGAGAGGGGCGCAGCCCTGCGCCCAGACCGAGTGCTCGACAGAAGAAATTAATTCACAAAAATACGGATTTCACAGAGGGGCGCAGAGGGGGGCGCAGGCCTGCGCCTACGGCTGCGCCCAGCCCATTAAATTATTAGACGGCCGTTTTTAGGGTTTTCCTAGCTTTTCCTATAAATACCAATGCATATCTCAGAGTTCATCATCGTTTTTTGGAGGAGAAGGCTAAGGAAAAGAACCCTGTTTGAGCGAACACACGTACGACGAACACACGAGTCAAGCCACGACGATGGATCAACAACTCTTGAACGTTGCATCAACTATGTCCGGCTAAGCTCACCATAATCATTCTCGGAGGAAGCACATCGCTAAGTTTTACTTTATGAACGATTATTTTAAGTTTGCATGGTTTTTATTATTTATATTGTGATTGTAAACGAATGATTATTATTTTGTTGTTGCGTTTCGCAAGATAGTTCGTAGACATTTTATTATTCGTGCCGAGTTAATTATTTAATTAAGACGAGTAATCAAACGTGTCACGCGCTATGCCCAAGATCACGTAATGGTTTAAATAATAGTTATAACGAAGATTATGTCTATGTAATCTTCAAATCGTTTTTATAAATTAAACACAAAGCGATGTGTGGAATCCGGGAATGGTTATCTTCGTACTTTATTCAATCAAACAGTATTCTTAAGTTTTCTTTTCACAAAATTCGCAAGTAATTAGTTTTATAGATCAAGCAATCACCTTTTTACAAACCACTCAATCTTTCTAAGTTACTTACTTTGCAATGCTAATCACTTAAATACGTGCAATTAACCTCTCGCTCTCTGTGGATACGATCCCTACTTACCCTAGCTTCTAAGGTATTTAGTGGTATTTTTGACGGGTTAACGACACTCGCATCAAATTTTGGCGCCGTTGCCGGGGAGCGGTTGCGCTTAAATCACGTATTTTAGTAATTAGCTTAATTTAGTTGCCTTATTTTCTTTAGAGTAATTTAGGTAATTTAGTTAATTTAGTTAATTTCAATTAATTGCTTATTTGCTTTTATTTGCTTTCTTAAATTAGTTAAAGTTTCCTTATGTTGCTATATTCTATTTAATTAGTTTTTAATTAGTTTTAAGTTTTAATTATTGTTTTAGTTTATTAAGAAAAAGGGAATCGTGGCGCAAGCATCGATTCTCACCAAAAAGAAAGTAACTAATTCGAATTCTTCATCTAGCCCTCATAAGTTTATGCACACACGATATTCTGGTAGAATTTCACCCTTGAAGTTTGATCCAGAAATCGAAAAAACCGCTAGATCTAATAGGCGAGCCACAACTCAAACAAACGAAACTAAAAATACTGCTCCTAAAGTAAACGTGGAGGAAGAAATAATTAATTCGGAAGACGAGAACATCGAAAACGTTCTTGTCGACGTCCAACAAAACCAAAGACCGATGGGAGACCGTAGAACCGTAGAATCCCATTATAGGCCGGGTGATATCCCTGATCCATCACCCATTCTCTACCCAATTAATGAGAATGAACCCGAAATTAGGCCACAGCTATTTAGCATATTACCCGTTTTTCGCGGAGCACCAAGCGAAGAACCGTATGAGCACTTAGCTGAATTCACTGCCATATGTAAGGCCAATCACGTTAGGGGAATGACCGTAGATGCTCTAAAACTCAGAC
This sequence comes from Centrapalus pauciflorus, assembly GCA_020465985.1. Lineage (NCBI taxonomy): Eukaryota > Viridiplantae > Streptophyta > Magnoliopsida > Asterales > Asteraceae > Centrapalus > Centrapalus pauciflorus. The sequence goes on along the minus strand of JAANYP010000597.1, from coordinate 348,198 downwards.
TCTTTCCTTTCTCTTTGAAGGAACGAGCGAAAAATTGGTTCGTGTCACTTCCCACTGATAGTATAACTAACTGGGATGAGATGAAAAAAGAATTTCTAACTGAATATTACCCAATTAGTAAAACTACAGAAAAACGTAAAGAAATCACTGGATTTAAACAGAAAATTGGAGAACAATTTCACGAAGCTTTTAATAGGTTGAATGAATTACTACGAACATGCCCTCACCATGAAATTCCTAAATGGATGCTAATTAAAACCTTTTTCGATGGGGTTAGTCAAGAAAGTAGAATTATGATCACCGCTGCTTCAGGCGGAACCTTTTTAGCCAAGGAAGATGATGAAGCTTGGGAATTATTAACCCAATTAAGCAAAGGTTTAAAAGTTCAAGCGGGTTCGGATAATAGTGTTGGTGTCCAAGTTATGGGCATAGACAACGCATGGAAGAAAGAAGTTAAATCTGACATATCCGAACTAAGCAAAAAGATGGACTTGTTGATAAAAGGAATGGGAAAGGTTACAGCGGCACAGGTTTGCTGTGTCACTTGTGGAGACCCTTCTCATCCAACCGAGAATTGCCCACATACCTTCACGCACGAAGAGTATGTTAACGAAGCTTTTGGATTTCGGCAACGAAGAGAACGGGAGAATCCATACTCGGAAACTTACAATCCGGGATGGAGAAAACACCCGAACTTTAGTTGGAAGGATAATCAAGACAATGATGCTCCCCCGAAGCCAAGATATGAGCAACCTCGTCAACAAAACCGAGATTTCCAATATGGATCGACCTCAGCTACGAAGGATGATCGGTACTATAAACGCCAAGACCTTAAAGAAGAAAATGATTCGCGACAAGTGTCGGGGAATTCGAAAGAGTTTTCCGAGTTTATGGAATTCATGAAGCAGCAAACCATGGTTCAAGCGAAAACTATGGAGATGCTTGGAAGGCAGATGGGACAAATTGCAGAATCCTTAACTAAACGAGAAGAAGGGAAGCTTCCAAGCAACACCACAGTTAACCCATCGCACCACCATGGAAAAGAGAAGAAATATGAAGTTAATGAAGTGAACGAAGTTAACAAAGTCACTACCCTTAGGAGTGGAAAGGAAGTAGATAACAAAATAGAAATGCCTAAGGAGAGTGAGACTGACGACGAGGTAGAAAATGTTTATGAAGAAGAGCCACCCAAATCGGAGTCAAAGGTTGAAACAAAAGTTAAGAAAGTAACTTTTAAGGAAGTAGAAGCCAAGAAACCAGTAGAGATTAAAGTTGGGGAAGAGAGTTCCAATACTGAAACTGTTCCCTACCCAACGGCCTTAGAAAATTGTAACAACCTAATTATGATCTAGTCGTAAATTCAGTAATATTTTGAACCGATAATGTAATAATGTTGAATTATTTGAATTATAATTTAATTAATAATGAAATATTAATTAAATTATATAAATATTTAATTTATGAATTAATTAATTATTAAAGAAAATTAAATAAAAGAGATATAATATACAAAAATAAAAGTGAGTTAGCTAGCAAATATAACTAGACGACGTATATAAACGAAAATTTGATTCAAAAACTCAGATTTGCTCTCTCTCTCTAACTCTCTCTCTCTAAACTCTCTCTCTAGCTTTCTCTCTCTAACTTCTCTCTAGAAATTCTCCTAAACCGACCGTCCGATCATCAAGATAAATATACCGTTAGGAAGATCTCGGCGAATACTACACGAATATACTAATTTCTGCTTGAGTTCATACGAATTGAGGTAAGATTTTATAGTTTTACGTTTTATATATATTTGGTATTTTTCGAATCTATTAATTTTATGAAATCTAAAGTTATTTCTATGAAGTTTAACTAGAATAAGTATAATATAATCGAGTATAGGCTTAATATTGATCATATTTGTGATTTATGCCTTAGAAATTCATGTTTTAGAGTTGCAAATATGATCAGATTCGAGAACATTATGATCAGATTCGAAAATACATAGAACAGACTCGAAATGGAATTAGATTCGAAATATATTCAAATCAAATCATTAAATTCGAGAATCATATTTCGAATCTGATAGATTCGAATGGTGATGTTCGAGTCTAGACCAATAGATTCGAATAGGGTATATATTTCGAATCTAATAGGTTTGAAAGGTGTGGTTCGAGTTTAAGACCAACAGATTCGAAGTGGGTATGTGTTTCGAATCTAATCTTTAGATTCGAATGAGCTTATTCGAATCTGATGCCTTTAATTCAAAAATCTGATTTCGTTCCAAAGCTAAGATGATATATGAACTAACAAGTTATCAGAATCAGATAAAATAAAGATTTTAACGACTAAAGAAATGATGATAATAATATGATATTGATATGGTATGATATGATAAAATTTGAACAGGTTCAGTATATTATCTGAACAAAGACTAAAAGACTTAAAAGCGGGTCAGAGACTTGATTTGACAAAGAAAAGAATTGACAAGATTACAGATTGACAAAATCCTGAGATAACTCAGGTGGCAGATTCTTATATCTGTTTGACCAAGACCCAACACGGTGAGTTATAGATATTCAAATTGAACATGCAAAGATCCGTTTGAGATATATTGATGCTGTTACATTATTTGACATTCATTTATCAGCTGGATTGAGACCTGTGCACACCATGGATGGGTGTCGCCCAGTGAATCATGATAGCTATTTGCTTATCATTTCATATTGCATTTACTAGCACTTCAGACTTTGCTTTATGATTCGTTGCTATCATGACTCCTAAGACTTATGCTTGCTTCATTGATCAGACTTGATAAGATTTATTCAGCTTGACTAGCCCTTATGGTCTATTGTTCTAGACCCGGCTATTCCACCAGTTCTCACGAACTTGGTAATGACCTCCGATGTTCAGCCATGTTGACCTACTGGTAGCTAGCCCAGTATGTGGCTGATCCCCACGATATAAGCGTGAGTGTGGTTTGAACATCATCCGATCTTAAGATACTATATCTCAATCATGATGAGGGCTGTAGCGGCAGCCAAGACTTATCACGCTTAGAATTATGATTCCGCTTGACACGCATGTTAATATTGAAAATCTATAAACTCACTAAGCTTTGCTTACAGATGTTGCATTATAATTTTACAGGAAAAAGCAAAGGAAAGTCACCTGCCGGACCTAGCACTTAGGTCTTACACAATCAAGACAGAAGTATCATAGACCTCTACTCAACGATCTCATTTTGGTACTAATTGGATGATGATATGGTGGTGATCTGGGTAGATTTATTTTGATAATATGATGACATGAATTAGATTAGACTTGTGCCCTTTATAAGTTTAATTTGAAAACCGTAACTGTATTAAACTTAAATCTTAATAGCTTGTACTGTAATTTAATTTTCCGCATTATAATTACTCTATCTTAGTTTGATTGATATCGTATTGCATGAATTGGGACCTAGACTGGTGAGAACTGCCCCGTAAGGGGTGGTCTTCACAAAAATCCAGCTTCATTCCCTTATGGTAAGAAAGGACCTAAAAACGAAGAGTTATGGGATATTTTTAATCAAGTTAAAATTAACATTCCCTTAATCAAAGCTATACAACAAGTTCCTTCTTACGCTAAATTCCTAAAAGACCTTTGTACTCAGAAGCGAAAATTTAAAATAACTCTTCCGAAGCAAATCAACCTCACTGAACAAGTCAGTGCAGTTATCACGAGCTCACTGCCGCCTAAACTAAAAGATCCAGGATCACCCTTGATCCCGGTAACTATCGGCGATATTCAAATTAAAAAAGCACTTCTAGACTTAGGGGCGAGTGTTAATATTCTACCTGGTAATTTATTTGACCAACATGATCTAGGAACCCTACAGACAACAGATGTCATCCTACAATTGGCAGATAGGTCTACCAAAGTACCACGAGGAATGTTATCTGATGTAATCGTTAAGGTCGAAGATTTCTATTATCCAGTAGATTTCTTAGTGTTGGATTCAGATAGTGCTTACAAAGAAAGCCAACCGGCAATCATATTAGGACGTCCCTTCTTAGCCACAATCAACGCTCAAATCAATTGCAGGACAGGTGCATTAGACATAGCATTCGGAAACCGTAAACTCCGACTTAATGTCTTTAACAATGTACCCAATGCGCCATTGGATTCAGAGTGCTATATGATCGATCTAGTTGATGATTTAATTCAACAACAATTATCAACAATAACATGCAAAGATCCAGTGGAGCTGCTCCTGTACTATAATGAGCATAAGCTAGAGAATATGCCTGAAGCTAAGGAGTTCGAACTTGAATGTGTTTAGTCAGTGGATTCTACTCAACCACCATGGACACATAAGATCGAAAAACTTCCGACTGACCTTCCACCATCAGCAAAACCGTCTTTAGAGCAACCACCCAAGCTAGAGTTGAAACCACTTCCATCTCATCTCAAATATGCTTTTCTTGGCCCTGAGAATACACTGCCTGTAATCATCGCAACAGACCTTACTGCTGCACAAGAAAAGGCCTTGTTAGAAGTGTTATCGAGATATAAGGAAGCGGTAGGCTGGACCATAGCAGATCTTAAAGGAATTAGTCCGACGCTGTGTATGCATAGGATTATAACTGATCCAACAGCCAAGCCAAGCAGAGATGCTCAGAGAAGGCTAAACCCTAACCTTAGAGAGGTAGTGAAGAAAGAAGTGTTGAAATGGCTAGATGCTGGAATTATCTATCCGATATCAGATAGCCAATGGGTTAGTCCCACACAAACGGTTCCAAAAAAATCTGGAATCACTGTCGTCGATACTCCTGAAGGAGAAAAGATTGCAACTCGCCCTGTGACGGGGTGGAGAGTATGTATCGACTACAGAAAACTAAACGCCGCAACCTCAAAAGATCATTTTCCTCTGCCATTCATCGACCAAATAGTAGAGAAGCTAGCAGGGCAGAAATTCTATTGTTTCCTAGATGGCTATTCGGGGTATAACCAAATCCCAATACACCCAGAGGACCAAGATAAAACGACATTTACGTGTCCGTATGGCACATTCGCCTACCGAAGAATGCCATTTGGGTTATGTAACGCTCCAGCCACATTTCAGCGATGTATGATGGCTATATTTTCAGACATGGTCGGAGGTTCTCTTGAAATCTTCATGGACGACTTTTCGATATTTGATAAGTCATTCGAAGGGTGCCTCTCTCATTTAGAAAAAGTTCTTAAGCGTTGTACTGAAACTAATTTAGTACTAAGCTGGGAGAAAAGTCACTTTATGGTTAAAGAGGGAGTAGTCTTAGGACACATAGTCTCTGAAAGAGGAATGGAGGTTGATCGAGCTAAGATACAAATAATTTCCTCGCTACCACCACCAACTAATATCAAGGGGATTCGTTCTTTTCTAGGACATGCAGGTTTCTATAGGAGATTCATAAAAGATTTTAGTGCCATATCCAAACCCCTATGTAACCTTCTCCTAAAAGACGCACCGTTCAATTTTGATAAAGACTGTGCAGAGGCATTTAACACATTAAAAATGAAGCTCACGGAGGCACCAATTCTGCAATCACCTGATTGGTCTCAACCCTTTGAGATCATGTGTGACGCCAGCGATCATGCAGTAGGTGCCGTCCTTGGTCAAAGAGTGGACAAAAAGCCAGTGGTAATATACTATGCAAGTAAAACCTTATCTGAAGCTCAAATTAATTACACAACCACTGAAAAAGAATTGCTTGCAGTAGTATATGCGCGAGATAAGTTTAGATCTTACGTCTGGGGAGCTAACGTAATCGTGTATTCCGATCATAGTGCCTTACGACACCTCTTGGCTAAGAAAGATGCTAAGCCACGGCTAATTCGTTGGATACTGTTGCTACAAGAATTTGATTTAGAAATCAGAGACAAAAAGGGCTCAGAAAATGTAGTAGCAGACCATCTCTCGAGACTGCCAGCAATCACCACTGATATGCTGGACTCCATTCGGGACAATTTCCCAGATGAACAATTATTGTTCGTCGCAAAAGTGCCTTGGTTCGCTAACTTAGTAAATTACTTTGTCACAGGGAAAACCCCAAGCCACTGGAATTCACATCAAAGAAAGTATTTCTTCTCTCAAACTAAACAGTACATTTGGGAGGAGCCGGATTTATTCAAAATTGGAGTAGATCAGATTATCCGGCGATGTGTTCCAGATAATGAGCATTATGATATTTTAAATCACTGTCACTCGTATGCATGTGGAGGCCATTTTAGTGCTAAAAAGACAGGACATCGAATCCTACAAAGTGGATTCTTTTGGCCAACCATCTTTAAGGACTCCTACGAGTTTGTTAAGTCATGCCTACGATGCCAGCAGATAGGAGGTATTTCAAAAAGAGACCAAATGCCTATGACACCAATTCTTATAGTAGAGATTTTTGATGTGTGGGGCATAGACTTTATGGGACCTTTCCTAAGTCATATGGTTTCGAATACATCCTAGTGGCAGTTGATTACGTCTCTAAATGGGTAGAAGCCGAAGCCACAAGAACCAATGATCACAAAGTAGTTTGCCAATTCGTTAAACGTAATATATTTTCTCGTCATGGAATTCCTAGAGCCATAATTAGTGATGGGGGTTCTCATTTCAAAAATATGTACTTTAGCAAACTACTTAAACATTATGGAGTGACGCATAAGATAGCTACCCCATATCACCCACAAACTAGTGGACAAGTAGAGGTATCTAACAGGGAGGTTAAGCGAATATTAGAAAAAACAGTACGACCCGATAGGAAAGATTGGTCAATACGATTAGATGATGCACTTTGGGCGTATCGTACAGCGTATAAAACCCCTATTGGTATGTCTCCCTATAAACTAGTTTATGGGAAATTATGTCATCTTCCGGTGGAGTTAGAGCACCGCGCCTTATGGGCCATTAAAAATGCAAACCTTAACTTCACAGCTGCCGGTATAAATCGAAAACACCAACTGAATGAATTAGAAGAAATTCGCAAGGAAGCTTATGAAAGTTCTAAAATATATAAAGAAAAAACAAAAGCTTTCCACGATCGAATAATTAAACGAAAGGTGTTTAATAAAGGTGACAAAGTCTGGCTATTTAACGCACGCCTGCGGCTCTTCCCAGGTAAATTAAAAAGTAAGTGGACAGGCCCATACACAGTAACTAATGTTTACCCCTATGGTGCGGTTGAAATAATAGATCAAAAAGGTGGTGAGCCATTTAAAGTAAACGGACACAGATTAAAATTATTTGTACAATGGGCTGATAATGAAATTATATCATCTGAGACAATGGTCTTAGAGGATATCACTTAAATACTAAAGAGTTCCAAAATGTCTGGCTGAAGACATTAAACTTAGCGCTTTCTGGAAGGCAATCCAGTGAACTTTGTGGGTATGTTCCATAGAAACCCTCACGAGACTATAACTCGTCCACTCAGGCTACTGAGGGGTTTAAAGGCTTGTTGCACGTGCTAAGTGCAATCGTTCTCACCACGAAAGTGTGCTTTAATTTCTGCAAATTAAATTTTATTATTATACCGTAGTTTGTTTTTCTTTTAAATTAGTTAGTCAAATAATAGTTCATCCTATACTCTGGTGTACCTATAGTAACCAACTAAGTTGGGGAACAATTTACCCAAATAAGAATCTGCAAAACCCATGCCGAAGATAGACGAAATTTGGACACATAAGAGACAAAATTCGGTACAATGTACGGCAATTAGTTAGCTTTTGGGGGGACCAAACACTACAACAGCACACACAAAAATCGCCTGGGAGCAGCGCAGCGCACCGGCCAGCGCAGGCCTGCGCTCCGCGCTGCGCCCCAAGCGCACCGGCCAGCGCAGGGCTGCGCCTGCGTCTGCGCCTCGATGTGTTTCTGCGATTTTTAAACCCTTTTTCAACCCATTTGCTTCATTTTCTCTCAATATTTCCGAAATTTTGCTCTCTTTTTGCTTCCAAAACTCCTGGAACTTCGATTTCTTGCTTGAATCGTGCTCATCCTTCACTCATCTCACCAATGTAAGTGTTGTTTTGCCCAATCCTTCAAGTTTCTACCAAGCAATGCTATTTCTCTATGAAAGTTTGAGGTTATTAATTTTGACCTAACTTCATAATGTTGCTAGATGAACATATCTTAGAGTTGTATTGGTCATTAGTATGTGCCATATGCTAGAACATACCTATTTCATGACTTCCTAGTAAATTCTTAGTATAGTTTTTCTCATGAATTTTTTCACTGTGATATATTTAGAAAATCTATATTAAGTATACAATTCAGTGGAGAGACATTATTCTATGCTAAATCTAGGGTGAACATGTTGCTCTATTACAACTTCATGATTCGTATTGTTAATCGCTCCCTTCGTCGTTCATAATCATGCACGTCACGACAAATCTTGCCATGTTTCGTTGCCATCTTCGTTCATGCACATGCACCAACTTCATGAAGAATGCTCACTACGTTGACACTACTTGCACCTTCGTGGAATGCATCGCACTTCACATTTATGTATTTCGCATCGGGTTCTTCGAAATCCATCGGAATTAACATGCTTGTGTGCCATTATGCATTTAATTGTGCTTAATTCCGTTATTCGTTGCTATGTGTACATAGATGTCGCAACAATTCACCGGAAGTTCTCGTCGCCGTATCACTCGCACCCCGAGAATGCGTGTACATACTCCCATTCCGATCAACATCGAGTATCCCTCACCACCACCTTCACCACCAGTTTCGACACCACCCACACATTTTTATATAGAAAAAACTCTTAAGGAATCTGATTTTAAACACTTTGGTATCATCGAGAGTTTTGACCGGCTTGGGTGGTCGGGGGCGTTGCAGATTGAAACGCCGTATGTGCATGAGACTGAGATTTCTGAATGGATGCACACTCTAATCCGTAGAGAAGGGGCGGTGGAGCATGATTTTGAGCTACGAGGTCGCATAAATGGGAAAGAAGTGGTTGTTTCTAGGAAAGAACTATGTGATTACTTTGATTTCGACACGGATGTCCCGATCACACGAGAATTTTGGACTGAGCAGGATTTATCAAGTGGGGTGTTGAGACACTCGGAAGGATGGGCTAAAAAGCTAACTGAGGTTTTTACTCTTTCGATTGAGCAAGCGAGAGTCTATTCAAAGTACTATAGGGGCGATCTCCGCCCTTGGGCCAAGGTTTTGTGGAAGCTCATTGTGTTCAATATTTTGCCAAGATCTGCTAATACCACTGCTGTTCGAACCCGTGAGGTCATTCTTATTCATGCTTTGCTCACTGGAAAACCGGCCATCTCACTCGCATACATCATGATGCAAAACATTTGGGAATCAACTCTCGTGAAGCCACAAATGGAGATACCGTATGCACGAATGCTCACCGAACTCTTCATCAATATGGGAGTTATTTCGGATGGGGCAAGCCCACGCCTTTTGGGACCTCATGACGTTTGGTTTACACGGCATACTATGGCGGGTCTACAATTTGAACAGGTATCGGGCACATTCTTGATTAGGGACCCCGCGCATGGTACTGTCTCGATCATTCCTGCTAGCCGATCTTTTTACCGATATGACCAACCGTTGGACAAGGGAAAAGCGAGAATAGGAGAGTTAAAGTGTGAGAAAGACGAAGTGAAGTTTGTGAAAGCTGAGGTAAAGTTTGAGAGGGGAGGATCATCGAATGCACACTTATCGGAGAATGAGGTCCTGGAGGCACGCCTGACTGCCATCAAGAATGCAGTCGAAGGACTACTGGCAGCGAATACTGCAGTCCTTTCAGAGGTGGACAAGCTTAAACAAGATGTCAACATTCACGGGATCACGGTGGGAGCTCACTCCCGTTGGCTCGCTAGCCTCCAAACGAGGATAGAGGAGCTTGAGCGGGCAGTCGGCCGCCGTAGTTCCCACACCGTCTCCACCAACACCTCTCAGTTGACGTCACCTGATGACTATTGATTCCATCCTTGCGGGAAACTCTCTCTAAAAGACTTTGGTCCTGACTTTTAAAACAATTGATACTTGGTTCTGTAAATGGCCGTAGGCCATAACAACTATATGTGTGGTGTTCGTGTTAGCACCGTAGACTTTATTTTCCCGTACCGATTGCATGTTAGGCCTATTAAACATTTGACTTGCAAATCTCCGTTACCTACATATTATTTTGCTCATAGACTATTCTTAGCCTCCATAGTGTCAGGGACGACACAATTTTTAAAGTTGGGGAAGGGGAAACACATAGATGCGTTTACAAAATATAGGATAAATGCTTGTGAACCATAATTTTACCGGGAAAACGTAAATTATCAAACCAAGCATGCACCCAACCAACTGAAAAAACGAAAAATTTTTGAACCGAACAGGCCCCCCAAGCGCAGCCGCCGGCGCAGGCCTGCGCCCAGGGGTGCGCCTGCCCGTAATCTCTTCATTTTAAATAGAAAAAGTTTTTGCAAAACCCTACAAGAGCACCCCATGCGCCCCCATTACGGCTCCTTCACTTTCTCCACAAATTTCCACTTAAAAAACTCATTTTTGTCCACAAAAATCACTAAAAATCAAGTTGGTGATTGGCATTAAGCAAGAAGTAGCAAGGAACTTGAGTTTGCAACTCAAGTTGGGGAAGTTTGAAGTTAAGCTAGGGATCATCTACCACCACTCTAGGTTCAACCTCTCTTTCATTTTTCATCAAGAACAAGGTACAAAAGCTTCACCATTCTTGAACTAGTGAGCTTTCATGGAGTTTGAAGATAAGTTTTGACTTTTAGATTGACTTTTTGCATGACCATTTATACATGATAATTCTAAATGCTTCTATGATATAGAATAGACTATTGAGTGAAAGCATGAGCACGATTAAGAAAAGGCATGCTAGTCAATTTCCGGAAAGTTGATTGTTATTTTGTGCAATTTTGCTTAAATTATTAAGATGTGAAAAAGTGGTTAAATTGATATATTTATGCATCTTTATATATGATAATTGCACAAGTTATCAATTATGGCTCTTTGTTATGAAAATAGAACGAATTAAGAATTTTATAAATATATATATACTTAAGTTGTCGTATTTGCAGATGTCTCGCCGAACTAGACAACGCGTGGGGGAAGGCGCCAGTTCTTCTACCCAACCGAGGGTAGAATGGAACCCGGACTTCAATCTCTCACAACATCCAGCGAACATTCGACGACAACTGTTCATGACAAAGAAATTCTCCGGCAAGGTGTTAGTCGAAAAAAGAGTTAAGAAAGACGAGTTTGAGAATTATGGGGTAGTTCGATGCTTCGACCGGCTAGGTTGGGAGGCAGTACTAGATTTAGGAGGGGAGCACATTTATCACGATGAGGTGGTGGAATGGATGTCCACTTTACGACGCGAAGAAGGACGATTCCGAGGTGATTTCACCTTAATAGGTCGCGTTAATGGGCATGAATTTCCAATGAATGCACAAGCGTTGCGGGAGGTTTTTGGGGTCGATATCGGTGTTGGAGAAGACGGGGCACGAAACTTCAATTATGAATACAAAACAGACGCCCAACTAGCATTCACTGATCGAACGTGGGAGGGTGAATGGACCACACAGTTGGCCGAGATATTAAAAATCGATTATAATGCCGCAGCTGGATACACGGCATATGCTAGGCGTGACCTTAGTCCCATGGCGAAGGTATTACACAAGATTGTTACCAACAATGTGCTGCCAAGAGATAGCGATTTGACAAAGATTCGGCACAAGGAGGTAACTATCCTTTACGCATTGATGACGGGAGAGCCGAGCCTTTCTTTTGCGTGGATTGTGATGAATGACCTGTGGTCAATGTACGATACAAGGGAGAGAAAAATAATCCCTCACGGTTGGATTTTATCGGAGTATCTGAGGGCTCAGGCAGCGATTTCCCCCATATCTGTTCCGAGGGGAGTCTCCGGCGCCGTTATTACAGCGGCAATGATACAAAGCATCACTCTGCGCCAAACAGACCAAGGATTCGAGATCTTTGATTCCGACACGGGGAAAACACATCGAGAGTTATACGGTATAGAGGAGGCAGAGGCTTACCATCAGCATCAAGCCGAAAGAGTACATGCAGCAGGAGGAGCCAATGATATGTCCCAAGTCATTGCTCGGTTGGACGCAATGAACTTACGGTTGGGCGCCTTTCAAGAGGATGTGGTTGGAAGAATGGATGAATTTCAGCATGAATTAGAAACCCAGACGAGCCGAATCGACGAGATATACACCGGTGTGCGCGCATCAGCCTTTCAGAACGCTTATTACAACCAGCAGCAGTGGGCGTACACCGATGCAGTGCGAGATCACATGAATTATAATGCTGGGTTACCATACCAACCATACGAGAACTACCAGTGGCAGAATTTCGAGAGGCTGAACGTGGAGGATCGAACTCCTCAATACTTCCCAGCCTATGGTCGAGTTCCCACCACGACACGCGGAGAAAGCGTAGTGCACCCTACAAACATGTACCCACCTGCACCTCATATGCAAGAAGACCGAAACCCCTTCGGGGAATTCTTTGCTGGTATCTTCGGACCGCCACCACCGCCACAGTAGTCAGGTTCTTCCGTTCCTTTCTCTAAGTAGGATGAAGTATTGTTTTTTATGCTTTATTATTTTTACATTTATGTTTGTTTTTGCGTGCATTACTTTGGTTGAATAAATGTGTTTCCTTTAAAGAAGATTATGTGAAAAACAGGCCGTAAATGATCCGATCAATCAGCCCGATAACTTTCTATTGTGAGCTTGCAACTTAAATATGATGATGTTAGTTAGGACGGTTTCAAGCAAAATAACGTAATTATATGAGTTTAAATATAACACCACGAGTCATAGATGTTTAAATTCAAGGAAGTGAATCGAGTTGAAGTAGGATATATTGTGTGAAGCGAGTGATAATTAACCAGGATTCCAATAGCCGCTAATTATTCATGCAATAAGGGGGAGGAAGCGAACACGAATAAAGCCTCAATTCAAGTGTGACCTAGTTGATTCAGGAGATTAAGTCTGAAAGGTACCATCATGCCTAGTCCCCTAAGGCCAACTGGTCTGGGAGCGGCTGACCCAAATCCTGTTACACGGATCATCTAGAAAGTCATAGTAAACTTGAACAAAAAACATAGACATTGCATGAAAAGAACAAAAAGAAAAAAATTAGTAGCTCAAGTCATGCATCGAGGAAAAAGATGGTCCAATGACCCACGTGAATTCAATTCTGTAACCTTGAGCTAAAAGGATAATAGTGGTGAGGAATTTTGGAACAACTATCCAAGAAATATCACGATATATCTGAATTAAATTCTGTTCGTGTCTGCGAGTTTCAACACATCTATGAAGGCTAGTGCTTGTTTAAATGAGTTAATTATGTTTTGTACGCTTGATAAACCCGATGTTTTAAAAATCTGATTTTCGTTGCTTGCTCGGGACGATCAAGAATTAAGTTGGGGAAGTTTGATCGGGTTATAATTTACCATGTTTATTAAGCGTAAAAGAGTTGTTTTTAATGCAAAAGTGTTATAGAATGTGCCGCTATTGAATAAGTTCTGTGCCTATGCAGGGAAACAAAATCCGGTTTAAAATGATGAAAAAGGACGAAATTTCAGAGCCAGGCGCAGAGAGGGGCGCAGCCCTGCGCCCAGACCGAGTGCTCGACAGAAGAAATTAATTCACAAAAATACGGATTTCACAGAGGGGCGCAGAGGGGGGCGCAGGCCTGCGCCTACGGCTGCGCCCAGCCCATTAAATTATTAGACGGCCGTTTTTAGGGTTTTCCTAGCTTTTCCTATAAATACCAATGCATATCTCAGAGTTCATCATCGTTTTTTGGAGGAGAAGGCTAAGGAAAAGAACCCTGTTTGAGCGAACACACGTACGACGAACACACGAGTCAAGCCACGACGATGGATCAACAACTCTTGAACGTTGCATCAACTATGTCCGGCTAAGCTCACCATAATCATTCTCGGAGGAAGCACATCGCTAAGTTTTACTTTATGAACGATTATTTTAAGTTTGCATGGTTTTTATTATTTATATTGTGATTGTAAACGAATGATTATTATTTTGTTGTTGCGTTTCGCAAGATAGTTCGTAGACATTTTATTATTCGTGCCGAGTTAATTATTTAATTAAGACGAGTAATCAAACGTGTCACGCGCTATGCCCAAGATCACGTAATGGTTTAAATAATAGTTATAACGAAGATTATGTCTATGTAATCTTCAAATCGTTTTTATAAATTAAACACAAAGCGAGGTGTGGAATTCGGGAATGGTTATCTTCGTACTTTATTCAATCAAACAGTATTCTTAAGTTTTCTTTTCACAAAATTCGCAAGTAATTAGTTTTATAGATCAAGCAATCACCTTTTTACAAACCACTCAATCTTTCTAAGTTACTTACTTTGCAATGCTAATCACTTAAATACGTGCAATTAACCTCTCGCTCTCTGTGGATACGATCCCTACTTACCCTAGCTTCTAAGGTATTTAGTGGTATTTTTGACGGGTTAACGACACTCGCATCAGTTACGATATTTTATTACGTATTTAAAATTATGATTTTAATTATACATATGTTTGGAGTCGTCTTTAAAAACTATCATGTTATGTTTAATTGTATGAAAGACACTTTATTATTCAAATGCACAATACAATGTTCTAATAAAATTGCTACATAAATAAAATGTAACTAATTAATATTTAGGTTTTTTAATTAAATATGATTATGTTGAACATTGAACATTATTATTATAACGTTGGCATGCTCTAATCGATGTATTGGAGACAACCCAATTATAACTTTCTTTGATTAAAACGTAAAACCAACAAATTAATTCGCGATTAAACCTAATCAACGTCAAAATTTCAAATTATGGTTATGAATATTTAATTATTCAATTCCGATCCGATTTAATAATGCATGGTTTGTAATTTTAGCATTGCAAAATCTAAAATCCAATGATAGGAACCAACTATCAATATCATTTGACTTGCTATTTGATTATATATAGCATCTTTCCAATTTCACTTTTCGGTCCTGATTAAGTTGTGTATCGTTATTTGAATTGTTTTGAAAAGTATTTATTCATTTGTTTGTCGTATTTTTTTGTAATTAAATATTAATGAAACTTTAATATTTAAATTGTTGGAATCATCTTACTACTAAGAAGGGTGTCATGTAAGTGTGAGGTCGAGACAGGAAGGTGAGGCCGAGACGAGGGAGTTGATCGGGGCCACTTAATCAGGGTGATGTGCCCGCTGGCTTCTGTCCGACGTGGAGAAGTTGATAGCCCGTCGGCTCAAGTTCGTTGTACCCTATTGTTTGCATTCGTAATATGATGGTTACTTTTTGACGCGTCTATTAAAAGTAGAGAAGCACCTCAATAATAATTTTATATACAAGCAGGACAATGTGCATACTTGTGATCATAAGGGTTTCGGGTGTGAACATATTGCAAAAAATAATATAAAGGTGTTTTTAAAAAAAGTACACATTCACACATTCTAGTATCTTAAAGTCATTTGAACGTGAATATATTTATGTGAACATGCTTAGTGTAAACATATGTTTACAACTGTACAGTTAATATGAACACACATGTTTCACGTAGTTCAAGTGTGTTCATGTGTGGTTTCTTATAAGTAGTCTTGTACTGTTATTTTATACATGATTATGAAAAAGAATTCAAAGAAAATGGTTTTAAGCGAGACACCCTCAATATTCAGTAAAACTAGTGGCACTCACATGAACATATATACCAAAATCGTTCATTTATTTATTTTTAGTGAAGTATTAATGAAATTTGAATTTTTTTTTAAATATTGATTAACTAGTATATTACCCATGTATTAAATGGGTTAAACTTTTAAAAATATAATAATAATAAATAATTATTATAAATTATTTTATGTTTTCAAGTATAAAAGTCAGGTTTGTCAAATAATATTTTTCATCATTTACTTTAATTATGTATGAATAATAATTACTTTTTATATATTGTCTATATTATATTTTTAATTTTGTCATTGTTCAAGGTTTTCAAATCAATAATAATTATTTATACTTTTATAAGTTTGAATAGAATTTATTTTATTTTCGAGTATAAAAAAATTATTATTTTCTTAAAATTTTAAATTCTAATTTATAAAATTATTTATTTTATCTCAAGAATTAGACATAAAAATTTATTCTATTATCAGTATTTTTTTAGTTTTTAGTTTCTTGATATTTAAAAAAAAAAGTTAAAGTGTATTACGAAAGATATTTATGAATTATTTTAGGTAAAGAGAATAATAAGGATTATTTATTAATTTTATTTTAATTAATTAAATGACATGTGTTATCATAATAAAGGTTATTTTATTTTTGAAAAAAAGATGAAAAAATCAATAAATTGGAGCTTTAAAGTTGAGTCATGTGGCAGAAACTATTTTTTTATTATAAGATGTAGATATAGATATATAAATAGATACAAATGTTTATATTATATTAATTTTTTAATCTTTTATCAGTATTTTTAAATTTTAGTTTTTTGATGTTTAGAAAAACTTAATTGTACACAAAAGATATTTTTTAAATTATTTTAGGTAAGTAGAATAATAAAGATTTTTTATTAATTTTAATTTAATTAATTAAATGACATGTGTTACCAAAATAAGAGTTATCTTAATTTAGGAAAAAAAGGCGGGAAAATTAATAAAATGAAGCTCTAAGGGAGCGCCATGTGGCAAAAACATTTTCTTTTATTATAAGACTAGTTTATTACCCGCGTATTACGCGGATATTTTTAATATATATAAAATATAATAAACTAAAAGGTAAAAATATAAATATTATTTTTAAACAAATATATATAATATTATTTATTATGATTTTGTATAATTCTACACACACATGAATAGTAATTATTTTTTAAAATATTTTAAACTTTTATTATATTATATCATAAGTAATAAGTTATTAGAATATTAGATTTTGTTGGATTTGATTTGATTTGAATTTAAAAGTAGATTATATTAGATAAGGATAGATATAAGTTAAATTTATTTATTATTTTTTAAAACTATAAATGCCACGTGTCGATTCATAGCGATGACACGTGGCTTCACGAGAGTTGAGTCTAGTTACTCTTTTAATAGTATAGATAGATATAGATATAGATATAGATATAGATATTTAATACTAACTTTTATAATCTTCTCTTTCTTTAACAAACCTCTGTTCTTTCTATTCCAAGTGCAAGGTCTACTTCATCTCTAAGATTGTTCTTTGATTTCTTAGTTGTAAGAACCCTATTCATTTTTTATTAATCGATAACTAGAAATTGACTTTTGACTAATAAGACTCCAACATTAATCGTTAAATATTTTAAACCTTATACATATAAAAAAATTCATTTATAACAATAACCAAACAAAAAAGACTACTCAAAATTCAACATTTATGGGTTACATTTTCTTTATATTAAATTGACCCAAGTGACATTTGACAGGGTAGCTTTTAAGGTGTGCGGAAGGCTCTACCGTACAGGGCCTCCAATTTCGTAGGATCTCACGGTTATAATAAAGATCTAAATTTAGACCAATAAAAGTTTTCTGCGTTTGACATGTATACGTTGTGCATCGGTGCGTTAAAATTGAATTCATGTCAAATCCAATTTGATTCGTATTATTTATTTTAATTTTCCACTGATCAATTTTTTTGTTATTCACGAACTCGACTTTAGCTATTAAAAATGAGTCTCAAAATGACCAATTTACTATTTACATTATTTAAGAGACTGTGTTATAATCACAAGCGCTAAAATCCATGAAACAACCCCTCAATATTGAGGAGATATTTTTAGGACTTTGAAAGAGAGATAAGATATGAAAGAGATAAGGTTGGTATAATATGCAGGCAAACAAGGTGAGGGAGGGAGGCTTCAATTTCAGATCGAACTTTGATCAGACTCAAAGATCCACAAATTAGCTGATTGCTATGAAGAAGTTGGAGCTTGTTTTCGTTCCTGTAAATGTTTCCAGTCACCTAACATCAGCCATAGAATTCGCAAAACTTCTGCTGGATCAAGACGAAAGATTATCCATCACTTTCCTTGTTATCCTCTTCCCAGATCAAACAGATATTGTTGATCCACACACAAAATCACTTTTTGGTTCAGATGCCCGAATCAGATTCACCCTCGTTCGTAACAATTCTACAGACCCACCTCCTTCTCATATCTCCCTAGAAAAGTTTGCTACCCTTTACATTGACAGCCATGTATCTGAGATCGAACGAGCAGTCACTGAGTTGGTATCATCATCATCATCAGATCATGAAGACGATTCAATACAACTCGTTGGGTTTGTACTTGATTTCTTTTGCACTAGCATCATCGATGTAGCCAACAAATTCAGTGTCCCTTCCTACATCTTCTTTTCCTCCAACTTGGCTTTTCTTGGATTCTTTCTTCATATTCCTGTGCGCCATGATCAAATTCAACAGGAATTTCATCCATCGGATCCTGATTCAATCATTCCGACTTACCGGAATCCTGTTCCTGCAGATGTACTTCCTGGCCCTGCATTTGACAAATCTGGTGGTGGGTATGAAACTTACGTTTATCATGCTACCAGGTTCCAGGAATCCAAAGGAATCATCGTGAATTCGTTTATTGAGCTCGAATCATACGCTGTTAACTCCATTGTATCCCCATCGACTGTTTACACTGTTGGACCCTTACTTAACCATGATAAAGTGACCACTAGCTCGACCGAGATCAAGTCTTGGCTTGATAATCAACCTCCGAACTCTGTCGTTTTCCTGTGCTTTGGGAATATGGGGAGTTTTAACGAACCCCAGATCGAGCAGATGGCAATTGCACTCGAGCGGAGTGGTCATAGGTTCTTGTGGTCGCTTCGTCAGCCACCACCAAAAGGCAAGCATGTGGCTCCGACGGACTACACAGACGCAGAAAAGGTCCTTCCAGATGGGTTTTTAGGACGAGTGAAGGAGAGAGGGATGGTTTGTGGTTGGGCACCGCAAGTCCAAGTTCTAGCCCATGGTGCGGTCAAAGGGTTCGTGTCTCACTGCGGGTGGAACTCGATCTTGGAGAGCTTGTGGTATGGGGTTCCAATTGTAACATGGCCGTTGTATGCGGAACAGCAATTGAATGCTTTTTTGCTGGTGAGGGAGTTAGGGTTGGCGACCGAGTTGAGTTTGACATACAGAAGTGATCGGAGCGAGTTGGTGATGGCGGATCGGATAGAGAAGGCTATAAATTTGTTGATGGAAGAGGAGAACCCGGTGAGCGAAAGAGTGAAGGAGATGAGTGTGAAAAGCAGGAAAGCATTGACCAACGGTGGATCTTCCATGATTACCATTGAAAAATTGGTTGTAAACATGCTACATAACATTGGGGAAAAACAGCAATAAAAACTAGGGTTTAGGTGTTTTCATCCTTTCATCTTATTGTTTTAATAAAATCTTTAAGTTAATTTTTTTTTCTTTTAGCTGATTGAAATTTGAATATTATAATTCAGTTTTTTAAAAACACGGTTTACTAAATTATAACAATGCTTTAATAATCAAATTTCACAAAACTAAGAAATATTTTAACTCAAGGATTTCTCTAAAAAAATAACACTTAAAACGAAAACTCAAAAACCGTAAAAACATGTTTATTTTTCATAATAAACCCTAAAAACTAATGTGTGTGTTTATATAGGTATAAATTTGTGTTGGGATGTGTGGGATTCAGTAAGAGATGTCATGTTTTAAAACTCACTTGCTTTTCGAATAAATATTTATAATAAGAAATGAAACGCTAGTATTTGTGACAAAATGATATGTTTTCTCGTGACTCAATTAGAGATCAACCTTGTATTTTATTTTGGTTGTTTTATTCAGTTTCGGCCGATGTGAAACCATTTCATATTAGCCAAGTTTTTTTGCCCCAAAATTACCAGGTCTAAGATTAAAAAAATGTAGAAAACCACAACATAAATTGCATAGTAGCAGACCCAACAACAATTGGAATGTGAAAGGGCAATCAAAATTCAGCCATCATAAGCAACTAGGTAGTTTGTTTACATTTTTCATTAAGTTCTATCTGGATTAAGTTTTCTGTCTGAAATAAGTAGGTTGTTTTGAAAAAAACAACTTTTGTTTGTCTCATGTGCCGAATAAATTGTCTGAATAAAATAAAATCACATATTTACTTTTAACGAGTTAATTATAAACAACCACCCCTCTCTCTAATAAGCGTAATCACAACAAACCCCAAATACTGTGCAGAGAAAAAGAATCCTTACACTCCAAATTGACTTTATAAAACTTCATTAATACCTTAACCCATCTTCAAAAACCATAACAGACCATCAATTATATTATCATAAACAAATCAATGGTTGCATCATTGAGATCTTCCACATCTACGCCACATTTGTATTAGAATCACCATGAACAAGAAACAAGCAAGATATAAGAAACCGTAAAGTAAAAAAGGCTAGTGCATTCCAGACACAGAAGGAGAGAGAGAGAGAGAGAGAGGGAGAGAGAGATAAATTGAGAAATCGGGTGAGAGTGAGAAATCGAAAAACTAGGTGAGTTGGAGCAACCGAGAACGAGATCGAGCAGCAAAAGTGCAAAGTCGGTGTTACTGTAAAGTGCAAATCTAAGTAATTTGATGTCTCCTAATTAATTTGACCATCTAAAGATACAATCCTAACTAAACTTGTTGGATAAAAATTAAAAAATATTACTGTAAACGGTAAAATATGTAACACATTTCAGTCCTTTTCTTTATAGTAAAATGGCACCTAACACTTGAAATATTGAAAAGTGAATTGGACTTGAGAGGAGAGATAGACAAGTACTATACTATGGAGAAGTTTGAGCTTGTTTTTGTACCTCTAAATAGGTCCAGTCACCTAACATCCGCCATTGAATTTGCAAAGCTTCTGTTGGATCAAGATGAAAGATTATCCATCACTTTCCTCGTAATCCTTTTCCCAGATCAAACTCAAACCGATCTCGATCCACACATGAAATCGCTTACCGATTCATCTGATCATAATTCCCGAATCAGATTCACCATCATTCCTAACAACAATCTTTATCTACCCTCTGAAAATGTTGCCTTAACAAGGTTTGTTACCCTCTTGTTTGACAGTCATGTATCTCAAGTCGAACGAGCAGTCATGGAGTTGGTATCATCCGACGATTCGAAAAAACTGGTTGGTTTTGTAGTTGATGTCTTTTCATGTAACATGATTGATGTAGCTAACAAATTTAGGGTTCCTTCTTACATCTTCTTTCCCTCAAACATGGCTTTTCTTGGATTGTTTCTTCACCTCCCTGCGCGCCATGATCGACTTGGAAAGGAGTTTCATCCATCGGATCCGGATTCAAACGTTTCCAGTCACCGGAATCCTGTTCCTGCAGATGTGCTTCCAGGTGCTTTGTTAGACAAAGATGGTGGTGGGTATGAAGCTTACCTTTATCATGCTACCAGGTTCCAGGAATCCAAAGGAATTATCGTGAATTCGTTTATTGAGCTCGAACCATACGCTGTTAACTCCATTGTATCCCAATCGACTGTTTACGCTGTTGGACCCTTGCTTAACCATGATAAACTGTCCACTGGCTCGACCGAGATCAAGACTTGGCTTGATAATCAACCTCCAAACTCAGTCTTGTTCCTGTGCTTTGGGAATATGGGGAGTTTTAACGAACCCCAGATCGAGCAGATGGCAATTGCACTTGAGAGGAGTGGTCATAGGTTCTTGTGGTCGCTTCGTCAGCCACCACCAAAAGACAAGCATGTGGCTCCGACTGACTACACAGACGCAGAAAAGGTCCTTCCAGATGGGTTTTTAGGACGAGTGAAAGAGAGAGGGATGGTTTGTGGTTGGGCACCGCAAGTCCAAGTACTAGCCCATGAAGCAGTCAAAGGGTTCGTGTCTCACTGCGGGTGGAACTCGATCTTGGAGAGCTTGTGGTATGGGGTTCCAATTGCAACATGGCCGTTGTATGCCGAACAACAACTGAATGCATTTTTGCTGGTGAGGGAGTTAGGGTTGGCAACGGAGCTGAGTTTGACATACAGAAGTAATCGGAGCGAGTTGGTGATGGCGGATCAGATAGAGAAGGCTATAATTTTGTTGATGGAAGAGGACAACCCGGTGAGGGAAAGTGTCAAGGAGATGAGTGTGAAATGCAGGAAAGCATTAACCAACGGTGGATCTTCGATGATAACGATTGAAAAATTGGTTGTAAACATGCTACATAACATCGGGGAAAAACAGTAATAAAACTACGGTTTAGTATGAAATAAGTAACGTGCTTTCATGTTATTTTTTTAATAAAAGTCTTTAAGTTAATTTTTTTCTTTTAGTTGAGTGAAATTTGAATATTATATCCATGTTTTTAAGTTTTTAAAAACTCAGTTTACAAAATTATAACCAAACTCTAGTAATCAAATTTCACCAAACTAAAAAGAAAGATTTAACTCAATGATTTTTCTAAATAGATAACACTTAAAGACAAAAACGCAAAAACCGAAAAAACATGTTGAGTTTTTTCATAATAAACCCTAAAAACTAATGTGTGTGCTTATATAGGTATAAATTCGTGTTTCAGATGGGTGGCATTCATTAAAAGATGTGATACTTTAAAAGTCACTTGCTTTTCGAATAAATATTTATAATAAGAAATGAAACGCTAGTATTTGTGACAAAGTGTTATGTTTTCTCGTGACTCAATTAGAGATCAACCTTGTACTTTATTTTGGTTGTTTTATTCAGTTTCGGCCGTCATGAAACCATTTCATATCAGCCATGGTTTTAGCCCCAAAATTACCAGGTCTACCGACTACCATGTCTAAAAAATGTAGAAAACCACAACAAAATATGCATAGTAGCAGACGGCCAACAACAATTCAAATGTGAAAGGGCAATCAAAATTCTGTCATCAGTAACAACCTTTTAACAATTGGGCAAAAAAAGGAAGGTTAAAAAGATGGCCTGCAGGTGTTCATGAAGCCAAAACAGTTTCCCTACTAATTCAACTTGACACAAACTGCACGACACTTGAAAACAATACAATTATAGCAAAAAGACAACAAGTAGGCTTTTTTTAACTTCTAATATCAACAACATTTGACTGATGACTACGAAAATGCCCAATGGTAAGCTAGGTTGCAAAAAGAAACCTCATATCCGCCTCGGTCAGCCTTCCCAAAGCTTCATTAGAGCCTCCGACCGTCCTGAAACAAAAACAAGTTAATACAAAAACCATAAAAAAGCAACTGCAGTAAGCCAAGTAAAATTCGAGTTTTACCCCTCAAACACCAATTTCTTCTTCTCTTGCAGATTCAGAATTCTCTCCTCAATTGTGTTCTCTATCACAAACCTCACGACCCTGCCCAATGCACAAGAAATCTCAATACTGAATCTCAGTTGCTTGGTTGTGATATGAAGGATATAAAGAACGAACCTGATTGGCTTGTATTGACCTATTCGATGGATTCTATCTTGCGCTTGCTGCTCCACAGCCGGATTCCACCATGGGTCCATCAAGAACACCTGAAGAAAAGAAAATTTCAATCCCAGTGGATTAAGAACGTGTAAGATGGTGGTTTTGAGAAAGAAACTTTTCATGCAACAAATAAGTTCTTACATGCGAGGCAACGGTAAGGTTTAAAGCAACACCTCCAGCTTTCAAGCTCATCAGGAAGACTCTACACTCTCCGTCATTTGTAAATCTAGAAATTGCAGCTTCTCTAGCAGCCATGCTCATGGATCCATCTAACTGAACACATTTCACACCACTCTGCAAATTCACAACGTTCAAATTTTAGTCTCGGTTCATATCAAAACTGGACTCTTTTTGCGTAACTAAATTCAAAACATAATTCTACCTTCAGCAAAGAATAGTGTATCAAATCAAGAAATGACGTGAACTGACTGAATACAATTCCTTTGGCAGAACCATCCCTTTCCACCATGAATCTGATTTCTTCCCTCTGAAAATCAATCAACCACAGTTGATAGTATATACTCAATAATGAAGGAGGGTGGGCAAGGGGAAGCTAAGCATGCTTAATATGTCCAAAAGCAGCAATGGACCACGTACCAGTGCTTCGATTTTTGTGCTTGTTTGAAAATTTTCAAGACCGATCCTGTTCATGATACTCGATGACTTAAATCCTTTCAAACTCGTCTTAGGCTTTTGATCATCTTGATCCTTGTTTGCACTGAAGTTCACCGTAAGTGGCTTTGAACATGATGGACATGCAGGTTGACCATAGCTAGCAGAAAATTCAATCAGACATGCCTTACAGAAAAGATGTGCACATGAAGTGACCTGGAAAGCATTGTACACACCAAGATGTTCAACATATGGCAACAAATACGGGAACTTGTATGGCAGAGAATATCTTATGCATGTGTGACATGACTTTGCATACTTAGATTGAGATTTATTTTTTGGATCTCTACATGAGGTTATATTTGTAACAGTGAACTCAAAAGAACTACTACAGTCAATAAAGTACCACGGGGTCTTCAGCTACATCATGACATAAACCGCAAAACTGTTCATCATTAGATTTGGCCTCGTTTGCCCTTCTTCCAACAGCAGATTTGGAATACACCACAAGATAAGGATGATCAACAGCCTGCAATGTAATCTTTCTAATCATACAATAGAATAAAGCAAAACAGCTCAGCTTGGCTGCTAAATTAGTAAATATATCAGTAAGTTCAGTATGAAAAATTACTGCCCTTTGCTTCCTACCCAATCATAACATTATACCTACCAACTCATAATTACTCGGATGAATATAAAGACCCACAACAAAGAAAAATCTATTGGAAAACCATAGAAAGATGATACATACAAGAAAAAGATCACAAGCATTAAAATATACATCCAACTTTAAAGTACCATTAATTAAACAATATCACCTTGTAAAGTGTAATTCTTTGAATAATCAGAATGGATTATTTGACAACTGTCTTAAGTTTCGATCATTAGGCATATATTTGTTTCTTTAAGCGCGTAAAAATTGTGTATATAGGCCCTCAAAGTACATATTTATAGACAAAGCTAGGGGGCAAGACTGCCAACACATGCTGTGACTTACAATATCATTCAAAAAAATAATATGAAAATAGCCAATGTATAATTGAAAAAACAGAAGAGTCGCTTGAATTGGTAATATGGCCCGGAGATGAGCTCCAAATACAATCCCAAACCTTTAAACACAAGTTGTGAACCTATAATCAAAAGTTGTAAAAACATATTAGTCACCTGTCGCAGACGTGTTAGGAGGTCAAAAATATGAGCATAGTTGTTCATCAGTGTTCCTGCTTCAATATATCTGCAGACAGAAATCATTATAAAATAAAAAATTTGACTGTCAAATGCCTAATGCATGCCTTTTTCAAAAGGCAAACAGAGACAATCCATTTAAAACACTTTTAAACACTTAAATACTTAATGACCAAAAAAACCAAAACCAGTTAAAGGTGTCCATAAATTGGCGAAACTAAACTCCAACAAACAATCTTTAAGTGTAATTGGACCAGTTTCGTAGCATAAAATACCCGAAGACAATTATAATTTGAAACAGAAGTTATCTATCCATTAAAATTGATCTTTATTTATCTTTCAAGTCATCAGGTGTGTAAATAGGGCAATGGCATGGTGTGATCCACTTTCAATTGTGATAAAACATTCTGTTGTTATCTGAAAGACTTTACAAACAACAAAACCTTTGATTTGAAATGTTCTTCTATTCTACTAAGAAATCTAAAACTCGTTATTAAAAAATATCCCTGTTTGGTTAATTAATTAGTGTTCTCTTACTATATTCATTACTTTGTAAATCAAATTATTTGCTACGACATTTATATTATTTAATCAAAAATTATTATAAATTAGTTTTTGTGTTAAAAAAAGTAATCTTATTAGAAGAATTGTACACAAGCAACGCATGGGTGTTTCACCAAGTGCTGTACTTGTATGTAAAATCTGTAAACTTCATGGTTTGGAGGCAGGAAATAGAACAGCAAAAACCAATGAGACGAAAAGAAGAATTACGTATTGAATTGTGCTTGACTTTCACTGTAGAGTGATGTGTAATAATCCTGCTCCGTAATATCAAGGTAGTCACGCCTCAATGAAATCTATAAATATGGCATCCAAAGCACAAAAATTAATGAAGGCAGAAACATAGTTATCTTGATTCATTATTATAACATTGAAACTTACTATTCTAGGGGGAAGCGCAAGATCTGCGGCTCTGCCCTTCTTAGTACGCCTTAACAGTATGCTTTTCAAAACCCTATCCTTAAGCAGAACCATAGCTCTTCTTCCATCATCTTTGTGTCCTCTATTTGCGATGGGATTAGCAATATACTGATATGACAAAAAAAAAAAACATTACAGCCCAGACTCGCAGCAACTAATAATTAAAGATGAAATTATAATGGCATGCAAAGCATAACTCACTCTATTCCACCAACAGAAGTGTCTCACTGATTTATGAGGGCAGTCTGGACAGGCTGAATTTGGACTGAAATCCAGTTAAAAAAAAATTAAATAATCAATGGTATGTTAAAACACCCCATATTAGACATGAATTTCGACAGCATTTTATTACATACTGCAAGGGCATTCAATTTGTGTCACCAAGAAAAAAACCAGCTTGTTAATAATTAGATTTACATCAGATTGGCTTTTCAGAAGACACAATCCGCATAATGCATTTACCAGCAACCGCACATTTGGCATTTCACAAGGACACAAGATATTAAACAACTTAATGAGGTGCTCTCAGCATATTATTACACGTGATCCCCAAACACAGCATGAGTACAGACAACTATTCAATTCACCAACATGCGTAATGTGAAACACCTCAACCACAACATTGCATCGCATCGCATCCACCACACCAAAAACTCGTAACTATGTAAATAAAACAAAGACCGTACCTATAATCAAGCACTTTACAGTCACAGTCTTTACAAAAGTAATAAGAATATGGAGTTACTTGTAAGAAGCGAACCTATCAAAACAAAACAAACAATAATTAGAATTTAGAAGTGACAGATGGTAAACTGTAATACTAATTTAAACAATACTTACAAGTGAGTAGAGTTCTCCAACACGATTCTGTAAGGGAGTGCCACTTAAAGCCCATTTATAAGAAGATTCTAGAGCAAAAACAGCTCTAGTGGTGTTACAGCGTCTATCTTTTATGTAATGAGCCTGGATATAAAACAGAACAATTCAAACAAAAACATAAAACAAAAAGGTAAGACTTTGAATGTGCATTAATACCACCATGCACATACACCATGTCAATTTAATCATAGCGAAATAGAAGGAAGAACATAACTATGCTTTAGTTGCAAAATAGACCACTAATAATACATACCTCATCCAAAATTAAGCGTTCCCATTTTACAGAGTGCAAAATAGACTTCAGAGACGATTTATATGAAGAACCTGAGGGGCTCTCCGAACAACCACCAGCATCTAATTGCCCTTTCTTCCTTTGACGCTTATTATTTTTGTTACTTGCATTCTTTTTATCTTCCTCTTCAGAAGATAGACAATCCTCTTTCGAGGATGACAATTTTGCTCCACGTTTCCCTACCTTTTTAAACTGCTTTGATTGCTTATCTGTTTTAATAGCATCAGGACCACAGAAATATCTCAGATGAATTTTCAATTTCCTTGCATAAAACAATTTCCCACACCATTGGCACCTGTCTTTTGGTGGCATAACATTTTTCCGGTATTCAGCCTCCACAATGGAGTATGTAGTTATGACAAAATCATACTCTGAGAATTCAGAAAGCGTTTTCGCCCTATTGGCTCCGTGATATACCAGTACCTTGTTGCTTCCTTTTGAAGTGAACCGATCAATCTCATTGACCCATTGCATGGCAGCAATTAATGGGCATACCACAAGCGTTGCTTTGACACATGGCAACCCTGTCGGTGAACAATACGAAGCCCCAACGTGTTCACCAATTTCACGGCAAAGTGATCGTTTAGCAAGTACAAGAGAAATGGCTTGCACAGTCTTTCCCATCCCCATTTCGTCAGCAAGAATACCCCCTCTTGACGTAGATTCTTCTTGCTTCAATGCCCAGGCTAACCATTCTCGTTGGTACCTTAAAAGAGGCATAATCAAATCAGGTGATGCATCAGCAGTTTCTGCCACTACCTCATTCAAATTATCTAAATCAATATCCGTCGTCATATGCTGATCAAGCCATTTCTCGGTCTCTTCTTCCCAAACTTCCCACAACAATGTTGGCTTTTTCTTCTTCTCTTTCTTATTTGTTCTTTTTTCTACTTCAGCTTGATCAACGTCAGCCACCATTTCTTCATCCAATTGTTTTTCCTGGTCTTTTCTGCGTCCCCTCCTTGAAGCAATTTTCCTTCTCTTTGGCACATCAACATCGGAATCAGATACATGATTTAAAACCACATCATCACCGTTGTCAAGACCTACATTCACATAAAGCACAGATCCAAGTTACACATGCAACAGAAAACAGAAATCAATTCAACCAAATCATTCCTTCCTTTCTTAAATCTGTCAATAATTTGCACTTGGTCATTGCTTTTATGCCCTGATAAAGAACACTAAAATAGAGCATTTGTCTTGGTTCTTGCAATCAATTTGACAGAGAGTATGGTAAAGTGACCACCTTCATGACTAGATTCGCTGTAATCAGAATCCAAGGACAAGTCACCAGCATCTTCATAGTCCGAAAACTCCATGATGCCCTTACCTAATTTCACACGAACAAATCAAATCATGTTGTCCTCAATGAGAACAATCAAATAACCATAAATTAACAGTAAAAAAGTCACCATCTTCTTCATTGTCCGAGAGCTCCATGATGCCCTTACCTAATTTCATACAAACAGGTCAAATAATGTTGTCCTCAACGAAACCAAATAGAAAACCATAAATTAACACTGGAAGAAGATTTTCAGTAAGCACTTCATTTCTCCTTCCCTTTAAAGTAACTCCGTAAACCCCTTACATACAAAAGTTAAAACAAACTAAGATTCTTAAGTACATTCAACTAAAAATATCAATATATAACAAATTGTCCAAAACAAAAACAAAAGGATCACCATAGATCAATTTGTCCTCCAACAAACAGATAGATAACCATAACACAACACTGAAAGCAAAATTTCAGTAGGCACTCCACAGTTATCGTATAATCAGTTCAACTAAAATATCAATATAAATCAAGACGAAAACAACTAGACTAAACTGAAAGCGGATTTTCCTAGGCAGTCCATTTCTCCTTTTCTTTGTAAGAGAAACTCGTAATACTCTCAAAGCTCTAAAAAACCACCAATGAATCTTCAGTACATTCAACAATATGCATCAACATAAATCAAGTTGTCCTCAACCAAAAAACAAATAGATAAGTATAATACAGCACTGAAAGCAGGTTTTCGGTAACCACTCCTTTTCTCCTTTCCGTTTTAGGGGAAAACTCGTAAACTCTCTAATTACAGACACACTTAATCCAAGACTACGATCTTCAGCCCATTTTCATCTAAAAGCATCAATCTGAACCAAGTTATCCTCAAAAAAAAATTAGGTAACCATAACACAACTTTGAAAGCAGATTTTTAGTAAGCAGTAAGCACCGCATTTATCAACTGCTAATCAGGAGAAACTCATACACCTCTCTCATTACAAATAAAGCAAAAACAAACCTACGATTCTTCAATCCGTTCAACAAAAATTATCAAAACTTACTAAACAAAAGTATAGCAAGCAAAACACAAATCATATACATACATACATATATATATATATATATATATATATATATATATGTGTGTGTGTGTGTGTGTGTGTGTGTGTGTGTGTGTAACACATTGTGATAAAATCATGAAAAATAACCTTTGTCAGAAGGATCAGAAGAGCGAGGACGAAGATTCATGGCGCGTAACAATAGAATCGATCAGACTAGGGTTTTTAGTAGAAGAAGAAGAAAGAAAAGGGTAAAATATGCTACTTCAACTTCCAAGTGATGATGGAACGGGGGCGGATGAGTCATCGCGGGAAAACTGTATTTATGGTGGATGTTGTCCTCATCACGCTTCCCCACCAGTGAAAAGAAAAAATAAATTGACAAATACAAGGAATTTAATACGGGTTAATATTGAAAAAACCCTACAAAATTTCATAAATTTATTAATTAAGTCATTGTATATTTTTTCTAAATGTTTAAGTTTTTAAATAATTTTGTCTTATTCAAAACTATATATTTGACATGTTTAGCAGGTCACTAACTGGTAAACAGTACAGTGACATAAGCAAGAAAAAAGTCCAATGACTTTATCGTTAAAATTGAAAAAGAAAGTTGGTTTTTTTATAATAAACTATTCGGAAAACTAATTGTTTTACTTGTTAAACAGGTAGCAGGTTAAAAATATATAGTTTTGAATAAGACAAACTTTGTTTAGAGACTTAAATACTCGAACTTAAGGGCAAATGTTACAACCACGGTGGTATTCCTAGTCTCATCCCGCTTCCGCTCCTTCCTTCCAATTACATCTCCACTTAAGGGCAAATGTTATAATCATTCATCACAGAAGATAAAAGAGTAAATGTAGTTTACAATTGGAGGTGGACTGAATATCAGCTTTAATCATCTTGTTTTATTAATTAATTTAACATAAAACCATATAAGTTTTAGTTTTCTTGTAATTGAAGTGGGAGGAGCTGTGTTTTATTGTTGTTGTATGTAAGGTAGTTACTAGGAAAAGTTTATCATCTTTTATTTACTCTAATTGTAACCAACGAGGAACGATGATGTATTAGGTTTCTCGATTCGAACTTTTACTTTGAGATTATTGGGTTCTCTCAATCTAGCCCTCTTTTTAATTGATTAAATAGGTCGTCAAGGTAGAAGATTTCAAAAACATCAAGACACCGATTTCGTTGTTAATCACCTTATAACTTAATTACAAGCTCGGGACAATTACAACAATTTTTATCTATCATAACTTATATTATTCTGTTCAATTATCTTTTTGATATGTAAGGATTACGAGTGTTTTTACTAAGCTTTCATTTGATGAAGACTTCTTTGTAATATTAATATCCAAAATCCAAATATTGATGTGTCATTAATTCTTTTTAATCAAAAAAGAATCAGCATGTTCATAATCAGGAAATAATATAGTAAGCTTTTTAATACTATTGAACTCACAAATAAACAAATGGGATTTTTGAACAAAAAAAAAAATTAAAACCCCCAATCATTTTTCATTGCAGAAAAACTCACAACCAGAAAATGTTCACGGAACTAGGATATTACCGGTTGTAACCGGATTGAAAGTCATATGTCACCGTCGACAAGTCATTAGTGACCACCAGAATTTCGCCGAAAAAATAAATTTCAACAAAAAAACACAGATAAACAAAGATTTCAACAATAAATGTGAATTTGAATCTTAAAACACAAACAAATGAATTTGCTGGAAAGAATGTTTGTTAGAGACGAAACGTTGGTCAGCAGATTGCAACCGGTTCATCAAGTTGCAAGTCACTCTTTTTTTTTTTTTGGAAAAGTCATCATTTTGATAAGTTTGTGGTGTTTTGTGTAATGAAAAATGATTGAAAGTTTTAATCAAAAAAATTATCTAACTTGAGTGTTTTTTGCACAAATATCTCAGGACAAATCCAATGATAACAATGGAAGAGGGAAAAGAATATGTGATACCATTAACTGGATTAGACATATAAATTAGGTTCATGTATATTATTATTCTTTTCTATATCTTGTTCGTCTCTATAAGTGTAATCATTCCGGTTTAAAAAATCAAACTTTTGTGCGTTTAAAAATACACCGGTTAATCGTATCTAACAAAAGAACATCTGCGATACCTGAAACGACTCGTGCCCTTAATCCGATAATACATTGAACAACACTCTTTGTGTAATACAACCAAGTCAATGGCAACAAATAAATTTAGAATATAACCTCAAAAACAACCTCATCTTTCTCGGCATCTCGCAAATGCTTATGGTATAAACGTGTTTAAGATCGATGTCCTACCGCTCGTCCACACAGAAGAGCGTTGTTTGGGATAGGAGCCTCGTCTCGCCAAGAGTTAGCAGGCGAGTAAACACGAAGATAGAATTGTTGTCCTAAATACTGTCGAGCCCAGTTCTCAGACCGTACGTTCCACATTCCCACGTTGTCTAACGGCATGTAAACTGCGGTCCAGGACTTTGGGTATACCTGAACCAAATATAACCAACTTTAAGAAATATATCAATCTAAAAAAAAGAGGGAAAACAATGGAAGCAGAAATTGACTTGCCTGTACCGTGACGCGAGAAATTGTGTCACGTAAATTGTAGCCGTTTCGGCTAGCAGCTGACCACTGCCCTCCATCCATCCTGTTAGTGTCGCAACGTTATAACACGTTGTTTAGAATAACTAGTTATATGAAATCATGGTTGAATGTTAAGGAACGAAAAACTACCCGACAACAAAGAAGTGATGGCCATCAACATGCCAGGACTGAACCGTGTCTTCGGGGTTCTCAAACACAACCTCCACGTATCCTCTGAAGTCTGCAGGCATTACGGCGGTTTGAAGGCTAGCACCACCAGTTGGGTTGTCCTGAATGCTACCAAGACTGAAGACACCCGATATCTTGAAGTAATCGGCAAGCTTAAGTGGGGTGTCGGGTAGAAGAAACGAGACACCATTGACCGCATATCTCTGCTTGCCACCGATGACAGGTGCAGAATTTACAAGCCTAATCGTCCGTGTGGTATTGATCATTCCATAGTGGTAGGAACCTTGTGGGTTTGGCCTTGGCCCGCTAGCGGTTAAATTGCGCCTGTTTCAACATAAACACAGTCAAGTATCGCAAATTAGGAACTCATCCGAGCTTTCCTCCATTCACTGAGGCATTTTCTCAAACACTTTTCATGCGGTTACCTGAGTGAGCGAGCCTGGTTGATTGACCAGTCAATCTGAAATGTCGGTCCACCAGGGGGTGCACCATCAAGACCTCCAGCTGAGTTACTGTAGCGCAAAGCCGATGTAGTTGTGAGCACCGGAGTCGTGAACCGGGTCGAGACGACAATGTAGTAATCCTTAGGAGGCTGGTCAGCAGTGACCAATACCGAATAAGATTGCCCCAAATGGATGTCAATCGAATCATATGTATTTTGTAGTGAATGGGTTCCTTCAACCTCGACCAAAATCAACTTATGTCCTTGAATTCTGAAGTTGATTGAAGTCGTAAGGCCAACGTTAGAGACCCTAAACCTGTAAGTCTTACCTGCCACCATCGTTTCAACAAAAACATTAACAATCCCGCTCAATATTAACACGATAAACCACTCAAGATTACAACTTTTCACAAACCTTGATCAACATTAAACGTAAATCCATTTGATCCCCGGCCGTTAATCAGAATGCCGTCAGGAAAGGGAAGATCATGCCCATTGTCCAAGATTGCTTTTAGATCCTGTTAAATTCAGGACACAAAATCAGGCCACTTTCAGCTAAGCATTACATCAAACAGATGGACTGCATGCTCAAAAAGACCAAAAGAATATAAGGCTACTAACCGTGTGGTTTTGCTTGAACCAGTCTCCAGCAAGTATGGTGTAATCTCCGGCAGGTGGTGCGAAGGGAACCGGAATAACCGAGCGACTCGCGATTTTGATGCCACCGTAGCCTCCGGCAGCCTTGTGGAATGCAAGGGAAGGGAAGTAAAAGAAGCTACCGATCTGATCTTTCACTTGAAGATTATAAGTGAAGTTACGGCCTGGTGGGATCGGACAATTTGTACCGAAAACACCATCTTGCCACGAGTTTCTTCTTTGCATAATCCCATTCCTATTCCCAGGAACAAGTTCAAACGTTACACAGATTTTCACACCCCATATTAAAGAACCAAGAATGTGTTTAGAAAAATTATATTTTTGGTTTATTACGAATAAACCGTAACCATAAAGAGTTGTTTTCAGACATATATTTAGAAATTATTTTTTGGGTTTATTACGAAAAAAATCTAACATGTTTTCTACGTTTTCGTCCCTTCATGTTTTTTTTTTCATAAATTTCTCAAGTTATACTTTTCTTTTTGGTTTAGTGAAATTTTGATATTAGAACCCGGCTTTTCAGTTTTTAAAAACCCGGTTCACAAATTATAACCGGGGTCTAATGTCCAAATTTCACTAAACCAAAAAGAAAAGAATAACTTGAGTTTTTTATGGAAAAAAAATAACATGAATGGATGAAAACGCAAAAAACGTGAAAACATGTTGGCTTTTTCTTAATAAACCCTTTTTTTTTTTTTGAAATCCACACTACTTTTGAAAATTGTGTTAAAAAGAAAACTTATAATATGCATTAGCATGTCCTTTTTAGTACGGATCAATTTGGACGATGGCCGCTCATTTGGCCCGTTAGACTAAAATTGTCACTCCTTCACTTTGGCCCAAGTACAATACAACTAACAAAAGCATATGTCTAATTAAAAGAACCAAGAACAATGTGGAAAATACAAGTCAATAAAGTATGTTGGCTTTCGAATGAAGTTTGATAATTTCAACTCCAAAAAAGGTAATATAACCTATGAACTACAAGTCCATATAGCAAACTAAATTCCAAAATGGACCGGTAAATCCCCAACTCAAAGAACAGTGATACGATCCAAGTACAACACTTCAAAGCACGATGTACTACAAGGACCGATACCCATTTGGCAATTTGTTAAACTGTTAATCCCATTTGGCTATTTGTTAAACTGTTAATCCAAAAATCAGAAAACAGTGATGCAAGCCTAATTAAGTTCAACTCATTAAAGCATGATGATTGATGAATATTATTATGAACATGTAGTATTGTAGTTGATATGCCAAATGCACAAATCAAGTAAAAGTTGCCAAAAGTACTAAAGCATGTTTGATTGTTGAGTTTCATGCATAACTGATTGGGTACAAGTCATTAAAGCATGAAAAACTTCATTTGCATGCAAAAACCTATAAAAAAATACACAAATACAAGTATATAACCTGATTTCTTACAAGTCTCTAAAGCATGTTAAGTTGGAAAAAGAAATGAACAAGTTCCAGCTCAGAAAACAATGAGATGCCATAGTTAGGTACAAGTCATTAAAGCATGATGACTTAAAAAACCAAGCACATGTGTTGTGTTAACAATTCAACTAAAAGTCTAAAATAATACAAAAGATTGCTGAATTTCAAGAACTGTGGGCCAGTCACAACTCTGTTAACAGTGGTATAACTTAATCAAGTACAAGTGACCAATGCAGGCTGAACGAATGTGAACACAAAATTGTAAGTCCCAACTCAAAAAATAGTGATAATATAAATTAATTTAGGTACAACTTACTAGAGCGTGGTGAACTCCAAGAAGGCAAGAAAAGGGTGATGATATATTTGTTTCATAGGGTGAATTGCTTAAAATAGCAAGCAACTTTTCTTATTTTTTCTAATTATAGCAATCTCGTAATTTTGTCACAAATAATGGAACCAACTTTTTGTTAACTTCCGGTTATAGCATTTAATCGGCAAACAACAAGTAGGTTGTTATTTCAAACAATATATTAAATGGTAAAAAATAAAACTCATTGTCATAATTTTAAAAAAAAAGTAGGTTGTTATTTCAAACAATAAACCCTATATTTAACCCTTTTTACCGGTTAGTTTTTGTTGTGTACCGGTTAAATGTTATAATCGAGAATGAACAAAGAGTTGGTTCCTTTATTTGGTACAAAATTTGTGAGATTGTCATGATAAGAAAAAAGGAAAAAATTACTTGTTATTTTAAGCAATTCTTCCATTTTTATATATCTAATTGGGTACAAGTAACTGCAGCATTGGTAAGACCCAATTCAATAAACAGTGACTGAGTACAAGCCATTAAACCCATCTGAAATTTCAAGAAAATTTGCAAGGCCCAACTCAAAAAACAGTGGGTGTACAATCTAATTCAGTACAAATCAATACAGCATAAGCTCCAAGAAACATTGATGTACGTACAAGTCGCTAAAGCATGTTGAAATGCAAGATCAGTATACAAGGCGCAAACATCAACTCAGATAACAGCGAACCAAAATGGATTAAAACTAAGCAATTTCGGTTCATTCAAGCAAACAAATCAAATGAGTTGATGACCAAAAGTCATAAATTTTACGTACAAGTCGCTAAAGCAAGTTGAAATTTTTTTAATGAACAATTTGTTTAATACGCCGTTTTATAAATTTCATTTTTTTAAAAAAATCATGTACTGGCTTTGTTTTTTACTACAGATCAATTTAACCGTTCAGCCCGTTCAAAACTGGATTGTACCAAACCAACTGATAACCAAAATCATTAAAAACTAGAACCAAGAACCAGATCAAATGATACTGGTCCAGGGCTCTATAGACAAGTAAAGTGATGGAGTGGCATAACTAAGTACAAGTCACTACAACTTGTGAACACAAGAACCAAAAGCAATATGTAAATCCCAACTCAAAAAACAGAGAATATCACTTAAGAGTACAACTCACTAAAGCATGGTAAAATTCAAGAATTGTATGCAAGTTCCAAATCAAGAAACAGAGGTTGGATAATCTAATCAAGTACAAGTCACGACAGCAGGTGAAGTCCAAGAACAATGTGTAAACTCTTTAACTCAAAAGAAAAACAATGATAGAAGTACAAGTCACTAAAGCATGTAAAAAACAGTTTTATTATAGAAAGAAAAACAGAGTCAAAGTGTGGAGAAATGAAAACTGACCAAGAAAGAAGAAAAGGTTCATTCAAGCTATTGAAAACATTGATAACTAAGTTATCATTTGTTACAGAATCAATCTGTGGCCCTGGAAACTGCCCATTTATCAATATCCCCTGCACCACCCACAATTCAAGATTTTGCATTTCTCAGTTCTCACAGAAAATATATATAGTAAAGTAAAATAAAAATCAAGAAAAAAAGATTTCTTGAAAATAAATTTTGAAGGAAAAAAAAACCTGTTGTTTGACTCCAAGAGGATAAATATCACCATAAGTGACATTCCAAGTGAAGAATCTATATGGGTCTTCACCATTGATGAACTGAAACAGTAGAACAAGAAGAAGAAGCACCGACACGAAAAACGACGGCGTTTTGGTCGTCTGAATCCCCATTTTGGTTTTCTGTAATGAAATGAGAAAGTGATAGATAGATAGATAGATAGATACAGATCTATGTATCTATATATGAAGAAGAAAACAGATGGCTTTACTTAACATGGACAACATAGAAACAATCTCTTCTGGTCGTATTTATTCTTCTTCTGCTACTTTTTTTTTTATTTTATAATATATCTTGTTGCTTTATTGGCTTTTTTGGAATTTATGTTTCTGTCAAATTCTTAACAGGGATATGTTATAATGTGTACGCATATGTATAGGCCGAGTCATTATGAGTTAACGCGTGTCTTGGGACGGCCGACTCATTGGTAATTACGGCATACGTTTATTTTCAGTGAATAGAGAGATTCATTGATTGGTTAACGCGTTTGAAAAACATTTAATGGGGTTCTTTGGAATTGTTTGATTAAATAATTTATAATTTTATGTAATAATAAATACATGGATTTTTTTCTCAAGAGCGTTAAAATTTTTATATTTTTAAAAAAGTCTCTTAATCATTTTCTTGTAGTCTTATTAAACTTTCAAATATCAAAAACTAATGAATTCAATATGTTCATCTTATGACCAGTCACTTTGCATATATGACATACATGTAGCACCCATATGATAAAATTAGCACATGGTAATTTGTGATTAAAAAAAAAAATTAGATTTTCAATTTTTAGAAATTAAAATAAAAAAAACAGATTAAAAGATGATGATTTTCTGCTAAATTTGAACCCCAAACATTTTCCCCTCCGACGCCCAATACCCCTTCGACAACCGCCAACCGTATTAAGTAATTTTCATTGGTTGAGAGATTCATGAGTCAAAAAAAATTAGGGGACTTATTCGAAATAACAAAACAACTTCGAGACTTTTTACGCAAAAATTTCAAAAGTTAAAAGTAGATAATGTATAAACCTTCTAATTTTAGAAAAAGGAAGATAAAGTTAGCAACTTAGAATCAAAACAACTAATCTATCTATACTATATATAATAAGAAAACCACTTGGAGTTTCTGGACCATTGGATGAAAAGAAATCAATGGTCCAGATTAATGACAACTCATAATTATTTATGAAATGTCTCTTATACCCTTATATAAAATCAATAATTATACATATGCCATTTTTTTAATTCATTTTCCAAATTTACTACATTACCTTAATTACATTAAATTTTGAATGAATTAATATTTACCTAAAACAAATATGTGTCATTATTATCCTTAATGATCATCGTTAAATTCAAATGTAAAAATTTGAATGTAAATGTAGAAGTGTAGTAAATAAAGTTAAAAATTTTTGTTAATTATTTTGCTAACAAGATTTAAAATTTAATTGATAAAACTTCAATTGTGAATATGATAAATTTTAATTGTTGATTTTCAGATA
Source organism: Centrapalus pauciflorus (assembly GCA_020465985.1). Classification (NCBI taxonomy): domain Eukaryota; kingdom Viridiplantae; phylum Streptophyta; class Magnoliopsida; order Asterales; family Asteraceae; genus Centrapalus; species Centrapalus pauciflorus. Next base: position 309,595 of record JAANYP010000597.1, on the reverse strand, counting down.
TTCCATTTTTATATTTTATCATTTTCAAAATATATACACATTCACATAATTGAAGTTTTTTGTTTCTTAGATTGATATTTCATATTTGAAGTTAATAGAAATTAAAAGAAACATTTTTTTGCAAACACATATTATATGTTTTTAATAATACAATATAATAATATTTTTTTAATTAATATCAAACAACTAAGTATTTTTTTTAACTTTAATTTAACTAGCTTTCAAAAAAAAAATTTATTTTAATTATATATAAGTTTTATAATAATTTGTTTAAATATAAAAAATATGTATAACCTATATATTATAATAAAACAAAACAATTAATGTCACATGTCATTTCTACAATACAAGAAAATTTTATTTTTCCACCTCTTTTTCCAAATTGAACACCTTAACTTAATTGCATTAAATTTTGACTTTGTTTTTTTCATTAATTAATTAGTAATAAATTAGATTTTGTAACATTTAAAATTAATGTTTACCTAAAATAAAATCTATCATTATTATCCATAATAATCATAATTAGATCCAAATGTAATAATTTGAATTACTTGTGGAAATTATTATTATTATGTATAATAAAGGAAATCATCAAATGTCACGTGTCACATCTACGTTCACCTAAAAGATAATTACAACTAATAAAAATAAAAGATAAATACAATTTAATATTTTTAAAAAAGATAAATATACTCTATTTTTTAATCTGTAAATAATAAAAAATAAACACAATTATTTTTTATTTTTACTCATATACATTTTATATAAATAAATTTAATAAAAAATATCCACGTAATACGTGGGTTATAAACTAGTGTTATTTATAAGGAAGTATTTTTCGGTTTATGATTTAAAACTATCCACCTATTTTTTTATTTAAATAGTATAATTATTTTATATTTTTTTATATGTTTATATATTCTAATTAATAAGTTCAATCCGTGTAGTACACAAGAATCTGTTTTAAATTCTTTTCACATAAAATAAAAGTTGATAGTTAAATCATAAATGTGAAAAACAAATCGCTGAAAATGATGTTCTCAATGAGTGACACGGATTGATGTCGTATAGGACCGACCCTTCACTGAATTTCTTCTCCATGATCCCCGCACATGATCGATAACAAAATTATGCATCTTTAAACTTGCTTCTTTTGCATATGTTTGTCTGACATATATGTCTCATTTTATCTCATACTTATTTACTATACTTTATATAATTCAAAATTTTATTATAGAAACAACAAATAAAATAAATATATTATGCTGCTAAAACGATTATTGTAAATATATAAAGCATGTGTGTGTTTCACATAACTAAAAGTTAAATAATTACAAATAAATGAAAAAATTATAGAATCTAAGGGGCATTTGGTTCGCGGATTTCCTGAGATTTGCATTTAAAATCATGTGTTTGGTTCACAGATTTCAGTGAAGATTTCTTAAATCTCTTCCTTCTTTATTATTTAAAAACCATGTCTCCCCCCTAGGATTTTAAATCTCAGTTACCTTGCATTTTTCAGATTAACAACTTTTTTCTATAAGATAATGCAGATTCTTTAACAAAATCTCGACAAATGCAAATGCTGCATAATGCAAATCCTTTGACAAAATGTAAATCTCAAAATAAAAAATCTACGAACCAAACGCCCCCTAAGAGTGTGTGATTCACAGGAATCTGAATGAATCATGTGGAATTAGAAGAGACATTTCATTTTGTGGTCTGTTTGGTGAGTTTAACCTTAGGAAAGAGAATGAACCACGTTTTTGTTCTTCTTTATTTCTGTTTTGTTCTAACCACGTTTTTTGTTTTGATTGTAAGCAGTTGTGGATTTCACTATTGTTATCCATCTATCAACGGCTGCAATCTAAGGTATTAATCTTTCTTTTAATTTTATTATATAATGGTGCACATGAACACATATTTTATTTACATATCTTGTATAGTTTTGAGGTAGTCGGATAATTTATTTATGTATCTTGTATAGTCTTGCACATGAACACGGATAATTTAATTTGATGTGTTTGTAGATATTTGGTTATAAAAACTGAATTGTTAAGGGCGTGTTTTTGGTTATAAAAATTGAATTGTTAAAGGCGTGTTTGGTGTCAATAACTACATTCAGATTAGAGTTGTTTGTATGAAAATTGATTAATCAAATGAATAATAAAACACATAAAGATATATGATGGTGTTGAATGCTAAATTAAAAATATACCATTGTAACATACATATATAATTAAAATCTGATAGTCATATGACTCGATGATATTCTGTTAATTATAAACAAAGATGACCTTGAAATATATATATCATATATGCTCTATATATATATAGTAGTATATGAATCTTAAACAAGAGTCTGAAACATAACAAATTAGATTGGTCAATAAATTAATAGAGCACAAACAAATAAATATAATCTATATTATTTAATGCTTATGTATGTATATTGTGTATCGTGGAGTTCTTATATATATTTATATTTGATTTTGCTGTCATTTGGTTTATTTCTCTTGCATCTTACAGGAATGGCCCAACTTAGTTTAACATCGTCAAAATGTAGACTTAAAAGAAAACAAGTAATTGTTGCATTTTGGAACCAAATTATGCAAGTAGTTGCATGGTTTTTTCAAAACGGTTTGTCTTTTGATAGCCGATTACTTGAATGAAAACCACAGATAAAAAGAATTTCGTCAAATGTGGACCGAACTCTATATTGCATTGTTATGCTTATGAGAGTGATAATATGTGCATATCAGAACTTAAGATTAACCAAAGGTGTTTTACAAATTTGTATGAAATTTTTATAATTTAAAAAAATATTATAAAATTTAATAATAATGATAATTTGGTCAGCTATCAGAATTAAATTTTAATTTATTTGACAGATATACAATCCAAACTAGAAAACATCAAGGAATGTAATTTGAAATTTATTTATTTCCTGCCAACCATACAAGTGACAGTTTTTGAATTCAGACAGATTTCATTCTTTCTAGAATTCAATTTCTTTAACATATTTCATTCCTCCATAAAATATCTCTGAACCAAACAACGCCTAATAAGTATTAATTATAGTTTCGATTAGTTTAGGAAACAAAAATAATAAGTTTCAATCATAAATTTTAAATTAAATTAAATCAATTAAATGATATGCATGTTACTTTAATTAATGTTAATTTTTAAAGAGATGGTGGAGGGGTTGAACAAGGCAACTGAGGTTGAGGGTGAGCAAATCCCCAAATAGAAATCTGAATCACCCAACCCTAATACAAGTGGCAGAAATGGGACTGTGGTCGCCGCCAGTGGTAATAACAATAGACATGTGAAGTTGGTTTCAGTCTCTGCATCGATAAGAGCACCAATGCTAGTGGTGGAGCATAAAAGTTGGTTGCTAGTGGAGTAAAGAGGATTCAAGTGAGGCGAAATGCAGGTGAGGCGATGGCAGTGGTAAAATTAGAGAGTTGGTTGCCGGTGGAGTTAAGAAGATTCAAGTTAGACATGACAATTTGGTACACGACACGACATACAACACATATACGACATGATTTTTCCGTATATGGGTTTTACAAATTTGTGTTTCGTGTAAATTCGTGTCGACGCGAATTTAAATTTCGTGTTTCGTGTAAATTCGTGTCGACACGAATTTAAATTTCGTGTTTCGTGTCTTATACATGTAAAACACGAATTTACCTGTATAAATACGTGTAAGACACGTATACATATCGTGTTACACGATAACACACATAAGACACAGAAATTAGGGTTTCAAAATTTCTAAAATTTTTTTTGAGTCCCACTTAATTTGAAATATTTGAAAAAGTTCGGGTTTGTTTTTCACATTGATGATGTGATAGATGAAATTGTCGACTTGGACAACAACAATGAGTTTGGTTCGCTCAAACTTCAACTAAAAGTTACGATCATTAATAGTTATTTTAAATACTTTTGATGTGTTGTGTGATACTTGGATTATCAATTTTTGATTTATAATTATATATGTTTTGGATTAATTTTGTGTATAAATTCGTGTTTTCGTGTGACAGGTGTTTTATGCGTGTCGTGTCACGTGTCACACGAATTTTTTACATGTCGTGTTCGTGTTTCATATCCAGACACGTTTTATAATTTGTGTCGTGTTCGTGTATTACAAATTTCGTGTCGTATAAAATTCGTTTCTGACACGATACACGACACGATTACACGTATTGCCAGGTCTAATTCAAGTGTAGCGCAATGCAGGTGAGGCGGTGGTGGTGGTGGGGTCCCGAACTGCTCCATCTCCACGTTCCAGGTTTCCGGCTAGGAAAAACCTTAGGGGGCGTTTGGTTCACAGATTTTTTTACTGGGATTTGCATTTTGTCAAAGGATTTGCATTATGCAGCATCTGCATTTGTCAGGATTTTGTCAAAGAATTTGTATTATCTTATAGAAAAAATTTGCTAATCTGAAAAATGCAAGGTAACTGGGATTTAAAATCCTAGGGGGGAGGCTGGGATTTTAAATAACAAAAAAGGGAAGGATTTAAGAAATCCTGGGATTTTAAATCGTTACTGAAATCTGCGAACCAAACACATGATTTTAAATGCAAATCCCAGTGAATCCCAGGAAATCCGCGAACCAAACGCACCCTTAGGGTTTGAATGAGAATGTTTCTATGTTTTGATGAAGATAAATAATAATAATAATAATAATAATAACAATAATAATAATAATAATAATAAATTGCTAAAAATGTATTTTATCCTTAAAAAAACAAAAATGCTATTGACTTAACGTCAGTTTCTAACAGATTCCGTTAGAAAGGACTATCTCTACAATTTTTTGGTAGTTAAAACACTGTTATTGCAACTTTTTTATAAAAAAATCAAACATGTAATTTGAGGTTAGTTAAATGATCATTTATGTAATTAACTCAAGTTTTGTTGCACCAATTTAATTTCAATGCATTATTAAAAATAATAATCGTTAATAAAGCATACCGACGCAATACATCATTCTGTAGACTAGTACGTATGGATTGCCCTAAAAGAGCATCGAAGAAAGGAATTTTAGCCGCCAGATCAATTAACTGCTAAATCTGGTTGTGTTACTCGAGTATTTCTATTACAGCTCAAAGTACAAGTAAATGAAGCATGTATTTAGACGTGCACTCTCTAACTTGCTGCCGGAAGAGGTACCAGTAGAAGATACCCGACTTTTGTATCACTTATTCCCTAAAAACCCTAATACGCTCTCCTACCCACCCACCCACCCCTGCGCCTCCCTCCTTCCGGCGGCGTCCTCCTCCGGCCACTGATCTCCCGCCATCGTCCTCCCCCGTGCCGGCCATCGAAGTCTCATCCAGGTACAAACTCAAATTTTCTCTGAAAAAACTTGTTTTTTTGTTCGTCTATAAAATCCATTTATATCTACAAATCGAATTCTTTCATAAACGTATCAAGAGGCTGTGATGTTCAAACTCGATTTCTCTCTATTAAAACTTAATTCTTTTCCCGCAAAATCGATATGTTTCATACGTATATCAAGGGGCTGTGATATAGTATATGATGATAATGAAGTTTATGGAATTGTATGGATCGAGGGTTGTGATTTTATGTATATTGATGAGTCGATTAATTTGATTATTCCGTTATTATGCTCTACCATATTAAGTGATCTAAAATACAATGGTTTATTGGTTAATCATGTTACATAAATACTTCGGTTAAAATTTGAAAGATTATATTACATAAATTGCATTAAAAAATACATAAATAAGCAAATTAACGATTAGCTATTTGGAGGATCATTCATGTGAACTTTGCTTAATATGACATTCGCATTTTAGTAACATACGATGCGGTTGAGTACATTTCATTCTATTCATTCCAACCAATCGAATTGATTCCTCAAACCCTGAAAACGTTTTCTTGTGCTCTTTTTAATCTAGAATTTAGAAACCTTAATGGAACCAGAGCAGCAGCCGTCACAACAACAACAGGAAACCAGCAAAAAGGCCGCAAAAAAGGAAGCTGCCAAGGCAGAAAAACTCCGGCGTCGTCAGGAAGCTGCCACCGCCTCTGCGGCCACGTCTGGCGTTGCTAAAGTTTCCATAGATGGGCCCGATCCTCTTGCTGCCAACTATGGGGACGTTCCTATCAAAGATCTTCAATCAAAAGTGGTTTCAGGTCGTGTATGGACCAAGGTCAGTTCTCTGACAGATGAACTCAAAGACCAAACGGTGTTGATACGAGGCAGGGCTCAGGCTATTCGTGCTGTAGGGAAGAAAATGGCATTTTTGACAGTGAGAGAGAAGGGGTATACAGTACAGTGCGTGTTGACGGTGGCTCCTGACCTTGTTAGTGCTCAAATGGTTAAGTACGCTACGGCTATTAGCAAGGAATCGTTTGTGGATATTGAAGGAGTCGTAACGGTTCCTCCTGATGCTATTAAAGGTGCCTCCCAGCAGGTGAATTTCACAATTTCTTATGTTAATTATTTAATTAACATGTGAATCAACATCACCAATTCAGCATCCAGCTCGAAAGATTTTAATCTAATAATCAATAATAATCGGACGGGTTTTGGTGATTTGTAGATGCTTAAAACAATCTGACAGTGGTATTTTGATTTAGGGTTTATTTGATTTACATAAATGTTTACAGACTTGATTATGTAATCTGCATTATTGATGTAAATGTATGTAGGTTGAAGTCCAAGTGAGGAAGATTTATTGTGTAAACAGGGCTGCAACGGTGCTTCCGATAAATGTCGAGGATGCTGCCAGAAGTGATGTTGAAATTGAGAAGGCTTTGGAGGTACCTCATGAGATATTCAAACGTAATCTGCAAAATTACGTGTTGGCAACTTAACATTTTTTGAGATTAAATAAATGGCGTTATGAAACTGCCACCAAATTAAGAACCTCTTTTTGTATGCTAAAACAGTCATTTTATTTATGCAGGCTGGAGAACAACTTGTCCGTGTTAACCAAGATACCCGTTTGAACTACAGGATTTTGGACTTGCGAACACCAGCAAATCAAGGGATTTTTCGCCTTGAGTGCCAAGTCTCAAATGTATGATATATGCAAGTGTGATTCATTTTTTTATTACTTTCTTGTGTTTTAGTGGATGCTTCTCGAAATAGACATTTGAATGTTTTATAAATCGGTATTAGAGTGAATTGTGAACTCCCAACTTATTGCAAATACAATGTTCCTCCAAGGTAATTAAAGGCGCTCGCCTTGGGGACTTAGGCGCAGAGGCGAGGCGAGCAAAGCCATATTGCCTTAGCATGGTCGAGGCGATGCGAAGTAGTGAGGCGCTCGCTTGTGAGACTTAGTCGCAGAGGGACTTAGGCGAGGGTCGAAGCCTGGACTGCCAAATGGCTACTAGGTTTATTTTAAGTTAATAAGTAGTTCGTATTGTCAAATATGTCCTTAGGAAGTTAAAGTCACGATCATTATGGATTGTAGTTTCCTAACTTACCTCCCAATTCCAAAATCATCAATTAATATTCAATCCTCATGTATTTTCTCTTCACAATTCATGATCACCTCACCTCTGTCTCTCTCAGTCCCCCTCTCCCTTTGGTTCTGTCACTTCTGCCTCTCTCTCTCTCTCTTCCTTCGCACTTGAGAGTTTAAACTCAAACCATCAAGATTAACCATCAGAAACGAGTTTGCTACAACTATCAGAGCTGCAAAACATGCAATTTTATATGGTGTTCTGCGTCTCCTTTAAGCTTCTCTTTCTTTCAAGGTACACATTACACACTGTGAACTCTTTTCATAGCAGTAATGCAGTATAGTTGATTACTTTAACATGTTTTTATTCTATCAATTACTTTAACATGTTTTTATTCTATCCGATCAGTCTCTCTTTCTTTCAAGGCACTGCCATGTTTCATACTTCCATATTTCATTATGTTTATGCTTATACAGTACTTTTAAAATTGGCGGATGGCGGTTGAGATAGGTTACATGAATAGATAGTAATTGAGACCGGTAGATTGGTCTTTTCTGAACATGTTACTTCATTGACTACTACTATTTTGCGTAAGGGTTGTGGTTTGAGGTAGCATATTTGATATTATATCTATAATTATATATTATGCTTTTATTTTATGTTTTCGTGTCATGTAAAGTATTTTTTAATTTTTTACTGCTTCACTTCACTTCACTTGGGCCCTCGCCTTATTGCGCTTCTTGACTTAGTCCCCAATCAAGTTATGTCGCCTCGAGTGCGACTTTTGCCTTTAATAAGTTCTTCTAATTTCATCTATTTGAAACATCAATGTTTAATTACTATTTTAAAGTCCATATTCTACTTAATGGTCTGTACTCGGCTGAATGTGTATTATAATAACGTCTAACAACATTTAGCACTATAGTTTATAGTTCATTGAACTAATATGAACACACTAGTCCTATGGTCCCAATTAACAGAAGCTGATATATTTTTTTACTGCAGTTGTTTAGGCAGTTTTTGTTGAATGAAGATTTTGTCGAGATCCAAACTCCAAAGTTAACCGCAGGTACTAGCGAAGGTGGTGCTGCTGTTTTCAAACTGGAATACAAAAAGCAACCTGCTTGTCTTGCACAATCGCCCCAGCTTCACAAGCAGATGGCAATCTGTGGTGATTTTGGACGTGTTTTTGTGGTTGGTCCTGTCTTCAGAGCTGAAGACTCATATACCCACCGGCACTTGTGTGAGTTCATAGGTCTTGATGTGGAAATGGAGATTAAGGAGCATTATTCTGAGGTATTGACAACTTATATTGAGAAAGCATTGTACTCTGTATGCAAATTCAAGATTTGGAATGTTCTGATGAGTGGATTTATATAGGTGATGGATATTGTGGACCGCCTTTTTGTTGAAATGTTTGACAAATTGAATGAAAGATGCCAGAAAGAGCTAGAAGCCATTGGGAAGCAGTATCCCTTCAAGCCTTTGAAAGTAATTTCCATTTGTGTAATAATAGATACAGGGCAGTGTTTTTCTAATCGTAGTTGATGTAAATGTTGGTGTTATTAAATATGCAGTACTTGCGAAATACCTTGCGTCTTACATTTGAAGAAGGGGTTCAAATGCTAAAGGTAAGATAAAATATAACAACCTTTAGTCGTTCACGAAGCCCGCAAAATGGAAATTACCAAATATTATTTGCTTACTGATTACCTGAAACATGATCCAACAGGACGCTGGTGTTGAGGTAGATCCGCTCGGCGACCTTAACACTGAATCAGAAAGGACATTAGGGAAACTCGTCTTGGAGAAGTATGTGGAAGTTCTAACTTTGATACTCCCTTCTTGTTTTCTTTACAATGTGCCCTCTATTGAATAGCTGAATAACCTCATACTTGTATCATGGTGTTTCGATTTTTGATACCACATTGATTGTGTAGGTACGGAACTGAATTCTACATACTACACCGCTATCCTTTGGCAATTCGACCTTTTTATACAATGCCTTGTCCAGATAACGAGGCTTATAGCAACTCATTTGATGTTTTCATCAGAGGTGAGCCACTACGCCATTGCCGATAGCTTTCTAGTTTTCTACAAACTCATGTAAAAGTCTATACATATTTCTGTCTTCTGTATTGTACCGTTAAGGTTGTATAGATTTTAGATCTGAAGTTCAATCTGTTGTGTTCTTTTTAGGAGAGGAGATAATTTCAGGAGCCCAGCGTGTGCATGTACCTGAACTTCTGGAGTCACAGGCGAAAGAACGTGGGATTGATGTCAAAACCATATCAACATATATTGATTCTTTCAGGTACTTTTCATTTTATTTGCACACATCAATCGATAAGTAAAAATATACATGAATGGGGACTAAAATTACCCATTTAGTCATTTACTAAACCATCCAACTCATCTGACCTGTCCACTTTTTTGAGTTTTATAACACCCTGCCTACCACGACACGAAATTATCTACTTCGAGTTCTGGCTAAGCCTCCACCGACACTGTTTTGTTTTTAACTATCACGTGAGGCCTTCTAGATAAGGTGGGCATTTGGGTTGACCCATCAGTGTTTCTTTTGTTCATTTATCTTGGTTTTCTAAATAACATATTAAATATGAGTACAAGAACTGTATCATTTAAACAATAAAATGTAGTTTTTTTAACGAACAAGATGGAGATTGGAGGATGCATATGCAAACTTTTGGTCCGTTTAAATGCATGCAACTTGAATCGACGCAGTTCTATGTAAATGGATAGAAATGGTTGTCTAGCCTGTATGAATGGGTGTATATTTTGTATTTGATGAATCATCGTTGTTTTTGTTTTGTGTGAAGGTATGGTGCACCACCACATGGTGGGTTTGGAGTCGGGTTGGAACGTGTTGTGATGCTCTTTTGTGCCCTTGATAACATCCGCAAGACATCACTCTTTCCTCGTGATCCTCGAAGGCTAGAACCTTGATAGATGTTCTTAGCAACATGGAATATTGTCTATTTGGTATTTTCTTCGAAACTTATAGAATTTTGACAGCATTTTTGTGATATCTTGCTTCCGGAGAGGGCTAGGGCTGAGGAAACCAGTTTTTAGGTCTCATGTACAATGTACATGTACTTATTAAACCGTAAGTGCCCGTTTGGATTATATGAATTTAAAAATGATGGATTTTAGAATGATTGGATTTTAAAATAATTAGGGGTAGGTGGATTATGAAATGATGAGAAACGGGGAATGTGAAATGCTAAATGAAGCTAAATCCTTTCTTTTAGTTTTTTTTTTTACCAAACATGACATGGGAAGATTTCTAAATCTAAATCTTAAATGAGTTTCTAACGTACATTCGTGTGTTTTGGTATCCTGAGTTGTGAATATTTTCTTATGAGAATGCAATTGATTTTGTTGCAGAACCATCGCTAAAATGTGATAAGTAATTGTAAAAGGTAGGGGTGTTCATAACCGGATATCCGAATTTTCGGATATCCGAAAATTCGGATAGTAGATTTTGCTACCCGAATCCGAAATTTCGGATATCCGAAAATCGGATATCCGAAATTTCGGATTCGGATATCGGATTATCCGAATATCCGAAAAATATCCGAAATTCATATTTTTTTTAAAATTAAATCTAATATTTAAATATCTAAAATACAAATTCATATATCCAAATAGATATTAAAAATAAATATATTACAAATTAAACGTATCCGGAATTATTTTACTCAAAACGACTAAAAAAATATAAAAAAAACTAAAATTTATAAAAATATTAGTTAATAAATCTATAATACTAAGATAAAACTCAAAAATATACATTAGAATAATAGTAAACACTCAATATTATGTAAATAATCAATACTAAAGATATTTAAAAAAAGTAAGAAATTTTTTTTTTTTTGGATTTTCGGATATAGGATTATCCGAATATCCGAAAATTTGGAATTTTACTATCCGAATCCGAATCCGAAATTTCGGATATCCGATTTTCGGATATCCGAAAATCCGGATATCCGAAATTTCGGATAGTTTCGGATCGGATTTTCGGATTTTTGTTTCGGATGCTCGGATTCGGATATTTTTGAACACCCCTAGTAAAAGGGTCCTGAAATACAGATAATGACCAACATAAAAACATAAATTGCTGGACATTCAATTGTCTTCGACACAAGGGTTCAACATGCCAGCAGAAGTTGGTTGTAATATAAGCTGCATCTCACGAAAGTTTTGAATGTTTATATACGAATGAGTATAACTAAACTAACTAAAAGGCCAACAGATACAAAAACTCGCCGACAACCAAGTCTTGAATCTAAAATTGAATACTATACATTACTGAAAACTAGGAGTATCAATTTTGACCAAATGAGTCAAACGGACCAGACAATTAAATTAACTCATTGTAAAAAACTAAGATGTGACATAAAATTTTTTTTAAATGAAAAATTATAAAACGATGTATTAAACAAATTATTTTTTGAAAAAATTTTCAAAATCATATAAAATGTATGACTTGGGCCGAAGTTGACACCTCTACTGAAAACTATCTATTATTTGACGATAAAGCTATTGAACTTGTAAAATGATACTACCTTTGCCTATTGTAATTTAAAGGTAATTAATAATAAGACTGTATTGTATGAAAAACTTTCACAAAACTTGTTTATACATAAATTTCAAAGAGTAATACTAGGGTTGCTTAGGGGCTTGCACTAAGCTAATACACTATTAGGCATTTACTAATCCTTTATTACTTTGCAGAAAAGAAAACACTATATAAATCTTGAATGAGAGCAATAACATCATCTTGGATGATTGACCAAAGCTAGAGCATAGAAAGGACAGCAAACTGGCCTCGAAGGGATAATATCAACCACTTGATGTTCATCCGATACATTCTATGGTTATTCCGTATCCCCCTTTTCTTTTCATAGTATTGTAAAGAGGATTCATGATTGATGGATGTCACCTAATGAAATGCAAAACTACACATAAATGTAGTTGTTAAATTAAAAAAAAAAAAGGACTTGAATCATATTCTTTAAAGTAAAGCATAATCAAACCAACTGATTAATTAACATTAACGAAGTTTTGAGATTGATTAGGTTAATGACACCATCACTTGAATAAAAACGAGAAGTTAGTGGTAAAGAAGTAGAGTTTACAAAATATGAGTAGCAATAAAGCAGTCTTCACCACAAGAGATTGATTCAAACCGCCTTTAAAGAATACTGGATTTACTTGTTCAAAACTGACCAAAAATCAACATCGAATTAACGATTGCAGATGAAATTTCACTCCTTGATAACATCGAGTAGCAAACCGAAAACCAGGGTCGGTCCTGAAGGGGGGGGGGGGGGGCACGTGGGCTACCGCCCAGGGTATTAAGTCATGAATGAACAATATTTTTTCAGTTCATTATGTTATATATTAGGTCAACACGTGTATTTTTTTTAATTTTTCAGCCCAATAATAATTGACCAAAAACTTTTAAAAAATAACATGTTGTATTTTTTAAGAGACATTTTTTTCTAGCTTGGCCAAACCTATTTAAAAAAAATACGTTGCATTTTAAATTTTTTAGAAATATTTTTACTTCAATCTAGCTAAGGGCATTAAAATAGTTAAGATCGCCCTGGCGAAAACAAATGCGAACAACAAAATTGAGGAGAAACGGTTGCATAGGAATCTGTTGGGATATTAGTGATGAGTATTAAACACTAATGGGGCAAAATCTAATTAGCATTAGTTGGTAAGTATATTAGTCTATATATAGATAGATATAAGAGCCTCAGTTCCAGAATTTGTAAGAAAAACCATGGATGATACAATATAAAACGAACTTGGAATCTTGGATATTCTTCGTAATCATGATTGAATCACTTCCCTATAACAATTATTTTCTCCTAGTGGGTAACCAAATATTGTTATGTGATCGTAACAAAAAAATGCGTTAGTCACGACTGATAATTTCGTTTGTATATATATACTTCATTAACCAATTAAAATCAAGTGGATAAGATAGGTTAACTTCTCATTCAATCAACTAAAGTGATTGAAACCGCAATTATCTTTATAATGACGAAATGTTAACAACACTAAGGCTATTAAAACAAAAAAACTTCAAAAGGCTAATGTCTTACCTTATTAGCACCCAAGACTATTAAGATAACAACTCTACCTTAACAATAGTGTAAAATAACCGAACCCGAATAACCCACCCGAACCGGATCTTAAACGGTATATTTGGACCGGGTTATTCGGTTTTCGGTTTTGTTAATCGGGTTTAATGGTACCCGAATAATATATTCGGTTCGGGGATCGGGTACAGTTCAAGTTTATTCGGGTACCCAAATAACCCGTTTAATTTTTAAATTCCCAATTTTAATTAGAATTAGAATTGTTTATATATAAAAATGTAAATATTTAATACCCAATTTTAATAGCCAAACCATTTAACTCGCGTACCCAAATTACCCAACCCATTTAGCATGTTTAAACTAATTTGTAAAGCATTTCATTTTTTATATCAAAACCGAATACCCCGTTTAACCCGAAACCGATTAACAAGGGTTTCTTTATTTGGTTCGGGTTCGGCCAAAGAACCCATACTCTCAAACCCGAATAACCCGAACTGAATAATCCGATATCCATTTAACCCGCCCGAATAACACCCCTCCTTAAAGGGTCTTGACTGGGTAATGTATATAACTAGTGTTGTGGTTGCCCGCGCGTTGCTGCGGGTATCCGTAAAAATATGTAGTTTTTATCGCTAAAGTTAAAATATGATGTTAAGAAATAGAATATAATTTAATGATGACAACAACGTAACTACATTTGTGTATTTAAACATTAGTGGGTTACATGTTATTTTTTTACGAATTTGGTATAATTTAATTATTGATGTTTAAAGTATATTGTTTTTTAGGGTTTTATATGCAAATGGTTTCGTCCCTCAATGTTATTTTTTACCAATAAAGTCCTCATGTTATTGTTTTCTTTTGGGTTTTCGGAAAAAAATTGTTTTTTTTCATAATCAGTTCATATTTTTTAACAAAAATACCAACATGCCACGAAAAGCCCTCATATTTAATGATTTTTTTTTTGTCAAAAAATGAATAATTCCAAAAATCACAAACAAACAAATAACTTACAGATTATATTGGTAAAAAGTAAAACGAATAGGCTATACCGCAAAAATACGAAAAGCATGTTGGTTTTTTTTCATATTAAACCCTTATTTCACAAAAATCATGAATAACAAACGTTGATGTTTTATATACATCTTGTGAGACAAAAGACAAAAAACAAACGACAAAACAAAATGAATCACTGTAATTTAATTTTTCAAGTTGAGGTGGAAGCAGAAATTTTCATTATTTAAATATTTAATCGATATTTGGTTAAATATTGAAGAAGTTGATGTACAAACTGAATACTTTTATTTACAAATATAAAAATATAAAAAATGTTGAACTCAATATTTATTAAGCTTTAAAAAAGTTCATTGTTTCCCCGTTAAAAAATTAAAAAGTGTAATAATTCGTCATTTTTTCTTATCGGAAAAATTTATAGATGGATTAGTTGATTTCCCGTTTGGTTAAATTAAAAATCAGAGTTCTTTATTTTTTTCCGAGCGAAAACATTTAAAGTTAAATCAGTCGGCGTTAGTTTCATTCATTTAAATTTAATATGGTTCACCATTTTATCTGAGCAAAAATATTTAAAACTAATATGGTTAGTCATTTTTTCGTTTGGTTAAATTGCAAATCAAAGTTATTAAATGTTTTTTTCCGGTCAAAAACATTAATAATTAAATTAAGTGGTTGTTTGCTATGTTTGATTAAATTTAAAACCGAAATGGTTCGTTGTTTTTTTTGAGCGAAAATATTTAAAATTGAAACAACGAATATTTCAAATTTTCCAGCGAAATGGCTTACCAAATAGGAAAAAAAACAATCAAATTTGTGTATTTTGGACGGATAAAACGAATAACCATTTTGATTTTCGATTTAACCAAAAGTAAAAAAACAACCAAACAATCTAATTTTTAATGTTTTAGTAGAAAAACGATGTACCATTTCGATTTCCAAATTAACAAAATGGAAAAACGACAAACCAAATTAATTCGAAATATTAATATTTTATTATATTTTTATACCTATTTGTTTTAGTAAAATAAGGAGTTGTTAATAATTTTTAATTAGAATGGTAAAAAATATAAACAATTTTTATTAAAGTTAATAGATAAGAAACAATGTTGAATGTAAAGTTGTAAACTTTGATAATAATAATTAATTTTGGAAAATTGAAAGTCTAGTGACCAAATCCAAAATTTAATACAAACTACAGGGGCTGATTTTGTAAAAATTCTTGAAATTAACAAAACGACACCGTATAGCAACAATACGGTGCGTTTTACAATGCCTAATGTTAGTTATAACAATCATATCTCTTTTAAATGCTTAAAATCGATAAAAAATTGTAACACTTAAAAGAGCAGCAATATTCGTGGTTTTCATAGTTTTTCATTCTTATAATTGTGAACATCATTTTCCTACTCTTCTAACTATAAATGTTTTTCTCGTCGTCAACTAAAACTGTGAAGATTTTTGTAAGTTTTACACTTATAGATGTAAACATTTCTTTATACATTACTAGATTAGTGACCCATTACTACATGAGATATGTAAGAATTATATATATATATATATATATATATATATATATATATATAAATATAATAACTTAAATATTATTATAAAAATAAGGGTAAATTACAAATTTCGTCCCTGTGGTTTATAAGAAATTATGGATCGGATCCTTTGACTTTAAAAATTACACTGACAATCCTTGTGGTTGAAGTTCTGTTACGGATATGGTCTTTTGGCCTTTTAAAATGACTATTTTACCCTTACTTGTTTAATAATTATTATTAATGTTGTTTTTATTGATATTTCTATTATTATTAAATAATAAACAAATCTAAAATTTTAAAACTAATTTAATATAAAAGACACAAATTTGAATAATAAAATATTAATAAAGACAAATGCATAATAATTATTATTAATTAAAAACTAAAAAATAACGTTTTGAGTGTATATTCTTACTTTAAAGAAAAGTAAACCTTTTATAAATAAAAAAAATAAATGTATACATTGTCAAAAAGTATTAAAAACTTTTTTGACGTTTTTAAAGTTTTTACATAAACAACTTTTTAACACTTTCCATAAACGTTTAAAAACATTTTTATAGTTTAAACATTTTGAAAAAAGATGTTCAAAAACTTATAATATTTTGAAAAACTTTAATTGTTTGAAAAGTTTAAACATTTTTTAAAAATTTATTTTTTTTTGAATGTTTTTAGAAAAGTTATAAAAAAACTATCAAAAATTTCAAATTTTTATTGTTCATCAAAATGTTTAATTTTTTTTGTTTTATTATTCATGAAAATGTTTAATTTTTTCAACAAAAAATAAAAAATGAAACCTAAAGTTAAAAGAATATTTTGTTTTTAATTTTTAATCATCAAAATGATGAAATAACAATTTATATGTTTTCATAGATGTTTTAATATTTATTAAAATTCATTTAATGTAAAATGGATAAAAATAAATACTTAATAATAATAATTTATTTTATGATTTACAAAAGGTTTACATTTTATTTTAAAAAATCTAAACTCAAAACGTTTTTTTTAGTTTTTAAATGACAATAATAATTATTCGTATGTCTTTAAAAATATTTTATTATTTATTTTCATGTGTTCTACACTAAATTAATTTTAATGTTTTTTAAAATGATTTTGAAATTATTTTATTATTTTATACTAATGGAAATAATAATAAAAACAACATTAATAATAATTATTATAATAGTAAGGGTAAAATGGTCATTTTAAATGGTCAAAAGACCATATCCGCAACAAAACATCAACCACAAGGACTGTCAATGTAATTTTTAAAGTTAAAGGACCCAATCCATAGTTTCTAATAAATCAAAGGGACTAAAGTTGTAATTTACCCTAAAAATAATAATGTAATAATATTTTGATATTAACTGACATAGATAATTAACTAAAATTATTTTTAAATTTTTTTATTATAATAAATATATATTGAAGATATGAAATATTTGAAATACTAATTGTATTACAATAAAAACTAAATCAATTTTGTAATATTTTTGCCTTTAAATTTGAAAACAATATTTACAATATTATTAGAAAGTTATACTTTTATGAAATTATTATAGTGTTATTCTTTTCATATTTAGATGTATTTTTAATGATAAATAACTAAAAATCATACTTTAATATATAAGAAATTTTTTGATTCAATTGATTATGAACAAAAATTTAACAATTACGATTGTTAACATAATTATAAAATAAATATTAATGTACAAATTTATAAGAATGAGAATGAATTTTAAATTGATACATTTAATATACAATTAAACATTTAACCTTTAGTTTAAATTTAAAAAAAATAAAAAATTATAAATCACTTAGATCATTTTAGATAAAACATTTTAGGTAAAATTAGAGGTTAAATTAGGAAGTATTTAAAATTCTTTAATTATATAAAATTTCATTTAATATTTAAAATTTTCTAAAATAAATTAGATGAATTAATTGAGAGAATTATATCAGGAAAAAGAGGCGGGAAAATAAAAATTCTGTGCATTGTGGAAGCGCCACGTGACACTAAGTGTTTTGCTTTATTATAATACTAGTTTATTAACCCGTGTATTACACAGAAATTTTAATAGTTATCTTTTCCTTAAAAATATATAAACTTAAAATTGAAAAAAAAACTAATATGTTCATTAATAACTTTAAAATTTATTATTATTATTAAAATATTTTTTAAATGTGGTTTGTTGAGATTTTAATGGATATAGATATAGATTATTAATAGTAAAAATAGTAATGTACACTTGGCAAATCCTCGTTAAGCCAATTGACATTCTATTCTGATGACATGTGACATTAAGTTACTACTTTAATAGAATAGATAGATAGATCGTTGTGAATAACATAAAAAAATTATGCGTAATGTGCGGAAAAAACCGTCTACATTCATTATCTTTTATGTTGACGGCTATTACTGGTAAATCGAAAATGTGAAATTAAAATCAAATAACATGTTTGGGTGATTACTTGCTTCGAAGGTCCGATCAAAACTACAGATATGAAAGCAATAATTTGGTCACAAATTAAAACAAATTTAGAGCAAGTTTATGCTTTTGAATCTCACATTCTGAATAATATTACACATTAAACATATTTAGGTTTTACATTGATGTGAATATTTGATTGATGGAAATATGTGCGTATTTAGGTAGCGTTTGGATTACAAGATTTTGATATACCAGGATTTAAAAATGACAGGATTTGAAAATGACAGGATTCAAATGTGACACGATTTAAATCATGTCGTGTGTTTGGTTTGCAGGATTTCAAATTCAATTATTTGTAAAATCTTGTTTATTTGCAAATGTGTCAAATGATATGGGGTAAATCATGTATGTGTACAATAAGTAAGGTAAGATATGTTAAAAGGTGGGCAATGTGTTGATAGGTAGAGGTAGGGTGATAGGTAGGTAGAGGGATGGGTGGGTGGGTGGTGTGTGCTGGGTTGTGTAAGGTGTGCTGGGATGTGAAGGGATAGGGTGGGATAAGTGCGTATAGATATATGTGGGTAAGGTAGGATGGGTGAGGATAGGATACGATGTATATTGGTGGGGGATTGGTGGGGATAAGGTAGGTGGGTAGGTAAGGGTGGGGTGGGTAGGGTGGATAGGGTTGGGTGAGAAGGGGTATTATGGGATGGGTATGTATATAGATATATGTGAGGTAGGATGAGGAAGAGTAAAATATGATGTCTTGTTGGGTCAGGGTGGGGATGGGTAGCATGAATAGGTATGGTAGGTACTAGGTAGGGGTAGGGTGGAGAGGTACGGTAGACTATGGTACAATGGATTGATATAGGTATGTAATGTTAGATAGTTATCATTATTTGGTATATGTAGTTAGGGTAGGGCAGGATGGGGTGGGGTGGGGTGGGGTTGGATGGGGTAGGTGTTGGTAGGGTAAAGTAGGATCAATAGGTATAGGTAGGTGGTGGCTACGTTGAGGATAAAAGTAATATTGTCATTTGGTTTGGATTTCGAAATGTAGAGATATGAGATTTTGAAATAATAGGGGGTATGGAAGAATTCTAAAATCTTAAAATGGAGGATTGTGAAATGCTAAAGGAAATTGAAATCCCTCTGTTTTATTTTGCCAAACATAAGAGAGAGGGATTTTCAAATGAAAATCCCACCAGTTAATCTGAAATCCCACAAACCAAACGCCGCCTTATTGTTAGAACAAGGGTTTCTGAATCACGAATTTCTCCAATAATCGTGTGAAATACACTTTCCGAATTTGATAATTCGACCATTAATGCCTAGCTTACACGAAATCCAAATTATGGGGATAATTCTTGAAGCATAAATTCGTCTTAGGCAAAAAATGAATTCCTGAAAAACTGTCTAATCGTAATTTTGTTTATCTTTTTCTTATGATTGGCGGTTAAGTTTTAACAGAGATTAATTTAGGATCCCAAAGAATTAATTTTGCCATGATTTACAAATGAAAATCGCATTAATTTCTCTTTGAAATTCTGCAAATCAAACACCATCTAAGGGGTTGTTTGTTTACTTCTTAATGGAATCATTAAGAAGTCATTCAAAGGTAAAATGACCTCTTAATGATTCCATTAAGAGGTAAACAAACATGACATAAGTGTTACTTTAGAATACATTCTAATTTAAAAGTTTTGTTGATCTTGTAAATAGTGGAGTTGGGTTGCTTGTTACAGTAGAATCCCTACTAGTTCCCAACAATTTCGGACACAATATGATGGTTAATACTGAAGGCCTAGTCAATCTCCCAAACATATGGGCCCAAATTGGATGTCATGTAGTGCGATAACATCCACCCAAAAGCTGACAAGATTGAATTATGTCACATACACAACATCAAAGTTAATGATTGTATTGACAATTTGATCAACAGAAACTCTTAGCCACGTTTGGTTCGCAGAATGTTTATTCTTGGAATAAAATCTATCAAGGAATGAAATCTGTCGGAATAGAAAAGAAGGCTGGTGAAGATGAAGTCTAGGGTTTTGTTTTAAAACTGTTAAAATCTTTGGAATGGAATTTGAATTTCATAGCACTAACCCAACGAAAATAGAAAACCTTCAAAAGTGGTGTTTTTTTCTAAATAAGAAATCTTCATTCCATTACTTTTTACGGTTAAACAACACATCGGAATGAAATTTTCATTCAAATTCCATCAGATTCTGTGAAGTGTGAACCAAACGCCCCCATAGTTTCTTACCAATGGATTATATTCATAATCACCAAACATGCGTTTTAGAAAAAATAAACAATCCTAAAATTAACATTTCTCAAAAAAAGGAAATTTAGAAGAAATAAAAACATATGCAAACAACTTTTGCATATACACACACTCTCTTCTTTCCATGTCTCTTGTCTTGTTCACTAGAACTTTGCCTTTAGCTGATCAATCAGTTTCTTATCCACTTGGAATGCCTTGGCTAAAATGTCACTCGAAACCGGTGGATTTGATCCAAATACAACATTCCCCATCGTTATAGCACCAGGGTCTTGACTGCTTAACGCACCGATAACCACCGCGCTTTTGTTTCCAATATTATGTTGGAAGTGAACTAGTCCTACTGGGAACACGAAAACGTCACCCTTATACAATACTTTGGTGATGAGACGGTTCTCTGGATTCGACGTGATGAATCCAACCCGAAGCGTGCCATCTAAAACAGTAATGATCTCAGTGGCTCGTGGATGCGTATGTGGAGGGTTGATCCCCCATGGTGCATAGTCAATGCGAATCATCGAGATGCCAAAAGTGTTGAGCCCGGGTAACTGTGCTACAGTAACTGGTGTTACGCTTGATCCCAAAGGATTCGATGTGTTGCCCATAAGATGGAGGCCACTAAAGTAGAAATCGTTCGCTTGAATTTGCATAGGATTCTTGCAAATCATGCCATTCACATAAACTGCTAAAAAAACATCAATTAGATAACATCTAAACATATAGCAACAACTCGTAAATATATGTGTATGCCATGGCGGACATAAATAAATTCAATGGGTGTCACATGATACCGATAAAATTTTAAAATACTGAAGTACGCATGTATCAAAAACTCGAGTGACCCCGACGATTTTTTAGGAGTGACACCTACGAAAAAAGTTTATGAAAGTATTATATATATAGATTGAGGTTCGATTGAGAACTTTTGTGCATCGAGGCACCATTGAGAACTTTTGTGCATCGAACTATTTGACCAAGGGTGCACAAAGGGCATTTAGGGGATATTAAATGTATGGAATTTTTTTTTGAATTTAAATGTTTTTAAGATAATTAATAGCTAAATTTGGTATGAAAATCACCATTAACTTCTTTCCTAAAACCATTCCCTCATTCTCTCTCTATCTCTCTCTCACTCTCTCACTCTCTCTCTCTCTCTCTCTCTCTCTCTCTCTCTCAGCACCCTCTTGATTTTGGAAGAGATGAACGATATGCATGATTTATGTTTGTATGAACGATTCATGTTTGTATTATGATGTATTTTGATTTTGGAAGAGATGACCGATATACATGATTTATTTTTGGAAGAGATGAACGATATGCATGTATTTTTGATGTATTTTGAATTTGTATTATTTTTGTTAATTTTGGAAGTGTAATAATTAAATAAGGATTCCATAATTCCTGTTTTACCCCTCCGCGAATTTCATTATGTGCACTTGATGCATAAAACTTTCTATTTAAATACCATTTTGCCATTTGATCTAACCCACACATTCTTTTCATCCAATGGCCAATGGAGGTTCTTTTGTGCCTCGATGCACAAAAATTCTCAATGGAACCTCCCTATATATATATATATATATATATATATATATATATATATATATATATATATATATATATATATATAGATTGGGGTTCGATTGAGAACTTTTGTGCATCGAGGCACCATTGAGAACTTTTGTGCATCGAACTATCTACCAAGGGTGCACAAAGGGCATTTAGGGGATATTAAATGTATTGAAATTATTTTTGAATTTAAATATTTTAAAGATAATTAATAGCTAAATTTGGTATGAAAATCATCATTAACTTCTTTCCTAAAATCACTCCCCCTTTCTCTCTATCTCTCTCTCTTTCTCTCTCCCCCTCTTGATTTTGGAAAAGATGAACGATATGCATAATTTATTTTGTATGAACGATTCATGTTTGTATTTTGATTTTGGAAGAGATGAAATATGCATGATTTATTTTTGGAAGAGATGAACGATATGCATGAAGAGATGAACGATATGCATGTATTTAGATGTATTTCGAAATTGTATTATTTTTCTTAATTTTGAAAGTGTAATAATTAAATAAGGATTGCATATTTCCTGTTTTACCCCACCGCGAATTTCATTATGTGAACTTGATGCATAAAACTTTCTATTTAATTACCCTTTTGCCATTTGATCTAACCCATACATTCTTTTCATCCAAGGGACAGTGGAGGTTCTTTTGTGCCTCGATGCACAAAAGTTCTCAATGGAACCTCCCTCTATATATATACATATCTAACTTATATTTATTGTCTTTATTATTCAAATTTATTAAAATATTACTGAGTTTTAATCAAAAAATAAAAACAAATTAATTGAATTTAAAAAGAAGATGAGACAACAAGCAAATAAATGAATTACAAGTCCAAAATATAAAACCCAAAAAAATTAAGCGCACACCTTAATTAGCACACCTTATTTGAAGAATCGGTTCAACTTTATGAAAAAACCATGATTGGCGTTCACCGCCTTCATGCTTCTCAATATTTTTTTAATTAGAAAACTCTTGTTATTTGTTAAATTTGTGTTGACAACTCGTTTTGGTGACCCGAACCGTTTTAGAAAAAACTTCTAAAATCTAACTATTAAACTTACTGTAAAAAGTGACACCGACGATAAAAATTTCAGGATCCGCCCCTACTGTATGCATCAAGAAATACCTAAAAAAAACTTGAAAACACAAGCAAAGACACACGTACGTACCTGAGCTATTTGGATCAGCGACGCAGAAATCTTGTAGGGGCTTGGGATCGTAGGCGAAGGCAAAACAGCAAAAAGCAAGAGCTACTAAACTGAAGTGGGCTATCTGTTTCACCATTGTCTAGCCTTAACTGTAATTGCTATTTTTGGATATATACTTTGTAACTGGACTAAAAACAAGAGAAAGCAATATAAACTGATAGTGTATAAAAGAATTGGTTTTGAGATCCATATATATATAGGAATATTTCTGATTTAAACATTGTTGTTGTCCTGCAATGTAGAGTAGATTGGTTGTGTGGATTCATGATAGATGTTGGCATTTGCACGAATACGTAAAAAGGAGTCGGATCGTAGCAGGATATATGTCTGTCTGTCTATCTTAGGCAGCACTCGAAGAATTGGCGAAGCATGCCTCTTGTGGGACGCGCGACCACACATCGATCATATGATCCTAATGATGATGACTCCCTTTTAAGGACCGTAACTTTGATTAATTCTACTTTTAGTAGACAATGCATTATTATTAGGAATGGCATCTTTTGTGCCTGTGGCTCACACCCTCTAAATCTTATTCTTAAATCTACATCTTTTGTGATGCAGCCTCGAGTGTGGATGATTGGGCAATAATATTTCTGGAGGCCAAGACAGGATTCGTAACAAAATGGGATATATTTGACTCGGGTCTTCGTTGGGGGCCCGTCAGGTGTCCAGACGTCCGTTGGCTCGAGCTCCATGCAGTGACAACCGTTTGGCCCAAATTCGACCCAGAGTGAAATTTATGGGTTTTTCTTTTGGTTTCCTGGGTCAACCCGTTGGGTTTTTTGACCCGTTTTAATTTCTCGTTTCTATTTAAGATATGTTGAAGTATTGTAAGAAAACAGATTATCGATTAAGAAAACTTTTCATTTTCCAAAATTCCGTGTTCTATCGATTTTTTTGAAGCCTAATTGTTTGGTATTCTACGGAATCAACAAACTTTTAGTAGAGTTAATCTCGGAATCCTTAGAATCAACAGATTAATTTGTTTGTCATTTGCTAAGCTGCATCATTTTGTTCACTATAAGACTCGAATTCGTGACTCGGAATCCAAGTTAACACCTTGGTGCGCTAGGCTACAAGCCGTTTAGTCTGTGGCTGCAATTTGACCTGGCCATTGAAACTCGAAGCTGCTACTCTCTGCAATTCAAGATGCTTGCTTTCTTGAAGCATTTTATCTTTAATAATAATGTCGGTTTTGGCTTATTGGATCTTGTTCTTAATACTTTTTGTATAACTTGAAAGTATTTTGGTGATTCCTGATTTATATATGTTTGTTATTTAATAGTATTAGGCCAATGATTTGGTATCATTTATCTCCTTGCATGCCTTCTGTTTGCTTTTAAAGGTCTGATTGCTGTCATGTGAAATCTAAGAAAGCTGAAACAATAAATTCTACTTATCATATGTGATGCATGTCCGAGTGTGGATGATTAAGTCATATGTTCCTGGAGGTCCGAGATAGGATGCGCAACAAAAGGAGGTAAACGGAAAGGGCCATAACTTTTGACTCGGTTTTCCGTTTGGGGCCGTTAGGTGTCCGAACGTCCGTTGGCTCGAGCTCCACGCAGTGACAAACAGGCGAAGACGGTTTGCCCAACCGTTTGGCCCAAATTCGATTATGGACTTTTTAGTGTTTTTTTAATGGTTTTTTGGGTTTTCTTTTGGTTCACTGAGTCGACCCGTTGGGTTTTTGACCCGTTTTTAATTTTTCATCTCTATTTAAGCTATGTTGAAGCATTGTAAGTCGGCAGATTATCAATTAAGAAAACTTTTCATTTCCCAAGTTCTGATTTTTATTGGTTTTTGAAACCTAAATGTTTGGTATTCTTAAAGGTCAACAAACTTTTAGTAGAGTTTAATCTAGGAATTCTTAGAATCAACATCTGTTTGCATCAATATGATTTATTGAATGCCTCCTCTGGTTTTCGTATGCCAGTTTACGAGTCGCTTTATATGGTCGGTTTTCTAACGAAACAAGCGCTAGTTTAGACGTATAACTAGCTTGATATCGAAAACTTGGTAATGGTTCTAAACTCTTTATTATCATAATTGAGAAAAGGCCTAATTAGTATCCACTGGATCATGATCAAAGACTCCTTAAAATCAATCAAGAAAGACACAAAAACAAATTCTAAGTTTCATACATGTGCAGATTTCCTTCTCAACCGATTCACTGTTTTGTTATCGACACGAAATGCTTGTGCCAGAAGATCAGTCGCAAGTGGCGGATTGGATCCGAATATCGTGTTTGTGATGCTAATGACTCCCGGGTTTTGACTGCTGAGCGCAGCTAATGCGCTTGCGTTTGAATGACCCAAATTCCTTTGGAAATGTACAAGTCCAACCGGGAACACAAATACATCACCACGTTGAAGGACTTTTGTAATGAGTCGGTTTTGAGGGTCGGAAGTAATGAATCCAACTTGAAGAGCTCCGTCTAAAACCGTGAGAATCTCGGTTGCTCTAGGGTGAGTGTGCGGCGGGTACGCACCCCATACTGCATAGTCGATGCGCATCATCGAGAGCCCGAGAGTGTTTAGTCCTGGTATCTGGTATACGGTTACAGGGGTAATTCTATACCCGTAAGCATTTCTAGCGTCGGCAGGGATGTGAAGCCCGCTATAGTAGAAATCTTCAGCTTGGACAAACATCGGGTTCTTGCAAGCCATGCCGTTTACTCGTACAGCAACTAAACAAAGAAAACCAAAATTATTAAAGGATTAACAAAAGCCAAATTCTTGTTGCGTTTAGTTAACGAAAACTAGTCATTTTTCAATTTCAGTTTTCGAGTTATAGTTTTCAGAAAGAAAAAACAAGGGTTTCTATAAAAATTAAAAACTTGTTTAGATAATGAATTTTTGGTTTTAAGAAAAATTAAGATGAGTGATTATAAAATAAGAACAATAAGATAGGTGATAAAAAAGTAAAGATTGAGAGAAAAAGAATATTATAAACAAATATATGGTAGGTAATAGAAAAAAGTAAGAGAGCGTATGAAAAAGTGAATGAAAATTTATAACATTGTGTGATATAAACAAGTTTTCATTTTTTTTTGAAAAGTATAATGAAACTTGTCATCAACTAAACGCAATTTTACCAAGAATTCGGACAATAAAACGAGCAGTACCTAGATTGCTAGGATCTGCCACACAAAAATCTTGTAGGGGCGCAGGCTCGAATGAAAAAACACATAGGATCGAGAGGCTGAATGCTGCTAACAATACGAAGAACATAAAAGGTGTAGCCATGGATCTGTAGTCTCTTTTTTTTAGCGTAGATTTCGTAGAACCGAGATAAGAGTTGGATGAAAATGCAGTTGAGTTTGAAGTATATTTATATGCTAATTAAGCATGGAAGAAAGATCATGCAAAAGCTCTTGGAACTTGGTGGTTAAAAACTGTTGTATTTTACTCTGATAACTTCATTATCTTATTCAAAATCTTGAGAAAATTCAAGAATTGCCTCTACTTCAATTCATTTGAGGTTCATGATTCATAAACCTGTATCTATCCACTCCATGCATGCTGATGCTGCTATAATTATATGTACTAAATAAAGGGTTTATGCCGATTTTTTATGCCGAATAGACCTGTAATTTAGCTTAATGACTCTCTTGCCCTTGTATTTCCTAATCATAACATATAAATACAAAGTAATATAAAAGGGCCTTAACCTAAAAGACTAAACATCAAATAATATAAAAGGTCCGTTAATAGTCCCCTGCAGTTTGAGGGGGAGAATGAACACTCAAACTGGAACTAAAATCTACAAATAGTTGATACGGAAGCCCCTTGGTGAAAATATCGGCATACTGAAATCTAGACGGGACGTGTAAAACACGAACATGACCGGTGGCTATTTTATCACGAACAAAGTGAATGTCAATCTCAATGTGCTTGGTTCGCTGATGTTGAACCGGATTTGCTGACATGTATACGGCACTGACATTGTCGCAGTAGACTATGGAAGCCGTGTGGAGAGGAAATTAGGGTTTTTGGTGTAGGAGTCTTGTGGAACTGAGAGGGAGACGAGCGAGCAAGGAAGGGAGAAAGAACGAGAGTGGTGCGTCGGTGAGTGGCGGCGGCAGGTCGCCGGCCGAAGTGTGGGGCAGAGAGGGAGAAGATTAGGAGAGGATTAGGGTTTCTCTGATACCATGTAATTTAGCTTAATGACTCTCTTGCCCTTGTATTTCCCAATCATAACATATAAATACAAAGTAATATAAATGGGCTTAACCTAAAAGACTAAACATCAAATAATATAAAAGGTCCGTTAATAAGACCGAGAAAAGACATTATGTCTTGAACTAAAAATATTATACTTGATCGATATTTAGGAAACGGTCCAGATAAATAATAGCAAAATTTTCTTTGCAAAACAAAAGAATACACAAATAATTTAGAATGAAAGAAAACCAAACAATCACACATACAACTGTAAAACATTTGTCATTGGAATCGTTGATACTCGTCGATCTTAGAACTTTGCTTGTAGCTGATCCACCACGCTCTTATCGACTTGGAATGCCTTGGCCAGAATATCGCCAGAAATTGGAGGATTCGAGCCAAAAACTGAATTCGCAATGGTAATTGCACCCGGGTTTTGACTGCTCAATGCAGCAATAACCACTGCATATCCATTACCGACATTGCGTTGGAAATGAACAAGTCCCACAGGGAACACGAAAACATCACCCTTTCGCAGTACTTTGGTGATAAGACGGTTATCAGGGTTAGAAGTCACAAATCCAACTTCTAGCGACCCTTCAAGAACTGTAAGGATCTCGGTGGCTCTTGGGTGAGTGTGAGGAGGATTGAGTCCCCATGGTGCATAGTCAATCCTAACCATTGAGATGCCCAAAGTGTTTAGCCCTGGTAACTGAGTCACAAAGATTGGGGTCACCTTTGATCCCAATGGGTTCGATGTGTTACCCCTGAGGTGTAGCCCACTGAAGAAGAAATCATCTGCTTGAACCTGCGTCGGGTTCTTGCATGCTACACCATTTACTTTCACTGCACGTAAGTTAAACACGATCATTCATTACATAAAAAACATGCTATATATACACAATTAAATCTATTCTGGTGATCTGTACAAATTATGAGTGATTAATTTTGTTAAAAACGGCGTTATATACGGGACCCGTCCAATCATTTTTGGGGCCCTATAATTAACAACAAAAACTAGAAAACTTGTAAGTCAATAATATTCTCTAACTGTTAATAGACCTAAATATATGCTACATTTTTTGAAGATGGGCCTTTATAATTAATGGGCCCCGGGCGATTGCCCGTGTTAATCTTGCTTACCTGAGCTGTTGGGATCGGCTACACAAAAATCTTGAAGAGGTTTAGGCTCGTAGGCTAAGGCAAGGCAACCAAAAGTTAGAGCTACAATGGTCACAAGGGTGAGTTTGATCGCCATTGATGACTTGTAGTATTCTTATTAATTAAGAAGCACAAACGATGTTTTTTTGGTGGTGAAATAAGCTGCTTTGTGGCTCCATATATATATAGATCATATATACAGCTATCTATATTTTATTGATTTGAATGTTTTGTGAGTCTAATTTATGATAATGGTATCGAAGAAAATTGCCGTTTAGTTAACAGACCAGAAACATTTGGCAAAATGCAGATCAGGATATATCTATCTATCAATTGAATATTGTGTGAAACTAGATAAGAAATGGTCAACCGGCTTTCCAAAACATTTAGTATTAATTCCGTTTTGTAGTGGCAAGAACTGGTCAATCCCGGCGATCAATCCTGTAATCCTGATGATGTTAAGCACATAATTTTAAAAGATCAGTCCAGAAAGTTGTAATAATTACCAAATTAGATCGCGAATAATATAATTATTCAGTGACACTTTTAGGCCTTGTTTGTTTACCTCTGAATGGAATCATTAAGAGATCATTTTACATTTGAATGACTTCTTAATCATTCCATTAAGAAGTAAACCGAACAAGCATGTACTTTCAGAAATGGTCTAGTACACGATAACTTGTAGCCCCTCGAAGGCAAAACACTTTCTCTTCCACACAAGCTAAAACATTTGTTAAAGATAATTTTCATCTTATTGCATTAATGTTTTAACATATGTTCTTTATATGTTAGAAATAAGCTAGACTTAAGTGTTTATTAAGTATTAATTAAGTGCGACGGTTAGTGGTTAAACCATGAACAATCATGTTGATTCATGAAAAAGTCATGTTGATTCGGTGCCTTTATAAGGCCAGTGATGTTGA
Organism: Centrapalus pauciflorus; assembly: GCA_020465985.1. NCBI lineage: Eukaryota > Viridiplantae > Streptophyta > Magnoliopsida > Asterales > Asteraceae > Centrapalus > Centrapalus pauciflorus. Next base: position 279,697 of record JAANYP010000597.1, on the reverse strand, counting down.
ATAAAAGGTCTATATTCTGGTGAATATTTTTGTTGAAGTTTTCATATTTATGTATTCTTAAATTTGTTTACAAGCAAAAACTATGTTCCTGCAAATTGTGATGCTTTTGTTGTGATAAATTACTCTGCCAACATTATAAACATATACATAACAAAATTGAATTTCTATGTATATCAGCCATTTTGTTTACTGAGTTAATTATTGGCCAAACATACAAAAAAGACCATGTCCTAAAGCACCTTTTTGTATCTTAGAAGATTATTCTGTAACTCTAGTATTATGATTTTTTTTCGTGACGCGTCACGTGTGTTTACACGCTGGTGAAACATCAAGTATAGCTTACAAATTGAAAAAGGGAATGGAAATCAATTTTTTTATAATGTAATTTCATTATCACGATTAGAAAAAAACAATGCAATCCTCTCCGTTTTCTTTCCTTTCCATTCGATCCATTGTACCAAACACACCCTAAGTGTGGTAATAGGAGACACAATAATGTACTGGTTATTAATTGTAACGATAAAAAGATCTGGTTATTAATTGTAACGATAAAAAGATCAAGATTTACGAAATACATGTATACTAGAATGATATAGAGATGGTCATTAATGAATGTCACGCAGTGAAACCATCCTCGTCTACTTGTTACAACATTGTAGTGCCACAGTGTCGGTCGACGTGGATGACTTCATTGTGTGACATTTGAAACATGTTTCTCAACTTTTGATCTTTTTGGTTACGATTGACTACACATCAATTGTTCCTCTGTTTAAGCACTTAAAGACTCTACAACCTTGCTTTATGGACCTGAGAGGATAAAAATTGGTTACCAAAAATGCCTTTAAGTCATATTATTCAACAAATAAGATCCAATAACAATAGATATTTTGCCATGTTTACATTGAAGTATAAACATTTGTTTGGAAAGAATATGCATGATAAAGCACTCACATCCATGACTGTTATCAAGTTTAATTATGTATCTTTTCATTTAAACAGATTGCATTATGGTTTACTTGCTTAGAAATCATAGTTCTGTCCTAATAATTATGTAACTCTTGGTTCCGTAAGCTCCACTAAGTCTAGTTTATATATACTTCTAAGATTCATCTTGTACTTTTTAGGAATGTTGGCTGCTGAAGATGGACACAGAGAAGTATAATTACCAGATGTTCTAGTGAATCTTGCATAGCCTGTTTACTCACTCAGATTTATATGTACGTAGCTCGAATAACCCTTCTTTTAAAGCCGAATACTTTAAACTACATGGTTCAATTCCTAATTAAAGAAAATCGCTTCACGATATATGAATACGTACAATAAGTTATTTGAACTGATCAGAGAAGACAATGCTCTATGGCAAGTTATCTTATACAAAGTTTGAAAAAGCTCGACCGTCTATCGATAGAGAACTAGCATCTTTCACCAATCTTTACTTCCGAATAGAGTCGTTGAAGTTCCATTACATTGACTAAAGACAGTAGAATACATGCATAATGTAATTAACTATATATTCCCATGTTATAAAACCATATGAATTGATGGTTTAGACAACTTAATTAATTAACGTATTCAATAATATTCTTCAATTCTTGGGAAATTAAATAAGATGAATCAGAACTTGAAAAGAAATGCACACAAATTAATAATTCAGATGAATTATTTCTTAGAACAAGCCTATGAATGAAATCAAACGATCGCACGATGACACAACGGAACACACATTTGTAAACTTTTTTGCCAAAAATCTAGAACTTCTCTTGTAGCTGATTTACCACGCTTTTATCCACCTGGAATGCCCTGGCTAAAATATCCGCTGGAATTGGAGGATTCGACCCAAAAACCGAATTTGCAATTGTTATGGCACCTGGGTTTTGACTGCTCAATGCAGCAATAACCACTGCATATCCATTGCCCACATTGCGTTGGAAATGAACAAGTCCTACTGGAAACACGAAAACATCGCCCTTTCGCAGTACTTTGGTGATAAATCGGTTATCGGGGTTAGAAGTCACAAATCCAACTTCTAGGGAGCCTTCAAGAACAGTAAGGATCTCGGTGGCTCTTGGGTGAGTATGAGGAGGATTGAGTCCCCATGGTGCATAGTCAATCCTAACCATTGAGATGCCCAAAGTGTTCAGTCCTGGTAACTGAGTCACAAAGACTGGGGTCACCTTTGATCCCAAAGGGTTTGATGTGTTACCCTTGAGGTGTAGCCCACTGAAGAAGAAATCATCTGCTTGAACTTGCATCGGGTTCTTACACACGACGCCATTTACTTTCACTGCACAATATTTCGATACATAAAATGCATTATTTTGTTTATAATCAATTCTAGCAAATCTATAAACATAATACAATACGTACCTGAACTGTTGGGATCTGCTACACAAAAATCTTGGAGGGGTTTAGGCTCATTGGCTAAGGCAAGGCAACCAAAGGTGAGAGCTACAATGCTCAACAGGAGTAGCTTCTTCGACATCTCGTCAAAAGATTCAAGAGCAAAAGCTAAGTAAGGAACTAAAGAGGTGCAGTAGAGATGTTTTTGCTTTTTCGTAGTGAAACAAGGTGCTTTGTGGCTCCATATATATCGGAGCTAACTCATCTGATCGATTTATCGTAATTAAGTGTCCTTTTGTATTTAGTTTAATAGTATTGTTTAGAGGATATATTGCCGTCTAACACAATGAAAACAATCACATTTGGCTCAAGAGATTGAGGTTTAATTATGTGTCATGTAAAATGTATCCATAGTGCCAAGTACGTCTGGATAGGGAATTGGTCAGCCGGCTATATTATTCTATTCTAGTGCATGCCAGGAATAAGGAATTGGTGAATTGCAAACTTAAGTGATGAAAAAATGTTGTGAAATAAAAGTGATGATTTCTTGTTGCTGAGTTTTAAAAGGTTGAAAATATATGTTAGAACCGGGAGGAAGAATTCGTGTAAAAAGCAATAAAATAGGAATCATTTGGATAATCAGGGTCGTCCCATTGATTTCGGAGGCCATGGGTGTCATTACAACATAGACTTTTCAAAATTTTTTAAACAGTAAATTGTTTATTTTGAAACTCAATTTTAATAGGTAATTTTGGGGATCGTGGGTGACAAAAAATATGATTAGTGATAAATCTATACTATATGTAATAAGAAAACCATTTGGAGTTTCTGGACCATTGGATGGAAAGAAATCAATGATCCAGATTAATGACAAATCATAATTATTTATGAAATTTCTCTTATACCATTAATTAAAATCAATAATTATACCTATGCCATTTTTTTAATTCATTTTCCAAATTTACTACATTACCTTAATTACATTAATTTTTGATTTTAATTTTTTCATTAATGAACTAATATTTACCTAAAATAAATATGTGTCATTATTATCCTTAATGATCATAGTTAAATTCAAATGTAAAAATTTGAATTTATATGTAGAAGTGTAGTAAATAAAGTTAAAATTTTTTGTTAATTATTTTGCTAACAAGATTTAAAATTCAATTGATAAAACTTCAATTGTGAATATGATAATTTCGATTGTTGATTTTCAGATATATCATTTTTATATTTTATCATTTTCAAAGTATATACACATTCACATAATTGAACTTTTTTGTTTCTTGCATTGATATTTCATATTTGAAGTTAATAAAAATTAAAAGAAATATTTTTTTGCAAACACATATTATCTGTTTTTAATAATACAATATAATAATATTTTTTAATTAATATCAAACAACTAAGTATTTTATCTTTAATTTATCTAGCTTTCAATTTTTTTTATTTTTAAATTTTATAATAAATTATTTAAATATAAAAAATATGTATTTTCTAAATCAACCCATGTAATACATGAGTTAATTAATCTATATATTATAATAAAACAAAACAATTTATGTCACATGTCACTTCTACAATACAAGAAAATTTTATTTTTCCACCTCTTTTTCCAAATTTAACACCTTAACTTAATTGCATTAAATTTTGACTTTATTTTTTTCATTAATTAATTAGTAATAAATTACATTTTGTAACATTTAAAATTAATGTTTACCTAAAATAAATATCTATCATTATTATCTATAATAATCATAATTAGATCCAAATGTAATAATTTGAGTTAGTTGTGAAAATTATTATTATTATGTATAATAAAGGAAAACATCAAATGTCACGTGTCACCTCTACGTTAACCAAAAAGATAATTACAAGTTATAAAAAATAAAAGATAAATACAATTTAATATTTCTAAAAAAGATAAATGTACTCTATTTTTTAATCTGTAAATAATAAAAAATAAACACAGTTATTATTTTTGTATATTTTTATTTTTACTCATATACATTTTATATAAATAAATTTAATTAAAAATATCCACGTAATACGTGGGTTATAAACTAGTTAATATGAATAGTACAAGTCAATTTAAATTGACATGAATTCTATTTTAATGCGCATATGCACAACGTGTATACACCAAATGCAAAAAATATTTATTGGCCCGAACTTAATTTTTATTATGACCAATGGCGGATCTAGAAATTTTCATTATCGGTGTCACTTTTAAAAAATAAGTTTAATACTTAGATCTTCAAAATATTTTCTAAGACAGTTCGGGTCACCGAAATGGGTTGCCAACACAAAATTAACAAATAACAAGATTTTTCTAATTAAAAAAAATACATAATACAATACCATTACAACTTAAAACCAATAAGTATAGTAAGTATTAAAATTTTACAATTGTTGCATTCGAGTCTTTATCTTTTGAAATATTGTCAAAATTTTGTCTATTAACCTAATTTTTTTAAGAATTAACAAATAAGTTACAATTGATTAGAAACTTAAAAAATAAACATTTAACATTTAATTTGTCCATTGACTTGTTTGCGTGAAGATTTAAGCGTGGGATGAAAGCAAAAAGAGATTTAGGGGTTTCGACTTTCAAAGGCATGGATTGTTTTTTTTAGGCTTTATTTAAAAAAATTTCGGTCTTTTGGGCTAACTTAATTAACATTCTTTATTTTGTTTTTATATTCCATTGGGATTTTTCTAAATTTTTTTAATTAAAACTCAGTATTATTTGAATAAATTTAAGAAATAAAAACAACAAACATGAATGAGATATGTATGTTATAATTTTATAAATTTTTCATAGGTGTCACTAAAAAAAATCTTAGATGTCACTCGGGTTTTTGATACATACGTATCCAGTTCCCATGGTCATTTACTAAATCCGCCACTGATTATGACCGTGAGACTTTACGAAATTGGGAGGCCCTGTGTAGTCGAGCATCTGGCACATCCTAAAAGACACCCATGTGGATAATCGAATGATCATGAACGAGAATCACTTTCTATAAACAACTTGACCCACACCGGGTTACACAAATTCTTTTTCGGGATAATCTAACAAATGGCGATCAAGAATATGAATTTTGTAGAAGTTTTTAACATAGAAAAAACTCTACACCTTTCTGTATACTATACATACCCCTTAATCTATATAAACATGACCATGTAAAGTAACTACCAATTTATTGTTTTTCCCAGAAAGTAACCGTCAAAATTATTAAATACATAATCATGGAATGAAAATAAACATGATCTTTAAAAAAACTAATTAAATGTTGGAAATTAATGACAAAATGTAATTGTTGATATAGATATGTAATTATAGAATAGTATAAGGACCTAAATATCATTTAGTTAACTTGAAAGGTTGCGTCTCTTTGAAACAATGCAACCTTTCATGAAAGGGCACCACGAACCAACATGATGGTTCGGACGCACCCATTCACTTAGTATATATAGGAACCATATGTAAACATTTCAAGTGTGTGAAAATTCAATAGATTGTAATGAGATTTTCAGTTTGATAACGATCCTGGAATGTTCAATAGACCTGTGAAAAATCCAATATGGTATCAGAGCTTCGGTTAATCAAACCCAAAGCATCATCATATACCATTACAATCTTTGAATCACACCAGAAGGCGTTGATTGTTAGAAATCATCGTCATTTAGGGATATCAGTATCTGAAAAATACTATCGATACCCAAGGGCGGCCGAACATAGGAATTGTTCTACCACACTCCCGGCACCAATTCATCAAGTTTTTTCCCAGATTTCAATAGGAATTGAAATCAAATTCCCAAACAGTAGGCAAACCCCATAAGGATCGAAGGCAAAAAAAAAAACTCAAAGCAACGAGTTTTAATCAGAAATCAGTATAACAATAGAAATAGTAAACCCTAGAAGCCTTAATAGCATACTGAATCAAAGGCAACAAAATCAGAAAGATTAAACCTGATTTTGAAGAAGCCCATCACCAGAGAAGCAAACCCACGAACAGAAACAATTGCCACCGGTTGCCACCACCACAATACATCAACCGCCACCATCAAAACCAAAATCGGCGAGACCGAAGGCACCGATTAGGAAGGGGCAACGATTAGGGTTAGGATTCGCAAGCATCAACACCGATTAAACAGAGGTATAGCACCGAATCGCAAGAAACCGATTCATAGGAAGGCAGCGATTGAGGATTGAAAAATTACACCGGTTCACATGGGCAAACACCGTTTGACAGAAACGGTACATAAGGGGATAAGGGAACATCGCATCATTTCAAAAGGGAAAAAGAAAAAAAAAGGCAGTACAACGTATTACTGGAAATGTTTCAGAGGAAGAGAATTGGTACAAAAGTCCAAAACCGGATCAAAAATGGGAGGCCCAAGAATCAGAAAAAGAAGGCCAATCAGAAAAGCAGCCTGCATAAAGGAGCCCAAAACGAATTTGCGGCCCGTGTATAAGGTTAGGTATTTTTACACCCGAATACCTTGTTTTATTTGTGTAGAAATAAAACTAGTGAAAACCTTAGGATTAATTTTATTATAACGTAACTTATAATAAAATTAGGTTTCAGAAAATAAATTATAACGTAACTTATAATTTATTATTGGTTTTAAAATTTTATAACGTAACTTGTAAAATTTTAAAATAATTGATACTTAAAATAGTGCACAACAAAAGTATCACTACTCTTTGATATAGACTTTAGTTTTGAAGTTTATAGTTTTTCTTAAAGATAAATTTGTCATTTATTTATATTTGTGACAAAATTAAATCAAGTTCATTTTTATAACCGGCCAATTATAATCGTGAACTAAATAAGAAAAACAGGTAAAGAGTCAGATAATTTTAGTTTTTAGAGAAAAGCCTAAAACTGAAACCAGAAAATTTAGATTGTAAGAATCTAAATTATTTATGAAGGAATTTATAAAATTCTAAAGAAATAAAAAAACTTAGATTGTAAGAATCTAAGTATGGGTGACAAAGATATACAAGTTTTTAAGTTTTATGTGTGTGTGAGGATTGAAGCACATACAAGTGGTTTTTATAAGTGTTTTTTAGTATATGTGAGGTTTAACACATATACAAGTTTTTAAGTTTTTTGGTATGTGTAAGGTTTGACACACATACAAGTTTTTAAAAGTATTTAGTATATGTGAGGTTTAACACATATACAAGTTTTAAGTGTTTATATGTGTAAGATTTGACACACATACAAGTTTTATAAGTTTTTAAGTATATGCGAGGTTTAACACATATACAAGTGTTTTAAAGTTTTAAGTATGTGTGAGGATTAACACACATACAAGTCTTATAAGTTTTTTTTTCAAGTTTTAAGGTTTTAAGATTTATAAGCATTAAAGTTTTTAAAGACAACGCAAAACCAAGAAACATTTTATGTTGATTATTGTTACACCCACAAACCTACTACAAGTCAATGCTATTAAGAGGCCAGACAAGTGTACCGAAGGACTGGGCACTATTGAAGATTATGCAGACGGACTTGCAGATCATTTTTTAAGAAGGCAAAGAAATGTACCGAAGGACTGGGCATTTTAAAGATCAGGAGAATGATCAGTTTTAATAGCAACCATAGTAGAAGAAATTGATATGGTAACAATATCAAAGACGATACCACTTATACGAAAGGATGAAGATTCAATCAACACAAAGTTGTATGCAAAGTACCACGAAGGACCAAGTGCTCTTGTCAAGCAGAAGGACGGACTTGTTGATCAAAACCAAATGGAATTACTATTTTGTCATTAGGGGGGAATGTTGGAAATTAATGACAAAATGTAATTGTTGATATAGATATGTAATTATAGAATAGTATAAGGACCTAAATATCATTTAGTAAACTTGAAAGGTTGCGTCTCTTTGAAACAATGCAACCTTTCATGAAAGGGCACCACGAACCAACATGATGGTTCGGACGCACCCATTCACTTAGTATATATAGGAACCATATGTAAACATTTCAAGTGTGTGAAAATTCAATAGATTGTAATGAGATTTTCAGTTTGATAACGATCCTGGAATATTCAATAGACCTCTGAAAAATCCAATATTAAATATTTCTTTACTTCCGATTAGAGTTGAAGTTCCATTACATTGACTAAAGACAGTACAATACAATCATAATTAATGTAACTATTTTTCCCATGTTATAAAACCATTTGAATTGATAGTAATTAACGTATTCAATAATATTCTTCTTTGGAAATTAAATGAGATGAATCAGAACTTGAAATGAAATGCAAACAAATTAATAATTCAGATGCAATGTTTCTTAGAACAAGCCTATGAATGAAATCAAACAATCCCATGCACGATGATCCAACACACATTTGTGAACTTTTTTGCCTTTGGAATAAATCTAGAACTTCTCTTGTAGCTGATTTACCACGCTTTTATCCACCTGGAATGCCCTGGCTAAAATATCCGCTGGAATTGGAGGATTCGACCCAAAAACCGAATTTGCAATTGTTATGGCACCTGGGTTTTGACTGCTCAATGCAGCAATAGCCACTGCATATCCATTGCCCACATTGCGTTGGAAATGAACAAGTCCTACTGGAAACACGAAAACATCGCCCTTTCGCAGTACTTTGGTTATAAATCGGTTATCGGGGTTAGAAGTCACAAATCCAACTTCTAGGGACCCTTCAAGAACAGTAAGGATCTCGGTGGCTCTTGGGTGAGTATGAGGAGGATTGAGTCCCCATGGTGCATAGTCAATCCTAACCATTGAGATGCCCAAAGTGTTTAGTCCTGGTAACTGAGTCACAAAGACTGGGGTCACTTTTGATCCCAAAGGGTTCGATGTGTTACCCTTGAGGTGTAGCCCACTGAAGAAGAAATCATCTGCTTGAACTTGCATCGGGTTCTTGCATGCGACACCATTTACTTTCACTGCACAATATTTCGATACATAAAATTAATCGCGTTATTCTGTTTATAATCAACTCTAGCAAATCTATAAACATAATACAATACGTACCTGAACTGTTGGGATCTGCTACACAAAAATCTTGGAGGGGTTTAGGCTCGTTGGCTAAGGCAAGGCAACCAAAGGAGAGAGCTACAATGCTCAACAGGAGTAGGTTCTTCGACATCTCGTCAAAATATTCAAGAGCACAAGCTAAGTAAGGAACTAAAGAGATGCTTTTGCTTTTTGGTAGTGATCGACAAGGTGTTTTGTGGCTCCATATATATAGGAGCTGAGTTAACTCATCTGATTTATTGTAATTTAGTTTAATAGTATTGTTTAGAGGATATATTGCCGTCTAATACAATGAAAACAATCACATTTGGCTCCATAGATTGAGGTTTAGTTATATATCAGTCATGTAAAATGTATCCATAGTGCCAAGTCTGGATAGAGAATTGGTCAGCCAGCTTTGTGACACCTATATTATTCTATTCTAGTGCATGCCAGGAGTTGGTGAATTGCAAACTTAAGTGATGAAAAAATGTGGTGAAATAAAAGTGATGATTTCTTGTTGCTGAGTTTTAAAAGGTTGAACATATATGTTAGAACGGGGAGGAAGAATTCGTGTAAAAAGCAATAAAATAGGTATCATTTGGATAATCAGGGCCGTCTCATTGATTTTGGAGGCTTTGTGTCTGTGATTACAACATAGACTTTTAAATATTTTAAACAGTAAATCGGTTATTTTGAAACTCAATTTAATAAGTAATTTTGGGGATCGTGAGTGACAAAAAATCTGATTAGTGATAAATTAATATGAATAGTACAAGTCAATTTAAATTGACATGAATTCTAATTTAATGCGCATATGCACAACGTGTATACACCAAATGCAAAAAATATTCATTGGCCCGAACTTAATTTTTATTATGACCCTTTGACCGAGATGTGAATGCCCATGATTTGCTCGGTATAGTGATGGATTTCATGGCCGACGGATCTAGGAATTTCCATTATCGGTGTCACTTTTTTATAATAAGTTTAATACTTAGATTTTCAAAATATTTTCTAAGGGTTGCCAACACAAAATTAACAAATAATAAGATTTTTCTATTAAAAAAATAAATAATACAATATCATTAAAACTTAAAACCAATAAGTATAGTACATATTAAAATTTTACAATTGTTGCATTCGAGTTTTTATCTTTTGAAATATTGTCAAAAATTTGTCTATTAACCTATTTTTTTTATAAAAAATTAACAAATAAGTTTACAATTGATTAAAAAACTTAAAAAATAAACACTTAACATTTAATTTGTCCATTGACCTGTTTGCCGGAAGGTTGAAGCGTGGGATGAAAGCAAAAAGTGATTTAGAGGTTTCAACTTTCAAAGGCATGGACTGTTTTTTTAGGCTTTTTTAAAAATCTTTTGGGTCTTTTGGGCTAACTTATTAACATTCTTTATTGTTGTTTTTATATATAATTGGGTTTTTTTTTAAAAATTTTATTTTAATTAAACTCAGTATTATTTGAATAAATTTAAGTAATAAAAACAACAAACATAAATAGATACGTATGTTATAATTTTATAAATTTTTCATAGGTGTCACTCGGGTTTTTGATACATACGTATCTCAGAATTTTAAAATTTTATCAGTGTCGAGTGAGACCCATTGTCATTTATTGTCATTTACTAAATCCGCCCGTGATTATGACCGTGAGACTTTACGAAATTGGGAGGCCCTGTGTAGTCGAGCCTCTCGCACACCCTAAAAGACACCCCTATGGATAATCGAATGATCATGAACGAGAATCACTTTCTATAAACAACTTGACCCACACCGGGTTACACAAATTCTTTTTCGGAATAATCTAACAAATGGTGATCAAGAATATGAATTTTGAAAAAGTTTGTATGTATTGCTTGACAGATTAACATAGAAAAAACTCTACACCTTTCTGTATACGTACCCCTTAATCTATATAAACATGACCATGTAAAGTAACTACCAATTTATTGTTTTTCCAAAAAAGTAACCCCCAAAATTATTACATACACGATCATGGAATGAAAATAAACATGATCATTAAAAAAAACCACTTGGCTTTCAAGCGAACATATTGTTCCATGGCAACTTATATTATACAAAGCTAGAAAAAGCTTGATTGCCTATCGGTCGAGAATTAGCATATATCTTCCATTAGAGTTGAAGTTCCATTCTTTAATTACGACTTTACTTGTTAAAATTGAGTCTCAAAATGATCAATTTACTATTCAAAACAATTATGTTGTAATCACAAGGACAGAGCCTTTAAAATCCATGAGACGGCGTTGCATGTTGTAAAACCATATGAATTGATAGTTTAGAGTTTAGACAACTTAATTAACGTATTCAATAATATTCTTCTTTGGAAATTAAATGAGATGAATGAGAACTTGAAAAGAAATGCAGACAAATTAATAATTCAGATGAAATGTTTCTTAGAACAAGCCTATGAATGAAATCAAACAATCACACGATGATCAAACACACATTTGTGAACTTTCTTGCCTTTGGAGTAATCTAGAACTTCTCTTGTAGCTGATTTACCACGCTTTTATCCACCTGGAATGCCTTGGCTAAAATATCCGCTGGAATTGGAGGATTCGACCCAAAAACCGAATTTGCAATTGTTATGGCACCTGGGTTTTGACTGCTCAATGCAGCAATAACCACTGCGTATCCATTGCCCACATTGCGTTGGAAATGAACAAGTCCTACTGGGAACACGAAAACATCGCCCTTTCGCAGTACTTTGGTGATAAATCGGTTATCAGGGTTAGAAGTCACAAATCCAACTTCTAGGGACCCTTCAAGAACAGTAAGGATCTCGGTGGCTCTTGGGTGAGTATGAGGAGGATTGAGTCCCCAAGGTGCATAGTCAATCCTAACCATTGAGATGCCCAAAGTGTTTAGTCCTGGTAACTGAGTCACAAAGACTGGGGTCACCTTTGATCCAGAAGGGTTTGATGTGTTACCCCTAAGGTGTAGCCCACTGAAGAAGAAATCATCTGCTTGAACTTGCATCGGGTTCTTGCATGCTACGCCATTTACTTTCACTGCACGATTAAACACATACGATATTTCAATACTTGAAATGCATATATTATTCGGTTTATAATCAATTCTAGCAAATCTATAAACATAAGACAATACGTACCTGAACTGTTGGGATCTGCTACACAAAAATCTTGGAGGGGTTTAGGCTCGTTGGCTAAGGCAAGGCAACCAAAGGTGAGAGCTACAATGCTCAACAGGAGTAGCTTCTTCGACATCTCGTATAGTTTTCTGAATCGAAAGATTTTTCAAGAGCAAAAAGCTAAGTAATTAAGGAACTGATCGAAAATGTTTTTTGCTTTTTGGTAGTGATCGATAAGGTGTTTTGTGGCTCCATATATATAGGAGCTGAGTTAACTCATCTGATTTATTGTAAGTGTCCTTATTATGTATTTAGTTTAATAGTATTGTTTAGAGGATATATTGCCGTCTAACATAATGAATACGATCACATTTGGCTCAATAGATTGAGGTTTATCGATCTGCCATGTAAATTGTGTCCATAGTGCTGAGTCTGGATAGGGAATTGGTCAGCCGGCTTTGTGACACCTATTATTCTATTATAGTGCTAGGAATTGGTCAATTGCATATTTGGGGAAGCCATGGTCATTTTGTTTCTGACTCACCATTTTGGAATATGCAGACATTGTTTCTGCAATAAAGATCTGCAGTGTGTCGATGGAAGAATAAAACAGAAAGGAAAAGAGCACTTACAGAAATATAAACTTTATTATCAACACACTAATAATTACAAAATAATTGATCCTATTTATAATTAATGAATCGGTGCTTTCAACCAACATAACTATCCGAGAATGGTTGCACCGGTTCTAATGTCATAACTGTCATTAACTACCTTTTAATATCTGGTTTTATATATAACCGAGATATATTACATAATAAATACACACCTATATATAACATAATTAATGTAAGGTTTTAACACTTAACAAGGATTTCCAACATTCACCCCTAAGTATAAAACCTTGCAATCTTCAAACTTCAATCGATGATATAATCATCATCACTAACAGTGTTGTGATGTTGTTCTTGTTCAGCTTCAAAAACATCTTCAAACATTGCTTCTCCATTGATCATTTCCTCCTCATTAAACTCCACACTTTCATCTTCAAAACATACTAACAAGGTTTCTCCATCATCAAATACAATTTTGCCCATTCCTTTCTCATTTGCAACATCTTCAAGTATCCCATCTTTGGTTCCATTGTGCTTAGCCTCTTCTCTTGGCAACTCTCTTGCTAACATTCCACTAGTACCTTTGCAATCAGCAACCACTGGTACTTTACCCTTCCTGGAATGGTCTTTAGCCACATTGTAGTAGGCTTCTACGAGGCTCAAGTGCGTAGCATAGCACTCCTCCAAAATCTCTGCACAATCAGTCGGGAACCCCATTGCTTGGGCTACAAACTTCCACTTTCTATTGCATACAACATGGGTATGTCCACCCAAACCTCTCACTGTCAAATAGAGGTCCAGTAGGCAAAGTATTGTTCCGTTAATTATCACAGGAAATGGTCTTTCAGTAATCTCCAAATAGTCTTTGTAAAACCACTTTACTATCTTTTCAAAATGATGTTTAACTAATTCCTTGTACTCTTCAATTATTTCAAGTTCATTCAACATGTCTAGAAAGTTAATGAAACTTTCAAATTCATACCTTGTTGGCACTCTTGGTGAATGATCAATGTGTTCTTGAACGGTATGCATCACGTCTTCTACTGCCTTCTTCTTGACAGCATCCAACTTTTCATTCTTGCTGTCATCATCAAACATGGGTTTCACTTCACATGTTGTGCAACAAAAATCCACTTCAAATCCTTGGTGGGACAATTGATTTAAACTTAAGACAATTAAACCAATGTTGGGTACATAATAAACTCCTGGAACCATCAACCTTTGAGTTTGAGTCTGAACATGTACATCACCTATTCCTTGAATGTTCAAACCTTGCTGTCCTAAATCACTTGATTCGCCCATAACATCCTTGAATCTAACGAACAAATTTTTATTGGGTGTCATGTGTCTTGAGTACACATTTGCAACGTACCATATATGATTCCAATCCCCTTTTTCAGTCCCTAAAACTTCCCAAGTTTCTCGTGGTACTACTACATCGAACAAATGCCCATTGTTCTTTTCTGTGTCTTTCTTTCCTTCAATTTTCAATTGTGTCGCAGACTTCCCTGACTTAATTTCAAGTCTCCTGTTTCTTTCTTTCTGTGCAATTCCAGAATGCGTGTCCACGTTTATAACAAATGAAGCATCTTGAACGCTTCATTTTCCTTTTGTTCATAGCTTGATTCTACCTTCTGTTCATTCAGATCCATCAAATCTAACTTCCGAATCACATCTCTTCTCCTTTGTTGCCAAAAACGATCATCACATGATTTTCTGTTTAAACTTCGAGTCTTTGGTTCACAGGCCTTCAGGATCCCCTGTTGCTATGATAGCATTTATTGGGGAAGCCATGGTCATTTTGTTTCTGAATCACCATTTTGGAATATGTAGACATTGTTTCTGCAATAAAGATCTGCAGTGTGTCGATGGAAGAATAAAACAGAAAGGAAAAGAGCAGTTACAGAAATATAAACTTTGTTATCAACACACTAATAATTACAACATAATTGATCCTATTTATACTTAATGAATCGGTGCTTTCAACCAACATAACTATCCGAGAATGGTTGCACCGGTTCTAATGTCATAACTGTCATTAACTACCTTTTAATATCTGGTTTTTATATATAACCGAGATATATTACATAATAAATACACACTTATATATAACATAATTAATGTAAGGTTTTAATACTTAACAAGGATTTCCAACATTGCAAACTTAAGTGATGAAAAAATGTGGTGATAAAAATTTGACGACGTGTCACTGTTAGTTTAATCTTGATTATGTAATAGTTTAGAGTTTAATATGTAATTATATAAAGTAAAAGGGCTTAGAATAGCATTTAGATAAACCGAAGAGGTGTGTCTATTCACGAAAAGACACAACCTTACGAAAAGGTTTCATGAAGAGTTGCAACTATTCGTCGCACCTCTTAGATTATTATAAATAGGAAACATTGTAAAGCTTGTAAGTGTGTGATTTCAAAGATTGTTTATAATAAAAAATTAGTTTGGTAAATCCTGTGTTTATTCAGAGAGTTTTTCCAACATTTGGTATCAGAGCCAGGTTAATAGATCCTGAAATTCTCATCATTTACCGAGAGAAACAATCCAAGAAATACACCCGGCGATTAGAACATCGTCGTTAAGGAGATTGGCAAAGAGATTGCCAGATTGATACCCGGGGCAGAAGAACACAGAAGTATTCTACTACCAACCGGCACCAAACAGAAGAGACGAATCTAGACAAGATTCAATTTAGAGAAATTCAGTAAAGTTTCTCTCATCACAGTAGGCAAAACCCCACAGAACCGAAGGCAACAAATTGAAGGCAACGAATTTTTCCACAAAAAACAGTAAGCCTCTTCGCAAATATAGCAATAGAAATAGTAAACCCTAGAATTCTTAAGAGCATACTGAATCGAAGGCAACAAGAAATCAGAAAGATATAACCTGATTTCAGAACCACCACCGCAGAAAAATCCACAGATATAGTGTCACCGCCGTAGGAGTGAACCCACGGACAGAAACCCGTAACCAAACCGCCGCCACAAACCACCAGAACCAACGAACGCCGCCATCATTAGAGGCATCAATTAGGGTTCCAGTACACGCATCGAACGAAAACTCAGAAGAAACCATAAAAAGTAATACATAGGCGCCGATTAGAAGTAGGCATCAGAAGGGTTTCTCAAGTTCAGCGAACCATCGATTCATACCTAGGGTTACATCGATTAAACAGAGGCATAGTACCGAATCGCAAGAAACCGATTCAGAAGAGGCATCCATCAGAGAGTGTGGCACCGATTGGAAGAAAAGAGGCACCGTTTCAGAAGAGTATAGTAGCACCGGTTCACAGAAGGGGAATACACCGTTTGAGAGAAAACGGTAAAGAAGAAGCGAAGCAATATATTTGCACCAGTTCAGAGTAAAAGGCAGAGGCCAAAACAATATTTCAGTGAAAAGAAGAAAAAGAGAAGAATCGTTCAAGAGGGCCAAGTTGAAAAAAAAAAAAGCAGGCCAATCAAAAGAAAAAAGTCCAAGAAAGAAGAAAAGCCCACCAGGTTTTTTTTTTTTTTTCTTTTCATTTTAATAGACTTTAATTTATTAGAAGAATAAATTAAAGATTGATATTTTCCAGTTATAATTCACGTTAAGGAAACGTTGAATTGTTGGAGAAATAATTGTGGTTAGACAGAAAAGTTAAGTTGAATTGTTATTAGATTTACATTGGTTTTAGCAGAATACCAAATTAAAGAGTATGATAGGAGAGAAAAGTATAGATACAGAGATAGACCGGAGAAAGAGAAAAAAGAAAAAGAAAAGGAGAAAGAGTTATTGATCACGAGTAGATCAATAACAAAATAAGAAAAATAGAGATGCAGAAAGAGTTATTGATCGAGAGTAGATCAATAACAAGAAAGAGAGAGAGATAGAGAGAGTAGACAAGGTCAAGACTAGACCAAAGAGAGCATGATTGATGAGAGTAGATGATCAATCAAAGAAAAACTGATCAAGAGTAGATCGTTTTTCTTAAAAGCAAAGATTCAAAGAAGAACTGATCAAGAGTAGATCGTTTTTCTTAAAGTAGGTTAGAGAAACCGAAGATTTGATTCAGCAAAATCAAATACAGATAGAGAGACCGCATTTGAGACACAGATGCAGCATTTGAGACACAAATGCAGAGACAGTTAGAGAACCTAACAAAATTGAGATTGCACAAGCAAGAAGATGCAAGTGTTGCAAGATTGAGATTGCACAAGCAAGAAGATGCAAGTGTTGCAAGATTGAGATTACACGAGCAAGAAGATGCAAGTGTTGAAGACAAACAGAAGAACAGAAGATTGAAGACTTGAAGAACAATCAAGATTAAGGGGGAGAATGTTAGTTTAATCTTGATTATGTAATAGTTTAGAGTTTAATATGTAATTATATAAAGTAAAAGGGCTTAGAATAGCATTTAGATAAACCGAAGAGGTGTGTCTATTCACGAAAAGACACAACCTTACGAAAAGGTTTCATGAAGAGTTGCAACTATTCGTCGCACCTCTTAGATTATTATAAATAGGAAACATTGTAAAGCTTGTAAGTGTGTGATTTCAAAGATTGTTTATAATAAAAAATTAGTTTGGTAAATCCTGTGTTTATTCAGAGAGTTTTTCCAACAGTCACGGTCTTGTTGCTGACTTTTGTCGTCAAAAAGGTTAAAAAGGTTGTCGTAAATAGTCATCAGCCACAAGGTTATTGTGACGATCTTTCTGTGACGACATATTGTTGATGTAGATCTTTTGCGACGATATCGATTTTTTTGTTACCGTAAAAAGTTATTTTCGTGTAGTGATATAATTAAGTAGGATCAATACTCATATTATCATATAAATGTTTTTCATTATGTATATGAAAACATCAATTAATTTAAACTTCGTATAATTGTTCATAGTGAGTGTTAACACCTTGAAAATAATTTGTAATTATATAATATTATTTAAATTATATAATTGTTCCTGTTTGTTTTTCATGCTTCAAGTTTTCATTTTTCAACACGCTTTGGTTGTAACTTTCTTCCAAATAAATTTATAGACATAAACTAGTACCAAAAACCCCAAAATAAAAACCAGACTTGATATTGAAATTGAGTAAATGGATGTTGTTACAACTTTTCTTCACGGTGAGTTGGATAAGAAAATCTATATGGTTTGAAGCAAACACTCAGATAGGAGTCAAGCATGGGAGAGCAAAGCTATTGAAAGACAATTTTCCCAGAGATTTAGTGATGATAATTTCACTATTTTATTGATTTATGTTGATGACATGCTTATTATTGACAGGAATGCACAAAGAGTTGTCAATCTAAAACAGATTCTTAGTGTATGGATCGCCTGAGATACAATTGCTAATAAGTTGCACATGTCACAAGAGTGATACATTGAGAATCTGCTTTATAAATTCAACATGGATAATACTAAAGTCAGTTGTTTTGTCTACAACAAAGGCTGAGTATTTGTCAGTAACGAAAGCTTGCAAAGAAATATTGTGGTTGAAAAAATCTATGCTAGAGCTTGGCTTCAAGCAAGAGGCTACATGGTTCTTTATAATAATAAAAGTGTGATTCACTTTGCTAAGAATTTGATGTTTCACGTGAGAGCAAAACATATTGATGTTTGTTATCATTGGATTAGAGATGTCTCAAAGATGGGTTGTCTGAACTTGAATAAATTCATATCGATGATAATGGTTCCCACACGTGGACCAAGGTATTGGCAAGGAAAATGCTTAAAAGATGTTGCTTGATCCCACGATGGCAAACTCCTCATAAGTCAAAAGGAGAACATTTGTTTGGATTCTTAGTTTTGACCCATGAGGAACCCATTTATTTTAAGCCCAATACAATTCTTTTATGTCTTTTATTCTTTTTGGAGCGCGGAAAGTTAAATGGATTTGGCCACTTTCATCATAACAAAAGAAGAGAGAACACACTAGCTATTTTTGGAACTTTCAACACAGCTGTCCAAATCCTTCGTTTCCCCAAGATTGAAGGTTATAATTATTACTATTTTAGTGTACATTTTGACATGTTTATTAATTTTTTATTGGAACTAGAACGAGATTAGAGGTGTGGAGTGCATATGGGTATAAGTTTGATCAAATTCAGACCCTGATGTAGTGTCCCTAGCTGAGTCTAAGTGACAGAGCCCCTGACGGTAGAACTTCCTCTATAATGTTTTACTTGATTAGCATCAAAGCTTAATAGCCTTCGAAGATTAACAACAACTTGCACTGTGAAGGTATTCTTGTTGTTGCTGATGTTTTCGGCTGATACTTATGTGCAGCCTTGATTTCTACTACTTTGTAGCTTTTCTTGCTGCTAAGGCAATGGTTTTAACTGGTTTTTAGCGGTTAATTGGAAGTTAACTTATAATTATCCACTATAATTCGTATGAGGCGCTTTTCTATATATACGAACGAAACTTATCAATCAAGAATGAACATTTATTCTTGTGTATTATTTCAGAACAAAATTTTGATACCCGATAGGGAAATTGAAATATGAGTATACACGATCACAAAAACTGCTATAATATGTGGAAACCCTCGATGGGGTGTATTGCATTCATCTCATTAGTATAAATAGAGTACATATTTACAAAGGAGACCCCTACACTATACATTATTTAACACACCCCCCTCAGTCGCAGCTGGAGGAGGACTAATGCTAAGACTGGACTTAAATTGTAAAAACAGCTGTGTAGGAAGACCTTTAGTAAATATATCGGCTAACTGATGAGAGGAGGGCACATGCGACACACGCACTTGCCCCAAAGCAACACGTTCTCTTACAAAGAGTAAGTCAATTTCCACATGTTTGGTTCGTTGATGTTGTACTGGGTTATTAGCTAGATACATGTCACTTACATTATCACAAAAAACAACTGTGGCACGTGAAAGAGGTAGATGTAACTCAATCAAAAGATTACGAAGCCAGGCAGATTCGGCAACAACGTTAGCAATACCACGATATTCAGCTTCGCACTAGAACGGGACACAACATGTTGGCGTTTAGAAGACCAAGAAACAAGATTGTCACCTAGAAAAATGCAGAACCCTGAAAAGGACCAAGAAGACCAAGAAACAGGACAGCCGACCCAATCGGCATTAGTGTAACAGACCAAACGATTTACGGAGGATGGACGGAGAAAGAGCCCATGAGTGATAGTACCCTTCACATAACGAAGAATGCGTTTGAGAGCATTCATATGTGGTTGGCGAGGATCATGCATATACAGACATACTTGCTGTACAACATATAAGATTTCCGGACGAGTTATCGTGAGGTACTGCAAAGCACCTGCAAGACTACGATAAAGAGTCGGATCATCGACTGGTTTGCCAGAGGAGGGAAGTTTGGAAGGATGACAAGTATCCATGCCAGCACGGGAGATGATTTCTTGGGCAAAAACTGATTGAGACAGAAAAAGGCCCGAAGAAGAGCGTATGACGGAGACCCCTAGAAAGAAGGAGAGAGCACCAATGTCAGTCATTTTGAACTCAGATGAAAGACGAGAGATGACATGGTTGACCAGAGATTGGGAGGAGGCCGTCAGAATAATATCATCAACATATAATAATAGGTAGATGATATCACGGCCGCGATGATAAACGAAGAGAGAACTGTCTGATTTGCTTGAATGAAAACCAAGAGAGGCAATGAAGACAGCAAATCGATGAAACCAAGCATGGGGAGCTTGTTTGAGACCGTAAAGTGCTTTTCGTAAGCGACAGACATGCTGCGGGAAGGAAGGATGAACATAACCAGGCGGTTGTTTCATGTAAACTTCCTCTGATAGTTCGCCATTGAGAAAAGCGTTTTTAACATCAAGTTGATGAATCGGCCAGTTGAGAGAGATGGCAATGCTTAGGACCATTATGACAATGACGGGTTTGACAACAGGACTGAATGTTTCGTCATAGTCAAAACCAGGCATTTGAGAGAAACCTTGAGCAACCAGACGACCTTTGTAACGCTCAAGACGACCCTGACTATCAAACTTATGGCGATATAACCAACGACAGCCAACAATGTTGACTTTTGGTGGAGGGGGAACAAGATCCCATGTGTGATTGGAGAGAAGGGCAGACATTTCATCGTCCATGGCTGCCTTCCAATTGAGATCATGGATCGCCTGAGCAGAAGACTTGGGAATTGGGGAAAGAGATTCAACTGCTGACAGATTCAAAATGTGGCGAGGTTTGAGACTGCCAGTACGCGATCGGGTCGTCATGGGATGGGTGAAGGTAGGGGCCGGAGGAGGTGAAGAAGTGGTAGCTACAGGTTGAATTGGGTCAGAAGAACTGTGCGAAGAGTGAGCTGCGACAGACGAATGAGGTCGGTCATCGGCTGTAGTAGCATCACTAGAGGGAATGAGCGAACCACTAGAAGTAGGTGCAATAGGAGAATTTTCAGAGGGAGTGGTGGATGGAGATGCAATAGGTTCATTAGTCATCACAGTGGACGTGGTGGCGTCGTCAGGGAAAGCATCATACTCAGAGGGAGAGGGTGGGGCATTGAACGAAGAATATGGAAAATGATCTTAATAAAAAATCACATGACGGGATATAAGAATACGGTGGGAGATAAGAATACGGTGGGTGACCAGGTCATAGCATCGATGACCCCGATGACAAGGGGAAGGCCCGAGGTATACACAAGCAGTAGAGCGAGGGGAAAGCTTGTTTGGGGCCGTAGAAGATAGATTTGGATAGCAGAGGCACCCAAAAACACGTAAGTGTGTGAAATCCGGGAAAGTCGTATAAGA
This sequence comes from Centrapalus pauciflorus, assembly GCA_020465985.1. Classification (NCBI taxonomy): domain Eukaryota; kingdom Viridiplantae; phylum Streptophyta; class Magnoliopsida; order Asterales; family Asteraceae; genus Centrapalus; species Centrapalus pauciflorus. Next base: position 257,844 of record JAANYP010000597.1, on the reverse strand, counting down.
TCTCATATGGGGTTTTAGAAGCTAGAGTGGTAGTAGGAAGAATGTTCAGAAGATGAACAGACATGTTGAGTGCTTCAACCCAGAATTTAGGTGGAAGGGAGGCTTGAAACAGAAGCGTGCGTACCACATTGTTGATTGTGCGAATGACGCGTTCAGCTTTACCATTTTGTTGTGACGTGTAAGGACACGAGAAACGAACTTTAATGCCATGTTTTTGAAACAGTTCAAGTAATTTGGTGTTATTAAATTCACGACCGTTGTCACACTGAAAGGATTGAATATCAGCTTTAAACTGATTTACAACATAGGCACGAAAATTTGTAAATACTTGAAACACATCAGATTTAGCACGCAAAGGGAACACCCATAAGAAATGAGAATAATCATCCAAAAAAAGTATATAATATTTAAAACCACTCAAACTTGTTACAGGAGATGTCCACAAATCAGAATGAACAAGTTCAAAAATCCGTGAAGTCTTCGTTACAGACTTTAAAAGACAAACGACAATGTTTACCTAATTGGCAGGCATGACATGTAGGTAAAAGTGCATTAGAACAGGAAATAAATTTACGAGAGCGTAAAAAATTAAAGGTAGAAGTGCCCGGATGACCAAGACGGCGATGCCACACATGAGGAGACAAGGCAACCATAGCGGTGGCAGATGGCACGGAAGGCAGAGAGGGCTGAAGAACAGGGTAGAGATCACCAATACTGTCAGAGCGGTGAAGGAGACGTCCTATATTAAGATCCTTTATGGAGAAACCAAAAGGATCAAATTCAACAGAAACCCAGTTATCAAGAGTGAATTTGCGAACATAAATTAGATTCTTAACCATATGATCAGAAACAAGTACATTTTTCAGTGCCAGTTTGTTTTGTGATAATGGAAGGAATGTATCACCAGTGCAAGAAACCGGAAGTAAGGCACCATTACCAACCATGATTACTTTTGACTTACCACAAGGTTTAAGAGAAAGTAGGTTACCTTGGTTGAATGACATGTGGGAGCTTGCACCAGTATCCATGTAGTAGTTGTTATCCTGGTTCTGTTGGGGTTGCTGAACAGACATCGAGCTGAAGAGAGATGCTAGATCAGTGAACTGAGGCGGAGCTGCATGAGCAGGAGAGACTGGAGGAGGCGCAGCATAGAGTGCCGATGGAGTGTGAGTCCCGGGATGAGTTGGTGTGGAAGACACCTGCTGACGATAGTTACCTCCAAACTGAGAAGCCTGAGATTGCTGATGTAGTGCATTCTGAAGAAGTTGATTGTTGAAAGCCGGTGGGGCACTTGATTGACCTGCATCATGAGAATAACCTGTAACAGAAGTAGTGCTGTTAAAAGACCCCCCTCCCGTTGTACCCTTAGATGCAACCCGTCCCGTGTTTCTGTTTCCCCGATTATTTTTATTTTTTCCTTTGCCATTATTATTAGTGCTAGACGAGGAATAAAGGGCAGTGGTAAGGGAAGGTGAGGGTTCAAGGGTAGGTTCGGGTTGGTCTTCACGTGACTCATGCAAAAGTAACATGTTTTTGGCTTCAAGAAAAGAGGGAAAAGGTTTGGTATGTGTGATGACATTAATTAAGCTTTGATAGGATGAGGGTAAATTCTGTAGAATTTGCAAGACAAGATCCTGATCAGTAATTTTAGTGTCAACATCAGCAAGGGAGTCAGCAATATCTTTTAATGTGTGACAGTAATCAGTGATAGAAAGAGCACCCTTTTTGGTGTTTCGAAAGAGGGTTTGAAGTTGGAGGCTACGAGATAATTTATTATTTAAAAAATGAGCATCCAAGGCTTCCCAAAGGTCGTGTGCAGTGCAGTTATCTTTTGTGATGAGGTTAAGTAGATTTGGTTCACATGTAGAGTAAAACCATGATTTGATACGAGAATCAATGGCCTCCCAATCCTCATCATCAACACTGGTTGGTTGAGATTTTCCAGTAATATGACCCATGACTTTTGCCCCTTTACACACATCAGTAAAAATACGACGCCACAGTTCATAGCGAGACCCATCAGTTGTTAATTTGAAACTAAACTGAGGGTAGACATTACCGATAGCAAAAACAAGTTGGGAAGCAGTTGGGTTGGTTGTTGGTGGAATATTTCCAGTCATGACTAATAATAATAGTTGCAAATAAAAATAATAATAATAACCGGAAAATAAAAAACAAGAACGTGCTCACAAAGGGTTTTGAGAGGGAGGCAGTTGGCGGGTAGGACGGCGGCGGCTAGGCAACAGCAGCGCGGACTATATATCTTCTGGACTATATATCTTCTGGAGTATAATAATACTATATATTGTATAATATATAATAATATTATATATAAAAGCTTTCTGGAGTCCACCACAAAGGGAAGATAGAAAAGTCACCACATGAACCAATAATAACATATATTGGTTAGAAATGGGTTTGAATACCGCCCAATATTATCAAAAGAAGCAGCGGCGCACAAAAGGGTTTCTTGCCCAGAAAGCCACGGCGGCGCGGGGATGCAGAGATGGAGGCAGTACGAGAACTACGTCGGCAGAGGGGCGGCAACAGAGGAACCGTAGGTCACAGAAACTCTTCGACGCAGAGGAGCAGCGGCGCAGTGCTTGGGTTCACTGTGCGGCGGCGCAGTACCGGGGTTCACAATGCGGCGGTGACTGCTCAGGAAAGGAAACACGAACAAGTGAGGGACTGCAGCAGCCGGGAGTAGCAGCCGTGAGTGACGGCGGCACAGGGTTGGCGGCGCTAGGGTTGAGCCGTGAGCAGCAGGCGGTGGAGGGCGGCCGGAGGGTTTGGGTGGCGGAAGCGTTACCGGCGGCGGTGGAAGGCGGCCGGAGGTCACAAGGCCGAAAAAAATAACCTAATATTGAGGATTAGGGTTAGGCTGTGATACCATGCTATAATATGTGGAAACCCTCGATGGGGTGTATTGCATTCATCTTATTAGTATAAATAGAGTACATATTTACAAAGGAGACCCCTACACTATACATTATTTAACAAAAACATCCAAGATTGGTTCCCAAATTTCATTCCACAAAAGTTTCTGAAAAACTAGGATAAATATATACTTAAATACCAATGTATTCTTCTTTGCAAATGATATGAATTAGAACATGAAAAGAAATACATACAAATAAATCAAATAAAATCTTTAATAACAAGCGTGTGAACGAAACCAAACAATCACATGACCACGTTATTGTAAACTGTTTGCCTTCAGATTAATCGTTGTAACTCTTAAACTCTAGAACTTCGCTTGTAGCTGATCCACCACGCTCTTCTCCACTTGGAATGCTCTGGCCAAAATATCCGCTGGAATTGGAGGATTCGAGCCAAAAACCGAATTTGCAATTGTTATGGCACCTGGATTTTGACTGCTCAATGCAGCAATAACCACTGCATATTCATTGCCCACATTGCGTTGGTAATGAACAAGTCCTACTGGAAGCACGAAAACATCGCCCTTTTGCAGTACTTTGGTTATAAATCGGTTATCGGGGTTAGAAGTCACAAATCCAACTTCTAGGGACCCTTCAAGAACAGTAAGGATATCGGTGGCACTTGGGTGAGTATGAGGAGGATTGAGTCCCCATGGTGCATAGTCAATCCTAACCATTGAGATGCCCAAAGTGTTTAGTCCTGCTAACTGAGTCACAAAGACTGGGGTCACCTTTGATCCCAAAGGGTTTGATGTGTTACCCTTGAGGTGTAGCCCCCTGAAGAAGAAATCATCTGCTTGAACTTGCATCGGGTTCTTGCAAGCTACGCCATTTACTTTCACTGCACGGATTAAACACATACGAATACGATATTTTAATACATGAAATGCATATATTATTCTGTTTATAATCAATTCTAGCATATCTATACAATACCTGAACTGTTGGGATCTGCTACACAAAAACTTGGAGGGGTTTAGGCTCGTTGGCTAAGGCAACGCAACCAAAAGTTAGAGCTACAATGCTCAACAGGAGTTGCTTCTTGGACATCTCGTATAGTTTTCTGAATCGAAAGATTCAAGATCGAGCAAAAGCTAAGTAAGGAACTGATCGAAAATGTTTTTTTCGCTTTTTGGTAGTGATCGACAAGGTGTTTTGTGGCTCCATATATATAGGAGCTGAGTTAACTCATCTGATTTATTGTTAGTGTCCTTATGTATTTAATTTTATAGTATTGTTTAAAGGATTGCCGTCTAACACAATGAATACAATCACATTTGGCTCAATAGATTGAGGTTTATCTGCCATAAACTGTGTCCATATCTGGATAGGGAATTGGTCAGCCGGCTTTGTGACACCTTTTATTCTATTATAGTGCTAGGAATTGGTCAATTGCAAACTTAAGTGATGAAAAAATGTGGTGATAAAAGTTTGATTACGTGTCACGGTCTTGTTGCTGACTTTTGTCGTCATAAAAAGTCATCAACCTCAAGGTTAATTATGACTACCTTTCTGCTACGACATATTGTTGATGTAGATCTTTTGCAACGATATCGAATTTTGTTAATGCAAAAAAGTTATTTTCCTGTGGTGATATAATTAAGTAGGATTAATACTCATATTATCATATAAATGTTTTTCATTATATATATGAAAACATCAATTAATTTACACTTCTTATAATTGTTCATAGTGAATTAGTGAGTGTTAACACCTTGAAAATAATTTGTAATTATATAATATTATTTAAATTATATAATTGTTCCTGTTTGTTTTTCATGCTTCAAGTTTTCATTTTTCAACACGCTTTGGTTGTAACTTTCTCCCAAATAAATTTATATATATAAACTAGTACCAAAAATCCAAAAGAAAAAAAAAACCAGACTTGATCTTGAAGTTGAGTAAATTGATGTTGTTATAACTTTTCTTCACATTGAGTTGGATAAGAAAATATTTATGGTTTAAGCAAACACTCAGATAGGAGTCAATTATGGGAGAGTAAGGCTACTCAAGGACTACTTCAAATCACTATATTTTCCTAGAGATTTAGTGATGATGATTTCACTATTTTATTGATTTATGTTGATGACATGTTTATTATTGACAGGAATGCAGAAAGAATTGTTAATCTAAAACAGATTCTTAGTGTACGGATCACCTGATATACAACTACTAATAAGTTGCACATGTCACAAAAGCGATACATTGAGAATCTGCTTTATAAATTCAACATGGTCAAAACTAAAGTGTGTTTTTTTGTCTACAACAAAGTCTGAGTATTTGTCGGTAACGAAAACTTGCAAAGAATTACTGTGGTTGAAAAAATCTATGCTAGAGCTTGGCTTCAAGCAAGAGGCTACATGGTTCTTTATAATAATAAAAGTGTGATTTACTTTGTTAAGAATTCGATGTTTCACAAGACAGCAAAACATATTGATGTTTGTTATCATTGGACTAGAGACGTTCTCAAACATGGGTTGTCTGAACTTGATAAAATTCATATCGATGATAATGGTTCCCACACATTGACCAAGGTATTGGCAAGGAAAATGCTTAAAAGATGTTGCTTGATCCCAGGATGGCAAACTCCTCATAAGTCAAAAGGAGAACATTTGTTTAGATTCTTAGTTTCGACCCATGAGGAACCCAATTATTTTAAGCCCAATTCAATCCTTTTATAGCTTTTATTCTTTTTGGGCGCGGAAAGTTAAATGGAATCTGCCGCGTTCATTATAACAAAAGAAGAGAGAACACACTAGCTATTTTTGGAACTTTCAACATAGCTGTACAAATCCTTCGTTTCCCCAAGATTGAAGGATATAATTATTATTATTTAGTGTAAATTTTGACATGTTTATTGATTTTTTTATTGGAACTAGAACGAGGTTAAAGGTGTGGAGTGCATATGGGTATAAGTTTGGTCAAATTCAAGAACTTAATATTACTGCAGGGGTCAAGGTGGCTATACCCTTTTGCAGGATCCTAGACTCCTAGGGGGTGGCGTCCCTAGCGGAGTCTAAGTGACAGAGCCCCTCACGGTAGAATTTCTTCTATAAAGCTTAACTTGATTAGCATCAAAGCTTAACAGCCTTAGAAGATTAACAACAACCTGTTAATAGTTGGCTAAAATAAAATATGTGGTTTTGTCTCACATTGGTAGAAAAGTGAAGGGTGTTGTGGTCTCCATGCCTATAAAAGGAGTCCAATACTTTGGTTTCAAAGTGCCCCAATCAAATGCACTTTAAGCTTTGATTGTTTCTTTCTTTTCTCTTTAGTGTAGAAAGGTGTGAGTCAAATCTTTGAGAGTGTGGGTGTAATTGGGGGTGACTTGAAAGATTAGTCTATGAGATTGTAACAATTTATCTTATAGTGGAATCTTTTCCTTTTTGGAGGCCCGTGGTTTTTCTCCCACGTATATTATGTTGGTGATTTAACACCAATATTATTTAAGCAATGAGATGAAAGTATTTGACCAAAATAATCTTATTACATATTAATAAGTTGGGTTGGTGCGGAGTGCACAATTGTTCAATATTAATTACGGGAGGTTCGGGGGCAGCGCCGCGATAGCGGGTTTCCATGGGCGGCAGCCCCTGGCTGGAAATTTTTTATTTCGACTGATGTTGCTTTAAGAAATTTGATGCGAAATTCGGATGAATCCGAAATTGGACCCGAAATTCGGGTGATTCGAATTGGACCCGAAATTCGGTTGAATTTGGCGGTTAAAATGGTGGTTGGCCATTTTGGCGGTTCCCGCCAAATTAATGCCCGTTTTTTGGTCATTTTAGAGAGGTACAAGAAGTTATAACATTTCATATTCTCTGTTCGTTTTTTCTCTGAGTTTTATCTGATTGGGATTTCGATCGTATCATCAAAATACTTCAATCTGAAAGTGTATCATGACTCTCAGATTATCCAAGCATTTTTGCAATCCGTATTTTTCAACATATTATTGTGTTCAAGTTTTTTATTATTATTATTCATTGGGCGGGTTGTCGGAAAATGTGAGACCGTTTTCCCAACAAGACAACCTTCACTGTGAAGGTATTATTGTTGTTGCTGATGTTTTCGGGTGATACTTATGTGCAGCTGTGAAGTATTAGTGATTGTCAAGTCTCTTAATATAGGGGCTAATTTTGTTATTACTGTTAGATAGTTAGTAGTAATCAGTTAGTTGGTTAGTTAGCAGTGTTATCAATCTCATTAACACTGTACTATAAATAGACACCAAGATTCTGCAAATGTAATCATTTTTTTTTCTGAAATCATCTTCATCATTCAATAAAGTCTCAGTCATCATTTCAGTTCTTAATATTCTTGATTTACAACAAGTGGTATCAAGAGCCAGGTTCGCTCAATTAAGGGTTTAAGAACTGCAAGACGTCAGAGGAGGTTTTAAAGATCATTAGTGCATCATGGTGTCCACCAAATTCGATTTGGAAAAGTTCGACGGTAAGAACGATTTTGGTCTATGGAGGTTGAAAATGCGTGCTCTGCTAGTTCATCAAGGGATCGTTGATGCATTAGCAGGAGAAGACAGACTACCCACAACGTTGACAGACAAGGAGAAGAAAGATGTCTTGGAAAAGGCTCACAGTGCAATAATCTTGAGTCTTGGAGACAGAGTTCTCAGAGAGGTGTCAAAGGAGACCACAGCTGCTAGAGTTTGGAGTAAACTTGAAGGTTTGTACATGACGAAGTCTTTGGCTAACAGGCTTTATCTCAAGAAACGATTGTAAATGATCTCTGGTAAGTCACTAGAGGATCATGTTGATGAGTTTAACAAGTTGGTGCTGGATCTTGAAAACATAGAGGTTAAAATTGATGAAGAAGACAGGGCAATTATTTTTCTCACTTCTCTCCCTTCAATATATGAACATTTTGTCGATACTTTGATGTTTGGAAGGGATAGCTTGACAATGGAAGAAGTTTTGGCAGCAATTAATTCAAAAGAATTAAAGAAATGATCTGATTCAAAGGACGAAGTCAGTGAAGGACTGTTTGTTAGAGGCAGATCAGGGAAACGTGATTCCAAGAACAAGGGCCAGTACAGATCCAAGTCAAGGGGAAGAAGAAAGTGTTATGAGTGTCAATCAGAGACACATCTGAGAAGAAATTGCCCAGAATGGAAGAAGAAGATGAATGAGAATGTTGCAAGAAGTCAGAATGTTCAATCAACAGAACCACTTTCAGATGGGTATGATAGTGCAGATGTGCTAGTTGTGTCGAGCAATTCTGGTTCACAGGAGTGGATTATGGATTCAGGCTGTTCTCATCACATGACTCATAATAAGGATCTATTGACAGATTTCAAAAGGGTAAGTTTGGGACCTGTAATGTTAGGAGACGACACTCCATGTGAGATAGAAGGTATTGGAAAGTTGGTTCTCAATATGAAGGATGGTTCTCAATACATGATGGATCAAGTGAAGTACATTCCAAAATTGAGAAGGAATCTGATATCCCTTGGGAGTCTTGAACAAGAAGGGCTTCATGTTAGAATGGGTGGTGGAAAGATAAAAGTGATCAAAGGATCACTTGTTGTCATGCAAGGAACAAGAAGATCCAACAACATATATGTACTAGATGGTACTGCTCAGGCTAATGTTGTTGAGGAGGTCAAACTACCATCTATCAGCACTGCCATGATGTGGCATAACAGACTGGGTCACATGAGTCTCCAAGGGCTTAAAGAATTGGAGAAGAAGCAAGTTCTTGGCAACATGAAGATAGGAGATATGGAGTTCTGTGAACATTGTGTCTATGGAAAGGCTCATAGAGTGAAATTTGCTAGAAGTATGCACAAGACCAAAGGAGTTCTTGACTATGTTCACTCAGATCTATGGGGACCTGCAAAGACTGAATCACTTGGAGGTGCTAGGTACTTCTTATCGTTAATAGATGATTATTCAAGGAAGGTCTGGATATATATATTAAGGAGTAAGGACCAAGCTTTTGGCAGATTCAAAGAATGGAAGGTAATGGTGGAAAACCAGTCTGGGAGAAAAATTAAGAAGTTGAGAACTGATAATGGGTTAGAATTTTGTAGCCACGAGTTCAATCAGTTCTGTGCTTCAAAAGGGATTCAAAGACACCTTACTGTACCTGGTACTCCACAGCAAAACGGTCTAGCAGAGAGGATGAACAGGACTTTGTTGAACAAAGTCAGATGCATGTTATCTCAATCAGGACTGCCAAAGAAGTTTTGGGGTGAGGCTGTCAATACAGCAGCCTATTTAGTGAACAGGTCTCCATCTACAACTATCAATAATGAAACACCAGTAAAGCTTTGGTCAGGAGAAGAGTCTGTTTATGCTCACTTAAGGACGTTTGGGTGTGTGTGTTATGCTCAAATTAACCAAGGCAAGTTGGAAAATAGAGCTGTGAAGTGCATACTGCTGGGGTATCCTACAGGAGTGAAAGGCTACAGACTGTTGAAATGTAGTGATGCTGGTCAGAAAGTCATAGTGAGTAGGGATGTAACATTCAATGAGCAGCTTGTCTACAAGGATTTGTTGAAAGATTCAAGTGTTGATTTAAAGACTCAGAGTGGCTTACAGTTTGAGGTGAAGGTTGAAACAGAAGGTTTCAGAGAAGTAGAAGATAGCAGTCAAGTTGATGAAAGTCAAAATCCTCAGACATCTACCTATCAGTTGGCAAAAGATAGACCCAGAAGACAGATTATTAAACCAATAAGGTTTAGGGAGTCTGGTGGTGATATTACAGCAGTGGCATTTCATATTGCTGAATTTGATGCTAATTGTGAACCAATGAACTATGAAGAAGCTGTTTCATCTACAGATAGAGAAAGATGGTTGGAGGCTATAAATGAAGAAATCAAATCTCTAAAGCAAAATGAAACCTGGGAGTTGGTTGATAAACCAAAGGATAAGAAAATTGTTGGTTGTAAATGGATTTTCAAGTTGAAAGAGGGAGTGCCAGGTGTGTGTCAACTAAGGTTCAAAGCAAGATTAGTAGCACAGGGATATAGTCAGATTGAAGGAGTAGACTATACTGAGATTTTCTCTCCTGTGGTTAAACATACATCTATAAGGATAATCTTGGCATTGACTGCTAGTTTGGATCTCGAATTAGAGCAGCTAGATGTAAAGACTGCCTTTCTGCATGGCAGCCTTGAAGAGAAGATCTATATGTCACAGCCCCCAGGATTCAAGGATCAAAAGCATTTGAACAAGGTATGTCTTTTAAAGAAGTCTCTGTATGGACTCAAGCAGGCACCTAGAAGGTGGTACCTTAGGTTTGATGAATGCATGATAAGTAATGGGTTCACAAGAAGTAGTTATGATAGTTGTGTTTACTTCAGGCAATATGGAACTGGGGAGTTTATCTACTTACTGTTGTATGTAGATGACATGTTGTTAGCTTGTAAAAGTAAAGAAGAAATAAGAAAGGTGAAACAGCTGTTGAAAGAAAATTTTGAGATGAAGGAGTTAGGGGAAGCCAAGAAGATACTGGGTATAGAGATATTCAGAGACAGAGAAAGAGGGATACTTAATCTTACTCAGACAGTGTATACTGAAAAGGTTCTACAAAAGTTTAATATGGGTGGAGCCAAGTCAGTAACAACACCAATTGGGTCTCATTTTAAGCTGTCAGCCAGGGATTCACCTCAAACAGATAAAGAAGAAGAAGAAATGTTAAAGATTCCTTACAAGCAAGCAGTGGGCAGCCTAATGTATTTGATGGTCTGCTCCATACCTGACCTCGCATATGCAACAGGACTAGTTAGTAGGTTTCTTTCTAATCCTGGTAAGGAGCATTGGAATGCAGTGAAATGGATTCTAAGGTACTTAAAAGGTTCTAAATCCTTAGGTCTGTGTTATGGTTTAAAGGAAGACAAAAGTGACGGTGCTGTTTTGGGTTATACTGATTCAGACTTTGCTAAGGATTCAGATAAAGGTAGATCCATAAGTGGGTATGTTTTCAAAGTAAAAGGGTGCACAGTGAGCTGGAAGTCTTCACTTCAAAAGGTGGTTGCTTTATCTACTACCGAGGCAGAATATATTGCTTTAACAGAGGCTGTAAAAGAAGCATTATGGATAAAAGGTTTCTTATGTGAAATTGGAGAAAACTCAGCTGAGACGTTGGTTTTATGTGACAGTCAGAGTGCCATTCATCTCTCAAGAAATCAAGTGTTTCATGAGAGAACAAAGCACATAAATGTTAAGCTACATTTCATCAGAGATATAATAAATTCAAAGGAGGTAAATGTCGAAAAAGTACACACTGACGATAATGCAGCTGACATGTTGACTAAGCCCCTAACTGGAGTGAAATTTCAAGACTGTTTGGAATCTTTGCATGTCAAGATGAGAGACTTTTAATCAAGGTGGAGAATGTGAAGTATTAGTGATTGTCAAGTCTCTTAATATAGGGGCTAATTCTGTAATAACTGTTAGATAGTTAGTAGTAATCAGTTAGTTGGTTAGTTAGCAGTGTTATCAATCTCATTAACACTGTTCTATAAATAGACACCAAGATTCTGCAAATGTAATCTTTTTTTTTTTTGAAATCATCTTCATCATTCAATAAAGTCTCAGTCATCATTTCAGTTCTTATATTCTTGATTTACAACAGCAGCGTTGATTTCTACTGCTTTGTAGCTTTTCATGCTGCTAAGGCAATGGTTTTAACTGGTTTTTAGCGGTGAATTAATTGGAAGTTAACTTATATATATCCACTATAATTTGTATGAGGCGCTTTTCTATATATACGAACGAAACTTATCAATCAGGAATGAACATTTTATTCTTGTGTATTATTCCAGAACAAAATTTTGATACCCGATACGGAAATTGAAAAATGAGTATACGTACACGATCACAAAAACATCCAAGATTGGTTCCCAGATTTCATTCCACAAAATTTTCTAACAATGGTAGGATAAATAGTTAAATGCCAATGCATTCTTCTTTGCAAATGATATGAATCAGAACATATGGAAAAAAATATACACAAATAATTCAAATGAAAATTTTAAAACAAGCGTCTGAACGAAACCAAACAATCACATGACCACGCTAATGTAAACTGTTTGCCTTCAGATTAATCGTTGTAACTCTAGAACTTCACTTGTAGCTGATCCACCATGCTCTATTCCACTTGGAATGCTCTGGGCAAAATATCCGCTGGAATTCGAGGATTCGAGCCAAAAACCGAATTTGCAATTGTTAAGGCACCCGGGTTTTGACTGCTCAATGCAGCGGGTTTTGACTGCTCAATGCAGCAATACCCGTTGCATATCCATTACCTAAAGTGCTTAGCCCTGGTAACTGAGTCACAAAGACCGGGGTCACCTTTGATCCTAAAGGGTTTGATGTGTAGCCCACTGAAAAAGAAATCGTCTGCTTGAACTTGCATCGGATTCTTGCATGCTTCACCATTTACTTTCACTGCATACATCAAACCATTCTTGAAGATGATGATCAGTAACTTAATTTGTTAAAGATGCGATGTAAATGCAATACCTGAACTTTTGGGATCGGCAACACAAAAATCTTGAAGAGGTTTAGGATCGTTGGCTAAAGCAAGTCAGCCAAAGGTGAGAGCTACATTGCTAAACAGGATTAGCTTCTTTGACATATTCTCGTATGATTTTCTGAATCGAAACCAAGAAAAGATTTACGAGCAAATACTAAGTAAGGAACTGAAGGAGATATGATGGTTTTTGGTGGTGAAACAAGCTGCTTTGTGGCTCCATATATACAGGGGCTAATTAATCTGATCTATTCTAGTGCCATAAATCGGTCAAATTTTAACCGCCCGAGTGCTCGATTCAAACCCAAAACATGATGGCAAAATAAAAAGGATAGATGGTTCGATAACCGGTTAGATTGTGTCAAAACTAATACTATCAAATAAATTTTCATCATTAATTATAAATGTTACAATTGTTCACAAGCAAGTTTTAATATGTTTTAAACAATCGATATATATAAGTGTAATCGTGTTTATGTATGACCTTTCAAGTTTTCGTGTTCAACACAGGGTATATTTTCAAACACAAACCATATAAAAGGTTGTAATAAATTTGTTCTATCATTATATGAATATATCAATTAAAAAATAGCTCCATGTTAGGATGATTTAAAAAAAAAAATTCCATTCTTAGTTTTGGTTATCTTAATTCAGGTTTGTGGGTTTTTCTGTATGAAAGTAATGAAAACACCATAATAAACTATACCAAATCATTCGATTTTGCCTCATAAAAGATATATTATATTAATAATTAAGAATTCAGATAAAATGTTTCTTAGAACAAGCCTATGAATGAAATCAAATAATAACGCGATGACACATTGACACAACGGAACACACATTTGTAAACTTTTTTGCCAATAATCTAGAACTTCTCTTGCAGCTGATTTACCACGCTTTTATCCACCTGGAATGCCCTGGCTAGAATATCCGCTGGAATTGGAGGATTCGAGCCAAAAACCGAATTTGCAATTGTTATGGCACCTGGGTTTTGACTGCTCAATGCAGCAATAACCACTGCATATCCATTGCCCACATTGCGTTGGAAATGAACAAGTCCTACTGGAAACACGAAAACATCGCCCTTTCGCAGTACTTTGGTGATAAATCGGTTATCGGGGTTAGAAGTCACAAATCCAACTTCTAGGGACCCTTCAAGAACAGTAAGGATCTCGGTGGCTCTTGGGTGAGTATGAGGAGGATTGAGTCCCCATGGTGCATAGTCAATCCTAACCATTGAGATGCCCAAAGTGTTTAGTCCTGGTAACTGAGTCACAAAGACTGGGGTCACCTTTGATCCCAAAGGGTTCGATGTGTTACCCTTGAGGTGTAGCCCACTGAAGAAGAAATCATCTGCTTGAACTTGCATCGGGTTCTTGCAAGCTACGCCATTTACTTTCACTGCACGATTAACCACATACGAATACGATATTTTAATACATAAAATGCATATATAAATCTGTTTATAATCAATTCTAGCAAATCTATAAACATAATACAATACGTACCTGAACTGTTGGGATCTGCTACACAAAAATCTTGGAGGGGTTTAGGCTCGTCGGCTAAGGCAAGGCAACCAAAGGTGAGAGCTACAATGCTCAACAGGAGTAGCTTCTTCGACATCTCGTCAAAAGATTCAAGAGCAAAAGCTAAGTAAGGAACTAAAGAGGTGCAGTAGAGATGCTTTTGCTTTTTGGTAGTGATCGACAAGGTGTTTTGTGGCTCCATATATATAGGAGCTGAGTTAACTCATCTGATTTATTGTAATTTAGTTTAATAGTATTGTTTAGAGGATATATTGCCGTCTAATACAATGAAAACAATCACATTTGGCTCACGAGATTGAGGTTTAATTATGTGTCATGTATATAATGAATCCATAGTGCCAAGTCTGGCTAGGGAATTGGTCAGCCGGCTATATTATTCTATTCAAGTGCATGCCAGGAATTGGTGAATTGCAAACTTAAGTGATGAAAAAATGTGGTGAAATAAAAGTGATGATTTCTTGTTGCTGAGTTTTAAAAGGTTGAAAATGTTAGAACCCCGGGCAAGAATTCGTGTAAAAATCAATAAAATAAGAATCATTTGGATAATCAGGGTCGTCCCATTGATTTGGAGGCTCTGTGCTTGTGATTACAACATAGACTTTTAAATATTTTAAACAGTAAATTGGTTACTTTGAAACTCAATTTTAATAGGTAATTTTGGGGATATCGTGGATGACAAAAAATATGATTAGTTATAAATTAATATGAATAGTACAAATCAAATTAAAATTGACATGAATTTTATTTTAATGCGCATATGCACAACGTGTATACACCAAATGCAAAAATATTTATTGGTCTGAATTTAATTTTTTTTATGACCAGAGGCGGATCCAGAAATTTTCATTATCTGTGTCACTTTTTTAAAATAAGTTTAATAATTAATACTTAGATTTTCAAAATATTTTCTAAGACAGTTCGGGTCACCGAAACGGGTTGCCAACACAAATTTAACAAATAACAAGATTTTTTTTAATTAAAAAAATACATAGTACAATACCATTTAAACTTAAAACCAATAAGTATAGTAAGTATTAAAATTTTACAATTGTTGCATTCGAGTCTTTATCTTTTGAAATATCGTCAAAATTTTGTCTATTAACCTATTTTTTTAAGAATTAACAAATAAGTTTACAATTGATTAAAAACCTTAAAAAATAAACACTTAACATTTAATTTGTCATTGACCTGTTTGCCTGAAGGTTGAAGCGTGAGACGAAAGCAAAAAAGTGATTTAGGGGTTTCAACTTTCAAATGCATTGACTGTTTTTTTAGGCTTTTTTAAAAATCTTTCGGTCTTTTAGGCTAAGTTAATTAACATTCTTGTTGTTTTTATATTCCATTGGGCTTTTTTTAAAAAAAATTTTTAAATTAAAACTCAGTATTATTTGAATAAATTTAAGTAATAAAAATAACAAACTTAAATTAGATACGTATGTTATAATTTTATAAATTTTTCATAGGTGTCGCTAAAAAAAATCTTAGGTGTCACTCGGGTTTTTGATACATACGTATTTCAGTATTTTAAAATTTGGGCAAATGACCAAAAATAGTAACACATTTTGTCATTTTTATCATTAATAGTAACATTATTTATAATCTATCATTAATAACATTGACTTTTATACTTTTTATCGTTTATAGTAACAACTTTTTATTTTTCTATCAATAATAGTAATTGGTGACCTGCAAACCTGTTTGCAGTTCACCAACAATTTTTCAATTATTAAAAATAGTAACATTTTTTCATATTTTTATCAATAAAGTAATATATCAATTAAAACCCAATTTTTTAAAGTTTTCTATGATTCATAAACACCAAAATAAACCTAATTTATGTTTCAAATTTTGTTGTGAAATTTTATATTAAAATTTTGGTTTTGTTTTTTAATTATTATGAATTTATTTAATTTTATTATTACTATCGTTGGTAACTATTTTGTAATTCATTAAATTTATTTATTTGTAATTATAATCTTTTCGTAACCTTATAAACTTTTTAATAATTCGATTATTATTCACAATTATATATAATATGAACGAAAAATACTACGAATGATTTCAATTTTTACTTTTTCCAAATGAAAAAACTACGAATCATCCTTTTTTTTAGTTTTTCCGAATAACATAATACAAATCTTTTTAATTTTTAGTTTTTTCAATCTAAATGGATCATAGTTTTTTATTTAAAAAACGAAAAATCAAAATAAGTCTCAGTATTTTTTATTTAGAAAAATTATAATTCACGATTAATCATAATTTTTCCATTCCTAGAAAAACTAAAAAAAATGAATGGGTCACAATACCTTTTCTTTGGAGTATTTTTCATTTGGAATTAAAAATTATAAATTGTTCAGATTTTTAATAAATTCCAAACGAAACGGATTACAATCCATTCAGGTTTTAGCTTTCCCGAATGGCAAAAATTACGACCCATTCATGTTTTAGATTTTTTTACTAAAAACTGTGAAACTATTCTAATTTTTCGTTTTTTTAACAAAGTAATTGTAACACATTTATTTTTGTGTTTTCAACAATGAAAAAAACTATGAATTATTCCGGTTTACAATTTTTCCGAACGAAAGTATTGCAACCCATTTTGATTTTTAGTTTTTCAAATAAAAAATACAACTCATTTAGACTAAAAATATTAAAAAACCAGAATGGTTTATTTTTTTTTTGTTGGGGAAACTAAAAAATATTATGGTTCTTATTTTTTGTTTGAAATTAAAAAACCACAAATTATTCAATTTTTAAATGAAAAATACTACGATGCATTCAAGTCTTTAACTTTCTTGAATGACGAAAACTACGACCCATTCATATTTTAGATTTTTTTGAACAAAAAATTTATGAACAACTCTGGTTTTTTTATTTTTGCTAATGAAAAAATTGCAACCATTCATTTTTTTAGTTTTTAAAAATAAATAATTGCAGTTTATAGTTTTTTCGAATGAAAAATATTGTAACCCATTTTGTTTTTTAGTTTTTAAATAAAAAAACTACAATCCATTTAAATTGGAAAAACTAAAACCAAAATGGTTCATATTATTTTCTTCAGAAAAACTAAAAAAAAAAAAAGAACGGTTGATAGTTTTTTGGTTTGGAGAAAGTAAAAAATTGAAATGATTCGTAGTATTTTTTCGTTCATATTATTATACATAATCGTGAATAAATAATCAAATATTATCTAATCGTAAATAAAACTCAGAATATATATTAAAAATTTATAAAATCTGGAAAAAATAAAATATGTAAATAAATAAATTTAATAAAATTAATAAAATAGTCACTAAAGATAGTAATAATGTAATTAAAAACTTTAAATAAATATATACTAATAAATAAAATTAAAAACTAAAATTTTATTATAAAATTTGGCAACAATATATGAAACATAAATTGGGTTTATTTTGGTGTTTATGAAATATTATAGAAACTTAGAAAATAAATGAAGTTGGGTTTAATTTGATATGTTAGTGACATTGATAAAAATATGTAAAGATGTAACTATTTCTGATAATTGAAAAGTTGTTGATGACCTTGCAGGTCACCAATTACTATTATTGATAGAAAAATAAAAATTTGTTACTATAAACGATAAAAAGTATAAAAGTTAATGTTATTAATGATAGGGAATAAATAATGTTACTATTAATGATAAAAATGACAAAAGTTGTTACTATTTTTGGTCATTTTCCCTTTAAATTTTATCGGTGTCGAGTGACACTCATTGTCATTTACTAACTAAATCCGCCCCTGATTATGACCACGAGATTTTACGAAATCGGGAGGCCCTGTGTAGTCGAGGCTCTCGCACAACCTAAAAGACACCCCTGTGGTCGGATGATCATGAACGAGAATCACTTTGTATAAACTACTTGACCCACACCGGGTTACACAAATTCTTTTTCGGGATAAACTAACAAATGGTGATCAAGAAAATGAATTTTGAAAAAGTTTGTATGTATTGCTTGACAGAGATTAACATAGAAAAACTCTACGCCTTTTTGTATATTATACATACCCCTTAATCTATATAATAATATAAACATAACCATGTAAAGTAACTACCGATTTATTGTTTTTCCCGGAAAGTAACCGTCAAAATTATTAAATACATAATCATGGAATGAAAATAAACATGATCATTAAAAAAAACTAATTGGCTTTCAAGCGGACATATTGTTCCATGGCTACTTATATTATACGAACTTAGAAAAAGCTCGATTCTCTATCGGTCGAGAATTAGCATACATCTTCCACCATTCTTTACTTCCGATTATAGTTGAAGTTCCATTTCATTGACTTAAGACAGTACAA
The DNA here is from genome assembly GCA_020465985.1 of Centrapalus pauciflorus. Classification (NCBI taxonomy): domain Eukaryota; kingdom Viridiplantae; phylum Streptophyta; class Magnoliopsida; order Asterales; family Asteraceae; genus Centrapalus; species Centrapalus pauciflorus. The sequence continues at coordinate 239,537 of JAANYP010000597.1, read as the reverse complement.
TACATGCATAATGTAATCAACTATATATTCCCATGTTATAAAACCATATGAATTTATGGTTTACACAACTTAATTAATTAACGTATTCAATAATATTCTTCAATTCTTTGGAAATTAAATGAGATGAATCAGAACTTGAAAAGAAATGCACACAAATTAATAATTCATATGTTATATTTCTTAGAACAAGCCTATGAATGAAATCAAACAATCACACGATGATCCAACACACATTTGTGAACTTTTTTGCCTTTGGAATAATTTAGAACTTCTCTTGTAGCTGATTTACCACGCTTTTATCCACCTGGAATGCCTTGGCTAAAATATCCGCTGGAATTGGAGGATTCGACCCAAAAACCGAATTTGCAATTGTTATGGCACCTGGGTTTTGACTGCTCAATGCAGCAATAACCACTGCGTATCCATTGCCCACATTGCGTTGGAAATGAACAAGTCCTACTGGGAACACGAAAACATCGCCCTTTCGCAGTACTTTGGTGATAAATCGGTTATCAGGGTTAGAAGTCACAAATCCAACTTCTAGGGACCCTTCAAGAACAGTAAGGATCTCGGTGGCTCTTGGGTGAGTATGAGGAGGATTGAGTCCCCAAGGTGCATAGTCAATCCTAACCATTGAGATGCCCAAAGTGTTTAGTCCTGGTAACTGAGTCACAAAGACTGGGGTCACCTTTGATCCAGAAGGGTTTGATGTGTTACCCCTGAGGTGTAGCCCACTGAAGAAGAAATCATCTGCTTGAACTTGCATCGGGTTCTTGCATGCTACGCCATTTACTTTCACTGCACGATTAAACACATACGATATTTCAATACTTGAAATGCATATATTATTCGGTTTATAATCAATTCTAGCAAATCTATAAACACAAGACAATACTTACCTGAACTGTTGGGATCTGCTACACAAAAATCTTGGAGGGGTTTAGGCTCGTTGGCTAAGGCAAGGCAACCAAAGGTGAGAGCTACAATGCTCAACAGGAGTAGCTTCTTCGACATCTCGTATAGTTTTCTGAATCGAAAGATTTTTCAAGAGCAAAAAGCTAAGTAATTAAGGAACTGATCGAAAATGTTTTTTGCTTTTTGGTAGTGATCGATAAGGTGTTTTGTGGCTCCATATATATAGGAGCTGAGTTAACTCATTTGATTTATTGTAAGTGTCCATATTATGTATTTAATTTAATAGTATTGATTAAAGGATTGCCGTCTAACAAATGAATACAATCACATTTGGCTCAATATATTGAGGTTTATCTGCATGTAAATTGTGTCCATAGTGCTGAGTCTGGATAGGGAATTGGTCAGCCGGCTTTGTGACACCTATTATTCTATTCTAGTGCTAGGAATGGGTCAATTGCAAACTTAAGTGATGAAAAAATGTGGTCATAAAAATTTGATGACATGTCACGGTCTTGTTCCTGACTTTTTTCGTCGTAAAAAGTCATCAGCCACAAGGTTATTATGACGACCTTTCTGCGACGACATATTGTTGATGTAGATCTTTTGCGACAATATCGATTTTTGTTACCGCAAAAAGTTATTTTCCTGTAGTGATATAAGTAGGATCAATACTCATATAATCATATAAATGTTTTTCATTATATATATGAAAACATCTATTAATTTAAACTTCTTATAATTGTTCATAGTGAGTGTTAACACCTTGAAAATGTTATATTATATAATTGTTCCTGTTTGTTTTTCATGCTTCAAGTCACTACAACAAAAAGGGGTTTTTAGGACGCCTTTTATAGGATGGTTTTCGGGTATCGTCCTAAAAGAGTCTTAATAGGTCACGAAGCTTTTTGTGTCCTATTAAATTGACGCTTATTGGGACATTTAATACTTTGGTCATAATACATTGAGTTTTATGGGACGTATGTATATCAGTGTCACATCATGACATAACCTAATATGACACTTAAGATTTAGGTTTTAATATGTTAACTTTTATAGGACACTTTTTTGTGATGTCTTATTATGATATTAACAAATGCAACGCTCAGGGGCGGATTTAGTTTATTAGAGTTGGTGTCACTCGACACCGATAAATTTTTAAAATACTGAGTTACGTATGTATCAAAAACCCGAGTGACACCTAAGATTTTTTTTGAGTGACACCTACGAAAAATTTATAAAATTATAACATACGTATCTAAATTATATTTGTTGTTTTTATTACTTAAATTTATTAAAATAATACTGAGTTTTAGTTAAATTTTTTTAAAAAAAAGCCCAACGGAATATAAAAACAACAATAAAAAATGTTATTAAGTTAGCCCAAAAAGGCCAAAAGATTTTTGAAAAAGCCCAAAAAAATAGTTCATGCTTTTGAAAGTTGAAACCCCTTTCTCTCTCTATCTAGGTATAATAATATGTTTTTATCAGTTCTCATTTAGTCATTTTAATAGTTTATTTGTTAACTTTTCTTAAGTGTAGTGGGTAAATGTTTAATACTTTAATTTACTGAAATATAAAGTATATATGTTTAATTTACTGAAATATTTACTTATTCAATATTTCAGGCAATTAGGTCAATAGACAAATTAAATGTTAAGTGTTTATTTTTTAAATTTTTTTTGATCAATTGTTATACTTATTTGTTAATTTTTTAAAAAAATTTTAGGGTAATGGACAAAATTTTGACAAGATTACAAAAGATAAAGACTCGAAGGCAACATTTGTAAAATTTTAATACTTACTATACATATTGGTTTTAAGTTACAATAGTATTGTATTATGCACTTTTTTAATTAGAAAAATCTTGTTATTTGTTAATTTTGTGTTGGCAAGCCGTTTCGGTGACCCGATTCGTCTTAGAAAAAATTTTGAAAATCTAAGTTAAACATACTTTAAAAAAGTGACACCGATAACGAAAATTCCTGGATCCGCCCTGGCAACGCTTGATCATTAAGTCCTAAAATATCATGTGTGATAGGACACTTATTCATTGGGGTGTTATTATTAAGTATTCTATTAGGACACTTAACATATGGGTCATAATACTTTATGTTTTATAAGACACTTAATCACACTTAATCACTGGGGTCTTATTATCATGTAGTGTAATATGACACATGAGACATGAGGTTCTAATATAATAAGTTTTATAAGACATTTAGTTAGTGGCGTCTTGTTATGAAATAACCTAATGCAACGTTTGATCATTAAGTCCTAACATGTTATGTTTTAGTGGACATTTATTAATTGGGGTTTTTTTAATAAACTTGAATCTATTATGACACATAATAGAATTAGTTTTATTGGACACTTATGTTATAAATAAGGGTGACCAAAACCGGTTATCCGAAATTTCGGATTCGGATATCGGATTATCCGAATATCCGAAAATTCATATTTTTCTAAATATTAAATCAAATCTTGAAATATCTAAAAAAGAAATTCATATATCCAAATAAATATTAAAACTAAATAAATCACAGACTAAATATATCTGGAATATTTTACTTAAAACGACTAAAAAATGATTAAAAAAACTAAAATATATAAAATATTAGTTAATAAATTTATAATATCAAGACAAATAATCAATATTAAAGACATATATATTAAAATTTTTTAACAATAACAAATTTTTAACACTCCTAACTGTTAAATGCTATAGCTAGTAACTGAAGATTTTATTTGCCCGTTAGTAGCTCAAGATAGCAAAAGTCGGTTGTTGGAACTAGTACTTGAAGGAGATGGTAGCTAAAGATTATCGTAGTTAGGAGATGTAGGTTATATTTGAAGACGTTTTTCCTATCTTCTCAATGTCGGGTCGCCCAATAGGAGCCGCGGAGGCAAAAACAATAGATCTTGAAACTTTGGGTAAAGCACACTCTTATGTGTTATTCAATTGTAGTGAAGTCGATGAATTCATATCGTAAGTTACCTAATTAAAGTCAAGAATTTCATTAATACTTTATAATTGTTATTATCATCATATCATTTCTGTATTATTGTTAAAAACTTATAGCATGTTACAGCGATCATCTTAAGATTGTGCGTGATCAAAATTCACGATTACGTGAGCGTGAAATTCATCGTATTCATAGTGAAACTTTTGCACTATGGTTTCGACATCATGTAAGCAATATTTATAATAACTAAACATTTTATACCTACAATTTATCCAAAGAGAAATTATTAACACATACCACCTTAATTCAGGTTGAGGAGTTACATATTACAGGGGATGAAAGAGTCTCTGAAGAGTTAAGGGTTTTGGCAAGTGATCCGGTTGAGATTGTAAAAAGATACAAGGGGTTCATAATAAATGGTTTTCGATTTCATACAAAAGAACTTGAGCGAACAAGAAAGACACAAAATAGCGGAGTTGTGCTTGAGGCTAGGACAAATAGCTTCTCTAGTGCTAGAGATTTCAATCCTATAGTAGGAGATGTCACTTATTACGGGGTTTTGAATGATATTATTGAGTTACAATATTCCATTGACAAGAAAGTAATCTTGTTTGATTGTGATTGGATTTCAAATGGTAAGAGGAAACGAGAAGACGAGAATGGATTTACACTACTCAATTTTAAAGGTTTGAGGCCTCATAATGAACCTTATATACTAGGTTCTCAAGCACAACAAGTGTTCTATATTATGGACCCACTCGACAAAGGGTGGAAGGTTATGATTAAAACAATATCATCATGCCATGATGATATTGATACATACTTACAAAGTGAATTCTCTAGTGGTTCGCCACTTGAAGAAAACATGGATATTAACCTGATTAGAGAGGGATTTAGTGGAACTATTGTTGACACACATATCAATGTTTTAAACGCGGATGGAGATCATTTTGATGGCATGTCTTAACGTTGATTATTGGATTGTAATTGTGGTTAATCTTATTTATGTGAACATGTTTCATTTATATCGCAACAATTATCTCATTCTTTTTTTACTATTATTTATATGTTCTTTTGTTTGAAGCAATGTCTTTGAGGATGAACACTCGTAGGATTAATTTGACAAATGACACAAACGATTCAGAAGTTCAAGAAGACATGATGCACTTAGATGCCAATAATTCATACAACAATCCAGGTATATGTATTTGTTAGAGATTAATCTAATATAATCTTTTCCTTGTAAAGTTTAACATATAATATTCATGTACTTTTTTTATAGTTGTTGTTGGAAACTCACGTAAAAGAGTTAGAGGGCCAACACGTATGACACGTATTTGGGGTCAAAAAGAAGGGGATCGTATTCGTGTGAAGTTTAATGAATATGGCCAACCTATTGACAAGAAAACCACTAGTGACTTGAGCCATTTCATGGGCTCATTAGCAAGAAGTGGAAGGTTTTGTCCAATTCATAAATCATGACATAAAGTTGGTAAAGGTGAAAAAGATAAATTGTTGGATTTGTAAAGGTATGCTTAAAGTAAATGTAAATAACCTACTATATGTTAGCTTTTGTAATTAATGTTTTTGATGGTTTAGGAAAAATTTGATATTCCAAGTGGATGTGAAGATTGGCTATTGACATCATTTGTTAAAAAAGTAAGAAATTGGAGAGCAAGAATATATAAAGAAAGATCATTACAATCCATCATTGTCGCTTGAGGAGCAAATTAAGTCTAAACCAACTCGGGTTCATGACGATCATTGGGCAAGCCTTATTGAAATTTAGAATAATGAAGACTCCAAGGTATAAATAACTTTCTTGAATTACTTTTGATATTTGTCCATTATAGGTGAATGTGGCTAATATATTCGATATTAAATTTGTTCTATAGTGATTTAAGTGGCTAAAACGTTTTTATGGATTATATTATTCAGAAAATTAGTGAAAGGAATAAAGCAAATAGAGGAAAGAAAAAGATGATGCAAGTCACAGGTAAAAAAAGTTATGCATGAGTTCGTGAAAAATTAAAGGTGAGTGTGCATTATGTTGTAAGTCATAACAAATATAGTTTCTTTGTATGTGTATAGTTGATACACATAAAAAATTTGTTATGTAGGAATCAAATTCTGGACGTGAACCAAGTCGAATGGAATTGTTTCGTGCATGCTTCTCCAAAGATGGGATAACAAAAAATGTCGAAGCAACTAATGCTATCGTACGTTACATAATTTATAATAATTACTTCATTCTTTGTGGTGTAGTATAATGACATGTCTATTTGAACATAGGAGCACATGCAAGAAATTAGTTCTAGACTACCAGAAGAAGGTTCAGTTGATATGTTGATATGTCTGGACCTAATGATGTATTTTCGCAAGTTATGGGTGACGATAAAGATGGTCATGCACGTATGTATGGATTGGGTGTTCGTGGTTGCGATATTTGGGGTGAAATGCCAAGTCGTTTTACTTCTCATAGGGATAACATGCACTGGAAGTCAGAATATGAAAAGATTAGTGGTGAAGTGGCTGAATTAAAAGCTATGATGATCGAGATGCAACAATCACGTGAAAATGTTTCTATTGAATCAAGAGCTCGTGTAACATCAACACAACATCCCAATGTGCAAAGTGAACCACAACCTCTACGGGTATGTTTATCTATCTTTCTATCTATCTATCTATCTATATATATATATATATATATATATATATATATATATATATATATATATATATATATATATATATATATATATATATATATATATATATATATATAATACAATTAGTTCTTTTAGTTGTAGTATTATAATCAGTGGCTTTTGATGTTGTAGCAATCATTCACGATGAGCATCTTATATATTAACCTTTTATTTAAATTTGTGAATGGTTTGGTCTAATTAATTGTTGAATGTTGTATTTAGGTTGGTGCTCTAGTTTATCTAAAGAGCATCATAAACTCCATAAAAATTGTAGCTAAAGGAAGGATTAAAAGCGTAGACCCAAATGAGGTAGTTGATACTGAAGAGATAAGACCAAACTGGTGTGAAGTGAAATCCAAGTTGCTATCAAGAAAGACGAACGTTTGGTGAGACCATATGGATTGTTCACCACAGTTCAAGATGCTATCGAAGCAACTGTTGCGTGGCCTATGCCTTTCACTTCGGTAAACTGAGTTCTTTAAACTTATATTACCTTAATAAACCTAGAGTTTAATTATAAAAAAAAATCTAACACTTACGCATTATTTTATACGTGTAGGTGGTACCTCATGAAGATGCTTGATGATCAAAATATAACCTTGAGGACATTTATCTTTCTTTCTTTCTTTCTGATGAACGTTGATATTTCTATTACACCTTAGAGTTTTAGTATATTGGTTAATCTTATCAGCAGTTGGGGCTTTTTATGTAATTTGTTGATACTTTTTTGTATTGATCGGTTATGCTATTTAATTTGGTTAAACCTTGTTATTTATTTAATTTATTTGGATGATCAAAATTTTAAAATATCTTGTTAAATTTATTTTCGTAATGATTTAGATCAACAATGTAATTCTATTGTATATTATGTTAATATTTATTCTGACAAATCAAACGTCGTGTTTAATTTATTTATTAGGACACTAAAATTTTTTATTGAGACTATTTGTTTTATCAGGAAAAATGTATTGAAAGTTACGCAGCGTCCTATATAACTATTTATTAGGACATTTTGTAAATATCTTTAATAGGACACCACATGTTGTTTTATTAGATATAACGAGGAATGATGCCCGCGCAATGCGGCGGGATGAAGAATGTGTTTTGATTAATACAAATATATATCTTATATATGAATAACATATTACATACATATGCGATATAAAATCTATATGGTTGGGATCACAAGAAAAAGCACATGATCCATATAGCCTTATAGGTTATAACATCATATATCCAATAATATTTTACAGAGATATAAAATAAAAGAAATTACATGGTTGAGATCACGAATGAAGATGCATAGCTCATAAGTATTATGACATTGCATATTTGATATGCAATTGAAAGTGGCTGCATTACAATTGCATTTTGTATACAGCATAACAAAACATCATCAAAGGTTTTTACATGAACTAATATAGCAAGAGCCAAAATTCAAAAGCTTGCAAGAATTGTGTGATGATTTTGATCACGTCCCCAAAAAAGTAAACATAAAAGTCTCTTGCATTGACGTTCATTTTGGCTTCCCTAAGAATACAATGAAGAAAGGCGAGATCTTTTCATCCTTTTATTAAGTACCTCTGTTTTGACTGCACAATGAAGAAAGGTTGAAGATTAGGATGTATGTATGTATAAATGATTGATGTTGCTAAAAACAAAAATTAAAACATATGTAAATGGCGAGCTTTGAGCATATCAGCTTCCATTTTCATTTTCATGACATTTTGCTTCAAGTACATATTATTGGTAGTGATGTAGAAAAAATCTTTAGCATGCAGAATGTTGATTTTTTCAATTTTTTTCATACTTTATGCATTCTACAACTCAATATGGTTCATATTCAAGATTCAAAGTAATATCATCAAAAGAAAAGAATAGTCGACAAAATTTTAATATCTGTGCACCAATTAGCATCGAAGAACCTCTTAAGAACATTTATGGATAAGAATCTAATTATATAAGAGATAGTTAAGTATAAAGTGTTTGAAAGAAACGTGTACCATCATCAACTTCAAGTAACCAATCCACCCATATAGCCATCATGTTTTTCAATGTATCAGCCATGGGTTTTCTCTTTGCCTCAATCTGATTGTAAATTATTATAGTTTAGAGAGATAAACTTCAAGTACATAATTCATCTACCATAAATGCTTAACCGATTGTTAATTGTAGCATGCAATCAACAATCAATCATAACATGATAATAAAATAATAATGAACATTTGAAAAGTACGTGAAGATTATAAATTAACTATCAATTTTAAATCTCTAGCTACAAATAAAAATCTAATAGTACAATCAAGTCAAACCAACCACAATGCTAGTTTTGCATGTTTAATTCTAGTAAACAGACAAATGTCAAATAAAACTGTAGCATGTATATAAACCCTAAACATGACAAATGAACAAATTTAACTCAATAGAAATATGAATTGGAAATAAGAAAAATATAAACACCTCCATATTATGAAAAATATATCCATGGAATAAAGCTTTGTACGCTCCCTAATATGCGACCTCCATCCCAATGCTCATCTCTAGTCCTCCTTACACACTGCTTCCTCTTTCTAGCATAGACACATCTTTTAGACTCTATTGTAGTACAAGGTATAAACTTTGTGTTTCTTTCACAAGTTTTCTTTAATTTAAAAAGTCTTTTTATAATATATTTTAAAAAAGTTTATTAAAAATATATAAACATCTTAACAAATATGAAACAACATATTTTTCGTGCACAATGTATTTAGGAGTTACCTACCACCGCCACTCTCTCTCGTGGCATTCATCACGCAACAGATGTTTCTGCCATTCTTCTTCCCCGGAACTGCTTCCATGATTTTTATTTCTTTGGGCTCCTAAGAAAGCCTACACGTCATAACAATAATACATGTGACAGTTTTAACTCAAATTTATTTGGTATCAAATTGGCTAACCTTGAAGTTAGACGATTATTCAACATAGTTCTAATAAGTATTTAAAATGTTAGCTTTTAAGTTATTATATAATATTATTAAGTTTCGTTAATTTAATGTATTGTTCAATATCAATTTTACTTAAAAAATGTAATATAATTCAATACAATGAATAAAAAAGGATTGTGCCAAAACATGAAGAATAGAATGAATAAAAAAGGAACCTGAACATGCTGAGCTCCGCTAGCAAGGCTTGTTGAGCATCCATGGCTTAGATTCCATGCAAGTAGGAAATGTAAGAAAACACAGTGGTTCTCGGCTTGTTTATGGATTTTTTTTCTAGTCAACGATCGATGATGACATGCGTGTTTGCTTGCATTGTAGCTTGGAATTCTTTTAAGAACATATAATCGGTGTACAACTTTGAATGAGAAGGAAGGAAGAAAGAAACCCTTTGTAACATTTTACTTTCGAAGTTAGTCATTACAATGGAATTAAAATAGTTCTTTTTATTTATTTAGCATTTCAATTGAATGATACAATCATAAAGAGGGTAACCTGCACTGAGAAGCAGATTTACACACGGATCATTTTTCAATCAAACTAATATGGTATGTACAATGCTTAAGAATATGATAACAATTGTGATTTACGATGGATTGATTTTGCATTTTAAGGCTGAAAAGTAAGACAATAAATTAACGCCTAACAGATTTTGAAAAAAAAACAGAAATTTAAAAAATCATTAAATAATTTCAAGAAGGGTTAAGATTAACTTACAAGTTAAGTCTTGAAGCATGAGCAATAAGTAGAAGTTGATATGATATTATAAGCTTTTGTGATTCCTCAGGCAGCAAGGCAAAACTTTTACAACTACCAACCGTGAAGCCATCCAACTCGCTTTGTTCTTGAGACCAAAATTCTATTGACTTCTAGGGGCAAGTCTCCAGCAGTTTTCGCAAACAAAACTTTCACCGATGGCTAACCATAATTGTGCTTGAGCTTTATAGTATGCACAGGATCAGATCCGTCAAGTAAAAGCAATGAAAGGGAACCTCCAGAACGACGCAAGGATAACCACTCGACGTCAGAAAGATTGTTCCTTACAAGGGCAGAGCTTCTCCACATGCATCGACTTGATGGGTGAAACACAAGTCCAAGAACTGCTTTTCCATGAGGATGAACATAAGCCACAGTTAACGCATTCCCACCTATAGAAAAACTGTATCTTGAAGGATTCAAGTGACCATCAAGAAGAAAAGTAGACGATGGAGATGGCTGCAAAATTTCATCATATCCTAGGCAATCACTAATGATTTCTCCTGAATTTAAAAGCAGCTGCATAACAACTGGTTGGTCACTTGGGTTTACAACGTTGGTCCACTCAGACTGATAAGTACCAACGTGAATCAGGGGGAACATAATCTCACTGTCATTAAGCACAGACATTCCAATTTCTGTCCCTCGAGACCTCCAGTTTCCTAGGATGGATTCATCAGCTTTTGTCATTTCTATTGCCTTCAAGAAGTAGATACAAGCATAAAGACAACATATACAAACATAAATTGCTTTAGCATCACTATGCACAAACCAGAAAGAAAGAAAAACATGGATACAATGTCATGTTAAGTTTGGATGTGCATGTTTAGTATGTAACGAACACCGTATTTTCACCAACCATGCTAATGTTGACAATCTCTAGCAGGTCGGGACCATCATTCTCCATCAAGAGAGAGAGACACTGGTTATTCCAACAGTTGTATTTCGTAAGGAGACTTGACCGCAAACCCTTTGGCTTGAATCACGAAACCAGCTGAGCTTGTTTGCAAAATTAGGTGAGCCGAAGAAAAACCTAACCATTTGGGCAAAAACACAAATCATAAAATTCAAAAAATCAACCAGGTTAGTAATATCATGATACCAACTATCTATTACAAACCTGCAAATCTCAACCTTCAAGGTTCCAACAACCTCAATTTAAGCAATAACAAAGGGTCAAACAACCCTAATCGTCATTTATCTATGCAAATGATAGATATACATCGATTATATGAGGAAAGGGTTGGTTTTTCTTCCATTCTTCAACTGGTAAAAGGAAAAAAAAAATCAAATTGACAAAGATGAATATGAAAAGAACCCTAATCAAGAGAGATGTATAAGCACTGTGATTAAAAAAGAAAAAAAGATGAACATAAGGGTGGAAGTTTGGAGATTGAAGACAAAACAACAAACTATCTGGAGGAAGCGATCTAAACGTACCGTGTAGAAGATGGGGAAACCATTGAGTGAAAGCGTGCAGAAGACATCATTCGATGCACCAGAAGGAAGAAGGAAAGAAAACAAAAACCCTAAAAATCTGGAGGAGAACAGTGAAGACATGGATTCGATGCACCAGAAGGAAGAAGGAAAGCAAAAAAAACCCTAAAATAACATAGGCGTAAGGAAGAGGATAAAGGCAACGGTGAATAGCTTGGGAACAGGAGCTTGTGAACAGTCTAACAACGGGATCATTTACCCTGGTAAATGTTAATACTATAATGTATTACAACATAAAAAAGTGTCCTATTTAGTAATATATTAGGACATTTTTTAATGTCTTTACAAGTAAATAAGAATCAATTTATTGATGTTACTGGGACACTTCGGCTTGTCCCATAAGACTTGTCACAATATTCTATGATAGGACATATTATTTATTCCTCATACAGTGACTAATGCAACGTTGAATTTTGTCCTATAAACCATTTCTTAGGACACTCGTTTCAGTTTTAAAATGTAATGTTAGATAAACATATTATATGACATTATAAAGTGTCCAATTTTATAATCTATAAGGACGCTATTTTGTATAATTTTATTTATATGGCCATAAAACTAGTTTTAAAATGTTAAGATTTGTTAGGATGTGCAAATTTGTCCCATAAACCTTTTGTAACGCCTTTAGATGGGACAAAAATGATATTAGTCCTATAATATTAAAAGTCCTAATAAGTAACCTAATAGGACGCTTACTAGTGTCCTAAGAAACCAATTTTGTTGTAGTGAGTTTTCATTTTTCAACAGGCTTTAATTGGTTGAACTTTCTTCCAAATAAATTTATAGACATAAACAAGTACCAAAAAACCAAAAGAAAAAAAAAACGAGACTTGATCTTAAAGTTGAGTAAATGGATGTTGTTATAACTTTTCTTCAGGGTGAGTTGGATAAGAAAATCTGTATGGTTTGAAGCAAACACTCAGATAGGAGTCAATTATGGGAGAGCAAGGCTACTGAAAAACTACTTAAAATCAATATATTTTCCGAGAGATTTAGTGATAATGATTTCACTATTTTTATTTATATATTTTTATAATAATCATGTATCAAAATATATAGGAAAATCTATAAATACTATTAAATGAAAAAAATATTTGTCATCACATTAAAGTTGTCATCTGACTTCTTATCCAATTCACATTTGTAATTTGTATTTTTTAAAACATAGAATATTATTTAAACCAACATACATACAAGTGTTTATTTCTTTTTAAATCTCTAAAAATGTTTATGTTTTTAGGGATCTATTAAAATTGCAACAATCATTTTAAAACTACTAACTAATCATAATAAATAACAACAAATTTAAATATTATTAATGGTATCTTTTCTGTTTAACTAACTTATACTTAAAATTAGTTATAATAAAAGATGTTAAATATAACAAGTATAAAAAATTTTAATATTTCAAAATGTAATGTTAACGAGTTTTCTTGCCCGCGCGTTGCGTCGGATGGAAAAACACTTAAAAAATAGTTTTGAATAATATGTATTCAAAATATAGGGTAGATGCATGTGTTTGTTTGATGGACTTTTAAGATATAAAACGAGTTTGGCGTTTTATAGATATTGTTTATTTGATAAATGATTACCAAAATTTAATACATAACAAAGTATTCTTGCAGTTTATTCAAATTATAGGTATAGATATGAATATATATATATATATATATATATATATATATATATATATATATATATATATATATATATATATAGAGTCAGGTTCAAAAAAGTACCTCTCGAAATCAAGTGCACCCGAAGGTACTAACCTTAAAAAACCTTTTTTTTAATTTTTTTTCTCATAACCATGTTTAAATTAATGTTATACACATGATATATGAATTTCACATACATTCACACTTTATGTGTCCTTAAAAATTATGTGAATGCTCAATGCATATTTATGTGAATGGACATCTATGTGAATGGTCATTTCACACAATGTGAATGGTGTGAATGACCATTCACATAATCTTTTTTTACCATTCACAAGATTTATGATGTTGCTCCTTTTGAAAAAAAGTCTTATAATGTTGTCTTATACATCTTTATTCAAAAAAAATATATGTGAATGATCATTCACATTAGGGTACGCTGGGTACGCTGGAATCTCAAAGGTACGCTGATGAACCTGATTCTATATATATATATATATATATATATATATATATATATATATATATATATATATATATATATATATATATATATAGGGAGGTTCAATTGAGAACTTTTATGCACCGAGGTACAAAAGAACCCATATCATCCATTAGATCAAAAAATTGTATGAATTAGATTAATGGCAAAAGGGTAAATAGTTGGACAATTTGATGCATCTTGTGCATTATAGAATAAAACAAAGAAGGGCATTCTGGGGAATGTGCACACCTCATTAAATTTAATATTTCAACAAATAATCAAATAATAAATGCTAAATAAATTCAATTGATACATTTCCAAATTTAACGAAAATTACACAAATTCAAAAAAAAGATGAAAGAGATCGATGCATTTCATCGTAATCGTGTTTATTTATGTATCGTGTTCAAAAAAGATGGATTTAACAAAAAAAAATACACAAATTCATTATGCATCGTGTTCAACTTGTTCATCATTCATCTATGCATCGTGTTCGTCGTTCATATTTTTTCATTCATGTATGCATCGTGTTCAACTTGTTCATCATTCATCTATGCATCGTCATTGTTCATCATCCATTTATGAATCATCATTTTTCGTTGTTCATCGTTCATCATCCATCTATGCATCGTCATTGTTCATCATCCATCTATGCATCATCATTATTAATCGTTCATCATTCATCTATGCATCGTGTTCTTCATAATCATCATCGGTTGCATCTCTTGTTCATGTTCATCATCATCGTTGTTCATCGTTAATCTTCGTCTTCAAATCATCATCACCATCAAAATCATGAAGAACACGATTAGAGAGAAAATGAGAGGGGGAGAGAGAGAGAGAGAGAGAGAGAGAGAGAGAGAGAAATGGGGAGGAAAATGAGGAATTTAGTTACTATGAGATTTTAATTCAAAATGTAACTCCTAAGTATCTTTTAATGATTTTTAAAAATAAATTAATTATCATATCTTTAGTTTTCCCTAAATGCCCTTTGTGCACCCTTGTTAGATTATCTTATGCACAAAAGTGCCTCGAGGTGCCTCTGCACAAAAGTTCTCAATTGAACCTCAATCTATATATATATATATATATATATATATATATATATATATATATACACTCCATTTGTATCCTTGCAATTTAATCAAAATTTTAGGCATAACAAAAATTAACTTGCAAGAAATTAATTTATATTGTTAATTTGACAGGTAAACTATTAAAGTAAACTCAATCAAGTAAGTCAAATTTATAAAATATTAACTTAACGAATGATATAATAAAAGTTATCATTTACAGTATTTATAATACCAATAATGTTTATATTCTTGACAACACTAAAAATTAACAAATTCATATTTATATTCTCATCAAAATAATTAATGATAACTGAGCATGGTCCTAATAATTGATATAAAAAAATAATAGAATAAAAATTTATTTACCTAAAATAAAGTAAAAATATATTAAGTGTTCAAATATCTCATTTCAAGTTAATATATTCAATAAAGAGATATAAGGAAAAAATGATTATGAAATAGGACTAATGTCAAGTTTTGAACACAAGACCTCATGATCTTCATCAAGTACAATCAAGCATTTATTTACAATATCATCTACATAACTTTTTGTTAAAAATAAATCAAAGAAAATATATATTATTATATAAGTATTACTATTCATATGAATAGCTTATGATAGTACCATTTACTATAGTAAATGTTAGTATCTAGAGTAAATTACAGAAATGATCCTTGTGGTTTACTTAAAATTATGGAAATGGTCCATAGTCTTTAAAAATTGCATAAATGGTCCCTCAAAACACTATTTACTTGCAGAAATGGTCCTTTCATTTCTTGAATTTTTCTAAATGACGATTTTGCCCTTATCTCAAAATTCAATTTTGGTCCCTATAGTATTTTATTAATTATGGTTTTAGTCAATTTCATAATTTTTTGTTTTTGTTTTTGAATTTTAAATGTTAATTTAATAAAATATGATTTATTCTTTTATTTAATTAGTTTAATGTAATTCTCTTTTATATATTCAATTTATTTTACATTTCATTTTTTAGCATGTTTATATATTTTTATACGTTACCAACTAACAATTTATCGTGTTAACATATTTTGATTTAATTATAATTTTAGGAAAATATATATAAATTTAGGATTTTATTTATTTTGCTTAAGATATTTAGTTACATTAATACCTTTCAAATTAAATTTTGTCTTTCTTTAGTTTTGATTTACATATTTTGCTACATAAATCCGTTTCAATTAAACTTAGTATTATATTTGTTCTATCCTAAATATTTTGTTATATTAATAAGTTTTGAGTTAATTGTAGCTTTTAACAAAACTATGTCGACTTGACATTTGATTCGTTTTGATTTAAATATTTTTTTGTTTAATACGTTTCAATTTAATTATAATTTTTAAAAATATATATAAACTTAGCATTTTATTTGTTTTTGTGTAAATATTTTGTCACATTAATACCTATCGATTTAATTATAAATTTTACTGTTTGTCTTTGTATATTTCTTTCTATACGATTTGGTTTGTATATTTGATTACATAGGTTTCAAAACGTATGTAACGAAACATATATACGTTTTATTCAAAGCATATATACGTATAAATATATATGTGTTTCAAAACATATAAACAAAATATATAAGCCAAGACGTATATAAAGAAATATACAAACCAAAACGCTAAAACTTACAATTAAATCGACAGGTATTAATGTGACAATCATTTTAAGCAAAAAACAAATAAGACGCTAAGTTTATATATTATATTTAGAAGTTATAATAATTGAAATACATTAACACTAAAATATATTTAAATCAAAACGAATAAAATGTCAAGTCGACATAGTTTTATTAAAAATTATAATTAAATTAGAATGTATTAATATAACAAAATAATTAGAATAGAACAAATAAAATACTAAGTTTAATTAAAACGGATTAATGTAGCAAATATGTAAATCAAAACGAAAAAAAGACTAAATATAAATCGAAATGTATTAACTTAACAAAATAGTTTACTCAAAACAAATAAAACCCTATATATTTTTTTATAAAGTTATAATCAAATTAAAATATGATAACGTGATGAAAAAGTGAGTTGGTATCGTATAAAAATATAAAACCGTATGAATATTTTAACAAATAATATGTAAATAAATAAATTGAATATATAAAAAAGAATTAAAATAAATTAAATAAATAAAAAAATTAAATCACATTTTATTAAATTAGCATTTAAAACTCAAAAACAAAAACAAAAACAAAAAATTATAAAAGTGACTAAAACCAAAACTAATTATATACTATAGGGACTAAAATTGATTTTGAGTTTAAGGGCAAAATCGTCATTTAGAAAAAGTCAATACATTGAGGGACCAATCCTGTAAGTAAATAGTGTTTTAAGGGACCATTTATGCAATTTTTAAAGATCAGGGACCCTTTCCACAGTTTTGAGCAAACCACAGGGACAATTTCTGTAATTTACTCTAGTATTTATAATATAATTATAATTATAAGAGTAAATTACAAAAATGGTCCCTGTGGTTTGTCCAAAATTATGAAAACGGTCCCTCAACTTTCAAAGTTGCATAAATGGTCTCTAACTTAACGGTTTACTTTCAATTTTGGTCCCTCGTCCGTTAAGCAACCGTTAAGCTTTTTAAAATGACATTTTTACCCTTTTGAGTTTGCTCCCTGATGTTTGCAATTAATTACGCATATGGTCCTTGATGGTAATTTATTAACTTTTATTTTATTATTATTATTTCATTACATTTTTAATAACATTATTAACTTTTTAACTTATCAAAGTAATAATTTTATATTATTAATATTAAGTATATAAATCGTTTGAACAAATCTTTATATTTATATGTGTATCTAATATATTACGAATAATTTTTAATTGTAAAGATTGATTTGTTATTCTAATAATAAATTTTATTTATATTGTTGTGCTTGTTGTTTGAAATTTGATTTCAACACAAATTAATGTTAAATGTAAAATATCAATGTGTTTCTTATTTAAATTTTGTAAGATTTGTACTTGGATATTGATTTTAATGATTTTGGGTATATTCGTAAAAAAATATGAGTTTTTCTATATTTTGTTAGTATTTTGATTATTTCCTAATAATTTGTGTATTCGTTTGATCTTGTTATATTTTAGGCCATTGATGTTAAGATTTACGTGTTTTCTTTGGAGTACGTAATGACACGTCATTCTATATTAGTTAAGATCAAATTGAAATTTTTTGGTTTTTGAAACAAAAGAATTGTTATAGCAATTTTTATTAGGTGATCGATCAATTAATATCTTCTTTGTGTCGAGTTATTAATATAATGTTATATTAATTAGATACATAAATATAATATTTTATGTCCAATTTTTCTATTTCATAAACATTAATTATAAAATATATAACGTAAAATTAAGCGGGTAAAAATCCATGAATACCCGGCGGGAATCCCCATTACCCGTCGGGGACGAGGAGGGGATGCAAAGTAATTACCCGTCGGAGATGGGGATGGGTTTAATTAATTACCCGTCACTCATCTTATATTCTTAAAACTAAAACTTTCATTCATCTTATATTCTTAAAACTAAAACTTTGTCATCTAAACAAGTTTTCACTTTTGTAGAAATAGTTATCTTTTTTCTAAAAATTATAACTTGAAAAATGACTAATTTTCGTAAACTAAACGCAACCCTAGGATTTAAGCCTAAAATTTAAGCCCAGAGCATGTAAAATACCAAAATTAAACTGATAATCCAAATCTGAAAATCTGAAAACCAAACATTATTAAACTGAACGGTTCTTTTGTTTCAAAAAAATAAAAAATCCGATTTGATCTTAATTAATATAGAACGACGTGTCATTACGTACTTCATAAAAAAAACCCATAAATCTTAACATCAAGGGTCCAAAACATAACAAGATCAAAACCAGTACACAAATCATTTGGAAAATGATCAAAATACTAACAAAATATAGTAAAAAACTCATATTTTTTACGAAAATACCCATAATCAATAAAATCGATATCCAAGTACAAATCTTACAAAATTTAAATAGGAAACACGTTGATATTTTACATTTAACATTAATTTGTGATGAAACTAAATTTCAAACAACAACCACAACAATATAAATTATTATTATTATTAGAATAACAAATCATTCTTTACAATTAAAAATTATTCGTAATATATAAAATACACATATGAATATAAAAGATTTGTATACTTAAATTTAATAAAAATTGATTAATATATACTAAAAATCAAATGATTTATGTACTTAATATTAATAAAAATTTATTACTATAATAAGTTAAAAAGTTAATAATGTTATTAAAAATGTAATGAAATAATAATAATAAAATAAAAGTTAATAAATTACCATCAAGAACCATATGCGTAATTAATTGCAAACATCAGGGACCAAACTCAAAAGGGTAAAAATGTCATTTAAAAAGTTTAACGGTTGCTTAACGGACGAGGGACCAAAATTGAAAGTAAACCGTTAACTTAGGGACCATTGTCAGGATCTAAAATATGAATTTCCAAGACTAACTGATTTGAATTTATCAGAGTATAAATCAATAATCTTGCTTTGAATCAAAGTTTAATCAAGAAGTTTGCGGAATAACACTTAATTATTTGACAAAAACTTTCAGAATCAATAATAAATAAACACACAGGAATTAATCAAGACTGTTTGTATTGCTGAATTCATCAATTACAATCACCTCTAATCTGTTTGATTAGACGAAGAACACAAACTGTTCTTAGGGTTTTACAACCTTAGAGGCTTATGAAAACTTAATCAATAAAGCAATTACAGACTCAAAATATGCAGAAACTCATCTCTTAATAGGACGACCTATTCTCTGTATTTATATTGCTTCTTGACATGTTTCCTTGACGAACTATGACTTCTTTGATAGTAGATATGCTGGAATCTTCATGTAGATATCGTTTCCTGAAAATCAGCACTTTCTGTTTCTGAAACTGTTGAGCAGCTTGAATCTCTTGACAGTATGAACTGAGCAGCTTGAGTAGTTTTGCTCTGGCAGCTTGAACTTTTACACTGGCAGCTCGAGTTTCTTCAACTAGCAGCATGAACTTTGGATTTACAAGTAAAATCTACTAACAGTCTGAGAAGTCTAAACTAACAGCTTGAATGTACTTAAACTATTTCCCAACAATCTCCCCCTAACTTAAATTCTTTACACAAGACTTTAAGTTCTATACAAGAATTGGAAATGAATAAGTAAACTGTTATTTACAAACCAAGGCTTACAAAAACTCACAACTGTGCAAGTTTATGATCTATAACCTTCAAAAATTCTTTCTTCATCTCTTCTTTATCACAAGATATTCTAGCTGATTTAATTTGCAGCAGCATATCTTTTGAAAAATTGTAAAAATCAAGATTGAAGAAGATACCAGATCCATCTGTGAATTTGATTCTGAATGTCTTTGACTTGACAAACAGATCAATCTGCTTGATCTTTTTCCCTTTCTTTTCAGCATCTTCTATCTCTTGTCTTGCAAACTCAGGGTCAACCACTGTACTTAGATCTTTGATGAGTTGCTTGACTTGTGGAAGAGCAGACCTCACTTGTGTAACTGACCCTATATTGTACATCTTTATCAATTCATCTCTGGTCAGCTTCTGTACTATCTGCCAAAAAGTGTCATACTCCTCTTCAGGTCCAGACTCTCTTCTGATTACAAACTTCATTCTCAAGTCACGGTCATCCAGTGACTTAGCAAACCAGTAGTTGATTTGAGGCTTTGTAAAATCATGCTGATCAATCAGCTTCTCTATCTCCATAGCCTTTTGTAGTTGTTGCTCAAAGAGCACCCTTTTAACCGTTGAAGGAATAGAGACAACTGCTTGATCAGAGGGAGCAGGTGCACTGGCACCAGCTTCAGCTTGGACTGATTGGGTTGATGGTTGGACTTCTTGGGATGGTTGAGCTTCTGGAGAGACTTGTGTTCTCTGTCTTTTGTCCATCTCCTTATCATGAATCTCCTGCAGCCTTTCAGTAGACATGGACTGAGCCATTTTCTTTGGAATACCTGCTGCAAAGGCAAAATTGATAAGAAATCTTCTATGCTCAGACTTGGAGTGCCCTGTTGGCATCTTTCTTTTCCTTGCTCCTTGCTTGACCGCAATCCCCTTTAAGTAATCACCTAAAGTATCATCATCATCCATTGGGGTTTGGGCTTGCTGCTCTAATTCTTTGTCTTGTTCTTCTGCTATTTTTCTGGCAACTTCAGCATCAAAGGCAATTTGGGCTTCTTTTGAGGAAAATTTATGCTTTGGAGACTCAATGAGAGTGCCCTTGCCCTTGTCTTTTGTAGCAGATGTTGTAGCTTGGACTGTGCTTGATGAAGCTTGAATTCCTTCTCTGATCACAAATCCAGTGGCTTTTGAAGGAGCAGCTTGAGTTTCTAGGCTAACAGCTTGAGAAGCTGTTGGGACTGCTAGCCTAGAAACTGGAACTGTTGGTACTGCTTGGACTGTTGTTGTTGGAGCTGCTTGGACTGATTTGGGAACCTCCTGATTCTCCCCCTTTTTGGAAGCATTGGTTCGGTCAGAAGGACCCACAACCTTTGCCCCTTGGGTTTGAATCATCTGCTCTAATTTCACAATTTTATTTCCACAGAGAGTGAAGCCTCTGTGTAGATAATCCATACGCTTATTTTGAGCAGCCTCTGCCTGCCTGAGAGTAAAAATTTGAGCTCCCTGTGCAGCAATGATGGACATTTGATGGTCCAACATAGCTACAACAGGTTTGAGCCTGGGATCCGTTAAGAGCATTTGTTGCAGACTAGCCTCAAGATCAGGGAACACCTGAGGTGTTTGTGATCTATCACTGACATTAAGACCAGAGGTAGAAACTTCTGGGCCCCTCTTTTCTTGGTTCTGGGGACTTCCAGCTTGTGTTTGCACACTTGCTGTTGCCATGGGCGTGGTCTTAGCTATGTTGGCACTGTCCTGTGCCTCTTGTGCAGAGACATCAGTAGTGCCAGCCACAGAACCCATATGAACCATCTCTGAAGAGATGTTCACCTCCTGAGAGAGGATGGGAGTTTCCTCAATGGGTTCCCTTTGGATATTCTGTGCAGGAGTATCCTCCTGCACAGGGATATAGGGCTCTTGCTGATGGGAGGAGGAGGAAGGAGCTCCTGGTCCCCTTTTTCTTTTGTATACGTATCTGAGTGGGCGTGTTGGCTGTACAAAAGGATCAGAGGGAGTTTGTGTATCATGAGGAGGGGGTTGGGGTCCTGGGGGTGTAGCAGTAATGATGGGCTGAGCCTGCTCAGGACCCTCTCCTCTGTGTTGTGGAATGATTTTCATCATTGCAGAAGGCAATGGAACATCAACACTCAAAAAATTGGCACTATGTTTTAAAAGTCTCTTTATAGAGGGTAGTGAGTGCCTGTGGGAAACATTTATCCGTTTATGTAAATGAGAAGATGTGCAGGTGTGTGCAATGATTTCTGCTAAAAATCTAGGATACATCAAAAATTTCCCACTCTTTAGGGAATGATGCCTTAACATCCCCTGAAAAATCATGTTGGAAAAATTGAATCGTTGGCCTGTTGAAAAGCACACTAAGGCAGTGGCAATGTTAGATGAAAATTCAGACCAACCAGTTCTTTTGGGGCTAATGCACTGCTGAAGTATATGTACAATAAATTTCCATTTAGGAGAAAAATGGGCTTTTAAGAAAGTAAAAGAATCAGCAGGACCCCTATAACCGATATTGAAAAGACCTGTATGTAAAGCATCAAGGGTTAGGTCGGTTATACCTGTGGCATCTTGAAGATGCAAGTGATGTCGGATGGATTCCTCAGTGATATGGATATCAGTTCCATCAATCTTGGAAAGGAGGGTAGGCACTCCATTGATGGTTTGAATAGATGCATTGTTCCAAAACTGTTCTATATGGGAGATGTATATAGTAGGGTTTATGGATAGTGCATGATGAATATGGGAGTGCCTGAAGAAATCCATCATTGTATGGAACGGTTGGAGTTCAGCATGTTTCAGAGTGTATGGGAGGCAGTTGTGTTCTTTTACGAACTCCATGGATGAACAAACGATGGTTTTAGGGTTTGAAAGAAGAATGTGTGATTCGTTCAGAGAGAAAGCAGAAGGCCGTGGAAGAAGAATATGTAACTGGTAGTTACAACTGAACGAAACCGGGACCTTTAAAGGTTTCGAAAAGTTGGGTCCCGCGCACACTTTTTGAAAATTACCCAAATACCCTGCACACTTTGACAGATCAAGTGAAAATAACTAGCAGTCCGAGAAAATGAACTAGCATCATGAGAAAATACTCATGCTGTTAGTGTAAAATTGTGCAACGTTTCAATGGAACAGTGTCTCCCCCTTAAATTAGAATACTGAGTAGATAATAATGAAAACCAATTAATCCATGTTTACCATACCAATATTTGATACTAGGAAAGTGAACCTTCCTATATCAAAAGGTTTTGTAAATAGATCAGCTAGCTGATCATCTGTATGTATTTTGGTAACTTGGATTAACTTCTTTTCATTACAATCTCTGATGAAGTGAAACCTGATTTCTATATGCTTGGTTTTTGGGAATTTCACTGGGTTTTGCACAATGCTAATTGCACTTGAATTGTCAATATAAATAGGAGTGGATAAGAAATTCATACCATAGTCTCTTAGCTGATTTTGAATCCACATTACCTGGGAGCAGCAGCTTGCAGCTGCTACGTATTCTGCTTCAGTGGATGATGTGGAGACAGTTGTTTGCTTTTTGCATTGCCAAGAGACCAGTCTTGCTCCTAAGTATTGACATCCACCAGTTGTGGATTTCCTGTCAATGTTGCAACCACCATAGTCACTGTCAGAATAAGCAGTTAGTTCAAAAGGAGAGTCTTTAGGATACCATAGGCCTAAATGTGGTTGGCCTTTAAGATATCTAAAGATTCTTTTAACAGCAACCAAGTGAGAATCCTTTGGAGAGCATTGAAATCTAGCACACACACACAGACAGCAAACATAATATCAGGTCCTGAAGATGTTAGATACATGAGAGATCCTATAAGGGATCTGAATAGATGAATGTCCACATCTATGCCATCTTTGTCTGTATGGAGCTGTTTATGAGGATCCATTGGAGTGCTTGCAACCTTTGTGTCTTGATAGCCAAACTTTTCCAGTATGTCTTTGACATACTTTGATTGACTTAAGAATAGACCAGTAGGCTTCTGTTTAACCTGCAGCCCTAGAAAGAATGTGAGTTCCCCCATTGAACTCATTTGAAACTTTTTGTGCATTAGGGCCTCAAATTCTTTGCACAAACTATCATTAGTTGAGCCAAAGATGATGTCATCAACATAGATTTGGACAAGAAGAATCTCAGCTTTGATGGATTTAGTGAAAAGTGTTTTGTCCAGAGTGCCTCTCTTGAATCCATTCTGTAGAAGATATGATGACAGTGTGTCATACCATGCTCTGGGGGCTTGGTGAAGACCATAGAGAGCTTTGTCTAGCTTGTACACCCTGTCTGGATACTTGTAGTCTTCAAAACCAGGAGGTTGACACACATACACTTCCTCTTCAATTGTCCCATACAGGAAAGCAGACTTAACATCCATTTGATACACTTTAAATCCTTTGAAACTTGCATATGCTAGAAATAGTCTGATGGCTTCAATTCTTGCTACTGGAGCAAAGACATCATCATAATCTATTCCTTCTTCTTGAGTGTACCCTTGTGCTACTAGTCTTGCTTTGTTCTTGATGACTATCCCTCTCTCATCCTTCTTGTTTCTGAACACCCATCTTGTACCTATTGCTCGCTTACCTTTAGGAAGATCCACCAGAGTCCATACATTCTGAATTTTGAACTGTAGAAGCTCTTCTTGCATGGCTTCAATCCAGGATGAATCTTTTAATGCTTCTGATGCCTTTTTGGGTTCTAGTTGAGACATGAAACAGGCATGTTCAAAAGCAGCTAGACTGAATTCAGGAACTGATTGTTCAGCAGCAGCAGTCTCATTGTGAACCATTTTCCTTGTTTGAACAGGAGTGCTTGGATCACCCAGTATTTGATTGAGAGGGTGATACTTGTGAACTCTTAGTGTGGGCTCTCTCTCTGTTTGAAAAGAAGTTCCAAGGTTTGTATCATCTCCATCAGAACCAGTGAATGGTTCAGTTTCGGGAACAACTTGAGTTTCTAGGCTAACAGCATGAGAAGCTGTTGGGACTGCTAGCCTAGAAACTGGGACTGTTTCCTTTTGTGATGGAGCTGTGCTGTCAGGACTTGGGAATGGCACGTCAGTGTCTGGATTTGCATTAAGTGGAGCATTCAGGACCCCTGGAGGATCACATGACAGAAGTGGTAGAGTGGTGAAATCATCCCAACTTGTTGAATCTGCAGCAGTCTGAAACTTTGTGCCAACAGCATGAGAAATTGTATTGGCAGCATGAGAGTTTGTGTTAGCAGCTTCAACCTTGTATGCATCAGCTTCTGCAGTATACTCAACAAAGCTCAGAGAATTTGTTAGTGAATCTAAATCAAACAACCAATCAGGACCATTGCCTTTGATATTAGCAGTATTTTCATTAAATTCAACATTGGCAATTTCTTCAATTGTTTTAGACACACTGTTGTATACTCTATAGGCTTTGCTTTGAGTTGAGTATCCTACAAAGAATCCTTCTTCAGCCTTACTCTCAAACTTCCCTAAGTGAGTCTTAGTGTGAAGAATAGTACATGGGCATCCAAAAGGCTTGAAGAAAGCTATTAGGGGACTTCTGTTATGGAATAACTCATAGGGAGTTTTTCCTTGAGATTGGACAACTTGAACCCTATTTAGAACATAACAGGCTGTATTAACAGCTTCTGCCCAGAAAGTCATTGGCAGATTTGAATCAGCTAGCATTGTTCTAGCAGCCTCAATTAATGTTCTATTCTTTCTTTCAGCTACACCATTTTGCTGTGGTGTTCTTGGTGCACTATATTGTCTAGCAATGCCTTTGGACTCACAGAAACTGTTTAGAATTTGATTTTTAAATTCAGTTCCATTGTCTGATCTTATCACCTTAACTTTGGAATTGGATTGGTTTTCTATCTTAAGGATAAAAGACTTAACTAGCTCAGCAGTTTCATCTTTGGACCTAAGAAAGTAAACCCAAGTAAATCTGGTGAAATCATCAACAATGACTAAACAGTATGCCCTTTTATTCAAACTCAAAACAGATGTTGGACCAAATAGATCCATATGTAACAACTGAAGAACAGATGAGATTGAATTTACTTCTTTGGCCTTATGAGAAGTTTTGTGTTGCTTACCTTTAAGACATGCTACACAATGATCATCACAAATGAACTCCTTTTGTGGTAATCCTCTTACCAGATTCTTTTTAACTAAATCATTCATGGACTTGAAGTTCATGTGACACATCCTTCTATGCCAAAGAGCAGACTCATTTGATGATGCTTTGGATATTAAACAGCTTAAAGTATTTGATTTAGTCAAGAGATCTGTGTCCAGGCAGTAAACATTGTCCTTTCTTGGTGTTCTTAGTAAAACAAGTTTTTCAGGAACTTTGAAATCCTTTGAAAGAACAATGCACTCAGAATCTGTGAACAGAACAATGTTTTGTTTGTCACAGATTTGAGAGACACTCAATAAATTGTACTTAAGCTGTTCAACATACAGAACATCATGGAATGTCATGTTGCCTGCATTAACAGTACCTTTACCTGTAACCTTACCTCCTTTTGAGTTGCCTCCAAATGCAACAAAACCTCCATCAAAACCTTTGAAATTTGACAAGCATTCAGAATTGCCTGTCATGTGCCTAGAGCATCCACTGTCCAGATGCCATCTTGTTCTATGAGGAGACCTGTGGTTGCCCTGCACAAATAACAGCTTAGTTAGTAGTGGAGTAAACCCAAACCAAATTGGTTTTGGGTTGGCCTTGTACATTGACATAACTAAAAACTGTTTTTGACTTCTTATATTTGGTGAGATCTACTGATGGAGTCTTTGGAGAGTATTTAGTGATAATATGAGGTATCCAACTATTTTGATCATCTTTTCTTCTGACAGTCTCAGATGATTCACTAGCAGCTCCAGTTTGATGCCCAGCAGCTTGAGCTGTGTTTGTAGTGCTAACAGTTTCAGTTTTTGCACTAACAGCATCAGATTTTGACTTAGCAGTCTGATCTTTTGCATTAGCAGTTTGAGCAACAGATTTGTCCTTGACACACCACATTTGTTTAAAACTTGATTTAGGCTTTGCCAAAACTTGTTTTTGATGTGTGGACTGTTTTTTATTAACTTTTGAGAATATGTGATCAACTGTTTTCTTTGGAGCTGCTGTGGAAGGATTCACTTTTGAGTGTTTTGCCTGAATAGGATTTGATTTTGTGTGATGCACAGTCTGTTTTGCAACAGCTGGTTTGTAAAAACAATCCTTAGCTAAGTGATTCTTCCTTCCACAGTGAAAACATCTTTTGACAGTTTGAATTGGAACACCAGACTTTTCTGTCAATTTCTGGTTCTTGTTCCTCTGATTTCCTCTTACCTGCTGTTGTTTAGGAAACTTTTGAACACCATGCTTTTGGCATGTGCAGATAGAAACAGTTTTACCTCTTTTAGTTCCTTTTGATGAAGATGCAGTGTTACAGTTAGAATGTACAGAAACTTGTGGAGTAGCATTGCATACACTCATCTTCTCTTTTCCTTTCTTACTGGGAACTTGGACCTCTCTGGGTGCACTCTTTGTGTCACAGTCTCTATTTTGACTCTTATCTTCCTTTAATTCGGGACTGTTATCAAGGATAGGATCTACAATAGTCATAGACTCATCTAGTGGTTCATTGACAAGTCTATCAGCAACCTCACTCATTGGATGAATGTACTTGTTATTGTATGGAGGTGGAGTAGCTCTATATCCTATTCCTTCTTTGGGATTGACCTGAGATTTCACTCTATCTTTGAATTGAACTTCCATTAGGTGTTCTAGCTTTTGATTTGCTAACTTGAAGTTTCCTAGATCTATGTTAACAGATTCTAGCTTCTTATTAGCCTCAAACACCTTTTGTTCAGTCTCTTCTACCTTTTTATTTAGAGATTCTATTTTCTTATTTAGCTCCTTTTTCTCCCACTCATGATAGGTTCTATCATACCCCATTTGAATCTCATTGTCCTTATAATCATTTATCTGTTTTTCCAGATCTTCTATGGCCTGCATGTATTCATATCTCCTTTCTTCCATCTTAGCTAGAGTTTTGCACATGCTCTCATTATGATCTCTGTACTTTTTAACCATATTTTTGCATGATTGAGAGCAGAGTTTAGAATTTACCTCAGATGGTAGTTCAGTGGAGGAGACATTTGATGTTTCTGCCATAAGTGCTTGATTTTGAAATTCTTCCTCTGTCTGATCACTCCAGTCAAACACATTGTCTTCTTGAGAGACAAGTGCTGTGGATGATGATGCTTGGATGGGCTGTTGATGTTGTTGATTTTATACATATCTTTCTTGGCATATCTCCCTCATTTAAGTGTGTTTTGATAGCTAAACTTTCAAATTCGATACTGAAATGAAATAATTTTGTTTCCGAAGGTTTGTAGCAGACATTTGCGAATTAAGGAAAACGAATGATGCAATGTCAAGATTTATTGATAAACTATCAAACTATTGGATACAAAGAAGAACATTCCATGACCATGGAATTTAGACAAGCCATGGATTTGAAGATAACGCCCGCCTGTTGCATATGAAAGACAATCCATGGCCATGGATTTGTAGATAAGAGCGCTGCTGCATAAAGGAAAACATGGCCATGGAAATGAAACCTGGAGCGCACGCCAATAAAGGGAAGTAGGGGGAAGTTTGTAAAGAGAAGGAAACCCTATATATTGAAAAGGAGGCGACGGCTAGGAAAAAGAAAGGAGGAGGAGGGCAACGCAAAGGGAAGAGGACGATTCCAAGCATCAAGATACGATTTTTGTGAAGAACAATTGAAGAATCTTACGAATCCGACTTCTCCATTCATCATTCTAACATTGGTTTGGTATCTTTCATGGATTCTTTTGTTAGTATTTTGATTGAGATGATGGTAACCCTAACCATGGGGTGATTTTCTTTTGCATTTACTTAGATGATTGAACCCTAGTTTAGATGATAACGTTATTGGATTGAATCATTATTTTGATTTCATTGTTTTATTTGGTTACATTTGTTTGGTAAAAACTTGGGATTTCATTAATATTCAATAGATAGTCAATTCAATTTGTGGCGAAAGCCTTTTGTTTTGAATATTTATGTCGACTAATTGTTTTACCAGTTAATCGTTTCTTGAAACCGGAACCGGTAAAAAGAAGTTGTTATGGTTTTTCAAGTTTATGACTTTACAAGTGAAGTTACATTGAGATGAACCATCTTGCGTAACTTGGATTATTCTTAATCAAATAACTTCAATAATCAAAGTGGTTGTGTTTTAATTGCATGTTTTGAGGTGGATATAGTGAAGAACTTCACGTGTCTTTCCAATAATCATAAAGTTAAATAACCTGACCAGGAAGTTTAATTGGCTTAAGAATCACATGAGTAAAATTCAATATCGGGCTTAAATGCTATCATCGAGACTAGGGGGATTGATTCTAAGTGAATGCAATGTTTTGACACTAAATTGTCCACTGCTTTTGTTTGTTCTGCTTCATAGTCTAAGCTAGTTCATTTGTTTCATTATAATAGTTATTTAGAATCAACTACTTATTGTCCATGATTAATTAGTAACCAAAGACTTATTATCATCATTCTACATCATTTCCCTGAGATCGATACTCGGTTCTTACCTAAACTATTCTACTATACGATAGGTTACACTTGCCTATTGTCTATTAGTTTTAGTTTGGATTAGTTCCATTTTTTATTATAAAATATGTGTTTAGTAAAATAGACACCAAGTTTTTGGCGCCGTTGCCGGGGAAACAGTGATTTTGAGAACGGTCTGAAGTTGCTAGATTAATTAATTCCTTTCTTTAAATTTTATTTTAGGAAAGTTGCTGTTTAATTTTTAGTTTTTTTTTTCGATTTTTTATCTTATTTTATTTTAGTTAAACAAATTAAGTTTGGGGAATCTTTGCAGTTGCATTGAATCCTTGGTTCATTTTCTTTTTGTTTTATAATAGTTTATTTTCTCTTTTGGTTTTTTTATCCTTCTCTTCTGCTTTGTTTCGCTTTTAATTTTTTTTGTGCGGAATGTATAATGGATTTGAGATGTATGATGGCTATGAAGCAAGTTGTTGTCAAGGGGAGATCAATTATGAAGAACATGGTATGTTGTCGTATGAAGATCCTCATTTTAGCCATTGTTTAGGTTCTTACATGCCTGAGACCTCTCAATCCTCCTATGACGATTGTTGTGATTACTTGCTCAATCTACTCTCTTCCAAAAGCCATCATCAGCTCGAATATCAAACCCCATACCAACCTGACATCCAATATTGCCAAAGTCAAGATATTCAATATGCTTGTCAGACTCCTTCCCAAGATGAACCTGAGATAAATTTGAGCTTTATAGAACTAATGATGAATCATATTGCGAGTCAAGAGGCAAGGCAAAGGCAAATTGATACGTGTCTTCGTGATCAACAATCTATAATTGAGAATCTCGAATGCCAAATGGTACAATTGGTCGAATTGATTGCCGAAGGACCATCAAGAAGTAGTTCAGGTATACGAGAGGAGGAGATACAAGTTGAGGGGAGTACTCACATATATACATACGATGTTAGTGATTCGGACGAAGATGTTGAGTCTGTTTATGATGATACTTTTCAACTTATACAACCGATCACCAATACATCAGAGATAACAACTGGCCAAGTACATTCCTCAATCTCACAAGATACCTCACAAGTCTTTTATTTGAAGATCAACGATATGATGGAAGACGAGTTCAATCCCGAAAAGGATTTAGAAGAGCTTGCAAGACTTTTGGGAGTCAACGAGTCTACCCTTGTTGATGATGAGGGAGTTGATTTTAATTTATTTGATGGAAACTCATATGCTATTGTTAATACTATGAAATCCTCATCTGATTCTGAATGTACTAATCGTTTGGTGGATGTTATGGATATGCAGGTAGAGAGTGTTGCAATAATTTGTTCGAATCAACAGAGTGAGGAGGATAACTCGAAGCCACCCATGAAAGGAAAACAAAATAGGCGTACTCGAAAACGAAGGAAAGGACCAAAAGGTCGTGATGTCATTAAAGATGGTAAACGTAGTTCAATAAGATTAAAACATGAACACACATGCATTAATGGAAGCATGAAGGGTAAGGAGTGCAAACTTAATTCGTCAAAGTCCATTTTTTGTACTTCATCCAAAGGTAAGTCTTACATCCTTTTCATTCCTTTGAAAATAAAAATGAGTGGAATAAGGTCAAGCTAGAGACCTTATAAACAAGCGCTTTCGGGAGGCAACCCGTAAATTGAATATGTTTTCGATTTTTTTTTATTTGTTTTGTTTGTTTTTTTATTATTAGGATTTTTGCAATTAATTTTGTTTTGGTTTTCAATCTGTTGGAAAGTAAAAGAAGAAAGGAATCCATGGTCATGTTTATTTAGAATCCATGGCTATATATTTGAAGATTTAAACAGGGAGTTTTACGGCCATGGAATTCTAAATCCATGGTGTCCTCAATATTGTAAACTTCCAGTGAGTTCCATGGCCATGTATTCTAAAAAAAAACATGGTCCCTTTTTTTTAAGCGGCTAGGGTTAAAAAAAAATGGCCATGGATTTTTAGATTGTCACGGAAGCGGCGATTAAAAAAAACATGACCATGGATTTGTTTTTCTAAGAAGCCCATGGCTTATTGTTACGGAAGCGAGAAAACGAAATACATGGCCATGGATTTCTTGTTTCTAAGTGGCGGCTCTTAGCCCTTCTTCCCTCTTCTCATATCCCACTCTCCACTTGATTTTCACCATTGTTTTCTCTCAATCAGGTGCTAGTGGACATACGAGAGGCTTATTGTGCATACTTCTTGGTGCTCATGTCGGTCCACGTTCCATACTTCAGGGGAGTCATTCTGTTCATCTCTTTTGCTTACACTTCCACCACTGCATCTTAATATCTTTTGAACATTGAGGACAATGTCCAATTCTAAGTGTGGGGAAGGGGTATGACCATTTAAGCA
Source organism: Centrapalus pauciflorus (assembly GCA_020465985.1). Taxonomy (NCBI): domain Eukaryota; kingdom Viridiplantae; phylum Streptophyta; class Magnoliopsida; order Asterales; family Asteraceae; genus Centrapalus; species Centrapalus pauciflorus. The sequence continues at coordinate 207,311 of JAANYP010000597.1, read as the reverse complement.
TGTTTTGTTTAAGGGTGAAATTTTTCTATATGTGATGTAACTATTCTCAATTTGGCCTAAAAGTCCTATTTTTGTGGCGTTCTCTTTACACATTCGAGAACATTGGTGTTATTGCTTGCCTAAGTACTTCATGAGAATGTAAACTTAATTGAGTAGATTTGCATGATTTAGGCGAGATACTTTACTTCGTGGATTAGTTTCTTGGATATGTTTGCATGACCCTTGCACATTTTAGCCTATCTCATTCGTGAGGATTTGAGCCAAGAATAGCATTCATTTTTAATGCTTGTGTTTTCTTTTGTTGAGTGTGCCGGTGGTACTTGTTTACTTCAGAACTTGCTTATGTAATGCATTTCGAGACCACATTACTGAGAATGTTGCATTTATAATGAAGGCAAATTAGGATTGAGCCATTTAGTTACCGTTTCGTTTTTCCCACCTTCTAAGCATGCAAAATGATGTGTGTGTTTTTCCCTTAGTTACCCCTTTTGAGCTTAAACCTTTTCGTTTCAGTTATAACCTTTGCTGCTAACCTTTTTAATCCGTTTGGCTATCATTACCCTTAGTCTTAATCCGATCTCAATTCCAGCTGTTTAGTTTAAATTTTATTTTCTTTCAGTTTTTGAGTTTCATGTAATTATGCTTAGTATTTAGAATCTCAAGTTCAAAAAAAAAAAGCAGAAAAAAAAGAAAAAAAAGAAGAAAATACAAGAGAAAAAGAAAGAAAAAAAAAATAAAGTATAGTTTTATCCTTATGCTCATTTGTATTTATTTCTCTATTTGGTTAGAGTTCAGTCTATTGTAATTGTTCAAGTTGTGATTACGTTTTTCTTTAGCTAACAGCTCGTGCTTTAAAGTGTCGGATTAAGGACTATTTCACACTGTTTATCCTTCGTACCCTACCTTTTACCCCTAGCCTCGTTGCAACCCTTTGGAAGACCTTCATTTTGCCTCATTCTCATGTTTAGTGGTGGAGATTTGATTCTCAATCAAGCTTATGATAGTAGCATGTTCCACGACTTGGCTTGAGTGAATTTGTCTTGAAAAGAAACCCTGATACACATTCGAGTGTTTGAGTGAATCCTATTGTGAGGTGCTTTGGTTATGTAGACTAATTCAAAAGCGACTTTCATGAATGCTAAATATCTATGATCTAGCATCATGTGAATTTCTTGTTTGGTTTGCATTCGATAGTTTTACTTACAAAAGTATTAATATCATTCGTTCAAGATAATGTCCCAGAGAACTATTGTTTTGTAAAGCAAGGCCAATTGAGGTAATTACTTTTAGAGAGATTTTGCTTGAGGACAAGCAAAGCTTAAGTGTGGGGATATTTGATGTTGTTGATTTTATACATATTTTTCTTGGCATATCTCCCTCATTTAAGTGTGTTTTGATAGCTAAACTTTCAAATTCGATACTGAAATGAAATAATTTTGTTTCCGAAGGTTTGTAGCAGACATTTGCGAATTAAGGAAAACGAATGATGCAATGTCAAGATTTATTGATAAACTATCAAACTATTGGATACAAAGAAGAACATTCCATGACCATGGAATTTAGACAAGCCATGGATTTGAAGATAACGCCCGCCTGTTGCATATGAAAGACAATCCATGGCCATGGATTTGTAGATAAGAGCGCTGCTGCATAAAGGAAAACATGGCCATGGAAATGAAACCTGGAGCGCACGCCAATAAAGGGAAGTAGGGGGAAGTTTGTAAAGAGAAGGAAACCCTATATATTGAAAAGGAGGCGACGGCTAGGAAAAAGAAAGGAGGAGGAGGGCAACGCAAAGGGAAGAGGACAAGGTGTTTTGTGGCTCCATATATATAGGAGCTGAGTTAACTCATCTGATTTATTGTAATTTAGTTTAATAGTATTGTTTAGAGGATATATTGCCGTCTAATACAATGAAAACAATCACATTTGGCTCACGAGATTGAGGTTTAATTATGTGTCATGTATATAATGTATCCATAGTGCCAAGTCTGGCTAGGGAATTGGTCAGCCGGCTATATTATTCTATTCAAGTGCATGCCAGGAATTGGTGAATTGCAAACTTAAGTGATGAAAAAATGTGGTGAAATAAAAGTGATGATTTCTTGTTGCTGAGTTTTAAAAGGTTGAAAATGTTAGAACCCCGGGCAAGAATTCGTGTAAAAATCAATAAAATAAGAATCATTTGGATAATCAGGGTCGTCCCATTGATTTGGAGGCTCTGTGCTTGTGATTACAACATAGACTTTTAAATATTTTAAACAGTAAATTGGTTATTTTGAAACTCAATTTTAATAGGTAATTTTGGGGATATCGTGGATGACAAAAAATATGATTAGTTATAAATTAATATGAATAGTACAAATCAAATTAAAATTGACATGAATTTTATTTTAATGCGCATATGCACAACGTGTATACACCAAATGCAAAAATATTTATTGGTCTGAACTTAATTTTTTTTTATGACCAGAGGCGGATCCAGAAATTTTCATTATCTGTGTCACTTTTTTAAAATAAGTTTAATAATTAATACTTAGATTTTTAAAATATTTTCTAAGACAGTTCGGGTCACCGAAACGGGTTGCCAACACAAATTTAACAAATAACAAGATTTTTTTAATTAAAAAAATACATAGTACAATACCATTTAAACTTAAAACCAATAAGTATAGTAAGTATTAAAATTTGACAATTGTTGCATTCGAGTCTTTATCTTTTGAAATATTGTCAAAATTTTGTCTATTAACCTATTTTTTTAAGAATTAACAAATAAGTTTACAATTGATTAAAAACCTTAAAAAATAAACACTTAACATTTAATTTGTCATTGACCTGTTTGCCTGAAGGTTGAAGCGTGAGACGAAAGCAAAAAAGTGATTTAGGGTTTCAACTTTCAAAGGCATTGACTGTTTTTTTAGGCTTTTTTAAAAATCTTTCGGTCTTTTAGGCTAAGTTAATTAACATTCTTTATTGTTGTTTTTATATTCCATTGGGCTTTTTTTTTAAAAAAAATTTAAATTAAAACTCAGTATTATTTGAATAAATTTAAGTAATAAAAATAACAAACATAAATTAGATACGTATGTTATAATTTTATAAATTTTTCATAGGTGTCACTAAAAAAAATCTTAGGTGTCACTCGGGTTTTTGATACATACGTATTTCAGTATTTTAAAATTTGGGCAAATGACCAAAAATAGTAACACATTTTGTCATTTTTATCATTAATAGTAACATTATTTATAATCTATCATTAATAACATTGACTTTTATACTTTTTATCGTTTATAGTAACAACTTTTTATTTTTCTATCAATAATAGTAATTGGTGACCTGCAAACCTGTTTGCAGTTCACCAACAATTTTTCAATTATTAAAAATAGTAACATTTTTTCATATTTTTATCAATAAAGTAATATATCAATTAAAACCTAATTTTTTAAAGTTTTCTATGATTCATAAACACCAAAATAAACCTAATTTATGTTTCAAATTTTGCTGTGAAATTTTATATTAAAATTTTGGTTTTGTTTTTTAATTATTATGAATTTATTTAATTTTATTATTACTATCGTTGGTAACTATTTTGTAATTCATAAAACTTATTTATTTGTAATTATAATCTTTTCGTAACCTTATAAACTTTTTAATAATTCGATTATTATTCACAATTATATATAATATGAACGAAAAACACTACGAATGATTTCAATTTTTACTTTTTCCAAATGAAAAAACTACGAATCATCCTTTTTTTTAGTTTTTCCGAATAACATAATACAAATCTTTTTAATTTTTAGTTTTTTCAATCTAAATGGATCATAGTTTTTTATTTAAAAAACGAAAAATCAAAATAAGTCTCAGTATTTTTTATTTAGAAAAATTATAATTCACGATTAATCATAATTTTTCCATTCCTAGAAAAACTAAAAAAAATGAATGGGTCACAATACCTTTTCTTTGGAGTATTTTTCATTTGGAATTAAAAATTATAAATTGTTCAGATTTTTAATAAATTCCAAACGAAACGGATTACAATCCATTCAGGTTTTAGCTTTCCCGAATGGCAAAAATTACGACCCATTCATGTTTTAGATTTTTTTTACTAAAAACTGTAAACTATTCTAATTTTTCTTTTTTTTAACAAAGTAATTGTAACACATTTATTTTTGTGTTTTCAACAATGAAAAAACTATGAATTATTCCGGTTTACAATTTTTCCGAACGAAAGTATTGCAACCCATTTTGATTTTTAGTTTTTCAAATAAAAAATACAACTCATTTAGACTAAAAATATTAAAAAACCAGAATGGTTTATTTTTATTTTTTTTTTTTGGGAAAACTAAAAAATATTATGGTTCTTATTTTTTGTTTGAAATTAAAAAACCACAAATTATTCAATTTTTAAATGAAAAATACTACGATGCATTCAAGTCTTTAACTTTCTTGAATGACGAAAACTACGACCCATTCATATTTTAGATTTTTTTTGAACAAAAAATTTATGAACAACTCTGGTTTTTTTATTTTTGCTAATGAAAAAATTGCAACCATTCATTTTTTTAGTTTTTAAAAATAATTAATTGCAGTTTATAGTTTTTTCGAATGAAAATTATTGTAACCCATTTTGTTTTTTAGTTTTTAAATAAAAAAACTACAATCCATTTAAATTGGAAAAACTAAAACCAAAATGGTTCATATTATTTTCTTCAGAAAAACTAAAAAAAAAAAAAGAACGGTTGATAGCTTTTTGGTTTGGAGAAAGTAAAAAATTGAAATGATTCGTAGTATTTTTTCGTTCATATTATTATACATAATCGTGAATAAATAATCAAATATTATCTAATCGTAAATAAAACTCAGAATATATATTAAAAATTTATAAAATCTGGAAAAAATAAAATATGTAAATAAATAAATTTAATAAAATTAATAAAATAGTCACTAAAGATAGTAATAATGTAATTAAATAAACTTTAAATAAATATATACTAATAAATAAAATTAAAAACTAAAATTTTATTATAAAATTTGGCAACAATATATGAAACATAAATTGGGTTTATTTTGGTGTTTATGAAATATTATAAAAACTTAAAAAATAAATGAAGTTGGGTTTAATTTGATATGTTAGTGACATTGATAAAAATATGTAAAGATGTAACTATTTCTGATAATTGAAAAGTTGTTGATGACCTTGCAGGTCACCAATTACTATTATTGATAGAAAAATAAAAATTTGTTACTATAAACGATAAAAAGTATAAAAGTTAATGTTATTAATGATAGGGAATAAATAATGTTACTATTAATGATAAAAATGACAAAAGTTGTTACTATTTTTGGTCATTTTCCCTTTAAATTTTATCGGTGTCGAGTGACACTCATTGTCATTTACTAACTAAATCCGCCCCTGATTATGACCATGAGACTTTACGAAATCGGGAGGCCCTGTGTAGTCGAGGCTCTCGCACAACCTAAAAGACACCCCTGTGGATAATCGAATGATCATGAACGAGAATCACTTTCTATAAACTACTTGACCCACACCGGGTTACACAAATTCTTTTTCGGGATAAACTAACAAATGGTGATCAAGAAAATGAATTTTGAAAAAGTTTGTATGTATTGCATGACAGAGATTAACATAGAAAAAACTCTGCACCTTTTTGTATATTATACATACCCCTTAATCTATATAATAATATAAACATAACCATGTAAAGTAACTACCGATTTATTGTTTTTCCCAGAAAGTAACCGTCAAAGTTATTAAATACATAATCATGGAATGAAAATAAACATGATCATTAAAAAAAACTAATTGGCTTTCAAGCGGACATATTGTTCCATGGCTACTTATATTATACGAACTTAGAAAAAGCTCGATTCTCTATCGGTCGAGAATTAGCATACATCTTCCACCATTCTTTACTTCCGATTATAGTTGAAGTTCCATTTCATTGACTTAAGACAGTACAATACATGCATAATGTAATCAACTATATATTCCCATGTTATAAAACCATATGAATTTATGGTTTACACAACTTAATTAATTAACGTATTCAATAATATTCTTCAATTCTTTGGAAATTAAATGAGATGAATCAGAACTTGAAAAGAAATGCACACAAATTAATAATTCATATGTTATATTTCTTAGAACAAGCCTATGAATGAAATCAAACAATCACACGATGATCCAACACACATTTGTGAACTTTTTTGCCTTTGGAATAATTTAGAACTTCTCTTGTAGCTGATTTACCACGCTTTTATCCACCTGGAATGCCTTGGCTAAAATATCCGCTGGAATTGGAGGATTCGACCCAAAAACCGAATTTGCAATTGTTATGGCACCTGGGTTTTGACTGCTCAATGCAGCAATAACCACTGCGTATCCATTGCCCACATTGCGTTGGAAATGAACAAGTCCTACTGGGAACACGAAAACATCGCCCTTTCGCAGTACTTTGGTGATAAATCGGTTATCAGGGTTAGAAGTCACAAATCCAACTTCTAGGGACCCTTCAAGAACAGTAAGGATCTCGGTGGCTCTTGGGTGAGTATGAGGAGGATTGAGTCCCCAAGGTGCATAGTCAATCCTAACCATTGAGATGCCCAAAGTGTTTAGTCCTGGTAACTGAGTCACAAAGACTGGGGTCACCTTTGATCCAGAAGGGTTTGATGTGTTACCCCTGAGGTGTAGCCCACTGAAGAAGAAATCATCTGCTTGAACTTGCATCGGGTTCTTGCATGCTACGCCATTTACTTTCACTGCACGATTAAACACATACGATATTTCAATACTTGAAATGCATATATTATTCGGTTTATAATCAATTCTAGCAAATCTATAAACACAAGACAATACTTACCTGAACTGTTGGGATCTGCTACACAAAAATCTTGGAGGGGTTTAGGCTCGTTGGCTAAGGCAAGGCAACCAAAGGTGAGAGCTACAATGCTCAACAGGAGTAGCTTCTTCGACATCTCGTATAGTTTTCTGAATCGAAAGATTTTTCAAGAGCAAAAAGCTAAGTAATTAAGGAACTGATCGAAAATGTTTTTTGCTTTTTGGTAGTGATCGATAAGGTGTTTTGTGGCTCCATATATATAGGAGCTGAGTTAACTCATTTGATTTATTGTAAGTGTCCATATTATGTATTTAATTTAATAGTATTGATTAAAGGATTGCCGTCTAACAAATGAATACAATCACATTTGGCTCAATATATTGAGGTTTATCTGCATGTAAATTGTGTCCATAGTGCTGAGTCTGGATAGGGAATTGGTCAGCCGGCTTTGTGACACCTATTATTCTATTCTAGTGCTAGGAATGGGTCAATTGCAAACTTAAGTGATGAAAAAATGTGGTCATAAAAATTTGATGACATGTCACGGTCTTGTTCCTGACTTTTTTCGTCGTAAAAAGTCATCAGCCACAAGGTTATTATGACGACCTTTCTGCGACGACATATTGTTGATGTAGATCTTTTGCGACAATATCGATTTTTGTTACCGCAAAAAGTTATTTTCCTGTAGTGATATAAGTAGGATCAATACTCATATAATCATATAAATGTTTTTCATTATATATATGAAAACATCTATTAATTTAAACTTCTTATAATTGTTCATAGTGAGTGTTAACACCTTGAAAATGTTATATTATATAATTGTTCCTGTTTGTTTTTCATGCTTCAAGTCACTACAACAAAAAGGGGTTTTTAGGACGCCTTTTATAGGATGGTTTTCGGGTATCGTCCTAAAAGAGTCTTAATAGGTCACGAAGCTTTTTGTGTCCTATTAAATTGACGCTTATTGGGACATTTAATACTTTGGTCATAATACATTGAGTTTTATGGGACGTATGTATATCAGTGTCACATCATGACATAACCTAATACGACACTTAAGATTTAGGTTTTAATATGTTAACTTTTATAGGACACTTTTTTGTGATGTCTTATTATGATATTAACAAATGCAACGCTTGATCATTAAGTCCTAAAATATCATGTGTGATAGGACACTTAGTCATTGGGGTGTTATTATTAAGTATTCTATTAGGACACTTAACATATGGGTCATAATACTTTATGTTTTATAAGACACTTAATCACACTTAATCACTGGGGTCTTATTATCATGTAGTGTAATATGACACATGAGACATGGGGTTCTAATATAATAAGTTTTATAAGACATTTAGTTAGTGGCGTCTTGTTATGAAATAACCTAATGCAACGTTTGATCATTAAGTCCTAACACGTTATGTTTTAGTGGACATTTATTAATTGGGGTTTTTTTTAATAAACTTGAATCTATTATGACACATAATAGAATTAGTTTTATTGGACACTTATGTTATAAATAAGGGTGACCAAAACCGGTTATCCGAAATTTCGGATTCGGATATCGGATTATCCGAATATCCGAAAATTCATATTTTTCCAAATATTAAATCAAATCTTGAAATATCTAAAAAAGAAATTCATATATCCAAATAAATATTAAAACTAAATAAATCACAGACTAAATATATCTGGAATTATTTTACTTAAAGCGACTAAAAAACGATTAAAAAAACTAAAATATATAAAATATTAGTTAATAAATTTATAATATCAAGACAAATAATCAATATTAAAGACATATATATTAAAATTATTTAACAATAACAAATTTTTAACACTCCTAACTGTTAAATGCTATAGCTAGTAACTGAAGATTTTATTTGCTGGTTAGTAGCTCAAGATAGCAAAAGTCGGTTGTTGGAGCTAGTACTTGAAGGAGATGGTAGCTAAAGATTATCGTAGTTAGGAGATGTAGGTTATATTTGAAGACGTTTTTCCTATCTTCTCAATGTCGGGTCGCCCAATAGGAGCCGCGGAGGCAAAAACAATAGATCTTGAAACTTTGGGTAAAGCACACTATTATGTGTTATTCAATTGTAGTGAAGTCGATGAATTCATATTGTAAGTTACCTAATTAAAGTCAAGAATTTCATTAATACTTTATAATTGTTATTATCATCATATCATTTCTGTATTATTGTTAAAAACTTATAGCATGTTACAGCGATCATCTTAAGATTGTGCGTGATCAAAATTCACGATTACGTGAGCGTGAAATTCATCGTATTCATAGTGAAACTTTTGCACTATGGTTTCGACATCATGTAAGCAATATTTATAATAACTAAACATTTTATACCTACAATTTATCCAAAGAGAAATTATTAACACATACCACCTTAATTCAGGTTGAGGAGTTACATATTACACGGGATGAAAGAGTCTCTGAAGAGTTAAGGGTTTTGGCAAGTGGTCCAGTTGAGATTGTAAAAAGATACAAGGGGTTCATAATAAATGGTTTTCGATTTCATACAAAAGAACTTGAGCGAACAAGAAAGACACAAAATAGCGGAGTTGTGCTTGAGGCTAGGACAAATAGCTTCTCTAGTGCTAGAGATTTCAATCCTATAGTAGGAGATGTCACTTATTACGGGGTTTTGGATGATATTATTGAGTTACAATATTCCATTGACAAGAAAGTAGTCTTGTTTGATTGTGATTGGATTTCAAATGGTAAGAGGAAACGAGAAGACGAGAATGGATTTACACTACTCAATTTTAAAGGTTTGAGGCCTCATAATGAACCTTATATACTAGGTTCTCAAGCACAACAAGTGTTCTATATTATGGACCCACTCGACAAAGGGTGGAAGGTTATGATTAAAACAACATCTAGGGATTCTTATGTTATGGATGAACAATCATGCCATGATGATATTGATACATACTTACAAAGTGAATTCTCTAGTGGTTCGCCACTTGAAGAAAACATGGATATTAACGTTGGATGAACAATCATGCCATGGCATGTCTTAACGTTGATTATTGGATTGTAATTGTGGTTAATCTTATTTATGTGAACATGTTTCATTTATATCGCAACAATTATCTCATTCTTTTTTTACTATTATTTATATGTTCTTTTGTTTGAAGCAATGTCTTTGAGGATGAACACTCGTAGGATTAATTTGACAAATGACACAAACGATTCAGAAGTTCAAGAAGACATGATGCACTTAGATGCCAATAATTCATACAACAATCCAGGTATATGTATTTGTTAGAGATTAATCTAATATCATCTTTTCCTTGTAAAGTTTAACATATAATATTCATGTACTTTTTTTATAGTTGTTGTTGGAAACTCACGTAAAAGAGTTAGAGGGCCAACACGTATGACACGTATTTGGGGTCAAAAAGAAGGGGATCGTATTCGTGTGAAGTTTAATGAATATGGCCAACCTATTGACAAGAAAACCACTAGTGACTTGAGCCATTTCATGGGCTCATTAGCAAGAAGTGGAAGGTTTTGTCCAATTCATAAATCATGACATAAAGTTGGTAAAGCTGAAAAAGATAAATTGTTGGATTTCGTAAAGGTATGCTTAAAGTAAATGTAAATAACCTACTATATGTTAGCTTTTGTAATTAATGTTTTTGATGGTTTAGGAAAAATTTGATATTCCAAGTGGATGTGAAGATTGGCTATTGACATCATTTGGCAAAAAAGTGAGAAATTGGAGAGCAAGAATATATAAAGAAAGATCATTACAATCCATCATTGTCGCTTGAGGAGCAAATTAAGTCTAAACCAACTCGGGTTCATGACGATCATTGGGCAAGCCTTATTGAAATTTGGAATAATGAAGACTCCAAGGTATAAATAACTTTCTTGTATTACTTTTGATATTTGTCCATTATAGGTGAATGTCGCTAATATATTCGATATTAAATTTGTTCTATAGTGATTTAAGTGGCTAAAACGTTTTATGGATTATATTATTCAGAAAATTAGTGAAAGGAATAAAGCAAATAGAGGAAAGAAAAAGATGATGCAAGTCACAGGTAAAAAAAGTTATGCACGAGTTTGTGAAAAATTAAAGGTGAGTGTGCATTATGTTGTAAGTCATAACAAATATAGTTTCTTTGTATGTGTATAGTTGATACACATAAAAAATTTGTTATGTAGGAATCAAATTCTGGACGTGAACCAAGTCGAATGGAATTGTTTCGTGCATGCTTCTCCAAAGATGGGATAACAAAAAATGTCGAAGCAACTAATGCTATCGTACGTTACATAATTTATAATAATTACTTCATTCTTTGTGGTGTAGTATAATGACATGTCTATTTGAACATAGGAGCAAATGCAAGAAATTAGTTCTAGACTACCAGAAGGTTCAGTGGACCTAATGATGTATTTTCGCAAGTTATGGGTGACGATAAAGATGGTCATGCACGTATGTATGGATTGGGTGTTCGTGGTTGCGATATTTGGGGTGGAATGCCAAGTCGTTTTACTTCTCATAGCGATAACATGCACCGGAAGTCAGAATATGAAAAGATTAGTGGTGAAGTGGCTGAATTAAAAGCTATGATGATCGAGATGCAACAATCACGTGAAAATGTTTCTATTGAATCAAGAGCTCGTGTAACATCAACACAACATCTCAATGTGCAAAGTGAACCACAACCTCTACGGGTATATTTATCTATCTTTCTTTCTATCTATCTATCTATCTATCTATCTATATATATATATATATATATATATATATATATATATATATATATATATATATATATATATATATATATATATATATATATATATGGTCGGGATCAATGGGGTACCCTGTTAGACTGGGGAACTGGAGTCCATCCATGTTTGGTTATAAGTTTAAAAAAGGGTAATATAGTCAATTAGGTTTATATTAAATCATAGATGACAACTAATAAATTAATAGATTCCTTAATTATAGAGATTTACTTCCTTAACATATCCATAATAAATTTCAAAATGGGTTCTAATGAACATGTTCAATCGGATTCGACAATGGGTTTTGGTGAACATGTTCAATTGAATTCAACAATGAGTTTAGTGAACATGTTCAACCGTAGGTATCAAATAAATGTATTTATTATATTCTTCAAACCGTTCGTGAAAGTTCAATTTCATTTACACGTTATTGAGCATGTGCAATCGGGGTTTATTGTGTTTTTAGTCGCTGTTAACCGTTATGGTGATAAACCAATATTGACGGTATTGAACATGTTCAATCGTGGTTTATGGAGTGTCATCATTGCACATGTTCAGCATGTGTGTAAGGAATGATATTAACTAAAATGGAGATTTTCATGGGATACACAGAATCTTTGATTCTATTTTAAATTTTTTAATACCATTTTTACCCCCAACATTAATTAATGTGGGAAAGAATCTTAAGCAAAAATTATATTATATTTTAATGATTTTAATGATAATGATTGGTTATAAATAGTTCCCCGGTACCCCAGTCTAACTTGGTACCCCATTGATATTGAATCTATATATATATATATATATATATATATATATATATATATATATATATATATATATATATATATATATATATATAATACAATTAGTTCTTTTAGTTGTAGTATTATAATCAGTGGCTTTTGATGTTGTAGCAATCATTCACGATGAGCATCTTATATATTAACCTTTTATTTAAATTTGTGAATTGTTTGGTCTAATTCATTGTTGAATGTTGTATTTAGGTTGGTGCTCTAGTTTATCTAAAGAGCATCATAAATTCCATAAAAATTGTAGCTAAAGGAAGGATTAAAAGCGTAGACCCAAATGAGGTAGTTGATACTGTAGATAAGACCAAACTGGTGTGAAGTGAAATCCAAGTTGCTATCAAGAAAGACGAACGTTTGGTGAGACCATATGGATTGTTCACCACAGTTCAAGATGCTATCGAAGCAACTGTTGCGTGGCCTATGCCTTTCACTTCGGTAAACTGAGTTCTTTAAACTTATATTACTATAATAAACCTAGAGTTTAATTTAAAAAAAAAAATCTAACACTTACGCATTATTTTATACGTGTAGGTGGTACCTCATGAAGATGCTTGATGATCAAAATATAACCTTGAGGACATTTATCTTTCTTTCTTTCTGATGAACGTTGATATTTCTATTACACCTTAGAGTTTTAGTATATTGGTTAATCTTATCAGCAGTTGGGGCTTTTTATGTAATTTGTTGATACTTTTTTGTATTGATCGGTTATGCTATTTAATTTGGTTAAACCTTGTTATTTATTTAATTTATTTGAATGATCAAATTTTAAAATATTTTGTTAAATTTATTTTCGTAATGATTTAGATCAACAATGTAATTCTATTGTATATTATGTTAATATTTATTCTGACAAATCAAACGTCGTGTTTAATTTATTTATTAGGACACTAAAATTTTTTATTGAGACTATTTGTTTTATCAGGATAAATGTATTGAAAGTTACGCAGCGTCCTATATAACTATTTATTAGGACATTTTGTAAATATCTTTAATAGGACACCACATGTTGTTTTATTAGATATAATGTATTACAACATAAAAAGTGTCCTATTTAGTAATATATTAGGACATTTTTTAATGTCTTTACAAGTAAATAAGAATCAATTTATTGATGTTACTGGGACACTTCGGCTTGTCCCATAAGACTTGTCACAATATTCTATGATATGACATATTATTTAGTCCTCATACAGTGACTAATGCAACGTTGAATTTTGTCCTATAAACCATTTCTTAGGACACTCGTTTCAGTTTTAAAATGTAATGTTAGATAAACATATTATATTTTTTTTTTTGAACGGCAAACTATCCTACTCCTACTCCTAAACTACTCATTTATCATAAGACTTACTTACTCCACCTAAATTTAACTTGCCTCCGACGGGGATCGAACCTGTGACCTCTCGCTTATAACTTCCCCCTCTTACCGACAGGCCAAAGGCCCTTTGGTAGATAAACATATTATATGACATTATAAAGTGTCCTATTTTATAATCTATAAGGACGCTATTTTGTATAATTTTATTTATAGGACCATAAAACTAGTTTTAAAATGTTAAGATTTGTTAGGATGTGCAAATTTGTCCCATAAACCTTTTGTAACGCCTTTAGATGGGACAAAAATGATATTGGTCCTATAATATTAAAAGTCCTAATAAGTAACCTAATAGGACGCTTACTAGTGTCCTAAGAAACCAATTTTGTTGTAGTGAGTTTTCATTTTTCAACAGGCTTTAATTGGTTGAACTTTCTTCCAAATAAATTTATAGACATAAACAAGTACCAAAAACCAAAAGAAAAAAAAAACGAGACTTGATCTTAACGTTGAGTAAATGGATGTTGTTATAACTTTTCTTCAGGGTGAGTTGGATAAGAAAATCTATATGGTTTGAAGCAAACACTCAGATAGAGTCAATTATGGGAGAGCAAGGCTACTGAAAAACTACTTAAAATCAATATATTTTCCGAGAGATTTAGTGATAATGATTTCACTATTTTTATTTATATATTTTTATAATAATTATGTATCAAAATATATAGGAAAATTTATAAATACTATTAAATGAAAAAAAATATTTGTCATCACATTAAAATTGTCATCTGACTTCTTATCCAATTCACATGTAATTTGTATTTTTTAAAACATAGAATATTATTTAAACCAACATACATACAAGTGTTTATTTCTTTTTAAATCTCTAAAAATGTTTATGTTTTTAGGGATCTATTAAAATTGCAACAATCACTTTAAAACTACTAACTAATCATAATAAATAACAACAAATTAAAATATTATTAATGGTATCTTTTCTGTTTAACTAACTTATACTTAAAATTAGTTATAATAAAATATGTTAAATTTAACAAGTATAAAAAATTTTAATATTTCAAAATGTAATGTTAACGAGTTTTCTTGTCCGCGCGTTGCGGCGGATGGAAAAACACTTAAAAAATAGTTTTGAATAATATGTATTCAAAATATAGGGTAGATGCATGTGTTCGTTTGATGGACTTTTAAGATATAAAACGAGTTTGGCGTTTTATAGATATTGTTTATTTGATGAATGATTACCAAAATTTAAGACATAACAAAAGTATTCTTGCAGTTTATTCAAATTATAGGTATAGATATGAATATATATATATATATATATATATATATATATATATATATATATATATATATATATATATATATATATATATAGATTCAGGTTCAAAAAGGTACCTCTCAAAATCAAGTGCACCCGAAGGTACCAACCTTAAAAAACTTTTTTTTAATTTTTTTTTCTCATAACCATGTTTAAATTAATGTTATACACATGATATATGAATTTCACATACATTCACACTTTCTGTGTCCTTAAAAATTATGTGAATGCTCAATGCATATTTATGTGAATGGTCATCCATGTGAATGGTCATTTCACACTATGTGAATGGTGTGAATGACCATTCACATGATCTTTTTTTACCATTCATAAGTTTTATGATGTTGCTCCTTTTGAAAAAAAAGTCTTATAATGTTGTCTTATACATGTCTATTCAAAAAAAATTTATGTGAATGATCATTCACATTAGGGTACGCTGGGTACGCTGGAATCTCGTAGGTACGCTGATGAACCTGATTATATATATATATATATATATATATATATATACACACACTCCATTTGTATCCTTGCAATTTAATCAAAATTTTAGGCATAACAAAAATTAACTTGCAAGAAATTAATTTATATTGTTAATTTGACAGGTAAACTATTAAAGTAAACTCAATCAAGTAAGTCAAATTTATAAAATATTAACTTAACGAATGATATAATAAAAGTTATCATTTACAGTATTTATAATACCAATAATTTTTATATTCTTGACAACACTAAAAATTAACAAATTCATATTTATATTCTCGTCAAAATAATTAATGATAACTGAGCATGGTCCTAATAATTGATATAAAAAAATAATAGAATAAAATTTTATTTACCTAAAATAAAGTAAAAAATATATTAAGTGTTCAAATATCTCATTTCAAGTTAATATATTCTATAAAGAGATATAAGGAAAAAATGATTATGAAATAGGACTAATGTCAAGTTTTGAACACAAGACCTCATGATCTTCATCAAGTACAATCAAGCATTTATTTACAATATCATCTACATAACTTTTTGTTAAAAATAAATCAAAGAAAATATATATTATTATATAAGTATTACTATTCATATGAATAGCTTATGATAGTACCATTTACTATGGTAAATGTTAGTATTTAGAGTAAATTACAGAAATGATCCTTGTGGTTTACTTAAAATTATAGAAATGGTCCCTAGTCTTTAAAAATTGCATAAATGGTCCCTTAAAACACTATTTACTTGCAGAAATGGTCCTTTCATTTCTTGAATTTTTCTAAATGACGATTTTACCCTTATCGGAATTTTAACAAAAGTAGAGTTCTTGACAAAAATATCATATTTTGGATGATCTTGATCTAATTAGTGTGTTTATGATAGGGAAAAATGTATAAAAACAACCCAAATATGATAATAAATCATAATATTAAGTTGCATGTTACTAAAAATGGGTTTTGTGAATTATTTGATAAAATCCGTATGAAGATATTCAAGAACACCAAGAACAGTTTCTGGGAAAAAAATAACAAGTGTAGGATCCGAATTCGGATGACCCGAATTCGGATGGTGTCCCACTTCGGACCCTGAATTCGGATAAGGCCACTTCGGTTCCCATACTTCGGATAATAAAATTATTGTTTTGTTAAGTGATGGTCCGAACTCGGATGATCCGAGTTCGGATGGTACTAATTCGGATGGATTGTTTCGGATGGACTGTTTCGGATGATTTGGTCCGGATTGTTTGGTCCGAATTCGATTTTTATTTCGGATGAACCAATCCGGATGCTCATTTCGGTTAGATCCGAATCCAGATCCCAATCCGGGCTGATCCGAAATTGATTGTCCGAAACCCAATTATTATATTTAAAATTTTAGTTAAGATAAATGACTATATAAATATATATATTGTTATATATATATATATTTAGAGAACTTTTTGAGAATTTAAAAGAATAAAGAATATGAACGAACAAAAGATTGATGAACTGAAAGTTATCAGAATCAGATAGAATTAAAGATTTAATGATCAAAAGATGATGAAATTCCATGATAATGATGATGATATTGACATGAGATTTATATGAATAATTCTGGACAGGTTCAGTATATTCTGAACAAAGATTTAAAGACTTAAAGAAGATAGACTGACAGAGATAAAATCCTGAGATAACTCAGGTGGCAGATTTATATCTGTTTGACAAAAGACCAGACCTGTGAGTTATAGATATTCAGATTGAACATGCATAAGATCCGGTTGAGATATATTGCTGCTGTTAGATTTATTGACATTCATTTAATCAGCTGGAATGAGACCTGTGCACACCATGGATGGGTGTTGCCCAGTGGATCATGATAGCTATTTGATTATCTTTTCATATTGCATTTAATTTTGCTTCAGACTTTGCTTTATGATTCATTGCTATCATGACTTCTAAGACATATGCTTTCACTATTGATCAGACATTTGACATATATATTGATTCAGCTTGACTAGCCTTGATGGTCTATTGTTCTAGACCTGGCTATTTCACCAGTTCTTATGAACTTGGTAATGACCTCCGATGTTCCGCCATATTGACTTACTGGTAGCTAGCCCAGTATGTGGCTGATCCCCACGATTTAAGCGTGAGTGTGGCCTGAACATCATCCGATCTTATGATTCTATATCTCAATCATGAGGGCTGTAGCGGCAGCCAAGACATATCACGCTTAGACTGATGACCCGCTTGACACGCATGTTGATATTGAAAATCTATAAACTCACTAAGCTTTGCTTACAGATGTTGCATTAATATTTTACAGGAAAAGCCAAAGGAAAATCACCTGCAGGACCTAGTACTTAGGTCATTCAAGATCCAAGTTTTGAAGCTTTCTTAGACCACTACTCAACAAACTTTCTGGTACTGATTGGAAGACAGCAAATGTGGTGGTTCTGGGTAGACTTGATGTGATGTATGATGTTATGACTAGATTAGATGTTACCCTTTTATAACTTTATTCTGAAATATGTAACTTAAATCCTAATCTGTAATGTACATGTAATTTCATTATTCCGCAATTTAATTACCCTATCTTAGTATGGTTGATATCGTATTGCATGATGTGGGACCTAGACTGGTGAGAACCGCCCCGCAAGGGGTGGTCTTCACAGGATGGTATCAGAGCCCATAGTTTGAGTGAATCAAGTATTACGTGAGTATACTTGATCTCAAACTGAAGCAATACATATGTATCAATCATTTAGGTGGTTTGAACTGAGATAGGATGTACAGACTGTTAGGATGGGAAAAAGGGTACATAGATCTAAGTCTATAAACTGATAGTTAATTGATTTTAATTTTCAGTAGAAGATGTCAGGATCAGGATCAGGTGATATTCCCAACAATATGACCCAACAACAAATGTTTGAAATGATGCAACAATTTCTAGCCCAACACTCAGAACAACAAAACAAAATGATGCAAGAACAGTTTCGTGCCAGAGATGAGGCCGAAGCTAAAAGACGTGAAGAAAAGAAAAATAAGAGAAAAGAAAAGCAAGTCCAGACCAATGAATCTGATACTGATAAATCTAACCCAGAAACCCAAATAGCTCAGCCAAAAGGCTGCAAGTTTAAGGACTTCAAAGCGAGCGGTGCCCTGAACTTTGAGGGTACAGTGAATCCGATCCAGGCGATGGATTGGATTAGTCACACTGAAGAAATCTTCAGGATTTCTGATTGTCTAGATTCGAAGAAAGTAAGCTATGCGTCTGCACTATTTGTGGGAGCTGCCCGTGCCTGGTGGAAAACCCAGAGAAGCATATATGGCGAAGAAATAATTCAGACTCTAGAGTGGAACCAGTTTCTTGATATGTTCAATGCGAAGTATTGCCCGATCGACCAACAAGATAAAATGGAAGTACAACTGATGCAGCTGACTCAGGGAACGAAGACAGTCGACGAATACGAGCACGAGTTTTCGCGATTATGCGGTTATTCCTCATACCAAGTTGCTACCGAAGAAAGAAAGATGAATAGATTCCGTGTAGGACTCAATCCTAGATATCGACATCCGATGAGCGCGATCAAATACAAGAGTTACTTGGAAATGGTAGAAGCGGCTAGACAAATCGAGCGAGGTTATTTAGAATACGGCGATCAGCTTTATGCTCCGTCTACTAACCCGATGAATCCGTCTCCTCCGAAGAAACAAAGATTTGGCAGATTTTTCAAGCCAAATAAGTCGCAATCTCAGCAATCCCATCAGCATAGTTCACAACAGAAAGCACAAGTTTACTCCCTCACGAACGAGCCACGATTCTGCAAGCGATGCAGAAAGTCACACATGGGGTTGTGCAATCCAGAAGATGTTACTTGCTTTGCGTGCAACATGATCGGTCACAGTAGTGAAGAATGTCCACAACAGGGACGTGGATGTGCAAAGTGCGGGAAAAGAGGACATTTTATGTACCAGTGTCGTAGTGGATCGCGTTATCAGTCACAGTCATCAGCTGGAGGGTCTACAGTTAAGAGTTCTGTTGCAGCGCCGACTGCAAAGACTCGAGCTTTTCAAATAACAGCCGAGGAAGCAAAAGAAACACCTGACGTAGTTACCGGTATGTTCTTGCTTAACTCTATTCCTGCCCGAGTACTATTTGATTCCGGCGCGAGTCGTTCTTTCATATCAACCTCTTTTGCACAAAGATTACATAAAGCTCCATCAAAACTCCCCGTGATATTAGACATTGAGACAGCTAGTAACAATTTCGTTATGGCTGATTCCGTTTATCGTAATTGCACACTACTTGTTGACAACATCGTATTCAACCTCGACCTTATTCCGATTCCATTGAAAGAGTTTGACGTCATCATCGGCATGGATTGGCTAATGAATAACGAGGCTAC
The DNA here is from genome assembly GCA_020465985.1 of Centrapalus pauciflorus. Classification (NCBI taxonomy): domain Eukaryota; kingdom Viridiplantae; phylum Streptophyta; class Magnoliopsida; order Asterales; family Asteraceae; genus Centrapalus; species Centrapalus pauciflorus. The sequence continues at coordinate 187,350 of JAANYP010000597.1, read as the reverse complement.
AATTATCTGCAACCGGCGAGCCATTAGAATCAAGTCTTCAGACGGCCGAGTATTGGAGATCAAGGGCGAGAAGAGGAAAGGTGCACATTGTTTCATATCTATAGAAAAAGCTCATAAATACTTGTCTAGAGGTCACGACTCCTATCTTTGTTATGCTCTATCTGAGTCCAGCTCTGAAAAGAAATCTTTGTCCGATATTCCTATCGTCTGTGAGTTCCCAGACGTATTTCCTGATGACATTTCCGGAGTGCCACCGGAACGTCAAGTCGAGTTTAGTATTGACTTGGTTCCTAGCTTAACGGTTTACTTTCAATTTTGGTTTCTCGTCCGTTAAGCAACTGTTAAGCTTTTTAAAATGACATTTTTACCCTTTTGAGTTTGGTTCCTGATGTTTGCAATTAATTACGCATATGGTCCTTGATGGTAATTTATTAACTTTTATTTTATTATTATTATTTCATTACATTTTTAATAACATTATTAACTTTTTAACTTATCATAGTAATAATTTTATATTATTAATATTAAGTATATAAATCGTTTGATTTTTAGTATATATTAATCAATTTTTATTAAATTTAAGTATACAAATCTTTATATTTATATGTGTATCTAATATATTACGAATAATTTTTAATTGTAAAGATTGATTTGTTATTCTAATAATAAATTTTATTTATATTGTTGTGCTTGTTGTTTGAAATTTGATTTCAACACAAATTAATGTTAAATGTAAAATATCAATGTGTTTCCTATTTAAATTTTGTAAGATTTGTACTTGGATATTGATTTTAATGATTTTGGGTATATTCGTAAAAAAATATGAGTTTTTTTCTATATTTTGTTAGTATTTTGATCATTTTCCAAATGATTTGTGTACTGGTTTTGATCTTGTTATGTTTTGGACCCTTGATGTTAAGATTTATGGGTTTTTTTATGAAGTACGTAATGACACGTCGTTCTATATTAGTTAAGATCAAATTGAAATTTTTTGGTTTTTGAAACAAAAGAATTGTTATAGCAAGGTGATCGATCAATTAATATCTTCTTTGTGTCGAGTTATTAATATAATGTTATATTAATTAGATACATAAATATAATATTTTATGTCCAATTTTTCTATTTCATAAACATTAGTTATAAAATATAGAGTTAATTACAAAAATGGTCCCTGTGGTTTGTATCAAATTTTGGATTTGGTCCCTGAACTTTTAATTTTGCAAAAATGGTCATTATCGTTAAAGTTTAGTTTCAAGATTGGTCCCTTATCCATTAACTTTTATTAAAATACCCATTTTGCCCTTGTTTATATTTATACATTTGAGCATTTTAGTTATAAATTATTAACAACTCTTTTTTAATAAAACAAATAGATATAAATATATAATAAAAGTATTAATGTTATTAATCCATTAGAAACAAAAAACAAATACAATAAAACATTTCGAATAATTTTAATTTCGTTTCGCATAATTTTATACTTTGTATTTTGTACGGTATAATATATCATTTTTTTGAACGAAAAGATTTCGAATTAAATTGGTTCATCATATTCCGTTTCGTTAAATTGGAAATCGGAACTGTTAGTCATTTTTATGTTAAAAACATTAAAAATTATATTGTTTGTTTATTACGTTTGGTTAAATTAAAAATCGAAATAGTTGTTCTTTTTTCCATCGAAAACACTTAAAATTAGATTGATTGATTTTTTTTTTCCATTTAGTTAATCATTTCACTTGAAAAATTAAAATGGTTCATCATTTTTTCATTTTAAAAGTTTTTGTTTGGAAAAAAGACAAACCATTTCGGTCGTCAATTTAACTAAATGGAAAAAACAACCACTTAAAATCAAGTTTTAATGTTTTATTATCAATTAAAACAATCAAAAATTTCGATTTCTAATTTAACCAAACGAAAAAAGGGCCAACCATTTTAGTTTTAAATATTTTCGATCGCAAAAAATGACGAAACATTTTGATCTTAAATTTAACCGTTAAAAATAACGCCAACTGCTTTAATTTTAAATGTTTTCGCTCCGAAAAAAAATACGAACTCCGATTTTTAATTTAACCAAATGGAGAAAACAATCAATCAATCTATAAAATTTTCCAATTCAAAAAATGACGAATTGATTAAAATTTGAAAATAATTACGCAAACGGAGAAAACAATCAATTAATCTATAAAACTTAGAATTTCAATTTAACCGAATATATATAATTACACAAACCAAATAAAAACTTATTTTTCGGAACAAAAAAAAACAATAAAATTGCAAAAGCTTTTTAAACTTATAAAATTGATTAAAAATTTAAAATTTATTACAACTATATATAATATAAACAAAATGACGCAAATCGATTAATATATATATATATATATATATATATATATATATATATATATATATATATATATATATATATATATATATATATATAAAACATAAAAAACTGAAACTAAAAAAATAAAAAATCTGGAAAAAATTTTTATTTGTTTCCAATTAATTAATTATATTTTTATTATTTTTTATATAATTTGTTTTTATTAAAATAAAGAGTTGGTAATTATTTGTAATTAAAAGAGTTAAAAGTGTAAATATAAACAAGGGCAAAATGGGCATTTCAATAAAAGTTGATGGATAATGGACTAATTTGAAAAAAAACTTTGATGATAATGACCGATTTTGCAAAATTGAAAGTTCAGGGACCAAATCCAAAATTTGATACAAACCACAAGGACCATTTTTGTAATTAACTCTAAAATATATAACGTAAAATTAAGCAGGTAAAAATCCCTGAATACCCGGCGGGAATCCCCATTACCCGTCGGGGACGAGGAGGGGATGCAAAGTAATTACCCGTCGGAGATGGGGATGAGTTTGCAAAGTAATTACCCGTCACTCATCTTATATTCTTAAAACTAAAACTTTCATTCATCTTATATTCTTAAAACTAAAACTTTGTCATCTAACAGGAATTCACTTTTGTAGAAATACTTATCTTTTTTCTAAAAACTATAACTTGAAAAATGACTAATTTTCATTAACTAAACGCAACCCTAGGATTTAAGCCTAAAATTTAAGCCCAGAGCATGTAAAATACCAAAATTAAACTGATAATCCAAATCTGAAAATCTGAAAACCAAACATTATTAAACTGAACGGTTCTTTTGTTTCAAAAAAATAAAAAATCCGATTTGATCTTAATTAATATAGAACGACGTGTCATTACGTACTTCATAAAAAAACCCATAAATCTTAACATCAAGGGTCCAAAACATAACAAGATCAAAACCAGTACACAAATCATTTGGAAAATGATCAAAATACTAACAAAATATAGTAAAAAACTCATATTTTTTTACGAAAATACCCATAATCAATAAAATCGATATCCAAGTACAAATCTTTACAAAATTTAAATAGGAAACACGTTGATATTTTACATTTAACATTAATTTGTGATGAAACTAAATTTCAAACAACAACCACAACAATGTAAATTATTATTATTATTAGAATAACAAATCATTCTTTACAATTAAAAATTATTCGTAATATATAAAAGAGTAAATTACAAAAATGGTCCCTGAGGTTTATAGCAAATTTCAGGTTTCGTCCCTAACTATTAAAAATTACACTAGTAGTCCCTAACTTGAAACTTTGTTACATTTTTAGTCCCTAAAAATCTTTGACTTGGTCATCTTTTAAAAAATGCCACTTTTACCCTTAGAAACAAGTTTCATAGATGGTCCTTATGCCAATTAATTTATTTTTTTGTTAATTGTTAATAAATTGATAAATTTTAGTTAAAAAAATACTTATATATTTACTTAAAAGTATTATTATTATTTTCAAATATATTTAAAAATATATTTTTAGATCATCAACATATTCATTTTTTTAATAATTTCTATATAAAAATTTCACAAAAAATTTTTAATTATTAATTGGGATAATTTCTTATAAAAATATATTTATTTATTTATTTATTAATGTTTATGTGTGTGTATTAGAAATAAATAGAGGAAATAAAATGAGAAGTATTAAATTTTACATTTTGAATTTGAGTTTGTAATTTAATTTTGGATTCAACTAATTCACAATTTTACACACAATGTGTTATGCATGGAGGAAGTTAAAATGATTTGTTACAAAATGATTATACAAAACTCATAATTAAAAAATGTATTTAATTATCAAGTAAAATATTTAAAACATGACTGAATAATAATTAAAAATATTTTATGACTATTAGTATATTGATAATTTATTTGTGCAGCATATTTAAAAACATAATTTCTTTATTATAGATAAAAAAATTAACCGTGTCATGAAATTTAATATATGAAAATTAATAAAAAATAAATATATTATTAACAAAATTTATATACATTTATTTGAAAATAATATAAACATATTTCCAATATATATAATTATAATTCAAATATATTGAATATTATTATGATTTTACTGAATCCAAAATACAATTATAAAACTCACATCCAAAATGTAAATCTTAAACTTATCATTTTATTCCTCTATTTATTTCTAATCTTGGACACACACGTAAAATTAACCAAAAAAAGTCTCTTTAAAGTAATAAATATAAATAAATATATTTATAAACAAAAATATATTTGTTAAGTAAATATATATTTAAAAATAATAAACTTTTTAATATATATGAATAATTGGATATATAAATATTTTTTTATCTAAATTATTATCAAATTATAAACGATTAACAAAACAAATTAAATTAAATAACACAAGGACCAACAATGAAATTAGTTTAAAGGGTAGAATTGGCATTTTTTAAAATTTGACCAAGTCAAGGCATTTCAGGGACCAAAAATGTAACAAAGTTTCATAATAGGGACTACCAATGTAATTTTTTATAGTTAGGGACGAAACCTGAAATTTGCTATAAACTACAAGGACCATTTTTGTAATTTACTCTATATAAAATACACATATGAATATAAAAGATTTGTATACTTAAATTTAATAAAAAATTGATTAATTATACTAAAAATCAAATGATTTATGTACTTAATATTAATAAAAATTTATTACTATAATAAGTTAAAAAGTTAATAATGTTATTAAAAATGTAATGAAATAATAATAGTAAAATAAAAGTTAATAAATTACCATCAAGGACCATATGCGTAATTAATTGCAAACATCATGGACCAAACTCAAAAGGGTAAAAATGTCATTTAAAAGGTTTAACGGTTGCTTAACGGACGAGGGACCAAAATTGAAAGTAAACCGTTAACTTAGGGACCATTTATGCAACTTTTAAAGTTGAGGGACCGTTTTCAAAATTTTAGACAAAACACAGAGACCATTTTTGTAATTTACTCTAATTATAATTTCTAATTTTAGTTTATCTATTCTTAATAAAAATATTTTAATTTTTTGGACCTTGAAATTTGAGCTTTGCTGAAAGAAAAACTGGCCCAATCAATTTTTTTACCTACACAATATTCAAAACTCTGTAGCCCATAAAGAGACCAAGACCCAAATCCATCAGAAGTTTAATGGAGTCGTATCACTCACTTCCCATCCACATATACCCAAAAAAGAGAATTATCCAAATAAAAAAAAAAAAAACTCTCTCTCTCTCTCCCATCTCTCTCTTCTCCTTCCCTCTGTGATTCTTTCACCAATAAAGCTCAAAGCTTTGCTGCCATCTCATAATTCAAAACCCAATATGTTAGCAAAACTCTCTCCTTTTATGCCCACTTCCAGATTCCTCGTTAACAAACCCAAACACAATTTCTTACCTTTACCAAATTATCCTTCTTCAACCTCTCACTCATCATCATTCCCATCTTCAAATCTCAGTTTTCTTGAAAAGAAACACTTGTTACATCAAAAGATTATTGCTAATCCTATTAGAATCAAGAAAAACTTTAAACCTTCAGCATTAGCTGACTTTGGTTTTGGTGGGTTTGAAAGTGCTCAATCTGTATTGGAAGCTGTTTCTGTATTGACTGCTATTATAGTTGTTCATGAAACTGGTCATTTCTTGGCTGCTTATCTTCAAGGGATTCATGTAAGTAAATTTGCTATTGGTTTTGGTCCTGTTTTAGCAAAGTTCAATGCTAATAATGTTGAGTATTCTTTAAGAGCATTTCCTTTAGGTGGGTTTGTAGGGTTTCCTGATAATGATCCAGATAGTGATATTCCTGTAGATGATGAGAATTTGTTGAAGAACAGACCAATTTTCGATCGGGTTCTTGTTATTTCAGCTGGTGTGATTGCAAATATAGTTTTTGCATATGTTATAATCTTTGCACAGATAGTGTTTGTTGGATTGCCTGTACAAGAATCCTTCCCTGGTGTCATTGTACCCGAAGTTCGACCCTTTTCAGCCGCTTCACGAGACGGGTTGCTTCCGGGCGATGTCATACTTTCCGTTAACGATATCGAATTGCCCAAAACAGTACCTAATTCAGTCTCTCAAGTGGTTGATGTCATCAAGAAAAACCCAAAATCAACTGTTTTGTTTAAGGTAGACAGGGGAGGTAAAGATTTCTTGGTTAAGGTAACCCCGGATCAGAATGGGGACGGCAGTGGTCGAATCGGGGTGCAGTTAGCACCGAATGTAAAAGTCTTGAAGGAGAAACCAAAAGATGTGTTGGAAGCTTTTAGTTTCACGGGGCGCGAGTTTTGGGGTCTAACATCAAATGTGTTGGACAGTTTGAAACAGACTTTCCTTAACTTTTCACAAACTGCAAGCAAGGTTTCGGGCCCTGTTGCCATCATAGCCGTAGGTGCAGAAGTTGCAAAATCAAATATCGACGGATTATACCAATTTGCAGCCATTTTGAATCTTAACCTTGCAGTGATTAACCTCCTTCCTTTGCCTGCTTTAGATGGGGGTTCTTTGGCCTTAATCCTTGTAGAGGCAGTAAGAGGTGGGAGAAAGCTCCCTTTAGAAGTAGAGCAAGGAATAATGTCATCGGGGATCACACTCGTATTCGTTCTTGGTCTTTTCCTAATTATTCGAGACACACTAAACCTTGATTTCATCAAGGATTTGTTGTGATTATTACGACAAAAACAACACTACAGACTCTTTTCTGCTGTTCGATACGAGTTTGCTTCGCTTAAATTGTTGCGACTCAGGTAGCATTTCGATCCACTCTTGTACTATTTGTGTTTATATCCCATTTGGATCTTCCTTCATTGTGATTTATGATATACATTCCTTGTTAATACATGATGGAACAAGATAAGGCAACATACTTTTTTTTGCGATCATATTACGAAACCAGGATTATCTGAAAGTGGTATGTTTTGTTTGCTTTCTTGTGTTTTTGATCACACAAAGCGATCGTGTGTTGCTTTGAACGTTAGTCGAGTGACCAAATTGTTGTTGTTTTAGCAGACCTGAAAACCAGCCTTAACTGAATTTGTTCAAACCCGAACTGCAAACTGAAATCTTAACCGAATATTGAATAAAACATAAACCTAAAACACATCATTTAAGCAGTTTGGTTTTGATTTTGAACTGAAAACTGGTTTTTTTTCATTAGGAAACTTATATAGCCGGTTCTAAACTAGTTTGTAGGAATATGCTATTTGTGCATTGTGCAGAGCTCATAACTAGCCCATGAAATCGATGAACCATACCGGACTGGCGGACTGGTATCAAACTCAAATGTTTCGTTTCTCAGACCCTTTTAAAAAAAAGCTTTCTGTTTCTGGTTTTGTTATAAATCTTCAGTGGAAAGGTCAAGAAAAGCTATCGAGTAGCTCGAGCTCGGCTTGAACGAGCCGAACTTTTATCGAGCTTGATCTCGAGCACGAGCCCAAAACTCGAGCTTAAAAAAATTAACGAGCCGAGCTTTAAATGACTTAGCTCAAGTTTTTATAGAGCTTTTCGAGCATTCTATATATGTATATAATATGTCAAGCTTATTAAATAATTTGAGTATCGAGCCTTATGTATACATATCGAGTCGAGCTTTTATTAAGCAATTCGAGTTTTTCAAGTATCGAGCTGAGATTAAATGGAGTTCAAGCTCTAGCTATATACCAAAAAAATGAACTCAAATATTATTTAAAGAAATTCGAGTTTTTCGAGCCAAGCTCGAGCCTAATTCAAGTACTTCTCAAGCCTACAATTTAAAAGCTCGTCGAGCTATCAAGCCGAGCCCTGTCGAGCTCGAGCTTGACTCAACTCGTTTGCAGCTCTACTATCCGGTTCTGCTATCCGGTTCGGTTCCAGTTTTGTAATTTTTTCATCGTAAAAGCCATGAAAAAATTGGGCCAATATTTGAAGTGGTACCTGATTCCAACTTCTCTATTTTTTTTGGGTTCCGGACGGTTTTGGACTGCTTCACACCCTATTGCTGTTAGTTTGGTTCACACTGATTCAGTACTTTGGCTTTTGGTTCAGACCTAATTCAGTTGTTTAGAGGTTGTTTGTTTACTTCTTAATGGAATCATTAAGAAGTCATTCAAAGGTAAATTGATCACTTTTATGATTCCATTAAGAGGTAAACAAACAAGGCTTTAGTTATAATTCTGATCGGTTTTTGACCGCCAAGATTGAGAACAACAATCAATATATATTGCCAAACACTTCATTTTTTTATTTTTTTTCTCCGGACACGACAGACTGCATCGACAAATAGGTTCAAGTCGCCTTGTTTTATTTACCAAATCGGATTATTTGAGTGTGTTTTACATCAGGTAATAGTTTTTAAACAACATAAATGACTCGATCAATCACACATAAATTTTTTAATGATCAACATGTATTGTAATCTTCGGTCACGGGGCAACTTCAATAATGACTTTGCCCACATTAGAGCTCGAGAAGAGGGAAACAAAGCTTTCGAAGAAACTCTCGATCCCTTGATTTATTTTGTGCTTCGATTTGATCTTTTCTTCTTTGATGTACTCTTCCATCTGTTGTGCAAACTCTCCATACCGATCTAAATACGAACCACAAAGAAATCCCTCCATCTTAACCTCTTTTCCAACCATATTCAGTACGTTACTCACGCCTTCTCTCTTTGTCGGTGCCTACACAAACGACAGAATTCTGTAAAAGTTATCTGAACGAAACGAAAAACTAAAAACTTTCAGTATGAAATACAATCACAAGTATCATACAACAAGACTTACTATGTTGTATTGAGACATCATCCCGCTTATCGGGATACGAGCGCCTTTGTTTGCGTGGTTTAGGACAGCCTCAAGCATTTTACCACCAACGTTGTCCAAGTACAAATCTATACCATTCGGAAAATACCTGCATTTTTGTTTGTAAATGCTTGATTATGGTTTGTTCTGCATATGATGTCAAGTGTGATAGTTGATGTTGGTGATTTGTCACCAATATAATTTAAGTGTAATAGGATAAACATGTTGACCAAAATAATCTTAATAAAGATTGCACGAGTTAAGATGATGCGGAGTGCACACTTGTTCAAGATTATTTACCGGGGGTCTGGGGCGCTAGCAGGGGCCCCGGTTGGGGTCGAGCCAAATAAGTTTTAAAAATCTGGTTTTGACCCGTTTTTTTTTCCAATTTTGAAATCCCGTTATTTTGGCGGTTGCAACGGCAGTTGGCTGATTTTGGCGGTTCGCGCGGTTTTTGGTCATAAAAGGGGCGGTACAGGAAATCATATGAATTCACATATCCTGTTCGAATTCTGAGTTTTATCCGATTGAAATTTTGAGAGTACCATCGAAATACTTCAATCTGAAAGTGATTATCACGACTCTCAGATTTTCAAGTATTTGAAACCCTCCGAAATCTAACGGTTGAGGTTTTTATCTATTTTATCTAAGATTTAATATCATTATTTTGTAACTAGGTCATCACACTTTTGTTAAATTATTGTTTTTTTACAACTTATCCTAAATTGGTGAAAATTATTATAAATGAATTGTTATTAAAAGTATAAAGTCGGAATTACTTTGCTAATGCAGCATCAAAATCTGACTCTTTGTGATAGTTGAAAGCATCATCGTATCCAAATTCGTCCTTCAAAAGTTGAACCTGCACTTTTCATCGTAGAACTCTATCACTCATTTATCCGAGTCATACGAGTGACATTTATAGGAAAAACTACATCAAATAGCTATGTATTTTTGAGTTTGTACACATTTATGTAGTATACTTTTAAAAGTGTTTCAATTAGGTAGTTGTGTGATCTCATCACCGGTAACATCAGGTCACCCAACTAACTAACTAAAACACATTTTAAAATTTGACTACCAAATGTGCACAAAAATACACTGCATAAATGTGTACAAAAAGGAGCATAAAATTTAAAAAAAATTACATTCTTAATTGGTTCAATACCTTTTTTTGTCAAATTTGAAATTTATGTTATTTTTCTTGGCCTAAAAGAATTTACATTACCTTTATTGTCAATTATTGAATTTTATATTACTTTTATAGGTAATTTGCCCTTCAAAATAAGAATAAAAATAATCAAACAATTTAAAGTAGTTTCTAATAAGATAATATTTGAGAAAACTTTAAACGTGCAATAGACTACTATAAACCCTAAATAAAAGATGATTTATATGTTTTACAATATAGTTTGATATGTTTTATAATACATTAAGATAAGATAATACATGTGAAGTCAATGTTTTTTTTATTTTTATGTATAAAATGCACTTAGTACCTTTTCATCCGAACCCGTGCTTCCGACAACTCGACATCCTTTTAGCTTCGCCAATTGTCCGGCAACCATTCCGACACCCCCGGCAGCCGCAGATATAAACACATTCGATCCAGGATTAGGGTTGCCGATCACCTCTATGCCAACCCATGCCGTAAATCCTGGCATTCCTTTTGTTTCATGCATCGATATTTAGGTTCTTATTAGAATTCAAACAGTTAAAAATGTAAACTATGATTTAAAATTTTGAAAGTCATCATTTTTTATGCATATGATTCAGAATGAAAAAAAATTGTGAGTTTTGAAACAAAATGACTAACAATTACATTTTTTTTTTTTTGGTAATATTGATTGTAGGTTTGTAACCCATAATTTATTAGGGGTTAATTATCGACAACAATAACATCCCTTTACCTTTATATGGATTATATTAAGTATTAACATACGCCAATGGGTTTAGTCCATTTTGTAAGATGGTGGATGTTATTATCGACAACAATAACATCCCTTTACCTTTTTTTGGTAATATTGATTGTAGGTTTGTAACCCATAATTTGTAGGAGTAGTTTGTCATTCAAAAAAAAAGTATTAACATACTATTAAAGTTATCGGTAATAACAAAATTCTTTATTTTGTTACAACTATTACTATAATTTTATAATTATCAATATTAAATAAAAACATATTGTTACTATTAATAATAAATTACTATATTTACTATTATTATTATTATTATTATTATTATTATTATTATTATTGTTATTATTATTGATATAAATAAAAGTGTTTATTATGAAAAAAATCAACATCTTTTCACGTTTTTGTGTTTTCGTCCCTCTATGTTATTTTTTTTCTAAAAAAATCCTAAAGTTATATTTTTCTTTTTGGTTTAATGAAATTTGGACATTAGAACCCAATTAAATTAGTAAACTGGGTTCTAATGTTCAAATTTTACTAAACCAAAAAGAAAAAATTAATTTGGGGATTTTTATGGGAAAAAAGTAACATGAAGGGACGAAAACACAAAAAAATGTAAAACCATGTTGGTTGTTTCATAATGAACCCTAAATAAAAATATGCAACTTTTCATTGTGTATTGCTATTATCGATATATCTATTTGCAAACTTGGATAGTGTTCATCGAACGATGGAAAAAAAACTCAGCTCCTTATTTCTTTAATTATAAAAATTATTTATGAGCAATATATATATAGGGGTGGGTTCAATGGACAACCACTATGCACGTGAAAACTATGGAAACCTACGCATACCGTCCGATTTGGTGCATTTATGAAGAAAACGGTGGCATGATCGTAAATAAGGTAATGCATCACGCGGAAAATTTGATGCATCACGTGGGATTTTGATGCATCACGCGGGGAATTTGATGCATTTGTGGTGGTGCAGTGCGGTTTTCACAAGTTTTCAGGTGCATGATGGTTTTCCATTGATCCTCCCTCTATATATATATATATATATATATATATATATATATATATATATATATATATATATATATATATATATATATATATATATATATATATATGTATATATATATATATATCTTTGTGTGTATGGGGGTTCGATGGAGAACCTATATGCATCGAAAAACCAGGGAACCACTTGATAGACATTGGATCACGAGATGCATAATTCAAAATCTTAATGCATCAGTCGATGCATCACGCGAGAATTTGATGCATCATGTGGAAATAATGATGCATCACGCGGGAATTGTGATGCATTTGTGGTGGTGCATGGAGGTTTTCCAATATTTTCTGATGCATGTTGGTTTTCTATTGAATCTCCCTCTATATATACACGTGTGTGTTAAAATAGAAATAAAATATGAGTGAAAGGTTATTTACCAAGACAAGTAAGGTGATTAGGCAAAACAATGTTAGCCGTTTGATCAATCTTTCTAAGAAAATCTGATGGTACGATAGAATACTCAGCAACAAGGGAAAAAGGGTTAATCACAATGTCATCCTTATTGAAGTCGTTGTTTTTTGACGATACCACTCTCGCTATCCCAAATCCTGTTATTGTCTGCAAATGTACGATGACATAAGTTTTAATAATTAGAGTCTCGGTATAATTGGTAAATCGAATTATTAAAAACAGAAAAATCGGGTTTTAATATTCAAATTTCACTAAACCAAAAAGAAAAAAAAATAATTTTTGGAGGGTAAAAAAATAATTTTGTTTGACCAAAAGCTTAAGCTCGTTTTAAAAACTACTTCAAGTAGCTTCTCATGGAAGAGCTTTTCAGAGCTTTCAAATCCGAATCAAAATTTTAAGCTTCTATCAACCAAACGAAACTTTTAGACTTGAGCTTCCAATAATCAAAAGTAGAAGCTCCCAAAAGGTCATTGTCAAACGCAATCTTAGTTACGTGGTTTAAAAATTGATTTTTAATTTTAAAGTAATTAAAAGTATTAAATGTTGTAATCGTTATGTTTTTTTAAAACTACGTGTTTTTATTCAATGAATATTGATTTTGGGAAAGATAAAGTAAAAAAAATAATAATAATAAAGCAAAACGATAGAAAATCAAATTTTTGATACAGCAAGTAAGCATCATGTGATTGTAATTAATTTTATTTTATTAGAATACTAGGTTATTACCTGTGTATTACATGGATTGATCTTATTAATTATAATATATAAACAAATAAAAAATATAAACTAACTATAAGATTTAAATAAAAAAGTAGATACATAATTTCAAATCATAAACCGGAAAATACTTTCTTATAAACAACATTGGTTTTTTTGATGCTAACTCTACCTTTCTTGTCTAAAATTAAAAGTTTTAAACCTTTCCTACTTTTAACTCTAGAAAGGACAACATTTGCATAACATAAATCATTGTTTGAAGGCTTTACTTATAAAACATTTGCTAAAATAATTCCAGTTATTAATTTAATTTAATTCTTTTTATTCATTATTAATATAAAAAAAAAATCATGTACACGTGGCAGATTATTGTTAAGCCAAGTGATGTTCTAGTTAAGCTGTCATGTGGCATACAGTTATTCATGTAATAGAATAGAATATTTAAACAAACGACCATTTTTGCTGTTTGCATGTCCGGTATGTCCCTAGTAAATTTGAATTATTAGTGGCTTTATTTAATGATTAGCTACTTTAGTTAGGAACGGTGTCGTTTCAGTAACTCCATCGTCGTCTCAGCAGTCACACTCACACACATGATGAGACAAGTGAAAACGCTCCACTCTTTCGGTCTTTCATGGAGTTTTTACTTTTACGCAAAATATCCATTTATTGCTCCTCGCCTTCTCCATTTATCTTCATTGAAATAAAAAAAACAATGGAGGTTCAATGGTCCAGCGCCGACGAAAAAAAAAACTTCATTGCTCGCCGGAAAAAATGGATTCCCGGGAGTCCGGTACTATACCTAGAGAAGTAGAGATATAGGTTTTTCAACTGAAACGACGACATTTACGCCCTAAAGCAGCTTAATCATATGCCTCCTCCACGACTCACGCAATCATTTCCCCATTAACTTTACCCAAAAAAAGTTAAAATGAAACGCATGAATGTTGAAATTATAAATAAGTAAGTAGAACCTTGTTGAGCCGAAGTTGAGGGAAGTATAGATCGCCGCTGTCACGGCCGGTCATTATGGAGCGTTGATAGGGATCGACGGAAATGAAGAGCAGCTGAAGTGCGACTTGTTGATCAGGAATCGAATCATATTCCAGTGATATGGTGACATGACGGAGTTTTAGGTGATCTGAAGTTGGTATACTTTCCGGTGCGTAGGCTGCTAGATACCATTCTTTGCTTTCCACCACTGTTGCCGCCCCCGCCACTCCACCGACTCCCATCTCTCTCCTCTTTGTTTCTTGTTTGGTAGGAGCAAGTATGTGTGTCTATATATATATATATATATATATATATATATATATATATATATATATATATATATATATATATATATATATATATAGATTTGGGTTCAAATGAGTACCACTAGTTTTGCGGAGTACCGGAGGTACCTCGCTTAAAACCATTTTTTTTGAAATTTTTTTTTATAATCATGTTTAAATTAATAATATAAGACTACTTGCAAAAAATCACACCTAAACACACACTAGAACTATGTGAAACGTGCAAGTTCACATGAACTGCACTGGTGTGAACGTATGTTCACAGCTAAGCATGTTCACATGAATTTTTTTCACGTTCACATGACTTTTAAGAGGCTAGAAAGTGTGAATGTGTGTAATCTTTTACGAATAGGCTTATATTATTTGTATCTAAATTAATATGAAAAAAAATTACAAAAAAAAAACTTTTTTTCGGAGCATGTTCACATCTTAAACCCGTGTGTTCACAGGTACTCACGGTACTCTGCATTTTTTAGGTACTCACACGAACCATATTCTATATATATATGTGTGTGTGTGTGTGTGTGTATAAAGAGGGAGGGAGGGGGGAATTGATGCATAAAAATTACCAATTATGAGTTTGTCGTTTGATTTTTTACTTTTATAACATATAAGTTAAATTTCAGAAAGAACTTTAAAGAAATAATATAATGGGTTTATTATAAAAAAAACCATCATGTTTTCCAAATTTTAGCGATTTCCCTTCATGTTATTTTTTACCATAAAACTCTTCATGTTACTGATTCGTTGTTGGTTTTAGGAAATATTTGACTTACAACCGGTTATACCGGTAATAAATCCTGATATGTAGGTTGGCGGTGGTGGTTTGGTGGCGGCGCAACACCTGAGACGGTTCTTGGTTGGCGGTGACGGCAGTTGTGTGGTGGGCGCAGCTGAGAGATCGAGCGAGTGACCGTAAGAGAGTGGGTGAGGCCGAGTGGTGGTGGATGTCGTGAGGGCGATGGCGGTGATGGGGTTATTGGGGGCGGCAACAGCGGGCTAGGGTTGAGCCGCTGTCGTCGTGACTGAGAGCGAGAGAGAGATGGAGAGACAGTGCATGGCGGCGCTAAGGTTTCCTCCTGCCGGCGCTAGGGTTCAGCTAGGGTTTCCTCCTGCCGGCGCTAGGGTTTCCGCGGTGGCGGTGGTGGGGTTATGGCGGCGCTAGGTTCTTGCCGGCGCTAAGGTTGAGACGTTGTCGTCGGAAGTTGTCGCCCCCTAAACATGTGCGATGGTTAAGATGGTTGTGCAGAAGATGATCGGCATAGAAGGGCTGCAAGGTGAAGTCGCCGGCGAAGATGATGTGCAGAAGATGATCGGCGAAGATGATTGGCAGGAGGAAACCGGTTACAATAGGTAACTTTCCTAAAACCAACAACGAATCAGTAACATGAGGGGTTTTATGGTAAAAAAATAACATGGAGGGACTAAATCGCTAAAAGTTAGAAAACATGATGGTTTTTTTCATAATAAACCGTAATATAATAAACAAATATATCATATTAAAAAATAAACACATAAGTTTTTAACAATTTGGTTATTTAGTCTTTCAAATACTTTTTAGGCAAATGCAAAACAGTTGGATCAATAATTGGTCTCTTAAACCGTTACAATTGATAAAAAAATTAATGGTTGCAGTTTTCTTTAACGACGTTGAAATTTATAATTTTTAATTGGCAAATTACCAAAAAAATGTAATATAAAATTTAAAATTTGACAATATAAGTAATGTAATTTAAATTTGATATAAAGAGTATTAATGACCAATTAAGAAGGTAAATTTTTAATTTATGCTCCATTTTTTGGTAAAAAAATAATATTTGAATATTTTTCTTAACCTAAAATTTGAACTTCATGTCATTTTTCGGCCAAAATAGAACTTTACATTACCTTTCTCGGCAAAAAAAAATTAAAATACCTTTATTGTCAAATTTTGTATTTTATATCACATTTCTTGGTAATTTTCCCCTTTTAATTCTCCAATTGTTGGTCTTAAACTGTTAACGATTGATTCGTAATGATATTAATTAAATATTTTACCATGACATGTGATTAGTGTGTTCTACTCATATATTGCAATTTTTTAACTAACTTGGAATAAGTATAAAATACGAAAATCTTTTAATATAAAAGAGTTGTTTTGAGTTTTTTAAACATGTCAATTAAAGATTTTTGGTATTTAAAAACTTTACAACTCACACAACTAGCATTAATGATTGGAAATTCAATTTATTTAAATTTCATTCGGTCAGCTAAATGTGCTCTAAGGGTCATATACATAAAAAGTCTTAGAGATAGAACTCTAATTATAGATGGAAATTGTTTCATTTAACTCGTGTTTCTTACTTATCATGTAAATAAATGATTTGTTAGATGCATCCTACGGAGCTAAGTAATGGCACCATGAGTATCATATTTATATGTTGCTCGGAAGGTTGCTCACGTATAGTGAATATGTCATGCCGATGGATATGATTTAACCTTAGAATGGAAATCATATTGTAGTGATAAATCAATAAATTTAGTGTTTATGCCTCTTTGGTGGAAGGCTATGGGTGCTTTTTAAGTGCAATGGTTATAGAAATCGAAAATATTATTCAAAGACTCTTTCAATCTATATATATCCTACTTAGAAATTACAATTAAAGCTAAATACAATGCATCGGGTTTATTCATGAGCTTTAAACTAAATACAATGCATCGGGTTTATTCATGAAAGCTTTAGGTTTTAAAATTTGAAAGCTCAAGTTTAAAACCTTCGATTTTTTTATAAAAGTTTGAGTTTTTGATTTAAAAATGTAAACTCTTAAAAGTTTTTTATGATAAACTACTTGAAGTAGTTATTAAAATAAGCTTGACTTTTTGAACGAACAAAATTACTTTTTAGCCTCCTATAAATTATAAACTGCAACTTGTAATTAATAATAATGTCATTTAATACTCAATTATACAATTCAACCTACTTTTACTACACATATTTATAAAAAAAACTTCAGTTCTTTTAAAATTTACAGCTTCTAAAAGTCTTAGCTACAAAAAACTTTAACTTGAAATTACAGCTAATCGTGCAAAAAATACTCATGATATGAAATTTCAAACTAGGTTGGTAATTGGCGGGGGTGACTATTTTCAAACCATGTTAGTGGGGGGTTTTAGGAAGAATTGTTGAGAACCTGTTATATGTCCCACAAAAGTATAATCATACAATTTAAATTATGGCCTCAGTTATAAAAAGGGTTTATTATGACAAAAAATATGTTTTCATGTTTTTGGTGTTTCGTCTATTTGTGTTATTTTTTTTTATAAATATCCTCAAGTTAATTTTTTATTTTTGTTTTAGTGAAATTTGAACATAAGTAAAACAAAGTTAAATAATTTGTAATGATGAATGAGTTTGATTTAATGCACCATCCTTTATTAATGATGTGTGATAGATCATTTAAATGCATGTCCGCTGTTATTTTCCCTGCTTCATATCCATTTAGGTTGTGTTTGGTAGAGACAATCGAAATAATGAAATAAAAACAAATTATTGGTAAAAAGACTTGAATTGTATATATAAATGTTTTATAAATTCTCAAGTTGTATCAATGTATATGTTAAAATTAATCCTTTCATTTCTCTAGCATTAGTGGAGAATTGAGTAAATACTAAAATTGGATAAAGAGAATTATAACACCATATTGTTATTTTATTTTTAAATTAAATGGTATAAAAACCGTTGACTGTATCTTCGTTTCTTCTTTTTAATTCTTTATACCAAACACAACTTTAATTTGAAAGTTGATGAGAAATATTGTTTTGTTTCCATTTTTAACATCACATTTTCATCACGTCAGGAAAAAGGTATGTTACCGACCTCCCACCCTATCTACCATGAATCAAATTAATGCTTTACTTTGATCGTCAATTATTTCCACATTTTTATTGATTCATAATTATAACATTTAATATATGATTTGGTGCTCCTAAAACTTAAATTTTAGGTTATTAGTATTTTATTTTCACTTACTCTTTAATCAATATACTAATTTAGAAAACTTTATGGACACAACAAGTCGAAAAAATGTTTAGCTTAATTAAGTAGTTGACATCTAACGAACTTTACCTAATAAATGACAAATGCAAAAAATTGCAAGTAATATATATACACACCTGGGTTCAAAAAGGTACAAATGGAAATTGAGTGTACCAAAGTACCCATTTAAAACCACAAGATTTAAAAAAATAAGGGTTGTGATCTAAAGAAGAAAAAATCAGGTGAGTCCCTTTTTTAGCTGCAATGGTATTTTAGTAATAATAACGATCATTTACAACACTTAATTGATCATTTAAAGTACTTAATTGATCATTCACAACACTTATTTGATCATATACAATTCTAAAACATTTATTTGATCATTCACAACACTTATTTGATCATTCACAAGAATTATTTGACTATTTACAATTCTTCTACACTTAATTAATCATTTACAACACTTATTTGATCATTCACAAACTTATTTGACCATCACAATTCTTCAACACTTATTTGATCATTCATAAGAATTATTTGGTCATTCAAAAAAATTATTTGATTATTTACAATTCTTCTACATTTATTTGATCATTCACAACACTTATTTGATCATTCATAAGAATTATTTGATCATTCATAATTTTTCAACACTAATTCGATCATTCACAACACGTATTTGATCATTCACAATAATTATTTGACAATTCACAATTCTTCAACACTAATTTGATCATTCACAACACTTATTTGATCATTCACAATAATTATTTGATCATTCACAATTCTTTAAAACTAATTTGATCATTCATAACACTTATTTGATGATTCACAACACTTATTTGATCATTAACAATTCTTATAAAATGATCATTCATAACAGTATCAAGCATTTCATCGAACACCTTATTTGCACTAATTAAACCGTCATGTTTCAGAAATCTGAAAGTTGAATTCGAGACGATGGCAAAGAAGATGATGTTTAATTGCATGATTAATTTTTCAAAAAGTTAATTGTCTTTTATGGGCCGGGACGGGGACGTAGACGGTGATGAAGAGGAAGATGATTTCAATTGATTCCGTCAATGAGTGAAAATTTACCTTGATTGACGAACGTACACTTTTTCTTCTTTCTTGATCGAGCGGCTTGGGATGGGTACGTGGGGTTTTGCCTAGTACGCTGTGGAACCCTATTTTTATATATATATATATATATATATATATATATATATATATATATATATATATATATATATATATATATATATATACCTATGATTTTCTAGCGTACTATATTAAGATTGATAATTCACATATACTTTTTTTGCATAAATATGTATAAGACAATATTATAAGACTTTTTATCAAAGAGAGCAACATCATAAATGTTGTGAATGGTAAAAACAAAGGGCACATAAATTGTGTGAATGATCATTTACCTGGACGACCATTCACATAAATGTGCATTAAACCAATGACGCAGCCAGAAATTCATTCTAGGGTAGCCCAATTCTGTTGGTTCAAATCAATAAGTACCGAAAAAACGCAGTCTTATCATTATTATGCAGACTTCACATCTAATTTACAGTTAAATCAAGTGTAACATTTAGTAAATAAACATATTCACATGATATAAAAGATAACCGTAAAAACAAAAAATAGTAGAAAATAATTCATAATGAAAAATTGAGAACGTACTTATTCCTTAAATATCATGTACTCGTTCCTTAAAATATCTTGTTTATTATTTGAACCAATGGTAAGTAAACGTAAAGTTATATTTAGAAATATAACGAGTTAAAAATTATTTTGAATCGTTGACACACACACACACACACACAGATATATATATATATATATATATATATATATATATATATATATATATATATATATATATAGAGTGTGTGTGGGGGTGGCCATGGCCCACCCATTGGCATGTGTGGCTACGTCACTGCATTAAATATTCACATAACTTTTAAGGACACAGAAACTGCGACTGTATGTGAAATTCATATATTATGAGTATAACATTAATTTACACGTGGTTACGAGAAAAAAATTTAAAAGTTTTTTTAAGATTGGTATTTCGGGTTACTTGATTTCGAGAGCTACTTTTTTGAAACTCACACACACACTAATATATATATATATATATATATATATATATATATATATATATATATATATATATATATATATATATATATAGGGTTAGGTTCTATGGGGAACCATATGCATCGAGAACCTAAATAAGAACCATCCACAGCCCTTAGATTAAATGATCAAATGTGCATCACATGCCGCACGTATTTGGTATCCATAAGGTATTTTGAGAAAAATAATATACCTACTCAATTAAGTTTTAATTTTATATTAATTGAATATTTAATCAAACAATAAATGGTAAAATAAATCACATTAATACACTCTTCAAACTACAAAATCTAAACAAATTCAAAATTACAAAATATAAACAATACGTGATGCATCTAATACTAACCATTCAAAATTCATGATGCATCTTGTTCATCGTCGTCACAAACAATTTTCAGTCATTTTCTTGTTTGTTATTATCATCGTCGTTGTCAAACACAATGTATCTTCATAGGATTCATTTTAAAACACGATTCATCTTCATCAGATTCAACTTCAAACACGATGCATTTTATCGGATTTATCTTCAAACGTGGTACATCTTCATCGGATTCATATTTAAACATGATGCATCTTTATTTTCATTTTTTTGCATCTTCATATTCAACACACGATGCATCTTCATCTTTTGCATCTTCATCTACATCGTTTGCATCATCTTTTTCGCCCTCAACTTCATCTTGTGTTCGCCGACCAAGAGAGAGGGGAGCGGTCACCGGCCATGTGAGAGAGGGAGAGAGAGGGCAGCGAACCGTCCATGGGAGAGGGGGAGAAAGGATGACCAAAGTGTGTGTGTGTGAGAGAGAGAGAGAGAGAGATAGAGATAGAGAAAGAAGAAGATAGAAAGAGGGAAGAATTAATGGAATGATAATTAATTTAGGGATTTTATTTCCTAAATTAATTACTCAAAATATGGATTTTATTAAAAGAGTAAATTACAAAAATGGTCCCTGTGGTTTGCATAAAAATTTGAATTTGGTCCCCGTGGTTTCAATTTTGCATAAACGGTCATTATTTGCATAGTTTACTTGCAGAAATGGTCCCTCTACTTAATGACAATTATACCATTTTCATTGATAACAATTTTGGTCCTTTTCTTTTCAAGAATTTTATTTTTGTTTTTAAAATTTAAATCTTAATTTAATAAATAATGATTTAATTAAATTTATTATTATTATTTAAGATGCATTTATTTTATTTTATTAAAGTTATATTTTTTATCAATTAACTTATTTTTTACGTTTCGATTGTGTATTTAATTTATTTATTATAACTTTATTTATATTAGATTTTATTGTTATATATTTATATGTTTTTTTTTGTATTTCGTATGATTCCATCTATTTATTTAATTAGGTTAATATATTTTGATTTCATTATACCTTTTAAAGAAAATATATAAACTTAGGATTTAATTCGTTTGGATTTAGATATTTGTTACATTATTATTTCGGTTTAACATTAATATTCTATTTGTTTTGATTCAAATATTTTTTTACATTAAAACATTTAAGTCAAAACAAATAATTAGGTTTATATAGTTTTATTGTAGATTATAATTAAACCAAAACATATTACTATAGCAAAATATTTACATCATAACAAATAATATGTTGTGTTTATATATTTTACTTGAAAGTTGTAACAAAACTTAAAACGTATTATCCTAACAAAAATTTAAAATCAAAATAAAAAATTGCTAAGTTTATATTTTTTTTTCTTAAAATTTATAATTAATTTTAATCGTATTAATGTAACAATATAATCATATTAAAAATAATCAATGAAACGTAAGATAGATTAAAATTTATTCAAACTGTAACATATTAGTATAATAAAATATTAAAATTTTTTTGTTAGGTTGATACATTTTAAGTAGGTTATAACTTTCAAATAAAATGTATAAACATTACATTACATTTGCTATGACATAAATATTTTATTATATTAATATGTTTTGGTTTAATTATAATTTACAAGAAAACTATATAAACCTAACATTTTTATTTGTTATGATTTAAATGTTTTAATGTAACAAAATATTTAAATCAAAACAAATTGAATATTAAGTTTAAACCAAAATAATAATGTAACAAATATCTAAATCCAAATGAATTAAATCCTAAGTTTATATATTTTTCTTAAAAACTAAAAAAGTATAGTGAAATCAAAATATATTAATGTAATGAAATAAATAGATGGAAACATAAATAACCATATAAAATTTATAAGAATAAAATATAATATAAATAAAGTTTTAATAAATAAACTAAATACGTAAGAGAAACGTAAAAATAAATTTATTAAATAGATAAAAAAATATAACTTTAATAAAAATAAATACATTTTAAGTAATAATAATAATACTAATACTAATAAATTAATTAAATAGTCATTTATTAAAATAAGATTTAAAGTTTAAAACAAAAACAAAATTAATGAAAAGAAAGTGGCCAAAATTGCTATTAAGAAGAAGGGTATAATTGTCATTTAGGAAAATAAATGCGACAGAGGGACCATTTCTGCAAGTAAACTATGCAAATAATGACCGTTTATGCAAAATTGAAACCACAGTGATCGAATCCAAAATTTTATGCAAACCACAAGGACCATTTTTGTAATTTACTCTTATTAAAATATCCTTTAAATTCTAATTAATAATGAATTAATAATAAATACATTTGTCATTCCTAAATTGCCATTTATGTATTTCTGGTTCTTGGTGGTTCCCAATGAATTAAGTTCCCCATTGAACCTCCATATATATATATATATATATATATATATATATATATATATATATATATATATATATATATATATATATATATATATATATATAGAGGGAGGTTCAATTGAGAACTTTTATGCATCGAGGTACAAAAGAACCTATATTATTCATTAGATCAAAAAATTGTATAAATTAGATTAATGGCAAAAGGGTAAATAATTGGACAATTATATGCATCTTGTGCATTATAAGAACAAACAAGGAAGAGCATTTTGGGAATGTGCATACCTCATTAAATTTAATATTTCAACAAATAATCAAATAATAAATGCTAAATAAATTCATATGATACATTTCCAAATTTAACAAAAAATACACAAATTCAAAAAAGATGATGGAGATCGATGCATTTCATCGTTAATCGTATTAATCTATGCATCGCGTTCAAAAAAGACGCATTTAACAAAAAAAATACACAAATTCATTTATGCATCGTGTTCAACTTGTTCATCATTCATCTATGCATCTTGTTCGTCGTTCATATTCTTCATTAATTTATGCATCGTGTTCAACTTGTTCATCATTCATCTATGCATCATCATTGTTCATTATTCATTTATCCATCATCATTTTTCGTTGTTCATCATCCATCTATGCATCGTCATTGTTCATCATCCATCTATGTATCATCATTATTTATCGTTCATCATCTATCTATGCACCGTGTTCTTCATAATCATCATTGGTTGCATCTCTTGTTCATGTTCATCATCATCATAGTTCATCGTTAATATTCGTCTTCAAATCATTATCACTATGAAAATCATGAAGAATACGATTAGAGAGAAAAGGAGAGAGAGAAATGGGGAGAAAAATGAGGAATGTAGTTAATATGAGATTTTAATTCAAAATGTAACTCATAATTATCTTTTAATGATTTTTAGAAATAAATAATTACCATATTGTTAGTTTCCCCTAAATGCCCTTTGTGCACCTTTGGTAGATTATCCGATGCATAAAAGTTCCCTCGAGGTTCTCGATGCATAAAAGTTCTCAATTGAACCTCAATATATATATATATATATATATATATATATATATATATATATATGTATGTATGTATATGTACGTACGTATATGTATATGTAACACATATGTATATAAGTTCCACATAGTACCTCGAAAAGTCTACTGAAGGTACTTTCTTATAAATATTTATTTTAATTTTTATCATAATCATGTTTCAATTAAAATATAAGGTAATTGTAAAAATTCACAGACAAAAGATACTCTGGAATTATGTGAAAATTTCAATGAATGGTCAAACATTTACGCTAAATTTGTGTGAATGATATGTCATATACACAAATTTTTCATACATCTACTAAATTTATCTTCCGAATATTAATATATAATGGTATTGTCCTTTTGGTAAATATTCTTATAATATTGGTTTAGATATGTCAATATAAAAAAATGAAAAAACAATAGACATGACGGTAAACCTTTTTTTAAAATTACAAAAACTTTCAACTTATAAAAATTACACATGGGGTAATTTTTCAAAAAAAAATATATTTTTTTATTTTACTCTTAATCTAGGAATGTAATTTTAAAGTAGAGATTGATTCTACAAATTTATACTAAATTAAGGTTTTGTATTTATCGCAATCCTATTAAAGACAAATAATTTATGCATATACAACTAAATAAAACTATTTGGAAATTTAATTAATATTGTCACTTTGTTATAACTTATAACTATGACAATGAACAAGTAGAGTTGCAAACGAACTGAACGTTTGTCGAATGATTTGTTCACGTCCGTTAATTTATTAAACGAACAAACATGAACACAATTTTTTAGTTCACTTAATTAAATGAACGAATATGGACATAAGTCTCATTCTGTCATTTACGTCCGTGAACGTCCGGTTAGGTTCATTTATGCTCGTTTGTTCATTTACCTTCGTTTTATGTTTGCTAATGTTTGCTTGTTAATGACCAAATATGATAATACTATTGATAGTCTATAATAATAATAATAATAATAATAATAATAATAATAATAATAATAATATATTTAAGTTAATATTTAATACTTGAATTTGATTTGTTTAACTTGAAATTGGCTATTCTGTGCTTAGGTTTTTTTTCCCATAAACATGTTCATTTGCGTTTATTTAAGTTCGTTTGTGTTTGTTAGTGTTCGTGCATTCGTTTATATATTATATGAACGAACATAAACGAACACAAAAAAAATATTCTTTTAACAAACGAACAAACAAAAAATTTCGTGTTTCTTCACATTCATATTTTTTGGCTAAGTTAAACGAATGAATATGAACATGCATTCGTTCGTTCGTGTTCGTTTGGTTCATTTACAGCTCTAAGGTGGATGAGTTTTTTTAAGTTGCTCAATTTACATTTTACAAGGACCTTTATGTACAAAAAGATATCGTAAGGGTGTTTTATGTAATTTATGAAATACCAAAAAAGATCTACTTCTACCTTATTCCTCTATTTTTCCCGCTTTTTCTCTCGTTAAAATCCCGCCTCTCTCACATTTGCATCCATCACAATTCACACTTTCACAGGCCCCCCGGCCCCTCTCTATCTATCCAGTCGGCCAGCATGAACCGCCGCATCAGAAAGCAATCTGCGGCCAAGAAGTCCGACGATGGTTACCTCCGTTACCTAAGGCCTGGAGCCCTCGCTCAACTCCGTGACTCCAAAATTAACGTTAGATCTCATCTACGATCATCAGACTTTCAGATCTCACTCCATCGCGCTATATCATCGTCACCTACTTCTTCTCTTTCACGCCATCCCAACGTCGCCGGTACCTTCCAGTTCCAGCAACAGCAGCAGGAAGTTGTCGGCAACTTTACCGCCACTGATGCTGAATTACCTTTCTTCTCTGCAAGGTTTTACACTCCTCGTTGTCCGCAAAGGAAGAAACTATTAGCTGCTAGATCCATGTTGTATATGAACCATAACAACAGTTTGGCCTCAAATGGTCATGAACCGGCCATTGATGTTTTCAGTACCGATTTCCTTGTTACTCATTTGTTTAATTAGTAGTTTCTATGGATCAATCTATAGAATAAAAGAACAATTTTGTCATTCTGATTCCAACACTGTAGATTAGTTTGCGCTTACCATTTGCCATTCGATGCCAAGTTTTCTTGTTCCTTCGGGGGATTATGCGAGAATTATGTCAACTAGGGCTCTGAACACCCTAAATAAAGTCATTAATTGTTTTATTGAATTTTCTACTATTGCTAAATTTCTTTTTGTTTGTGATTCATATGCCATAAATACGTTACTTGTGGTAATTACTGTATCTAATCGACAGTGAACGCATTGTGATTAAACATTATTGCAATTGTTAGGCATCTGAAGAACCTATTCAATTTTATGGTAGTATATTGTAGCTGGCATGTCTAATTTTTATACTCGAGCATAAACATGCAAGCTTAATGCATACGCCTTTAAACTGAAAAGGGGCTATACGTTATTGGGGCTGAATAAACCTCGAGACATTCTGGAACTAAACTGAAAAGGGGCCATACATATTACTGCATTACAGTACTTGGTGACCCACCCTCTTGCCCCCACCGACCAGTCCAAGACAAACATGGAGGAGCTATCCATAGTTAATCGAAATGTGTAACCTCTACTATAAGATTTCAAGTCGCCAACCACTTGGCTACTATCAAGGAGACAATACTTGGTACTGATATTAGTTCGGTACGGGATGAAATTAGAACCATGCCTGATGCTTGTACAGGAACTGGGACTATACACGGTATAGACTATAGAGTATGATTCAGATCACCATTTTTCTCATTAATTAAGTTTTGGCATACGGTCCAGTTTTATCCCGTCCCACACCCCTAAACATTATAACCTAAAACAAAGTATCTTTTGTAAATTTGTGATCTAAGGTAAGATTTCACTCATTGTCTTCTCTTGAACTCTTGGAATGCTTGTTTTAGCACATGGACCCTTTATCCTCTGCAACAATGTGCTAACAGGTTTGTTTGAATAATACAGAAAATTTTGTTCTCTTGAAGAAACATGGGTCATGCTGATATGATCAACTGATCGTGATGTAACGAGCCGCCCTTGCTTGAACATATATTAGTTTTGTGATTTGGCATGATTCGGGTAGAAAGGTAAATAACTTATTTTCTCCTTGTGGTTAACTACTACGCGAGGTATGAGTGATTCAAATGTATTTTGGCTATGAGATCCAGGTTTCAGTAGCATTCAAACTTGGTGTCTGTTTATGAAAAGTAAAAGTATTAGAATTACTTTACCATTTTTTGTTTCCTACTTGTACACTAATTTGGTAGTCGCACGCGAAGATCTTCAATGTTCCCTTGTGTTTTCTAGTAGTATATAGAAGACTGAGAATGAAAACTAAGAAAAGTATTGAAAGAAAGAGACCATGCTACTGATTTCATTCAATGAAAATAGCTCCGAACATACAAACTTTATATAGGCTTAAAATTGAAACTGAAAATTAAAACATTCCCTAGTTTTAGCTGGACTTAAAACCCTTATTCAATACTAATGTCTTCCATTCAAAACTAATAAACTCTATGTACCATAACTCATCCATTTTCAATTTGTCATTGAATTAGTATGGAACAGGTTTATTAAGGATCACATGGTTTGCCAATGCTTACTTGAATTTTCTGTTGCCACATGTCTGACTCTTGGTCTTGAAATCCATTGGTCCTTCCTTCGGCCCTTTCAAAGTAATACATCTGTTTGGTTTGATCTAGTTGGGTACTTTGGCTTCAGGGTCCCTATGGGTATCACCCCTAACAAAAGGCTTTGTTTTACATTACCTTTCAGTGTTAATTATTTCTGAAGAGAGTCTACATTTTCTTTAAAATCCAACATGAGTTCTTTTAAGTAGTATAATGCTTACATAATGTCTAAACTGTTTTTGAGAAGCACATGAGGATGCACTCTGAGAGCATAACCGATTGAAGGAATCAGGGATTATTTATTCTTGCACCATGATTTCATGCAAAGAGAAGCCATGGCATATTGGAAGTTTATACAAACTGTATGTTTGAAAAGAATCATTTGCTATAATTTAATGAAGAGACTTTGATGTCATTAGTGAGAAGTCGGGCAATGCTGCTGCGGTGCTGCCTACTGCTGGTGCAACTTTTACTTTGTATATATGTTTTTCTCTCTATGAAATGCAATAAATGCTTCTCATATTGTAACCATTGATTGGTTATTGATGTGTAGTTTTATTTAGGGTACTTGGAAGCAAGTATGAAAAAGCTTCACACAACTGACTTCATTTACACGGTAAGTATATTTAATACCCAACTCATGTGGCCGTAAGTGATCTATATACACTATGTTATTTTACCATACATGCTAAGTTGAGGAATTAGATTGTTGAAAGCAAGCCATGACATAAATAGTAGTGGCTAAGTTGCATGCTATTGCTATTCGTTAAACAAACATCTTATAGAAAAAAAAAGAATTAAAACTCGGTCTCACAAAAGCGGAATAGATGTTGAAATGAATGATGGTACCTTTGTAGTACACCTTTTGAATCTCCATCTTGTACGTTCCAAGAAGTTGCCATTTTAGCCGTCTTAA
The DNA here is from genome assembly GCA_020465985.1 of Centrapalus pauciflorus. NCBI lineage: Eukaryota > Viridiplantae > Streptophyta > Magnoliopsida > Asterales > Asteraceae > Centrapalus > Centrapalus pauciflorus. Next base: position 158,220 of record JAANYP010000597.1, on the reverse strand, counting down.
AACAATAAAACTAGATGAAACTGGTATTTTTTGCTAGCGAAGACGCAAACTTGATCTGTTGATGATTAATTTTAAGTTCTTACATTTAGTAATGTATCTACACTATGTTGCATCGCTCTTGATGCACCATGGTACTTAAATAGATCTACCTAAGAAGAGGCCTCCAGTCACAACGATTAGCATGTTGCATGAAATGGCCATCCTAATTTATAGGACAATTACTAATTTCTAAGTAATCCGGTATTGTTTGTTCTGTGTCAGCGTCAACTTAGCTTCTAAAAGAATTTATTTTGGACGTAAAAATGGGTATATGTTTGCGAGCCACATGTTGGTGATTTATCACCAATAATATTAAGTGTAATGAGATGAACTTGTTTGACCAAAATAATCTTATGACATAGCTGGCGGTTGGTTTTGGCGGTTCCCACCAAATATTACCCGCCGCTTTGTGGTCATTTGAGAGGTACAAGAAATCAGAAACATATCATATTCTCTGTTTGAAATTTCTCTGAGTTTTATCCGATTGGGATTTCGATTGTACCATCGAAATACTTCAATCTGAAAGTGTATCACGACTCTCAGATTATCCAAGCATTTTTGCAATCCGTATTTTCTACACCACATGGTCCTTTTAGGTATATTTCTAGGGATTTTGATTTCATCATTGATAGCCAATAGGACAAACAAATTTAACAAGTGTTAGATTGTTTTCATTATTAGTAGAGTCTTGGACCATTTATGTAATGTATCCATAACTTTGTCATAATGACAAACAATCACTATCCTAACTAACTATGGTTTTTTATTTGATGGAAATAACTAGGAACTAATATCAAGAGGGTTGTGGTCAATTTTTCTAATGAGATGTCGAATTAACTTTCTCTCAAGAACACCATAAAGTGAGAGTTTAATCAACGAAATCTAGACTAATCCTGATCGATGGCTTCTTCATCGAAATCGGTTCCCCCATCAAGTAAGTTTTATATCAAATGAATTACGATTGTTGTGATGAAATACAATGTGACTAAACTCTGTTAGATTTTTAAATTTAATCAACAACAAGCTCATAGTTAAATTTGTTTGTTGGTATTTTGACAGCAAGGGCAATTATTCGGTTCGTTTGGAATATCATCGCCGCCCGATGACGATACAACTCATGCTTCTTCATCGAATAGGAGCAATGGTAAGTTTAATTAAAAAAAAAAAAAAAATTTGGTGGAGGGTTTGGTTTGTTCTTGCGACACATGATGCTTTGTTTTGACAATAATGTTCATTGTCTCTGCTTTGTCCAGTATGTCATGTCATGCTACACCTGAGAGGTCGAGACTATAAAGCACTATAATGTGAGTGCAATATATCCATTTGGGGTGAAATTAAACGCTAGATTTTTACCATTGGCGAATTGGTTTAAAAAAAACTCTTATCCCCGATGTCCGGGGAATTTCTAAATCCAAGTTAACAGGGAATGAGGATGTGGAACACTCTAATTTCCAATCCTGATCCCATTTAATGTTATAAAATATAAAAATATTATGTTTATTTGATATTATAACATAAATTATTAAGTACAATTTATTTAAATTATTAATTATCTATATATTTTTAATTGTTATATTGTTTAGCTTATTTTATGTTATTTTTATATGTTGTATAAGCACTTTAAATAAAATTCTATTTAGTTTTATTATAAACTATTAGTTATCTATGTACAAAAAAAAAAAGAAGAAGATATTTTCTTTAAATCATCCCTAAAAGTTTATCTCTCTTATGTCTCTTCTCCCTACACATAAGGCTACCAAACTGAAAATACGATGATTAATATGTAATAAACATTAAACTAAAGTGACATCTTACTTTTTTATCTATTAAATCGGTTACTAATAACTAATTTTACAGTTTGAATAAGAAAAAACAAACATGAGTACCTAATTATAGTTTATAATGTTTAGAGATCAAACTCATAATGTTATAAAAGAACCTAATTGATATTTATTTCCTTTTATTTTCATTCTTCTATGAACAAAACTATTGTTTATATAATAAAATGATTAAAATCTACAAAAATAATCAATAAAATTAAACATATTTTCTTACTTAATTAGAGCTCCAAATAAACTAAATGTTCACTAAACCGTTCGCCAATCATTCAACGAAAAGTTTGTTTCTATTCGTTCGTTTATTAAACAAACTTAAACATAATTTTTTTTGGTTAATTACGAAAAAAACAAGTATTCATGTTTTTTGCGTTTTCATTCATCTATGTTATTATTTTTATAAAAGTATTCAAATTAATTTTTTTTAATTCTGGTTTTGTGAAATTTGACTATTAAAGCCTGATTTTTCAGTCTTTAGAAAACTTGGTTTACTAATTATAATCGTGAATAAATTGCTAGATTTCACAAGACCAGGAAAAAAAAATTCTAACTTGAAAATTTTTATGGAAAAAAACAATCAAATGAACGATGATGAAGACAGATTTCGTTCGTTCATTTATGTACATGAACGTTCGTTTGTTTATTTTTGTTCATGATGATTTATAATAATTTCTAGTATATACATCAAATCTAGTATCGATTACCAAGAATAGCAACAACTTTTTATATTTTTATCGTTAATAGTTATATTATCTATTTTTTATCGTTAATAATCATTTATAGTAATTTTTTATTGTTTATAGTCATGAGTGACATGCAAACCTGTTATCTATCATTTTTATTACCAAAATAGCACTATATTTTTATATTTTTAGCATTAACAATAACAAATTTAATACACAACCAAAATCATATTTGAAACTATAAAATTGAAACCAATAACTCAAATTTGAAACGAACAAATATCATTGAAACCAAGAACTCAGAATTGAAATCGAATATATACAAAAACAAAATTAGATTGAGCTAGAACAAGAACTCTAATCTAAAACAAATATACATTGAACATACATGAATTCGATCACATCGTAAAGGCATGGACCTGAATACATTCAGATCCTTAAACTCGAACAAGGTCAAATCAAGACTGAAACCTTTCGATTTATGTAGATCGGGTGGTGCTTTAAAAAAAACCTTTCGATTTGTGTAGATCATTTTGACCATCTAACTTTCTGTCTCATTTAGCCACTAAATTATTTTTTGTCTCGGTTTAACCACTAAACTTTAGCTTACTGTTTACTTTGGGGAAAGTGAATAGAACTAATGGCTAAATCGGTACAAAATAGTCACCCCTTCTTCCTACTACTATTTCCGAACAACTCATCGTGAATCTGTCAGTCTGATGTTTTAACTGATTTGTCGATCAGATGTTCGTTTGTGGATCTATGTTTGCGATGTTCATTTTTTGAATATGAGTTTTAATCTATCTAGTTAAAAGGTTTTTTTTCTTTTCACCACCCTACCTACACTGTTTCAGCTGGAAACTCACTTAATCTATCGAGCAATAGGCGGCTTGACATTGAAAAAGACGTCATAGACCCAGTGACGTATGCAGTTAACCCCACTAAACTACTCGATATTATATATAATTATATTATATCTTCTTCATAAAAAAACACGCAACACATATAATTGTTACTTAAAGTCTTTGTATTTTAATAAACTAAAATTAAAAAGAAAAATTTAGTATTATTAGAACATGCAACCCTAACCGCCCCCTTCATGCCATGGGCTCCTAAAGCTTTGTTTCCATATTTCAAACCCAAGAGAGCATTCCATATTGACATACCTTTTACCCATCCTCACCATCATCTATTCATCTCCATCCACTCAAATTAAACAATTCACTCATACTCCTCCATCTCCAAAAGTTCTATCCTTGAAAGAACAACTTACTGTGCTGTCGTCCAAGGTTGATACTAGGAGTGTCAATCTTGACCCAACGGGCCGAAAAGTTAAATGGACCCATTGTAAAAAACTAATATAGAACATACTTTTTTTTTAAAAATGAAAATTTATAAACGTTGTATTAAAAGAATTGTTTTTTGAAAAAAATTTCAAAATCATATACAATTTATGACTTTTGGTCGTCAACCCAATGGGCTCAAATTGCCATCCCTAGTTGATACTTTGGAAAATTTCATGTCCACCGTTCCTTCTACTATTGTTTTGATTCTAGTTAAATGATAAATCATTCCCGATTTATTTTTTATTTAAAAACGGTGAACCTATCAATTTTTTGATTTTTTTAAGCAAAAAATGGTGAACCATATTGATTTTAATTTTTTTGAAAAAAAAAACTAACCTTTCCGATATTATATGTGTAGTGGTCAAATTGGGTTTAACGTTCAATGGTTAAATCGGTAAAAGAAATCGTTTAATGACTAAATATGTATTCAAAAAACAGTTTAGTGACTAAATTGGGACAAAAAAGGTTTAGTGGTTAAATCAAAAAAAAATCTGAAAGTTAAATTGTCAAAATAGTATTTAACCTTATAAATAAACATGAATGGGTCAGTATCTATGGGGCACCATATGCATCAGGAACCAAAAAAAGAACCAACCATAGCCTTTAGATTAAATGATCATTGATGCATCACGCGATGCATGTATTTGATATGCATATGAGTATTTTGGGAAAAATAAATATAGCTAGTCAAATAAAATTTAATTTTATATTAATTAAATATTCAATCAATGTCTGAACAATAAATGCTAAATAATATTAATTGATACACTTCCAAAATTACAAAATCTAAAAAATTCAAAAAAGAAAAATTTGATGTCGATGCATATAATATTCATCCTTCAATTCGTGATGCATCTCGGTTCTCCATCATCATTTCCGGTCATATTAAACATATTTTTCGTCCCACCATCATTCATCATCAAAACGATGATGCATTTTCATCGGATTTATCTTCAAAACACGATGCATATTTGATTTATCAAAAACCACGATACAAATTCATTTGATTCATAAAAAATCTCGATGCATATTCATCGTATTCATTTTCAAGCATGATGCATCTTCATCGGATTATCTTCAAACATGATTCATCTTCACATGCATCAGATTTGTCTTCCATAAACATCAGATAAACACGATTAATTTTTCAACGTTTTTCATTAACAAAATGAATGAAAAACTTGACCATACCTTCAAACGTGTTTACAATACATCTCTTTATCAATTAATCTTCATCGTTCATTCAAAATTTTGAAACTTCATCCGAGAATTGGTGGTGGTGTGACGGTGGTGGTGCAATGGCCGATGATGATGGAGTTGCGGCAGGCGAGATGAGTGGTGGTCGTCGCCTAAAGAGGGAGAGAGGATGGTGTTGTGACATCCGATAATGATGGTGTTGTGGCAACATTGTCGCGATGGTGATGAAAAGGAGAGAGCAAGGCCGCTGGTGGCCGCCGGCTAAAGAGAAAGAGGGGGGAGAGAGATGAGGGTGAGGAAGAGAAAGAGAAAATCGGAGGTTAAAGTGGAAAGTTGATTGATTTGATTTAGTTTCCTATTTTAATGAGAATAAAGTTAATTAAATTAAATATCTTAATTAAATTAGATTTATATTAATTATTCCAGTATTGTCCTTTATGCATTTTTGGTTCCCATCGGTTCCTAATGTATCGTGGTGCCCAGGGCCGTGCCATGGATTTCATGGGCCCTGTGCAAAAATCACAAATAGACCATTTGATTACAAAAATTTCAAAACATTTATACAAAATAGAAAATAGCCAAATAAAACTTACTTTTATTCCAACTCTCAACCGATGAACCACATAGTAATTTTCCATTTCCAAGTAACAACGGTAAATGGATATGCAAAGAAAATGAAAAAACAAAAAACCAGAGTATATCACTGTTTTAATCCTTACAACTCAATGTGATAATTATAATAGTAGCTTCCTCTCCCAACAAAGTGCCGCTAGGCTGTTGCAATTCCAAGGGCAAAGACAAAAGAGAATTTGGGCTTTTAAAATCTCAACTAAATAAATCCATCAGATATTTTTTTTGAGACTCTAAAAGAATGGGGGCCCTGTACGAAAGCCTACATTGAACATGTCAAGGACCGGGCCTGATGATGCCCCACAGAACCTCTGTCAAACATTAAGATTGTCAATTTCTTAACAAGCTAACAGGAGCATAAAATCTTGTGTTTGTGTTTGTTTGGCTAAATATATCTTGATCTTCATTAGGATGTTAAAAAAATTGGAGATTTTGTGACGGTGTTATTTGTGTGGTTAATTTCCCAAAAAGATATATATGGTTAGAAAATTTGGAACATTATGTGAGGAGAGAGAGAGTATATATTCTCTCAGCTGTAGAAAAGTGGCACACGCCCAGAGGTCTTTTCCAATTGTCTTCCACACCCAATTATTCCCATCCCTACCCTGCAAAAATCGCCATTATCAATCAATCATTCATTCTTCTTCTTCGACCTTCATAATCATAATCATAATCCCCCATCCCTCCTCATTTTGTCTCAATTCTCAACCAACCTTATCACAATCCATTACCCTTTTCTTTGTATGCTTCTGTAATTCAGACGTCATCATCAATTTCACCATGTATATAACAGGCCCACATTCTTCCGCTCTCCTCCGAAGAGCTTCAAGGTCCTCTACCGCCACCAGGCTTCATTCTTCCTTCACTAAAACTCAACCGTCTCCGCCGCCCCGTTCCTCCGATCTTGCTTCTCATCAGTTTCGATCGTATTCCTCCGCCTCTCGTTCGTTTAGATCATCAGTTCCTCGCTGGAGTCACGGTGTTGATTGGAAGTCTCCGGCCACTCTCACTTCTCAGATCAGGACTGCTGCTTCTCCTATACTCGATCGCTTTCACCGTAGTCTAGCTACTATGGGTAATTTATCTCCGTCTTTGCGTAATTATTGATTATATGCGATTTTAAATTTTGTTTATGCCTACAAAATACATAGTTTTCCGTTAATTTTGGAGTAGAAAAGGTTGATCATTTCAAGATAGGACTCGCTTTTTCACATCAAATAGAAACGTCCCCAAACAGATGCGTTGACATTGATCCTCACACATTAGACGTATGGTTCAAGTTGATGCTGGTATTTTGACCTAACCCCCTTCCAAAAATAAAAAATAATTATAAGTTGAACCCTCAACCCTTGGTTAAAAAAAAAAAGGCAAAATAATGTTGACTTTTGTGGGGTATGGACTTTTTGCAAATGTCGTTAGAACTTTAGAAGGATATTGCGCACAAAGATATAGTCTTCATGAAAAATATACAAATGAAAAATATGTTACTATCAGTCAGTTGTTCCAAGAATGAGCTTGACATATTTAAGACAATGACAAAATAATGGAAAGTTATACACCAAAGTAGAAGTTATCAAGCAAATATTTTTTATTAATGGGTAGAAGAAATGTCATTGGGGATTGAAAGCCATCCAAAGGGAAAGTGTTAGCATTTTTTTGGGACAACCCAAAAAAAGTGTAGCGTTTATTTTCTGAAAAGAGGGAGTATCTAATTTCTTGTGAGCTTAAGCTTCTCCGAGATCAGTAAAATCTTGTAAATTGTGCCTTTTGTTTTGGATTTATGTCTGATTTGTGAATTTAAATGCATATGCAGCGTCACAGAATGCTTTCAGTGGAATTTTAACTGGTCTTCCCAAGCCTGGCGGTGGGGAGTTCGGGAAGTTCTATAGTTTGCCTGCCCTAAATGATCCAAGGATCGGTAACTTTCTTATCATGCAATTTAGATATCATTGTTTTCTAATACATTCATTGTAGGTAATACTCACTATATTTGATTCCAATCTTCTCTAATAATACACAAAATCTGTGTATATATAATGTTCATTCAGTCATGAGGATTGGTGGTATTTGGCTCTTCATTAATGTTTGTAAATTAATGGAGATACTTATTGTAGTTTGTTTTACAATAACAACATTCTTTTGTTATGGAAAACAGACAAGCTGCCATATTCTATAAGGATTCTTCTTGAATCTGCGATTCGTAATTGTGATAATTTCCAAGTTACAAAGGAAGATGTGGAGAAGATCATTGATTGGGAGAAGACTGCTCCGAAGCAAGTTGAGATACCATTCAAGCCGGCTCGTGTTCTCTTGCAGGTATCTACATCGACTTGTTTCAGCATATTAACTTGTGATGACCATGTGTATAATTCATGCCGAGGTCATAACCCTTTTGTCTTGTTTTCCAGGATTTTACTGGTGTGCCAGCTGTAGTTGATCTCGCATGCATGCGTGATGCCATGAATAATCTAGGTGGCGACTCTAACAAGATCAATCCTCTGGTCTGTGCTGTTACCTGCATTAAATACCTGTTGACATTGTCCATTGAAGTTTATGAGGCAACCTTCGGCTGCTTGTTTATCATTGTGATGTTTTCCTTCAGGTTCCAGTGGATCTTGTCATCGATCATTCAGTTCAAGTTGATGTTGCCAGGTCACAAAATGCAGTACAAGCAAATATGGAACTCGAATTTCAAAGAAACAAGGAGAGATTTGCTTTTCTTAAGTGGGGATCAAAAGCTTTTCATAACATGCTTGTTGTTCCACCAGGATCTGGTATCGTGCATCAGGTACATGGTTTAATTTAAACACGAGACTCATACTAATCTTTCATTGCATTATATATCTACCTCAATATGGTAATTTGATCTAACTAGTAACTAGTGAAGAAAACAGTTCTAAGTTAACTTGATACGGTTTCAGGTTAATCTTGAGTACTTGGGTAGGGTCGTTTTCAACACTGATGGAGTGCTCTATCCTGATAGTGTTGTGGGAACTGATTCCCATACTACAATGATTGATGGGTTAGGTGTCGCTGGTTGGGGTGTTGGAGGAATTGAAGCTGAGGCAGCAATGCTCGGTCAGGTAGAGTTTGATACTACTCTGTTCATTCTATCTTACAACATAATGTAATCAAGCATCCTAGACTCCTGGTATAGTTTATTCCTAATGCTACCTATTGTCGTTGACAGCCAATGAGCATGGTTTTGCCTGGGGTTGTCGGTTTCAAGTTATCAGGGAAATTGCGTGATGGTGTAACAGCTACTGATTTGGTTTTAACTGTCACACAAATGTTGAGGAAGCATGGCGTCGTTGGAAAATTTGTTGAATTCCATGGTAGGTAAAACTCTGGTTGGTAGCTACATCATCACAAATACATACAAGTACTAATTTATCTGTTCTATTTTGATAGGTGATGGTGTGGGTAAAATATCTCTAGCTGACAGGGCTACCATTGCCAATATGTCCCCTGAATACGGTGCAACAATGGGGTTCTTCCCAGTCGATCATGTCACTCTTCAATATCTCAAATTAACTGGACGAAGCGATGATACTGTATGTACAGTATAATTATACGGGCCATCGTTTAATTAGAAATATGTTATGGTAAACTTCATTGACATTCCCTTTCGGTGAAATTTAGGTAGCAATGATAGAAGCATACCTAAGGGCGAACAACATGTTTGTTGACTATAACGAGGTAAGATATAGATCCTTACTTGTGAATTGTGATTATTTGAAAGCGATAATATATCATGTCATTATGATGTTTATGATTCAGCCACAAAAAGAACGTGTATACTCATCCTACTTGGAGCTAGACCTTGCAGATGTAGAGCCTTGTATATCTGGGCCAAAGAGGTATGCGTTTCTGCACTTTTGACCATGCAGTCGTGCAGGTGTGTGTAATCATGTTTTCTGTCTATGTTTACCAGATCTTTTTACTCTTGTTGAACAGGCCTCATGATCGGGTTCCATTGAAAGACATGAAAGCAGATTGGCACTCTTGCCTTGACAACAAAGTGGGATTCAAGGTGAGTTTTTTAGACGGACAAGATTTGTTTATGAACTGTAATTTGTGTATGAATATTCACTTTTATCTCTTGAATTCCCAAATTAAAAAAAAAAAAAAACACCTTTCAGGGATTTGCTGTACCAAAAGAGGCACAGGACAAAGTTGCAAAATTCTCATTTCGTGGAGAACCAGCAGAACTGAGGCATGGTAGTGTCGTGATTGCCGCCATCACAAGCTGCACAAATACATCAAACCCTAGTGTTATGCTTGGTGCAGGCCTTGTTGCGAAGAAGGCCTACGAATTGGGCTTAAAGGTAGTACTACATGGTTTAATTTCCAATTTTCTTCTATACCACTTCGGCACTTCTTAAACTCGGTATATATATCAAGCATTTTAAATATAATTGCTTCTTATAATGCTCGATAACCAGGTCAAACCTTGGATTAAAACAAGTCTTGCTCCAGGCTCTGGAGTTGTTACAAAATATTTGCTCCAAAGGTATCACTTGTACTTATTAAAGAACAAAAATTTTCAGTTTTTCCCTGTTGAAAGGAAACTAACACGGATATCTTTTGCTGAATTCAGTGGGTTGCAAAAGTATTTGGATGAGCAAGGTTTCAACATTGTTGGCTATGGCTGCACAACATGTATTGGTAATTCAGGGGAACTTGATGAAACAGTCGGTGCTGCGATAACTGAAAATGGTAATAGTTGTTTCTTTCATATTCGAACTCTTTTTTTATGAACTGATGAAGTACTATGAGTCTACAAGACTCCAATTGCATTACTTTTTGTAACTATCAATTAGACGGTTGACCTACTTTAATTGTGGCACGCTTCGCAGATATCATTGCATCTGCTGTTCTATCTGGAAATCGTAACTTTGAGGGTCGTGTTCATGCTTTGACTAGAGCAAACTATCTTGCATCGCCTCCTTTAGTTGTTGCCTATGCCCTTGCAGGCACGGTAAGAATTTGTTTTGATTAAAATTTTAAATCTATTTCATATTTCTGATTTATTATCTCATATCAATTTTGTTTTCCAGGTTGATATTGATTTCGAGAAGGAACCGATTGGAGTTGGAAAAGATGGGAAGGATGTTTATTTCCGGGACATTTGGCCAAGCACCCAAGAAGTTGCAGATGTAAGCATTATTGATTCCTTGAAGCCTGTTGATATCAATAAATACTGTCTGATTTTATGCTAATGTAATAGTAAGTTGGACTAAATTTGTTTTAGAAGCTGTTAAGTGGAGACCCTACTCTGCCCATATAACCGTATTCTAGGTCCAAAATTGAATTTTTGCTTTCTAACCTGAAAGAGCAAAATTTGCAGGCTGTTCAATCAAGTGTTTTACCAGACATGTTTAAGAGCACTTATGAAGCAATCACCAATGGAAACCCCATGTGGAATGACCTTTCTGTTGAAAAATCGAAGCTATACTCATGGGATCCCAAATCGACATACATTCACGAACCACCATACTTCAAGAACATGACGATGGACCCCCCTGGGGCTCATGGCGTGAAGGATGCCTACTGCTTGCTGAACCTTGGTGACAGTATTACAACAGATCACATTTCACCTGCAGGAAGCATTCACAAAGACAGCCCAGCTGCCAAGTTTCTTCTTGAACGTGGGGTTGATCGCAAGGACTTCAATTCTTATGGCAGCCGACGAGGTAACGATGAAATCATGGCTAGGGGTACTTTCGCCAATATTCGACTTGTTAACAAGCTCTTGAATGGAGAAGTCGGCCCAAAAACGATACATATTCCTAGCGGAGAGAAACTCTCCGTCTTTGATGCAGCATCAGTGAGTTCATAAACACAGTGAATTATAGTATCCAATAAATTATTTTTTGCCTAATTATCGCAATCGCTTTCTTTTACCAGAAATACAAGGCTGCGGGACACGATACAATCATTTTGGCTGGGGCAGAGTACGGTAGTGGAAGCTCCAGAGATTGGGCTGCCAAGGGCCCTATGTTACAGGCGAGTGATGAAAAGCCATTCGCGTATTTCTCCATTCGTGAAGACTTTATTTATTGATGGTTGTTATGGATGTTCCACAGGGAGTTAAAGCAGTGATTGCTAAAAGCTTTGAGAGGATCCATCGCAGCAATTTGGTGGGAATGGGTATTATACCGCTTTGTTTCAAGGCTGGTGCGGATGCAGAGACACTAGCGTTGACTGGCCATGAACGATTTAACATAGACCTACCAAGCAAAATTAGCGAGATCCGACCTGGTCAAGATGTTACTGTGACTACCGACACTGGAAAGTCGTTCACGTGCACTGTTCGCTTTGACACGGAGGTATGGTTTCTTCGACTAAATAAAAGATACATGTTGTAGCCGTATTGGTTGTTTTTTCATCATTTTGTGTTTGTGCAGGTGGAATTGGCGTATTTCAACCATGGTGGCATTCTTCCGTATGTTATTCGACAACTGATTACACAAAAGTGATGGATGAGGTGTAGCAGCATTGCTGTTGTCTTTTGGTTTTGGTTGAGCAAACTCAACAAATAAAGAGTTGATGACGGATATTATTAACATCCGCAATTTTCAGATCAGTCTAAAGTCGAAGTACTTTTTATCGCCTTGTATGGAGGCGTTTGTTGGTTTTTATTTATTTTTACAGAGTTTACGTGGGTAGAGGTAGAGGATCGCTTGCTTTTTCAAGCTCTGTGTATCCATCCAAACTCATCATCATATTGATGCAAAGAAAGTAAAAAAAGAAAACTTGCTTGATCTAGATCTCATTATAATTCCTATGGCATGTTAATCAGATGTGCAAATGTGTTTATTATTTTCATGTTTGGTATATTATTTTTTTTATTTTTCAAGGGAAAAGGTAATTAATTGGGATTCCATATACAGTTCAGTTCGTTAGATGGAGCATCAGGTGAGTTTTTTCTTCTAATAAAGAAATTTAAATTTAGCAAGGACACCACACGTCCATATTCCAGTGAGATCCTACTACCTTTTTTGTTTTTATAAAATATAAAATAAAGATGTCACATTTCTCTATATATAAAAGATGGATACTTATTATGCAGCGCACCAAAGATAACACTCCTAAAAATAACTATTTTGAAATTTTTTTTCATAAACATGTTTTAATTAACATCACATAAATGCACGTTCACATATATGCAAATTTATGTAAGTGTACGTGCACATCATTTTTTAGGAGTTGGGAGATGTGAATATATGTGAAATTTACATATTATATTCATGATGTTAATTAAAACATGTTTAAAAAATTTAAAAAGTATTTTAAGGGTGGTACCTTTTGGTGCGCTGCATATTGAGTGGTATTCTTTCGAACCATATTCATAAATTTTAAAATATATTAGTATGTTTAAATGGGACTATTTATATAAGTACTAAAGTATGAGGAAGAGCCATCAAATTGGTTTGTAATCATTTATAATGGTTTTTGGATCCGAGAGTTATAAAACTCATCATCCTAAACCACAGATATTGAATGCTTCAACAGCAGCCGTTCATGTGGATTGATTTAGTTATTTAATTTCTGCAATGATTGCACGACTGGTTTGTTTGGAAGAACTCGTTTTTTCTAAGGCGTCAGCCATCAACACTGATAGTTTCTTTACAGGAAAAATGACTTTTCAAGTGACATAAGTCAACGTTAATCCAATCTTATTTTGTCGTCTAGCGTACCTTTTGAATTGAGTGATTACGTGTTTCGGAAGAAAACTATGGCAAAAGAAGAGGAGTAACTGGATGGTGAAAGATAATCCTATGAATACTTGCAAAATAACCCGAGTAAGAGGTTGTTTGTTTGCCTCTTAATTGAAACATTAAGAAGTCATTTAAAGGTAAAATGACTTCTTAACGATTCCATTAAAAGGTAAACATACAGGGGCTAAGGTTAAGGTTTGAAATGAGCTGTTGACCTGGTGTATTTTAAGAACGGCAATCACTGAACTCACTGAATCAAAAACAGTTAATTTAACTGCCAAAACGCTAGCAAGACTATCGTCGCAGAAGCTCTCCAGTCTCCATGGCATATTCTCCACTTTTTTATAGTGTTTTTGTAAAAGGTGTGTGGCCAAATAAATAGGATGATATAGTTGTTCCAAAAAAAAAAATCTAAAGAACCTGTAGACTGTAGTGTTTCACTAACTTTAGTTTGTTCCAACAACCTTTTTATTTCCTGACTTGTGGGTAAGAAGAGACATTAAAATCTTTTCAAATTAAAACAAGTAGACAGTCCATTTTTCTTTTTAATTAAAATTTTTTTTTATCATAAGTGGGTCATTGAGTTTTTTGATTCTTTGAAACAATTTGGAAGGATGACATGACAAAAAACAAAAATTCATAACATAGACATATAAGATGGTTTGTAATGGTTGTAACTTTTATTAGTAGTGGATGCCATAACATTTATGCAAGTTCATTGATCTTGTTTTTTCCTGACATGTGACATTTGTCCGGACGACAAACTTGTTTCTATTTATTTTTTGGGTTAATAATTAAAATATCATCAATACTTTTTTATTTTTGTGATTAAGTCTTAAAAAAATGTGTTGTTTAAGTTCCTATACTGTTGTTGTTTTATTCATCAGTCAAAGTGTATATTTAATCTGTTTGACCGGTTACCAAATAAGTAGTATTAGTTTTTAAGTTTGATTAACGTTGGAAAAAACCAACAATCTTTTCATATTTTAGTGATCAAGTCTTTAAATTCTTTGTTTTATCACTTGTATTTTAACGGCTAGTCCGGTAACCGATCAAAAATATATATTTTTATATAAGACAAACATAGTTTAGAAAATTTAAACAAATGGAACAAAAAAGTTTAGGGAGTTAATTAAAAAAATAAGAAAAGTTAATTGAGTTTTTTCAATATTAGCTATTATTTTTTTAACATTTGTGTGGTTTATTTTACTTAATTTTATGTATATATTGGTAGCATGATATGATAAAAGACGGTTTATATTAGTTTGTATAAGCTTTTATTTGCTAGTATGTACAATAATCACAAACTTGATAGTGTGTGTAGGGTTGGGTTCCATGGAGTCCCAACTTAAAGTGAAGTCTTGAATCCTCTTGTTTGGTTCAAGAGACAATGCTGAGAACATTCAGGTTTGGTTTGTAAGGCAGGATTGCAACTGCATCTACACATCATCAATGATCATCTACTTCTCCGGCAGTCCGGTTACGATTCACCATTCAGTCAAGGGAGGTTGTCGGCGGTCGGTGGTGGTTGTCGGCGGCGGTGGTGACTCTGTCCAATATGTGTTTTAATTCCGATTGAGTCAGCACCACCTTCACCCTCATCCCTGGAGTTGTTTCCATGGCAAATGACGAGGCTGCTGCATTTTCCGCTTGTACCCTAAACCTCACTTCTTTTATGTTTCTTAAAACCATTATATTTTTCAATCTTAAATCTGCAGATTACTCGTATGGGTATTTAGTTACAATCTCCATAACCATTCCTTAGACATTTGTATTCCAAAAAAAACAACAATTTGGTGCATGTACAAAGCTTTCAAGAACAAGATGAAGTGTTTTCATTACTTCAAAGATAAATCCAGAAGCAGAGTTCAAAGATCAGCACCCATACTAAAAGGCGGATCCAATTTGAGCACATCGGAGGATGTTTCGTGTAAGGATGGAGTCGCCAAGTCCTCAGGATCCACACACTCTCCTTGCGGCATTATGGAGTTGTACGAAGATAAAGCTGATAAACTGAGGGTTTTTACGTATGCGGAACTTAGAAAAGCGACTAATGATTTCACAAAGCTTCAAAAGATTGGGAAAGGTGGATTTGGATGTGTTTATAAAGGTTCAATCAAGCGAGTTGGTGGTAATGGTGATCGTCCCATTTTGGTTGCTATTAAGAAACTCAACAGAGATGGCTTTCAGGTGTCGTTTTCATAAACTCGAGCATCTTCCAAAAATCTGCATGAACATAAACTTATACCTTGTGCATGAATGCAAGTACATAGGCTCGATTTCTGATATGTTTCTTCCTTTTTTTATTAGATCTCGATACGTGATGCAAAGTCATAAACAATGGGTAGCTGAAGTACAGTTTCTTGGTGTAGTTGACCACCCGAATTTGGTCAAGCTGATCGGATACTGTGCTATGGATGGCAAACGAGGGATCCAACGGCTGTTAGTTTACGAGTGCATGCCAAATAAAAGCTTAGAAGATCATCTCTTCAGGAAATCTAATGAAGCTCTTCCACCGCAAAGAAGACTACAAATAATGCTTGGAGCAGCAAAAGGACTTGCTTACCTGCATAAAGAATTAGAAGCTAAGGTATTTTATTATGCCTTGAGAAATAAATAACATCGGAAGAGAAAATTCAATAGTAAAGATGCGATGTACATGTCCTAAGCACCCTTTTTGCATTCTTAATTGGTACAGGTGATATTTCGAGTTTTTATGGCGTCAAACATTCTATTGGATGAAAATTTCAATCCGAAGCTCTAGGATTTTGGGCTTGCTAGTAAGAAAGGATTCATGATAATGCATAGAGCCAAAGTGTCACAAACACACAATGCAATAAGAAAACCAACGACGACATTAGGGTGTAAGTGGATCAGATGTCAACCCAATTTTGTATAATTGGATATCCATTTACACAAGCCTACCTAGTGCCAAATTGAGAATATGAGATGTAGATTCATGGCAATAAAGAAAAATGCTTATTAGGTAGTTAACAAGGAGTGATATATATTTTTTTATTAAAATAGCTAACATATATATATATATATATTGGATTTTAGAAAGTGATCAAATGTTCTGCACAGATGTAATCATAGATATCAAACTCGGATATTACCCAAGTCAAATAGCATATCAAACTTGAATTCAAAGATATTTGACTTCAACATCCATGTAATGCTAATATGATTCAGATGTTAGAATCAGATGTTATAAAATTTAATCGGGTTCAAATTCAGATACGAAACAACATAAATCAATAGGTATTTGTTTACAAGCCTTAGGATAAGAACACTTTTGGATTATGTTTACACTTAACGAATCAACCTTTGAATGGTACTCACTGGATTGAACCATTGAGTTGCTGGATTAAAAAGCATAATTTATTGTATGTGCAGAAATTTCAAATATTTTGGGCATCAAAATGGAAAGAGTAGTAATCAGTAATCACACCTTCCCAATTTGGTTGAATAATGCTGCAGCCATCTGCCCAAAAATCAGATCTACTGGAATGTGGTTCTGATCATAGGCTAGCTGAATTTGTGAGAGCCAATAACTGCATTTGCTAGAGCCTAGAGGCAGATCATACAATCCATACGGTTGAATTCAGTTTTGACAGGCAAGCTGACCCGTCTCCTTGACCACCCCTGCAAGTTTTGAGTCAATGTCACATAATGAAAAGTACGTAACTCCATGAAAGCAGAATCTAAAATGACAACAACAAGCATTCTAACTCCCAATATTTAAATAATTTTCAAGATATGTCTATTTGTCAGCCTATGAAATGAACCACAAGATATGTACAGAGGCTTCATCTAAAACAATGAATTGTTTATCTGAAACTAGTTGGTTAGACTAAAGACGCACCCACAAAGATACTATAAAGTGGTTAAAATATGAATATACAATAGACAAACCTCCCAACTTTTTGGGACCTGGACGATGTACTAAACTGATCCCCCTCCCAAAAACAAAAAGCCTCTCCCATGCATCTTCACTATATTGGATGTCTGGCACTCTGGCCGTCGATTATAGCATGTCTAAGTCTAACTCAACCATAGCTGTCATTCCAAAGCCAAATACATTCTCTCGTAAATTATAGTAGGTCTACCATCATCTTAGAATTTAACTTTCAGCTTCAGTTTAACCATGAAAGCTCAAATGTTGCAAGCCAAAAAAACTCTGACTAATAGCATGTACACACTATGCCCGGAAACAAGTAACAATTAACTATACACATGATTTAGTTGAAGTGTTCATCAATCAATCAAATATCTAAAAAACATGCCTAAATTAGACAAAACATAATGAAATAGTTGATCAAATCAATGCCATCAACATATAGTGATTAATTTCTATCAGCAAAAAGAAGGTAATACACACACATGTATGTATCCATGTATGTTTGAGAATTCGCCAAAGTGTTTTAGTGTTCCTACTATTGTGGGACATAAATTATTGTTACAATATCTTGGTATAGACTATAGAGGGAGTTCTAATGAATATTGTGTTTAGTTTGTGGAGACTGGTTGATTACCGAAGGTGTATTGGCCACTACGAAATCATAGCATGCGGACGCTCCCATATCTCAGCATCTTCTAGGTGCAAATTTACACAAATGGTATGTTAGACACAACTAGTTGGAGCTGTGAGTTGGAGCTTTTAGTAGTTGTAGCTTTTTGAAAGAGTTGGAGCTTTAAGTTTTTATAAACGTGTTTGGAAAAAATAGTTGTAGCCGGAGCTTTTAGTATTAAATGAGATGAAAGAACTTTAATACTAACTAAAAGTTCGAGTTTATAATTTAGGAGGGTAAATAGGTACTTTTGTTGGCCAAAAGCTGAAGCTCCTTTTGAAAGCTATCGTAAAAGAGCTTTAGAGAGCTTTCATTTTTGAATCAAAAACTCGTCTTCTATCAACCAAACGGAGCTTTTAGGCTTGAGTTATAAAAAATCAAAAGTTGAAGCTCCCAAAAGCTCCTTGCCAAACACGCCAAAAAATACACCATCATACTGCATCTAGATATTTTAAAGATTAGTTCCTACACTTATGCCCAATACATATATTAATGCAACTGTTTTTACAGTACAGTGTACAAACATTGAACTAGTAAGTAGTAACCGTAACTTCATCGACATCAATGACTTACTTAGAACAAAAGGAAAATAATATACATTTAGCCAAAATAACCAAAAGAAAATTGACTACAACTATTCTCTCCACTCCATTCTCATATTACACCAAGGACTATCTACAATCTACACATGCAAACACCTAAATTGAGAACAATGCACACTCATAAGAATGAGTTTCACAATTAAAGAGATTCCAACGAAACAAACTGAATATGTCATTTCAATTAGGAGTATTGAAAGTGCAAGCATTCCGCTGATCAAGTTTAAGCCATAATGAATCTGATTATATGAAATTCAAAAAATTCAATTTAATCTTCAACTTTTAGTATTCTACGCACGTCCTCAGAAAAGGAGATAGCATACAAGTTCGATGAAGATATAACTTGCAGTTTGAATACTAAAATCAATACAGATTATACCGATTAACTATAGACATATGACATGAAAATATTACCGAACACCATAAAATGGCAAAAGAAAACCATGTTTATTATAATGAGGATGACAGATACCTATATGAATTTATATTCAGCATATGACAGCGCCTTTTATGTATTCGAATAGAATCTGGAATATCTTCATTCAAAGTTAAGGGCAGCTGATCAAATCGTCAAGCCCAAATTTTGACGGACACTTCTCTCTGCTCCATCCCTTTGTCTTCTACACTCCTGGCTAACCATCTCTTCAAATGAAGACTCTACAAAAAGACTGTCATTTACAAACCAATGTAATCTCTTTGCTTTCCATTCACGTGTTGACTTCTACCATTGGTCGTTGATTGATACAAGTAGTCGCCTCTAAGGATCTACTAGATCCACTAGCAATCACTCTTACAGCAGATGTATCTGTTTCACTGTAAAGCCTATTTCTGTACAAAAAGTCATAAGTAAGGTACATAAGAAAGTCTAGGAAAAGGTTTTTTCCTGATGTCCCTCTTAAGTATACAGCATTGTCTTTAATGTCATGATCAGCTCTTTCCAAAATTTTGTATGTTATTTCATCAAATTCAAGGGATATCTGCCTCAAATGCTGCCCCCACATCAAAGCCCTTTCTGGCAATCCCTGCTTACGAAGATGAGACAATAACAAATTGGTTGTCACAATATTGGGAACAAAGGCCATCTTAAGCAATTTTGCAGTCAAGATCATAGCCCGATCCAGTATATCATTGCAAATGGCATTCAACATTGTGTTATAAGTTATTGTATTCGGTACAATCCCAGATGAAAGAAGCTCATTAAAGAGCAATATGGCTCGGTTCATCCTTCGACTGCCACAAAAACCATGAATACGAATGTTATATGTAGTAACATCCGGGTCCCACCCACTATTATACATTTTATAAACAAGATTATCTGCATTGACCATGTCGAATCCCTTGCAGTATCCACTTATTAAAGTGTTGTAAGTAACGATGTCTGGTACTAAGCCAAACTGATGCATGTCCATAAAAGTATCAATAGCAGACTTCATCCTACCCTGTTTGCAGTACCCATTAATGATAATATTATTAGTGAACAGATCGGGAAGAAGACCCTTTTGCCTCATCTCCTTCTCTAACTTCAATGCCTCAATTAAATTTCCACCATTGCAAAATCCAGCAATCAAAGAATTGTAAGTGAAATTATTTGGCACAATCCCTTTATTTTTCATTTCTAAAAACACATTATATGCCTCCTCAACAAGACCAGCTTTAGATAGTCCATCAATGATTGCAGAAAAGGCAACAGCATCTGGTGCTATACTATTTTTCATAAGTTCCCACACTCTTTGAGCGCCCATCACATCCCCAATTCTGAAGTACCCATCTATAAGCATAGTGAAAGTTACTCTATTTACATGAAACTCCTCTCTCATATTACACACAAACTCCTCGGCCTCTTGCAGCTTGCCCTTACTTGACAAACACATGAGCAAAATATTAAATGTGGAAGCTGAAGGGGTTACACCAAACTTAATCATCATATGATAGGCGTCAAATGCCTTCTTTTCTAATCCATCTTTGCTGTAAGCAGAAATAATAGAATTGAAAGCAATTACTGTAACAGGTAAACCCTTCTTGAGCATGTCCATTAGAAGTTCAGCGGCCTCATCTGGTCGTCCTGCCCAGCACAATCTTGCTACTGATACATCAGGCAACCAACAATCTGGAAGCACTCCAGACATGGATAGATCTCTTAACAAATAGTCCAGATTCTCATCTCTCCCATATTTGTAGTACCCTGCAACCAAAATATTAAATGTAACACCATCAGCCTTAACATGATTGTTCCTCATTTCCTCAAAAAGCATAGTTGCCTGACCGATTTCTCTAGCCTTAACGAAGCCATCCATCAGTGCATTGTAGACAATAGTATTTGGAGACAAACCCATATCTTGCATTCGATCAAATACGTTTCTTGCTTCGACAATCTTCCCCTCCTTGCTCATGGCATTAATAATTGTACTAAATGTGGCAATACTTGGACTACAACTCCTTTCAACCATCAACTGCACCCAACTCAAAGCATCCAAAGTCTGTCCATTATTGCAGTATGCGTTGATCATGATATTATACGTATAAACATCTGGTTCACATTGAAACTTCCCCATCAATTCTAACAAACTCTCTGCGGCTTGAACGTGTCCCTTCCTACAGAACCCATGTATCATCACATTGAATGTGATATTTGAAGGACGGGGCCCTTTTCTAACCATATCTCTGAATAACTTCCAAATACTTCCATAATCACCTATTCTAAGCAACAATCTAAAGAGAACTGAAAGTGCCGACAAACTCGGCTGCAATCCAATCCCTCTCATTCTTCCCAAAACCTCCAATGCCTGTGAATCCATTTCAACATTCATGAAAGCACGCAAAAGTGAATCGAGAACCGAAAAATCCGACTCATACCCAAAATGCCCTCTCCACATGCATTCCATCACCTCCTGACCTCTAGACACTCCTATTCTCCATATCACCCATGATAACACACCTTGTGATATATTTTTGAACCCCTGCATGGCTAAAACATGACATACCACGCAACAAGACCTAACTATCCTATCCGACTCCTCCCTGAACACGAATTTGAAAAACGCAAGCGCACCTTGTCGACCAAACAATTTCATGATATTTGCTAACAAAAAGGGGCAAAAATCACGAGAAAACTCCTTCAACACAAAACCTTGCTGCTCTTTGATCATTTTCCCCAACCCTAATACAATTTTACGCCTCTCATTCGGATTGATAACAACATTTTCCCTGTTGAAATCCTTGAAAGGAGAGAAATCCTCAAGAAAATCGCTTTTACGATTTGAAGATGACGAGCTATAGAAGCAGTTTGAGCATTGAAAAATTGGTGCTTTTGGGAGTATAGTGAAGGCAGTATTAGATATTGTAGAGTTACAGACCTTAACTAGAGTGCTTCGCGAGCGGCCGCTCACAATAGCAGACATCCGGCGATCAGCCAGAAAGTTATTTTCCAGCGAGCTACGCCGTCAGCAGAGGCCGAAGTTTTGCAGAGATCTTTCCTCCAATCTTGCTAAACTTGCATTGAGATCAACCGCTCGCGATATTATAATGAACAAACTAAAAAGTGGAGAACTTTGCACAAAATTATAACCTCTGAATATTGTAGAGAAGGTGCTGTTTGATAGCATAAGAGGAAAATGTCTGATGTCTGATTACCACTTCTGATTGATAAGAGGTGGTCCTGAAGTCGGATAAGAGAATCCAATAAGACTGTTTGATTCGTAAATTAATAAAATGATACAATCTATACTTTAAACAATATATTCACACATTCAATTCATACATTCATATATATAATCATATATACGTACAATATATACATTCATAAACATTTCTATACCACACAATCACATAACATTTCATAAACATTTCTATACCACACAATCACATAACATTTCATATACATACATCCATATAACATTTCATAAACATTACAATCACATAACAAAATTTTCAATTCATAAACAATTATAAAAGTTTTATTGGATGCCAACATTTTCATTGATCCTAAAACAATAAAATAAATTAAAGACACAAACATACATTTCATTAACAGCACCCAAACACACCCATAACCAAACTAGACCCAATTCCTCAAGATTTTTAAACAATCCCAAACAAAATGACAAAAACATTCATGAATCGACGGAACAGCACTGGAAGACACAAGCCATTAGTCAAGACATAGTGAAAGAAATATTCATGAATCAAAAGAAACAGCAATGAAAGAAAAGTAATCGAAAGAAGCAGCAAGTTAGCATGAAATAAACATTCACGAATCGATGGAACAGAAACATTCAACAATTGATATAAGCAGCAAGTTTATAGATTAATTAGATCGATTACCTGGTTGTGCAACTGACAGAGAGAGAGAGAGAGAGAGAGAGAGAGAGTGAGAGGCGACTGTGTTCCGTCGTTGTATGTGCCGGTGAGCGACGTACGGCGGTACGAGAGACGGAAAGAGCAGGATAGAAGGGCAGAGAGTAGTAGAGTCGAGAGAGAGGGCGCGGCGAGCGTGGCTGCAGACTGCCGCCTGCGTGGGTCGTGAGAGGTCGAACCGTCCAGAGGATTAGAGAGGGAGGGTTTAGGACGAAGGCGGCGGCTGAGATCGAAGAGAATCCGACGCCTCCAGGCGGCCGGCGGCGGCTGAGATGGACAATGGTTCTGGGAAGAGGGAGATGCGATCGACGAGGGCAGAGGGTGACTGAAATCGACGAGGGCAGTAGGAGGGTTCACGGTAAGTGATCAGAGGAAATGAGGAATAGGAAAGAGGGTTGTAAACTCAAATCAAAATTAGACACGGTAAGAGGTAATTGCCTCTTATCACTTGTCTCTGTCAAATACACTTATCACTATAAACTCTTACCGGATAAGAGTTTTTATCAATAAGAGGCTTCAATAAATGCTATCAAACAGCACCGAAATGTACCTTTTCAATGTTCTTCTTACAAAAAAAAAAAAAAAAAAAAGACATCATCACTCTTTACTTGAGGGTTAAAGGATTAGGTTAATAACATTTTTGAGAGTTTTTTTTGTAACTAGTCATTTTTCTTAATTGCAACGCTTTTAATTCCCTCCACCTATATAAACAAATCATGTTTTTCCTCATTCAAAGGAAAATTAAAATGTTAAAAGGATTCCATTTTCTGTCGATGAACCAAACACTTGAATTTTCTGGAATTGGATTCCTTCCTCTCCTCACCCCAATCCTCAGATTCTAACGAACCAAACACTCCTTAGTGCACACGTCTGCTATAGGGTTGAGTCTAAAGCCCACTTAAATCTCAGATGTCAGATACCCAATTCCCTTATAATACGATGTTAGAAGCTGAATTTAATGTGAAAAGCTTACATTGTGATATTGGAGCACATGGTTTACAGCATCCCAACGTATGTGCTCAGTATTGCAACTTAAAGAGGTTGAATATAATATTTTTAATAGTTCTTTTGGTAAAATGCATGTGTGGGCGCATGATTGAAAAGTACTACATATGTGAATGTGAAGTGTGGCCGCTTCAAGAAGCTTAGGACTTGGTTTTATATACATTCATGAATATATAGTGACATGTGGCCTTAAATACTGTTGGGAACTTAGAATATGTATTTATAAACTTATGTGTATATTAACTTCAGGTATTCAAATAGTAGAAAGGGTTCAATTCTTAAAACACTTTGATTCTCGAGTATTTGAAATATGTAATATACTAATATGAAAATTCAATATTCAAGATGTTTTCATTTATGCATAAGTTTGTGATACTTTGTATGTGTTTTGTTAATCAAAATTACACTAAAATGGGAGAGGAATGTTAGTGATTTTAGTGTAATTAAAAGATTTTAATATGTGCTAGAACAAGTTGTAGGTGTGCGATGCACACTTGTATAAGCTACATCGTAATCTCAACCCTTAAATTATAATGGGTTAAATGCCTTTGTGGGATTGACTGATGTTGGTGTTGATAATATGAATTTTCTATGGTAATCTCAACCCTTAAATTATAATGGGTTAATGGCTTTTCTGAGTTTCCATGGCCATGTGTTAGATTTTCTATGATAATGTTTTATTTTCCATGGCCATGGAATAATTTGTCGGCTTAAACGAAGTCAAATTGTTGTTTTCAATGACCATGTTTATTTTCATTTCATGACCATGTTTTTAACATTTATGACGATTACTTATCGGGAAAACCATAAATTGGTGTATATTTTACATGGTCATGTTTTATATATAAAAATGGATACGTACATAGAAAAGTGCATAGCAAGGAAACATGTACAAACTTCTTCAAAATTCATATTCTTGATTAACATTTGTTATATTATCCCGAAACAAATTCGTATAACCCACTGCAGGTCAAATTGTTATTTACACCAAGTGATTGTCGTACATGATCGTTTGATTATTCAAATGATTCTTATTTCATTGATTTGTACATGATTTTTTTTCTAATTCTAACACCTTTTAATGTTAAAATTGTAATTTATCGATAAGAGAACCTAGTGGTCGGCAAATACGGGTGTCGTATTTGTACCAAGTTCGGTCTGGCCAGTTACTATCCTTCCCGCTTAAGTGAAAACTAAACTCGCCTCTTCTCTCCTGGCGCCGGTGAGATATCGGCAAAAAAATAAAAGATAGAAACCCGATATCGCCTGGTCAAGATGTTACTGTGACTAGCGACACCAGAAATTCGTTCATGTCCACTTCTCGCTTTGACACGGAGGTATGGTTTCTTCGACTAAATAAAAGATACATGTTGTAGACTTGTAGTCGTATTGGTTGTTTCTTCATCATTTTCTGTTTATGGCGGTGGAATTGGCGTATTTTAACCATGGTGGCATTCTTCTGTATGTTATTCGACAACTGATTACACATAAGTGATGCAAAGAAAGTATTTAAAAAAAAAAAAAAAAAAAAGAAACCTTGTTCGATCTAGATCTCGTTATAATTCCTATGGCATGTTAATGAGATGTGCAAATATGTTTATTATTTTCATGTTTCGTGTATTAATTTTTTTATTTTCCCAGAGAAAATGTCACTAATTGGGATTATATATACCAATCATGACGGATATGTTTTCTTGGTCCATATTTAGCATATATAGCAAGCAGTTCGTAAGAAGGACTACCCTTGCATCAGGTGAGTTTTTTCTTCTAATAAAGATATATATAAAAGATTGCTTAATACGGAATTCATTCACTTTATTTACAATGATAATAAATAATTAAAAGAGAGTTTTCTTAAAAAGAAAAAAAAAATTATATAATATTTGTAAAATATCATGTATGTATGCGTGTAAAAGTATGTATTCACACATAAAATACAAGTTTTGGATTAGTTAGAAAAGAGATAATATGCACATTAAAAACCATTTAATATTTAAGATAGGGAGTTCTTAATTAGTTCTTACTAACTATTAATTATACTAATGCTGAGAACATTCAGGTATGGTTTGTAAAGCAGGATTCCAATTGCATCTGCACATCATCAATGATCTTCTACTTCTCCGGCTACGATTCACCATCCGGTCAAGGGAGAATGACGGTGGTCGGTGGTGGTGGTTGTTGGCGGTGGTGGTGGCTCTGTCCAATATTTGTTTTAATTCTGATTGAGTCAGCACCACCTTCACCCTCACACCTTTCTTCATTCTTGAAGTTGTTTCCAGGGCGAAGGATGATGTTGCTGCATTTTCCGCTTGTACCTTAAACCTCAATTCCTTCCTTTTCTTACTGCAACCATCATTAATGTCGAGTACAACATGATCATGCATACCTCGAGACGTGTAGCCTAGTTGAAAAACATACTCGAAAATTTGTCCGAACCTAACATGCTCATGCGTAGAGGATATTACAAGAGGCTTTCTTTCTTCTTCATGGATTTCCTCTCCCGATCTCGTTGCCGGTTTCAAGCAGTTACCCATTTTAGAACAGAGAAGATGCTTGATAAAGTTTGGCCTTTGGCAAGAGTGAGAGTTCATCACTTTATATCAAAACCATTAATTGAATGAAACCTACTAACCTAGCATTAAATTTTATTCTTATATTTTGGTATTTATAAAACAGAGCATGGTTTATATATTAGTTAATTAAGTGAAATAATAATTAAGAAAATGCATGGTTTATATAACTTGTTGATTAATATGCTTAGGTACATCTAACGTTTGGTAGGAATGCTAAGATTAATAATAACCAATATATACATGTATACTTTTTTTTTTTTTTTTTTTTTATACGCAACACATCCACAGCAATAAATGTGTATCGTATACAAATCACCTTTCATTTATAATACAAAACGAATGAGTTTTTTTAATAATTTATAATTTTTATTGATGATTAGTTATTAAAATTATGACTAAATTACATAAATGGTCTCTGTGGTTTATATTTAATTACGGTTTTAGTTCCTGAAAGAATTTTATTACACCAGAAGTCCCTAAAATCGAAAAGTTGTAACATTTTGGTCTTTGAAACTAACGGCCGTTAACTTGAGCCGTTAGTTTCAGGGGCATTTATGTCTTTTTGATTTTCAAGGACCATTTATGTAATTTTCCAACTTTCAGGGACCATTTATGAAATTTTCATACTTTTCATTTATATATTTATCATTTCTTTCTTTTTTATAATTTAATTATCCAAATATAACATTTTATTTTTTATTCCTTTTGTTTTAATTTTTATTCGTATGTTTATTGTTATTATTAATGTTATTTTTTTATATATTACTATAACTATTTATTTAAAATTATTATATGATATACCTGGTTCATTTTTTTTCAATTATTTATTGAGAATCCAAATATTTATCTATTATTTTTTTCATAAAAGAAAAATAAAAATAAAAACTAGTTGTAGTTTTTTTCATTCGGAAAATCTAAAATCGAAATAATTTATTTCTTTTCTCCATTCAAAAACAATTCAAAATAACAACGCGTTGAAACTTTTTTCGTTTGGAAAAAGAATATAATTAAAATGTTTCGTAGTTTCTTCATTGCAAATGTCGAACCATTTTGATTTTAATTTTTTTGATCAAAAAATGGTAAACCGTTATGATTTTTGATTTTTTCAAACAAAAGAACCATTCTGATTTTTAATTAAACGTAGATAAAAAATCAATATAATTTCAAAATTTTCAATAGAAACAACAAACCATTTGGAATTTAATTTATTTAACTAAAAGCGATAAATCATTCCGATTCTTGTTTTTTTAAACCATTTAGAATTAAAAAAATTTATTAAGTATTTGCAATGAAGAAACTACGAAACATTTTGATTATATTCTTTTTCCAAAGGAAAAATGCTTCAACACGTTTTGTTATTTTGAATTTTTTTTAATGGAGAAAAGAAATAAATTATTTCGATTTTAGATTTTCCGAACGAAAAAAACTACAACTAGTTTTACTTTTATTTTTCTTAAATGAAAAAAATAATAGTGAAATATTTGGTTTCTCAATAAATAATTGAAAAAAATGAACCAGGTATATCATATAATAATCTTAAAAAAATAATTATAGTAATATATAAAAAAATAATATTAATAATAACAATAAACATACAAATAAAAATTAATGATTAAATCAAAAGGAATAAAAATAAAATCTTATATTTGGATAATTAAATTATAAAAAAGAAAGAAATGATATATATATATATATATATATATATATATATATATATATATATATATATATATATATATATATATATATATATGAAAAGTATGAAAATTTCATTAATGGTCCCTGAAAGTTTGAAAATTACATAAATGGTCCTTAAAAATCAAAAAGACAAAAATGCCCCTGAAACTAACGGCTCAAGTTAACGGCCGTTAGTTTCAGGGACCAAAATGTTGCAACTTTTCGATTTTAGGGACTCCTGGTGTAATAAAATTCTTTCAGGGACTAAAACCGTAATTCCATATAAACCAACCATTTATGTAATTTTGTCTAAAATTATTTTAGATCCATGAGTTATAACAATGAGTATCTGAAAGGCATATAGCATACACAATTTATATTAAAGATTAAGCCATGAGCGCATGTGTAACTGTGTAAGTATGAATAAATTAAGACTGTGAATATACATTTTGATGACAATTTTCATAACTCAGTTTATGACTAACAATAATATTCACGTAACAAAAACCCCATAATCTCTGCTCGCTTATGCATATCAGCAATAATAATAATTGTGGTTTGGTGAAATCAGAATTTCAACTTCAATTTAATATGATATCCTAACAAAATAAAACGTAAATATACATTTTGATGACAATTTTCATACCTTTTCTTTATGACGAATAATAATATTCACGTAACAAATATCCCATAATCTTTAATAATTGTGGTTTGGTGAATTCAAAATTTTCAAGTTCAATTTAATATGGTATCATAACTAAATAAAACGTAAACATACACTTTGATCACAATTTTCATATGAACAATTATAGTTAGGTATATATGCAGACCAAACAACTCTAGAAATGTAGTAGAATATATAAATGCAATTAAAATATCATATATAAAATTTAATAATATTGAAATTGAAAACATTAGAAATATTGGGGTTTGGTTATTATGATAATATATAGTTTAAAGTTTAGTTAAATAAATTATTCTATTTTATTATCATTTGACAACCACCAAAATTGTCACATACCCCTTCCACTTTTTCAATTCAAATACGTCACAACCTTTTGGGTTTATTATACTTTTTAATCTCCATTTGTAATTTTTTTTCTTTTTGAGATAAACACCATACCTACTGAATTATATTAATTAAATTTTAAAAAAATATTGAAAAAGCCCAGTGATTCTAAATGGAGCCATTTGAATCTCATGATTCATGTCTTTTATTTAAGGACTTCATGCAAGAAATGATCTGGAACTTTAGTTATTTCATAAATCTCACTTTTTTGAAGCCAATGATTTAAGAGGGAGAATATGATGTTAGGACAAATCATCAATATATTTTAAAATTATAATCAAAGTTTATTTTAATCGCTCAATAAAGTTTTTAGCCAACCACTGAAAACAGGATTGGGATGAGCGCTTCCATCAGCATCACTGATAAATCGAGTAATGCTGATGCAATCTCAAGCAATACATACATACATATCATTTTAGCTACCAATTTTTATTTCCTTAATGTAAAATTATCATTTTAGTCACATTTTTTTCTCGCACTTTGTATGATGTTTGTTTTATAATAGTGGATCTGTAAAAATACTATAAGAAAAAAAGATAAGTTCGTAAGAATGGAACAAACAGAAAAAGTAACATACAAATATGGCGGACCAAAATAATTCACATTTTCTATTGATTATACTAACGAATAAATAGATGGAAAAATAAGTTTAGAATTTGTAACGAATCATTATCGATCTAGCCATAAAAACAAATTTTTTATTACATTCCATTGGAATTATTACAAACAATATTGTTTATTGAACTTAATTTGTTCGAGATCATGTATTCGATCTTTTGTCACCTCAAGTATTTATTTTTGATATTATTTTATTTTATTAAATATAAGTATTAAGAAATTTGTATCATTAAGTTTAAAAGGGTTTTTAAATAGTAAAATTTATGAGTTTATGATGTGTATTTTGTAATTATATTATATATTGTCTTCAATAAGAAGAAACTTATGGGTGTTACAGAATTTATGTTTTAAATTACTAAGGAATTTCTGATTTAATGGATTTTATAGAATTCCCGAGACATTGGATCTAAAATAATTTCGTTAGACACATAGGTTTTTCAAAGATCATCAAAAATAATTCTAAATATTTAACACAAGACCAAATTTCATTTCAAATCCTTCCAACAAAACATGCATACAAATAATTCTGTGAATTCTAATTTATAAATATTAAAAAGTTAGGTCCTCATGGTCCAAATATGAATAACCCTTATAATATATACTAGTTTATTACCCGCGTATTACGCGGATATTTTTAATATATATAAAACATATTAAATTAAAAGGTAATTGTATAAATATTATTATTTTTTAACAAAAGTATATAAAAATGATATTATTATCTATTATGACCTATTAATTTTATATGAGTCTAAATATATATGAATAATAATTATTTTCTTATATTTTTTTAAACCTTGATTATATTATATGATAATTAATAAGTTAGTAGAGTATTAGATTTTGTTTGATTTGATTTGAATTTAAAAGTAGATTATATAAGTTTTGGATAGATTTAATAACTTTTTTTATTATTTTAAAAACCTATAAATGTTGGGTGTCGATTGATGGTGATGACACGTGGCTTCACAAGAATGAGTATAAATACTCTGTTATTATTATTTATAGATTGGAAATAGAAAATTTTAAAATCAAATTTAAAAAAAAAAAAAAAATTAAACGTCAAAATTGTAAGGTATATGTGGCAATCTCAGGTGAAGCCAAGTGGCGCTCTATCTAAGTGTCATGTGTCATCTAGTTACTCTTATAATAGAATCGATAGATGTGTCTAAAGGTTGATGCTTTATAACACATTATGTTTGGTTATATCAAAGTTAAATAATGGACATGCCAAAAACTTGGAGTTTGTGGTACATTTAAACCCCATACTCTATGACTCTAAATAAGGTTGTGTTAAAAAAGCAATATCATTTTAGAAAGTAAGTGGATTGATAAAGTGTTATACGAAATCAGGTATTGTCATTCTTTGGTCGATATTAATTTAAGAAATCGGATTTTCTCATGTCTGACTCTAGTAAGGAGGTTACAAGAAGCGTATACGTTTTTCTTTCATTCAAAGTCTTGGATTTTATGGATGAAAAACTTACAAAAACAAGGGAATGAAAATTGATGCCGGAAGGGTTGGATTTTTTAATCCTTCAGATTTTGAAAGATGATTAAGGCTCCGTTTGTTTTTTCCTCTTATCACTTTTTTGCCTCTAATATCTGAACCGGTCAGATATAAGAGGTTAAAAGCCGTTTGTTTTTCTTACTCCAATCAGACATCTGATGTCTGACCGTGGTCTGTTTCAATCAGATTTTAAATTTGTCTTTTGTCTGTTCACTTTTGTCTATTTTAAATTTGTCTTTTTGTCTTTTGATAAATTATATGTAATAAGACATTTTATTAAATTAAAAAACAAACAATCTAGTCTAAACAGATTTTAGACATTTTTTAATATCTTATCAAACAGAAGGTAAAAAGTGTTTAGACGTCTAAACTCTTAAAAAAACAAACGGAGCAGCTTTTTATAGTCTTGGTTATCTAGAATATTGTTTGCTTATTTTGTTCCTTGTGGGCTCACTCTAAAAGCAGGGGTGGCCCTAACGTATTAATATAGGTGTCACTCGACATCGATAAATTTTCGAAATACTTGAGTTATTTATGCATCAAAAAACTCTAGTGACACTTAGGATTTTTTTCGTGACACATACGAAAAATATATAAAAGTATTATGTACATATTTCATATTTGTTGTTTTTATTACCTAATTCATTGAAATATTACTGATTTTTAATCATAAAAATTTAAAAGAAAAAGAAGCTCACTAGTAATTAAAAAGAAATAGATAGAAGAAGTAGATAATCAACCCAAAATTAAAAAAAAAAAAACCAAAACTTATAAAAATTAAAATGTAGCCCAAACTTTATGGAAGCGATCGGTCTAGTTTTTGAAAAACCCTTCATCAACATTAGCTTCTCATTGATCCTCAATGACGACGCTTGACGCTTCTCTTTGCGGCTCTGCTCGACGACGAACTGTCGACGATGGCCCCAAGCAGGCAAGCCTCTGCTCGATTCTCTTTGTCCTCGGCGGTCTATCTTTCTCTCTGTCGGCAATCGTTGAATCATATCCGGCTAACCGTCACCGAGTAACCGGCTCTATCTAGCAGTCTAGATATAAAAGTCTCACTTCTCATTCTCAAGTCTCAACTTTATCTGTTTATATTATGTTTAGTTTATAAATTTCTAATTTATTTATTTATTCTATTAATTTTAAATTTATTACTTTGTTATATAAAAAATGTGATTATTTATTTATGATAATATTTTTTGTAATTTTGTAAGTAATAATGTAAAAATAATCAAAATATGACTTACGGTACTTTCTGGTTTTAAGTTTTAATGAGATTGTACTATGTTATTTTTTTAATTAAAAAAATCTTGTTAGTTGTTAATTTTGTGTTAGCAACCCGTTTTGATGACCCGATTTATCTTAGAAAAAATTTAGAAATCCAACTATAAAACTTACTTTAAAAAAGTGATACTGATGACAAAACTTCCTAGATCATCCCTGAATGCTGATATATTGTTCGTATTATTCTTTTACAGCCTTAATAAAAGTAAATCAATTGTAAACATGACGTAATTAAAAGAAAAAAGAAAGAAACTAGTATATATTGTTTTCACTTTTCATAAGTAATGTCAACTTACCGTTAAACTCGAAAAATACAAGGGGAAAAATAGAAAATACATGTAAAATATATTGATTTTCATACTCTTCTTCTAGAAGACGATAAAGGTTTCCTATGTTGTAAATGGGCTTATTGTTTTGGGCTTACTTTTTCTAGCTCTCTTTGCATTGATGGGCTACATAACAATTTAACAAACAAAGCTCTTGGGCTTTAAAAATTTTGAAATTTTCTCTGTAATAAATGGACTCAAATAACATTTGGCTAGCTCACTTTGCATTGATGGGCTACATAACAATTTAACAAACAAAGCTCTTGGGCTTTAAAAAATTTTGAAAATTTTTCTGTAATAAATGGTCACAAATAACACTTTTTGGACTAAAAGATGAAAAGTTTTTTTCATTTTCAATCTCATGTATGGCTGTCATTGGTTAATATAGTATATACATTTCATTCACGGTAACAAACACCCTCCAATACTTTTATCATCCATTAATAATTGTTTTTCATTTGTTTCTCGTTAGTAGTTAGTCAGTGGTGGGTCCAGAAATTTAGATGGGGGCATATTTGTAATGGTATTCATTATTTCGGTTTTGAAGCTCTCAATTGTTGGGCTGGGGTTATTAGGATTCGTATTCTTTTTCTTTATATTCATTTAATCTAATCATAACAACTTAACAATTAGCATAACTATTGACCCATTACAATTTAATCAATCAATAAAATGGTAGTCAAGTAATATGTCTATAATAATTGACCAAATGATGTAACAATCACCAATGTTAAACAAGAAAACTTTTAAGTTTTCGACATAAATTTACTCAAAATAGAAAAGTATATAATTTAAAAATTAAAAGAGAAATTGAAATGGAAAATAAAAAACAAATGAGTTTATTTATTTTTTTCAAATACAAACGTGTTACTTCACATATTTACTAATTCTTAAATCACAAATTAATTATAATTTCAAAGATAATGGTGAGCCTTTATTAAATTTTGATTTGGAAAAACTTTTAGGTAATGAAACCATTAAAGGTCTATTTTATAATTCAAAATCATTAGTTTAATTTTTAATTAATGAAATTGTTAAAGTTGTATTAAATATATGTCAGGTTTTTTATTCAATTAATAAACTTTGACTCGTTTTAAAAAGTCTACTTGCAGCTACAAGATCAACCTTTTTCAGGGGCATACACTTGTGAGACTATGAGAGCATTCATTTATAAAACTCACCAGTCACCACCACTCGCATCACTACCATCTGGCACATTATTCTCCTCCCATCTCTTAAAAGACAAATATATATATATATATATATATATATATATATATATATATATATATATATATATATATATATATATATATATATATATATGGGTGAGTTCAATGGAGAACCTTATGCATCGAAGAACCTTGGAGAACCACAATGCATTGCTAGAAAAACCTAAAATGCATCACGTAGAAATTGATGCATCATGTGGAAATAATGTAGAAATCGATGCATCACGCGAGAATTGGATGCATCACGTGGAAATAATGATGCATTACATGGGGAATTGTGATGCATTTGTGGTGGTGCATGGAGGTTCTTCAAGGTTCTTCGATGCATGGAGGTTCTCCATTGAACCCACCTCTATATATATATATATATATATATATATATATATATATATATATATATATATATACATTTTTTTATTTTGCTAATTACATACGTCATTTTTATAATGTGAGAAGAGATTAAGTTAATCAACATATTTACGTCACAAATAAAAAAACATCTGATAAGAGGAGGTGTAGATTAGTAAAAATTAAAAAAGAAGTGTGTACGTATAGCATGATGCTTTCTATTTCTTCATTAGTTGTATATTATTATCATATTTTCCATCTGTATTTCGAGTTTGTAATACTTGAAGTGGCATATTCGAATTCGATTAATGGATGTAACCTATAGATAAATAAATATTAGAATTTGTTCTTATTTTATGTCTGCAAAACATATAAATAAACAAAGCCATTAGGCCTTTGGTCTCACAAACATTTAGTTGGATCCAGAAGAAAAGAGATACGTGAAATAACTCAAGTTCAATAGTGAGGATTCAAGGGAGCTTGTTTAAACTTGTTAGGCATCTCAACCTCCATTTTTTAAAAAGATATTTAAAAAATTAATATTACTTAGGAGTGAGTAAAAGAGAGAGATACGTGTGTGTTAATGCATGTCAAATTAATTAAGATATGGCATCATGTCCGTAAGGTTTTAAACTCTGATAAAATTCCATTATATATATTACACTAAGTTTACTTCGTAGATTATTTTACTGAGTTTTGCATTCTATCAAAGTATTTGCATTATGCAACATTTTTATTTATCAGGATTTTGTTAAAGAAATTTGTGTTATCTTTTAGGAAAATTGGTTAATCTGAAGAATGCAATGCAACTAGAATTTAAAATCCTAGGGGGAGGTTGAATTTTTAAATAATAAAGAACTGTGAGATTTATGAAATCCTGAGATTTTAAAACCTTACTAAAATCTGTGAATCAAACACAAGATTTTAAATGCAAATCCCAGGAAATCCTAAGAAATCCGCAAAACAAACGCCCTTAAGAATCTTTTGAGTATTATTTATTGGTTAAGCATCATTAGGGGCGGATCTATCCAAGGATGGGTGGGCGTCAAACGTCTCCTATAATTTTTCTATTTTAATTTTATATATATTGTCAAAAAAAAAAAGATTTGACCCCGACAATTTTTTTAAATTTGACCCTCGTATCTTAGTTTTGTTTTATAAATTTTACATATATAAAAAATATTCTGTAAAATATAATAAAAACGTATAAACCTAATAGTTTGTTACCCATTTAGTAAATAATTAAAAATTACATAAACATGTATATGGATTTGATAATTTATTGGGCTCTTCTTTTATTGACTTTGGGTTGAGGATAAATTCTATGAATATTTCATTTTTTTTTTCACTTACCTTATCCTTTATTGTCTAAGTTTTTAATTTATTACTCAAATTAATGTAAATATTAATATATTGTTGTGTGTTCAGTTAAAATGTTAGATTAATTGTTATTGTTGATTATTAAGATAAATATTGTTTAGTTGTTTTATATTATTAGATAATATGTACCGATTTTAAAAAAAAAAGTTATGAAGATTCAAAAAAAAAAAAAAAAAACTGTTAGTTTGTAGCTATTAATAACAATAAAACTTTTGCTTATGTGTTTTTTAATTTAATCAAGATAAACTGACACGAATTTTCGAGATTTAGAAATTTCTTTAAAGGACCACAAACACTCACATTCTTGTAGCATTGTTAAATTCTGACACCTATAGAAAAATTTGTGGATCCACCACTGAATGTCATGAACATCAATCGAGATAAGCTTTTATACATACAATCTTTTATATATACAAGTTATGAACTAACGGAAATAAGTTTTCAGTAGGTGTATTGCATGTGCAGACTTTAATATACGTTTTTTTAATTAAAATCGTATATAAATTAACCTTGAAAGTACGTTTTTAATACACATGATGTGACATTTAATACGTATATTTTTCAAGTTGTGCTTAAAATATACGTATTTACAAGACTTTAACTTCTTTGTATAAAACAATTCAAAAGTAATAAATAGTTTACATTTATTTTGGGTCCGGAAAATTTGGAGTAGAAGGTGCCTGTCATGCCTTTTAAGTTTGTGAAAGCTTGGAAGACAGACAACCCTCATGTAATTACTTTATAACATATATATAAGTGGTGGACATGTGAGCATCAAATAACCATCCACATGAAGTATATGTTATATTAATAAAAAAAGGATATTATATTATAATGTAGTACGTAGGGTTGAGATCATTGTAGTTCTAAATTCGGTGCAGAACTGTAAATACATATATTTGATGTTGAATGTTCAAATTTATAACGTTTATTCGATATTTAATATATGAAATTCAGACGATTTAATGTTAAATATTTAAAAAAATATGAAAAAAAATATAAAATCACCAGACACGTTTTAAAGAGGATAAAATTTTCGTTTTTATAGTATAATTCTTTTGTTCTAAAATTAATAACTCTTATATTATTTAATTTTAAAGTTGGTTATACAATTATGTATCAAATTTAGGTTTTGCAACAATTTTGTCTCTATATGTGTGTGTGTGTGTGTGTGTGTGTTTATATGTATATATAGGGTTAGGTTATCATGAGAATCTAATACATCATTAGAAGTGTGAGAAACACTATAATTCACTAATTTTGTATATTAATTCACTTATTTTTGAATTTATAATTCATTATTGTTGATTCACTTAATCTGGAAGACTGGAATTTAATATTTTTATTTATACATTTAAAAAAGGAAAAACTTTGCAATAAACCATCAAACTACAAGTTTTTTCGAGTAAGTCCCTCAATTAAATTTTTTTGTCTTATATGTCCCTTAACTAAATAGAAATCACCAATTTTGTGTTTTTTTCAAGAAAAGTTACCAGTGACCTGTTGAGCGGGTTGCAATTGCTGACGTGGAATTTATAAATCTATGATTTTTTTTCGATTAAGTCCCCCAACTAAATTTTTTTTGTCTTATAAATCCCTCAACTAATTTTTTTCCCACATAAATCCATTATCTTGATAAAACTCATGTTATTTGTTGTTTTATCAATTTAAGTGATTGTTCAATTGACACATACGTCACACATATGTGGATGCAAAAAAATAAATCAAAATAAATTAAAACGATCATTTTTATTGTTTAAAGTTTAGTTGGGATGAACTAGTTAAATATATTTAAAAATTATGGTCTAGACAAACATAGGATCGAAATAATCATCATTTATGTTTTTATATCAAATCAACTTATGTTATCCGGAATAACGGACTTTTTAAAAAATTAATTATTTTCAAACAACCATCGTCGTTTTGAAAAAATATTATTTTTCAAACCAACTTATTTTGGTCTAGACAAACATGGCATGCTCTGTCATCAAAATAAACATCGTCGTTTTTAAAAGTTTTAAAAAAATATCGTTTTATTTTATCGAAAAGTTGAAAGGTTTAATTAGTTTGGGGACTTATAAGGGAAAACAATGAAATGGGGACTTAATCGAAAAAAATTTATACTTTGATGATTTTTGCAAATAGGTTTAAGCATGTTAACCTGTTATAACAAGTTAACGGACCAATTTAAAAGGTTTAAGCAGTTTGGAAACTTATCAGAAATAAAAAATGAAATGGGGACTTAATCGAAAATTTTTTGTACTTTGATGGTTTTTGGCATACTTTTCCCTTTAAAAAATGGTGAATCAATATGTAAAAAAATGAATCACTGTAGTTCTTACACTTCTCGATATAAAGTTAGCTTCTCATTTGATCATAAATCTAACGGATAATTGCGCAAAAATCCCCAAACTTGTCAATTTTTTGTGATTAAAATCTCAAACCATTTTTCGTTGCATAGAAAACCCCGAGCTAACTAAAAATCAATAAATCAAGATTTTATCAATAGGTAAGTGGTTGAAATCGGTTATTAATCATGCGTGAACCGGTAAATAACCTACGTGGAATAAATTTTAATTGTTAAAACTGGTTTCCAAGTATTACACATCATTTAAACCCCCGTTGATAATGTAATCCCGTTTAAAAATTACAATTAAAAAATATCAACGGGGTTAAAATGATATGTAATACTTGATAACCGGTTTCAATAATTAAAATATATTCCACGTAGGTTATTTACCGGTCCACGTAGGATTAATAACCGGTTTTAGCCAGTTATCTATTGATAAAACATTGATTTACTGATTTTTAGTTAGTTCGGGGTTTTTTATGCAACGAAAATTGGTTGAGGTTTTAATCACAAAAACTTGACAAGTTGTGGATTTTTTGCATAATTACCCCTGAATCTAATGCGTATAATTAAAAAAAAATGTTACAAAAACTAATAATAAGATTCTAATATGTTTATCACTACTTTATTGCTATAAGTGTCACCTTACACGGATACAATTTCTAATATGTGTATTGCGACATACATCAGTAAGGTGAAGAAGATATTTAAAAAGCTTGGAAAAAGTTGAAGCAATGTCACATGATCTTGAGAGAAGATCTCTTTACTCAAATGGAAACCCACCATTTTTAAATTGGATAATTAATTGTACAACTAATAATCTAACCTTTTTAAAACAAATTTCATGTTGTACGTTTATTACATTAAAGTTATATAATCTTTGTCACACTATCGATGCTTTTAGAGTAATTTAATTACATTTGAATATAGTTTGGATGTTATATTCATAATCATGATTATGACTTGGAAACAATGTTGTAATTAAATATTTGGGATATTAGTCTAATCAAAGTTAGTTGATATTAGATAAAACATTTAGGGATAACTGCGCAAAAAAACCCCAAACTTGTCAGTTTTTCGTGATTAAAACCCTAAATCATTTTTCGTTGCATAAAAAACCCCGAACTACCTAAAAATCAGTAAATCAAGGTTTTATTAATTGGTAACCGGTTGAAACCGATTATTAATCCTACGTGGATCGGTAAATAACCTACGATTTAATAAATTTTAATTGTTAAAACCGGTTGCCAAGTTTTACACATCATTTAAACCATCGTTGATGATGTAATCCCGTTTAAAAATTACAATTAAAAATTATCAACGGGTGTTTAAGTGATGTGTAATACATGGCAATCGGTTTCAACAATTAAAATTTATTCCACGTAGGTTATTTACCGGTCCACGTAGGATTAATAACCGGTTTCAATCAGTTACCCATTGATAAAACCTT
Source organism: Centrapalus pauciflorus (assembly GCA_020465985.1). Classification (NCBI taxonomy): domain Eukaryota; kingdom Viridiplantae; phylum Streptophyta; class Magnoliopsida; order Asterales; family Asteraceae; genus Centrapalus; species Centrapalus pauciflorus. The sequence continues at coordinate 118,418 of JAANYP010000597.1, read as the reverse complement.
AATTTACTGATTTTTAGTTAGTTCGGGATTTTCTATGCAACGAAAAATGATTTGGGGTTTTAATCACGAAAAACTGACAAGTTGTGGGTTTTTTGCACAATTATCCCAAACATTTATAATCCAGAATAAAGTATAGCATTCAAGGTTGTGTTTGGTAGAGATAATTAAATAGAAAATAAAATAAAAATAAAATCAATGATTTTTTAAACCATTAAATATGAAAATAAAATAATCATATTGTTGTTATAATTATTTTCCTTAAATTTAGATTCTACTTAAATCTCCATCATTGTTAGGAAAATAAAATAATTAAAATTTAATTTATATATTGATACAACTAGAGAATTCATACATAATTTATATATACAATTTAAGTCTTCTAACTAATAATTTGTCTTAATTACCTTTTTATTCGATTCTCTATACTAAAACAACTAAAGTTTAATACCATATACTTGAATAATAGTTGAACTTCTTTGAGGTGTTGATTCAAATTTAATTCCTTATCTAAATGACATCATTTCATTAAAGTAGGACAAATGGGTTACATTTAGTTATATGTTCCAAAAGTTTAAAATTTTGAATAGCTTGCTTTTATGCATATGATTAGAAAAGAGATTTGTATTAGGGGTGAGCTCAGTACCGTACCGTACCGAACCGGTACCGATTCCGAAAATACCGAAACCGAATTATTAATTTTGAAAGAACCGAATACCGAACCGTATAATTTTATATGGTGTCGGTTCGGTTCCGAGTACCGAATTTTAGCTAATTTAAAAACCGAATACCGAACCGAGAGTATCGAATACCGAATTTTAGCTAATTTAAAAACCGAATACCGAACCGAATATATTAATTCGGTATCGGTCGGTACCGGTTCAGGTTCGGATAACGGTACCCGTCGCTCACCCCTAATTTGTATATTATTAAAAAAAATTCTATTTCTTAACATAACTTTGACATAAGAAAAATTATGCAAAAAACCATCAAAGTACAAATTTTTTTTGATTAAGTCCCCATTTCATTTTTTATTTCTGATAAGTCCTCAAACTGCTTAAACCTTTTAAATTGGTCCGTTAACCTGTTATAACATGTCTCTTATTACAGGTTAACATGCTTAATTTTGCAAAAACCATCAAAGTATAAATTTTTTCGATTAAGCCCTCATTTCATTTTTTTTTCCTGATAAGTCCCCGAACTACTTAAATCTTTCAACTTTTCGATAAATTAAAACGAATTTTTTTAAACTTTTAAACACGACGATGTTTATTTCGATAACAGAGCATGCCATGTTTGTCTAGACCAAAATAAGTTGGTTTGAAATTAATATTTTTTTCAAAACGATGATGGTTGTTTGAAAATAATAAATTTTCTTTAAAAATCCGTTATTTTGGATAACATAAGTTGGTTTGATATAAAAACATTAATGATGATTATTTCGATCCTATGTTTGTCTAGAACACAATTTTAAATATATTTAACTAGTTAATCCCGACTAAACTTTAAACAATAAAAATGATCGTTTTGATTCATCATTTTGTTTTATTTTTTTGCATCCACGTATGTGTGACGTGAGTGTCAATTGAACAATCACTTAAATTGATAAAACAACAAAGAACAGGAGTTTTATCAAGATAAGGGATTTATGTGGCAAAAAAATTAGTTCAGGGATTTATAAGACAAAATAATTTAGTTAGGGACTTAATCGAAAAATATCATAGATTTATAAAATCCACGTCAGTAATTGCAACCCGCTCAACAGGTCACCGATAACTTTTCTTGAAAAAACATCAAATTCGTGATTTTTATTTAGTTAAGGGACTTATCAGACAAATAAATTGATTGAGGGACTTAATCGAAAAAAACTTGTAGTTTGATGGTTTTTTGCGAAAATTTCCCTTTGACATATTAGGTCATGTATGGTAGGGGTGTTCAAAAATATCTGAATCTGAGGATCCGATCTGAAAATCCGAAAACCGAAGTAAAATTATCCGAAATTTTGGATTATCCGAATTTCGGATATTCTGAAATTTCGGATTCGGATACAAATTTTGAATCATTTCGGATTCGGATTATCTGAAAATCCGAAATCCAACTTTTTAAAAAAAAATATTTTTTAAATTTTTTTTACATAAGTTATTTGACTAAATATAATTATATTCTTTAATTTTAAATGTATAATGTCGCTCTAAGATAATTATACCTCATTTAAAAGTATTTTACTATTTTTCGACATGTTTTTTTGTTGTTTTAAGTTTAAAAAGTATGATATAATTTCATTTACGATACAATTACTTTTTTATATATTAAAAGGTATATATATTTGTATTTTGTATATTTGAATTCATTTTGTAATTTTAAGTTTAATTAAAAATTTTAAAATTCGGATCCGATATCCGATTTTCGGAAAATCCGAAATTTCGGATATCCGAAAATCGGATACGGATTCGGATAGTAAAAATCATGTATCCGATTTTGGATTATCCGAAAATCGGATAATCTGAAAATAAACACCCCTAATGCATGGTACAATAGAATCAAGTGCATAAAAATTGTTTAGGTTTAAAGGTTTTTTAATAGATAATAATTAGATGTGTTTGGATTTGCGTTTGAAAAAATAAAAACTTGTTTAGATGATGAAAAGTAAAAAGAATGAGATAGAAAGTAAAAAATAATATTATGAATATAGGATAAGTGATTAAAAAAGCGAGATAGTATAGAAAGTAAATACATGGTATGAAACCAACATAAATAAGTTTGTCTTATAAATCCATTAACTAAATTATTTTGTCTTATAATTCCCTCAACTAATTTTTTGCAACATAAATCTCTTATCTTGATAAAACTCATGTTATTTGTTGTTTTATCAATTTAAGTGATTGTTTAATTGACACTCACGTAACACATATGTGGATGCAAAAAAAATAAAACAAAATGATAAATCAAAACGATCATTTTTATTATTTAAAGTTTAGTCGAGATGAACTAGTTAAATATATTTAAAAATTGTGGTCTAGACAAACATAGGATCGAAATAATTATCATTTATGTTATTATATGAAACCAACATATATTATCCGGAATAACGGGCTTTTAACAAAATTTATTATTTTCAAACAACCATCGTCGTTTTGAAAAAATATTGTTTTCAAACTAATTTATTTTGGTCTAGACAAACATGGCATGCTCTGTCATCGTATTAAACAACGTCGTTTTTAAAAGTTTAAAAAAATTCGTTTTATTTTATCAAAAAATTGAAAGGTTTTAATTAGTTCAGGGACTTATAAGGGAAAAAAAATGAAATGGGGACTTAATCGAAAAAATTTTATACTTTGATGGTTTTTGTAAAAAAGGTTTAAGCATGTTAACCTATTATAACATGTTAACGGACCAATTTAAAAGGTTTAAGCAGTTTGAGGACTTATCAAAAATAAAAATTGAAATGACTAAATCGAAAATAATGTGTACTTTGATGATTTTTTTGCATAATTTTCCCTTTTTTTTTAAATTGTGAAAAAATGTGGTAGGGTTAATTTTAAACCTAAATAATCACTTAATAATGAATGTAATCCAAACAATTTAAACTAAATATTTATGTTATTGTAACGTAATAATCTCTATTAAAACGTAAAATCAAACACCCTCTTGTAAATAAATGATTATTGATATAGAAAATAGAAATGATGTAAAATAATGAAAACTCGTTTCACTGATTAAGTTCTATGTTCTCGTCGTTTTCACGATAAAGTAAAGAAAAGATCTTAACATAAAAATTATCATGATTAATTGATTATTCCATGATTGGTGAAGACATTTATACATGATTAAAAAACTTGTAAATTCACGTTATTTCATTTTGTTTGGTTCATTCCAATTATGTGATAATAAAATTATTATAAATTATGTTTTTTTTTAAAAGTATATGCATGTTTAAAAGTATAATATAAATCATCTTCTTTAGTTATTAGGGGAAATATGACTAAATCCATGAGCAAAATTGGTTGTAACACCATTTTAATTATGAAATTTATCATCGAATGCTTCCTCAGTTACATATTTTATTTACGAAAAATTGTTGGTATCGAGTATTCAATACCAATCATGAGCCCCTTGGTTCTCGTGACCCTTCCTTAGAGTGAAGGAAGTACCTCCATTTCTCAAACTCATCTTTTTGTACACGTCAGCGCCACATCAGCTTTTTTTCTCCACCTTTCTAACTAGGAAATACTCACATTTCTTAACATTTACATCTTTCTTAATTTTTTTAACATTAAATAAATTTTAACTAACAAAACAAATACTAGAACTAAAATAATTAATTTCATAAAATATTTAAAAACTATTACATAAACTAAAAATTAAAAATTACCGAATTAAAACAAAAAAAATACATAACAATAAATAAAAACTAAAATTACGAATGAACATAAAAAAATACAAACTAGCTGTCTAAATTTGGTATTTGGACAAGTGCAATATGTTCCACAATATCTGAGCGAAGGTTATTGTGTGTTTCCCGATTACGAATTTCCAATAACGTATTTTGATATACTTCATTGGAAGCGGAATGTTGATTGGATGGAAGCTCGGTTTCTTGAATGAACATATCGCGAACCATTCGTCTTCTAAGATCATATTGTGTAATATGACACAACCATACATGATGTGTCTAATTTTATTTGGGTGTCATGGTCGTGCGGGGTTGTTTAATATAGCAAAACGAGATTTGAGTACACCAAAAGCTCGTTCGATGTCTTTTCTTGCCGACTCTTGTGCTGCCTTGAATCTTTTTCGTTTGTCATCGGTTGGACACGAAAAAGCTTTCACAAAAGTCGCCCACTCGGGATATATCCCGTCGGTTAGATAGTACCCATGTTTGTATTCTGTTCCGTTAATAACAAAAGGAACAACCGGTGCGATCCCGTTTAAAACGTCGTTGAATATTGGTGATTGATTAATCACATTGATGTCGTTGTTGGAACCCGCGACGCCAAAAAATGCATGTCAAATCCATAAATCTTTTGACGCAACGGCTTCCAACATAATTGTCGGATATTGGTGATCGCCTCGCATATATTGTCCTCGCCATTCTGTAGGGCAATTTCTCCATGTCCAACGTGTACGGTCAATGCTGCCAAGCAAGCATTCCACGAAATCCATGTTTTGCTTCATGGAACGCGTACAACTGATGAACATCAGATTCAATCGGTCTACGCAAATATTTGCGTCTGTATAGCTGAATAATTCCCTTACAGAATTCTTGCAAGGTTTCACGCGAAGTTCTTTCAGACATAAAAAGAGAGTCGTCAATCGAATCAGCCATCATGCCATATGCGAGTTGCCGAATAGCAGATGTGCATTTTTGTAACGCGGTAAATCCCCTTCTACCTCGAGCATCCCATCGCAAGGTAAAATATTCAAAATGTTGTTCCATATCGTAAACTATTCGTAGGAATAGTTCTTTGCGCATCCGGAACCTCCTTCTGAACATATCATCGCCATAGGCAGGATTTTGAGTAAAATAATTGCGCATTAGACGTTCATTTGCAGCTGCTCGGTCTCTCTGAATTGGAATTCTTCGTCTAGGTTGCGGAGAGCTGGCATTTATAAATGCTTGAAAGATTTGTTGATAATGTTGAGATTCGTCTTCCGACGACTCTTCGGTTGATGAGTTTGACGACGAAGACGTAGTATACGGTTCCATCACAATAAAAATAAAATTGTGAATGATTAGAAAAAATTTTAGGTTAAATGAAAGAGAGAATTTTGAATGTGTATAGATTGAAAGATGTGAGTTAAATGTATTAGGAAGATAGGTATTTATAGGGAAAAAAATTATTAAATTTTTTTTATTAATTCAAACGGTCATTTGACCGTTGGGCGCAAAAAGACAAGAAAGATGAGCGGGATGGAGCGGGGAGGGGAACTCGCGGGGCCGCCTGGGGGGGTGGTGTAGCCACCGGGGGAAGGGTGATGTGGCAAAGCCGCTTGGGCGCTGCTCCAGTACTCCTATTTCTCTTAAGATGTGTACAAATAAATTTCAGTTGGCCATCGGTCTGATAAAGGATGTGTCAACAACAAATATTGAACTTGAGTCATTTCATAGGAATATACCGTTAGACTGAATGTTTGTTGGTTGTTGAATATTGAGTATATATTTTCTTATCAATTTATCATTGTAGGTCCCGAGAGGTTCCCAAAGTATATAGTTATAAGCTGTAGAGGGGGGGTGAATACAGCAATTTAAAAACTACACACTCTTTTCTCAATGTTTGTATGTATTATCAACAATTTGTTAATTACAAACAAGCTTGAATGCGGAATAGTTCAAGCTGAGATGACAGATACAACAGTATGTTCACTAGTCTAAGACAAACTCAAACTAGAATACAATGAATACACTCACTAAGAAGCACTCACTGTGTTTACAAGACTTAAGGGAACAGCTTATGTAAAACAGCTTAGACACACAGATGCTGGTTTACACAGAAGACTTGCATACATGAAAATCACACTTACACGTTCACTCTTGGTTTCAGCACTTAGCTTTCTTCACACTTCTTTCTGACCTTAGAAGCTTCCTTTTATACTCACTTAGAGGATCTAAGAGAAACATCTTCATTGGACGGAATGAAAAAGGAGAAGTCTTGTTGAAAAGACAACATAACTTTTTCTGCACTTTTCTGAAAAGCAGACTTGTCTTCACATGTGCAGAACTTTTGTCTTTTTACTTTGTCTACTGTTGCATTGCCTTTAACTAATTTAGGAATGTCAACTTTGCGTCTTTCTTCCTTGTAAAGGCCTATTTTGATATAAGAAAAAGGTCTGTCACCCTTTTTCAAATAACCTTTTGTCTTCATGTTACAGAACAGCGTGGGCAGGCTGAGCAGTTCTGTTTTCCACTTTGTCTTCGACTTTGTAAACTGATCTTGTAGTAAAAAACAATACATGATGACTTGGAAACATATTCCATAAAGTGTTTAGCCTGTTCACAAAGAACAGGTTCTGTTCACAAAGAACAGAACACTTTAAAAATGCCCAAGCTGCTCAACAGTGTAGAGCAGCGTAGACAGTTTATGTCCAGCCTGTTCAGCAGACAGAGCAGCTTGGACAAACTGTCTTAGTTGCAACACATGCAACATATAGAACAGCTTTAGACTGATATTGCAAATCATTTTCAGGTTTCAATAAGGCATATAACATGCCTTAAATTCAACCTTCAAATGCATCAACAGGTTTGCATCACCTGACTTGTCATATCTCTCCTTCTTATCAAACTTTCGTGAGCCAGTTTTGTATCTCATCTTGTTATTGGTGGGTTTTCGGTAGACTTTCTTCTGAAATACCTTAGTCAGTAAGGCCATTTGTTTCTTCATTTATTCTATTTCAGAATCAGCTGAGGAATCTGATGAGTGTGATTCAGATGAACTGATGCTTATGACTACCCGTTTTTCCTTCTTTAGCTTATACTTGTATTTCTTGTTTGCCAATAATGCTAAAGGATCAATGGTATCTTTTTCTGCTTTCTTCTTTCCGGACATTTTCCTTAAAGCAACTTCTTGATAGTTGTTATGGTTTTCAAAGACCATATGGAAATTCATGTCCTCAATATCTTTTGTCTGTTGAATGATCATTGCGTACTTTTCCCATTCTGGATTAAGTACGTTCAGAAATTTAACATTGATGTCTAAGTTGGACTTAGTGACACCGTTCCTCTTCATCTCACTTACTAAGCTGACAAACCTCAAGTACGTATTCTCCAGCAATGTGAGACCCAAGATTTCTCAAAGGTCTTAAGTCAAGGCCCAGTAGCAACGCAATATCAATCATGAAACTAAGATAAAATTAACAGTGCGGAATACAGTTCATTATAAACAGAGACAAAAACTAAGTATAAGGTACAAACTTCTAGACTATTTCATCAAAGCAAAAATGTAAACTAGCCCAAACCCCAAAGCTCTATTATCAGCCAAGTACCAAGGTGTTGAAACAGGTTCTAAAGCACTTCAAGCTCCCTCAAAGTCCTGACCTATGAACTAGGTCCAACCAATCCTTTGCCTTTACCTGAAAAAAATAATGCAACAACGGGGTAAGCTTAACTGCTTAGTGAGAATGTAGAATTTCACATTTAACATGCAATTATGAACGCGGAAGCACATGCACTGCACTCGGCTCATGCACGGCTCAGCTCTATTGCTTATGCACTACACTAGGCTCATGCACAGCTCAATCTCGAAGGGACATTGGCCAATTAATGCTCTTTAGATGCGCGACTTTGCTCAGCTCCCAGTTATAAAACTGTTGTTGCTCTTGAGACTTTTAGACAAATTCATAAGGAATGCTCGGATGATGATAAATCCATACACACGCATCATTAGTGGGGATCAGCCACGTACTGGGCTAGCTACCAGTAATTGCTCTATATGGATATCATCGGAATGCTCAGCTCTAGCTACCCTCTGTGCTTTCATCACGTAAATCAGCACATCATAAGCCTAACATTAACCCAACACTGAGCAATAGTGATGGAGTTAAGCTTAACAATCAAATGACTCGTCAATGAAATAGATTCTGGAAGAATAAATGCTCAGCTCAACAAATCATAGTAAATATACTATGATAATATATATCAATAAGCTCAAGATCAGAATGCCAATAAAATCAGGATCATGCAACAAAAGTCTCAATTCACATAATATGCAGTTAAAGTAAAATCTACAACTCACAGTTACTGGTTATTTGCACTTTCTGGCTCTGGCTCTGTTGCTCACAATCTGTAGTGGATTAGAACCACTATCTGACTTATATCAGACTTTCAGATGCTCGCCATTTTGCTTGTTGCTCAATCTGTTATTCATATCATTCGTGAACAGTGTATTCAATATTCATTCTATTAATAAGCTCAATGTTTGTTCGTTGATTTTTAAATCTCATATCTTGATCATATGGTCATTAATCTCATTAAAATCTTTCTTTCGTATTCTTGGTTAATTAATATTCTCTAAAAATCTATATATATATATATATATATATATATATATATATATATATATATATATATATATATATATATATATATATATATATATATATATATGTATATATATATATATATTTATACATATAATCAATAAGCCAATTATTTTGTTATTTTATGTGTTGTCTATATGTTTTATTCAATATATTCAATTTTAGGGTGGTTTTTCGACTTTATATAAATAAATTCGAACATGGACAATTAGGATACATTAAATTCGAGATCCATGCTTAAATTCGAATGATCAATTGAATTTGATGATTAAATTCGAGAATATAAGGCTAAATTCGAATAATAGAACTTAAATTCGAATTCCAAGATTAAAATATAGCCAAATTCAAACATTTAGTGTTAAATTCGAAATCTATACACTAAACTCGTAGACACATTTCGAATTTAATGTCTAAACTCGAACCCTTTTCGAATTTAATATCAAATTCGACCCACATTTCGATTTTATGGGTTAAAGTCGAGATTTTGGTTCCATTTTAGCTATACTCGAATTTGTTCTTGGTATCTCGAATTTGTTCTTAAGTTACAGCTTTAAAACATGAAACTCTAAGTCTAAATTCACTAATATATCAATTATTAAGCCTAGAAATTATTATATTATACATATTCTAGTTATATCTCAAGCTAATATAGCTTTAATCACATAAAAATGGTAAATTCGAGATTATATCTTCAAAACCGAAAGTATATAAACTTTAAACGTAAATTCTTACCTCAAATTCGTATGATATCCTACATGCAACGGCGGATTATTGTAATATTCTTCGAGATCTTCCCGACGATGTGTAAATCTTGATAATCGGACGGTCGGTTTGGAGGAAATCTTAGAGAGAAGTAGAGAGAGAGAGAGTAGAGAGAGAAAATCTAGAGAGAGAGAGAGTCTAGAGAGAGAGAGTAGATCTTGCTTAATGAACCTTAATTACGTTTATATACTTCAACTAGTTATGTTTGCTACTTAACCCACTATTATTTTTGTATCTTATATCTCTCTTATTTAATTATCTTTAATATTAATTCATAATTTAAATATTTATATAATTTAATTAATTATTTCAAAGCTTAATTAAATTATAATTCAAATAATGTAATAAAATTACATTATTGGTTCGATGATCAGATATTTAGGATTAGCTAAAAGTTGGGTTGTTACAGAATGGGCTCCACCACGCACAAACTTCGTCCCCGAAGTTAGATTTGTTCGAGCAGACTTGGATAGATAGCTTTTATGATATCTCTTAATTTCCAAGACTGATGCGAACCTTTGTTGGAAACTGAACGAGCACCATCTGTAATTCATATCTTTTTGACTCTTTGACTTTTATAACCAGTAGATTCACTGGTTTCTTTCGCATTATACCACTTATTAGCTGACTTATTTACTGATTTAAGACAGTTTAGGAACTCTGACTTATCTTTTATACCCTTAATATGTGAGCTTTATCCTTTATGCCGTAATCAATCCAGATAACAACTCAATACATAAGTTAGCTCACATATCTCTTTCGTTTGATCTTGAGCCAGTTATGGCTTTTTAAATCTTCCATCTGTATTATTGCAAAATTTTCATTAGTTAACTTATGCAATCACATAAGAGATTTTTAAGACTTCTGCTTATCAGTTATATACTTACTTTGTGGACTTTTGAGATTTATCTTTATATCTCATTCAATTCGGCTAGCATCTCTATATATTAATTAGCTCTTATCTCTTTTCTATTGCTCTTGAAATAGTTACAGAGCTTTTAGGGAGTCTGATATCTGTACTTTATGTTTCTTTTATTGATGATGTTACAATCATCAATCGCTTAGCCGATTTTGATTTGTGCTGACTTGCTATGAAGACTTATAATTTTCTTTGCTCTGTCAAACAAATGGAATCAATCCTCCAGCGCAACAATTGGAGCCAACTCTTCGTGTAACGACTCCACCTCACCTACCTTGGTCTCCAGTTGTGCTGCCATATCCGCCAAATCCTTTGTATATGCAGTCTCTCGAGAAGCAAAATCTTCCAAGATGATCGAGTGTTTAGAAGCCGAGAATGAGAGATTGAGGCAAAATGTTGAAATGCTGTATTTAAAGCTCGCCGAACAAAACAGAAGTTCGAATCAGAGAATCAAACATTTGGAGTTACAATCGACCACATCTTCTTCGCAACGGTTTTAGCAGTTGATGGATATTTCAGGCAAGTTAAACATGATCAAGAACTTGAAAAGATTATTCGCTTTCAAATCTTCCAGCGAATAGGAATATTAACGACAGGAAAAACAAATGTTATACATAATCGAATTCCAAGGAAATGATTTTGATAGAAATCGACAATTTACTTAAGCTTTCTCAGTGTGATTCGTTAGACTTGACGACAGATTCTGTTATCGTAGTCAGGTCTCGAGCTACCAGGGTTCCAAAACCGTCTCCACGACCATTTACATCATCTTCTACTTTATCGTCATGGCCTTCCTCTGTTAGTTCACTTGTGCAATTCGGTCAAGAGGACTTTGACAAAGCAATAACCTTTGGTTCTGTTTAATTATATGTATAGACTTATATTTGACTTTTCATTGGTGAATTTCTAAATTTAAAATTACTTTACTCTTTTGGCGGAAACTTTTCATTTTATATGCAGTTAAGTGGAATAGGAATTCCATATTAGATATCTCACTAGTCTCGCATCGACATAGTGAGAATCCATTCTTACATTTATTTGACATAAGACAGGCTTTTCATTGGCCACTCATGACTAATCGCTTGACTTAACAAAGATCTCAATCTATTTCTTTGTCACTCACGCTTTGTGCCTCTGACTTCTTTGATTTCAATTCAATTTGTCATTCGGTGCTTAATTACTTGATTTAAATACTCTTCTCATTAATATTTATTGGATCAGCAACTTCTACCTCTGTCTCATTATAAGACACGCTGTAATCATTCAGATTACAAGGATTTATGAAGTAGCTTGTGTTTAGGATTATATTTTGATTTCTTAGAACTTCTGAATCATACACGATTCAGATTACAATACCTATATTGTTTATAGGTATAATTTCTGATTGGAAATGTATTTGTATCGTAACTTCAACTGATACAACCCATATGTCATCCGCATTATTCACTATCGATGACAGGGTTGTACAGTTAACTCACTACTTACTTTAGAATTGATCTTCAGCTGGCAACGGAATTAAATCATTTATTTATATAAGAAACTTTTTATTAGTTACCATTGGGGTCTTTTGGCTTCTCTGGTGTCTCCTCAGCATCCTCAGCAGTAATATGGAAAGCTCGCGCCTTAGCTGTAGGTATCATTGTAGTATTCTGTTGGATTGCTCTGCCAACTGGTTGTTCCTGATTAGTAAGCACTCGTGCATTTGGGCAATGCTTGGCATAATGTCCACGCTCCCCACAGTTGTAGCATACGTCGCTTCTTTCTGGGCACTCATCGCTTCCATGTCCAATCTGTTTACAAGTGTAACACGTCACATCTCTAGGGTTGCAGCGTCCCCTATGAAATTTGTTACAGCGTTTACACGGTCGTGCTCCTGACTGTATGGAATAGACTCTAGTCTTCTGAGGTGTAGAGGATGCTTGTGACTGCTGCTGACTGGACTTTGATGAACTAAAGAATCTACTAGATTTCTGTTTCTTAGGTGGAGATGGACATGTAGGACTTATAGCCATCATAACGGGTTCACAACTAGAATCTGTGAATTCTCGCTCCACCATCCTAGCTGCCTCCACAATACTGAGATACGTTTTGAATTTTATGCTACTCATTTGTCTTCTATATGTTGGATTCAGACCCAGTCTGAATCGGTTTATCTTACGCTCTTCTGTTGCTACTTGATATGACGAGTAGCCGCAAAGTCTCGAGAACTCATGCTCATATTCATCAACGGTCTTAGTTCCTTGTTTCAATTGCATCAACTGCATCTCGAGTTCGTCTTGTTTGTCTGTTGGACAGTATTTGGCGTTGAACATTTCCTAGAACTGCTCCCAGTCCAATGTCGTAATTGCTTCCTCACCATAGATGCTCCTTTGTGTTTTCCACCAGGCTCTAGCAGCTCCAACGAACAGTGTTGTAGCAAACTTAACTCTATTGCTGTCCAGACATTTTGAGATACTGAAGATCTCTTCAGTATGACTTATTGTAACATCCTTGGAATTAAATTATTGTATTTGAAGTTATTAAGTTGAATTATGGAAGTTGGTACGTAATTTGGATTAATTATAAAGTTTGTTGCATATTATGGAAAATTAGAATTTTAAATTATTAAGTGAAAATAATTATTAATTATTAAGGATAATAAATAAAAGATAGAAATCTTTTATTTTATAAATCAGTATTTAATGGAACCGGTTAAGTTGAGGGACTAAAGGTGTTAAAATGGAATTTTGAAATAAAAGACCAAAGGTCTTTCATTTCCAACTATTACACTCTCTCACTAGAAATATCTCTCCCATCTCTCGGCTCTCGGCTCTCTCTCTCTACAAATTGAAGAATCATCGAAAAGTTGCTGTTTGAAGCTGAAAATTTGGATTCAGATTGCATTCAAGGAACTATAACATCTGCAATTGACGAATTAAGGTAAACATTTCACAAATTCTTCGAAGTTGATGGTTTTTAGTTCGGATTTGTTAAAATCCGAAATATTAATTTGGTGTTGAAGATGTTGATGCATGTGTGATATTTTTATGGATTAGTTTAAATCTTGTGTTTATGATGCTACATATTAAATTTCAGCTCCTGATTCGAACTAAAAGTATGGATTTGAGGATTTTGTGTGTGTTTTAGTGTGTGTGTTCGATGGATGATAAAAAGGGTCCAAAAAGGGTTGAATTTGGTATGAAAGCATGTTATGTTAGTGTTAAAATGCTTGAAAATAGATGTATTTTAGTTGGTATAAGTTATTCCATGTATTGAATTAGTACCAAAAACGATGGAATTTAATCTGAAATTGACAAAACTGCACAAGTATGAACGCAGTGGGATCCGAATTCGGATCCGAGATGAACTCGGATCAGGTCCGAATTCGGATGAGGCCCAAACTTCAGGATATTTAATATAGAAAAATTTACAAGTGTTGTACTTCGGTAGGAATCCGAATTCGGATATGGCCCGAATTCGGATGTGTCCTGAAAAGTTGAATTATAAAAACTAAAAGAAAATATTTCTAAGTGTTGGAATTCGGATGAGGGTCCGAATTCGGTTGGAGACCGAATTCGGATATGGTCCGAACTAGCATGTGGTCCGAAATAGGGCTTATATTGGGACCGAATTAGGGTTCATATGAGAACCGAACTGGGGGTCCGAATTCGGGTGGGGTCCGAATTCGGACATGGATCCGAAATTGGGATCAAAAATGGTAAAAACTTATAAAAATTAAGTTTTATGGAATTAAACAAGATATTAACACAATGTGTTGTTACAAATGACTTACAGGTCCCTTGTGGTGTTGTTTAACCCACAGTGGGGTACTTGGTTGATCCGGTTGAAATTCCGAGGAGAAATAATATTGCTTAAAGAATAATAACGCACCCACTGTGAGTACCTTTGATTTTAACATTGCTGCATCTGCATTATGTTTGCATTGCCTGCTGAGGCATGTTGTTTCATATTCGTTTGGCACTCTACTAACATGCGTAAATGTTGATGCACATTCATACTTGTTGCATGTCCGTTCATTTGTTGTGCATCCTTTCGATGGACCTGCGTGGTCGCATCTGTACTCTGATGTTACTGTGCTATATGACCAAGAGTTTGACACCTCTGTGGTCAGGATAGACAGTAGGTCATCCCCGATGTAATGTCTGCCTCAGATGGTTGGTTATTCTTATGCCGAGTGTCAGCTCGAAGGAGCTGCGGCTCGGGTTTGCGTACTTGGAGTACGTGTGGGGTATACGGTATGTGTTACCGCGGTTACCCTGGGTGGCATCATAATGATTTGTTGAATGTGTAAAATCATATGGTATTCACTAAGCTTTAGCTTACCCCTCAGTTGTTATATTTTTACAGGAAAAGGAAAATCAGCAGCTGGACCATCTAGCTAGGATATTTGTTGAAGTATTTGAAGAAATCTACTGTGAGCTTTGGTATTTGGATTATGGAATTATTGTTGTAATAAATTTGGGATAATGTAAAATGTTTGAGTATGTAGACTTAGACATGTAACCTTGTAGCATCGTAGGGTGTTAGACTCTGTTGTAATACTTTAAATTTATGTACTTTAATGCTTCCGCGCTTTTATTAAGTATCAGATCATTATATATCTGTTTGTTGGTGAATAATCCTGGGTGAATTGTAATTGGTGGTTATTGTGGCAAGGGTGTCACAGCGTATGGTATCAGAGCAGTAGTTTGAGATTCAAGTGTCCGTGAGGTCTTGGTCTCAAACGTTAAGTGTTGACATGTAGTGATACTAAGTAATGATCTGAACTAAGATAGGTTACGATCTAGTAATCATAAGAATATTGACTATCATACGGGACAATTGGGTGGTGTCTATAAATAAGTGACATGTTACTAAATAAGTTATATGTTTCATATTTCAGAACATATCTGGAGGAGGAATGACACCAGAAGAGACGAGGGAAATGATGCTAGCCATGATGGCTGAGCAAAATCGAATGATTCAGGACCAGTTTCGGGCTCGAGATGAGGCCGAAGCTAAGCGAAGAGAAGAGAAGAGAAAGAATTAGGAAAGAGAGGGAAATAATGACGAGCAAGATGACAACACTGGGTCATCTAATAAGCCCAGGGGTTGTCGTTTCAAGGATTTCAAGGGAAACGGAGCGGTGGAGTTCAATGGATTGGGTGATGCTGTTACTGCACTGGAGTGGATAACAGCTACAGAAAGGACTTTCCGAATCAGCGATTGTGCTGAGAAGGATATGGTCCGATTCGCTACTGCCATGTTCACCAAAGATGCAGTAATGTGGTGGAACTCGATGGTGAATGCGTTAACCTTGGAAAGAGTATCTGTTATGACATGGGTTGAGTTTACTGATATCTTCACTCAGCAGTATTGCCCGGCCGATGAGCGCCAAAGATTGGAGGCTAAATTTATGACGCTGATTCAGGGGACTAGGTCTGTGTCCCAGTATGCCGTAGAGTTTACGAGGCTGAGTTTGTTCGCGCCTCATCAAGTGGATACCGAGGAGAGGAAAGTGACCAGGTTTGAGGCTGGTCTTGATTTGGAGATTCGAAGAGTGATGAGTAATGTACGCTACCCCACGTTTGCTGGTTTACTGGAGGCCGCCAGGAATGTGGAACAGATCTTGGGTATGTCGGGATACGTGATGGGGTCCGCTGCTGCTTCAGTCAACCCAACTCAACCTTCACCACCGAAACGCCAACGCGAAGGAGGTTATTCTGGTTCTTCACGATCATCGCAGTACTCGCCGCAACAGTCCTTCCGTCGACAGTCTAGTTCTTCCGGTCGTGCTCG
Organism: Centrapalus pauciflorus; assembly: GCA_020465985.1. NCBI lineage: Eukaryota > Viridiplantae > Streptophyta > Magnoliopsida > Asterales > Asteraceae > Centrapalus > Centrapalus pauciflorus. The sequence goes on along the minus strand of JAANYP010000597.1, from coordinate 101,929 downwards.
TGCATACTCTATCAACACCGAGCCACAGTATTGTAACAAGTGTCATCTGGAACACTTCGGCAAGTGCACCAACGGGCGTGCGTGTTTTTGCTGCGGAGAGTTGGGCCAGTTTCAAAATGAATGCCCACGGAGATCTGATGCTTGCCATAAGTGTGGAGTATGGGGGCACTATAGTCGGAATTGTCGAAAGAATGCTCCAGCAGTTGCTGCTCCAACATCAACACGATCTTCAGGAGGTTCAAGCGGCGGTTCAGTTAACCAAGGTCGGGGTCAGTCGCAAAGGGCACCGGCTCGTGCATTTCAGATTACTGCAGAGGAGGCTAGGGAAAACCCGGAGGTGGTCACGGGTATGTTTATTGTAAACTCTTTACCTGCACGAGTTCTTTTCGATTCGGGTGCCAATCGCTCGTTTGTATCTACTATGTTTGCACAACAACTTGCCATGCCTTTGTCTAAGCTATCTGCTGTACTAGATATTGAAACTGCTAGCAACACCTTAGTCAAAGTAGATCATGTATACCGTAATTGCACTTTAGTGATTGAAGATGTAGTCTTCAATTTGGACTTGATTCCGATCGAGTTCAGTGAATTTGATGTGATTATCGGGATGGATTGGTTTGATAGAGAATGAAGCCCACATAGTATGTAAGAAGCGAATGATAAAGATAACTACTCCAGAGGGGCGTGAGATTTGCATTTATGGGGATAGGAGAAGTGGGGATCTGTGTTTGTTGACTGTTGCAAAAGCTCGAAAGCTTGTTGCAAAGGGATGTGACGCCTACCTGGCATATGCTATAGATGCCAAGGCTGAGAAGAAGACGTTGGCCGATGTGCCTGTTGTTTCACAATTCCCGGATGTGTTTCCGGAAGACTTGTCTGGCGTGCCGCCTGAGAGACAAGTGGAATTTAGAATTGATCTGATCCCTGGAGCTGCACCGGTAGCTCGTTCTCCTTATCGCCTTGCCCCAACCGAGATGAAAGAGATGATGACACAACTCCAGGAGTTGTTGGACAAGGGCTTTATACGACCAAGTTCATCGCCGTGGGGAGCCCCTGTTTTGTTTGTGAAAAAGAAGGATGGTACAATGCGAATGTGCATTGATTACCGGGAGTTGAATAAACTGACTGTTAAGAACAAGTATCCGCTGCCGAGGATAGACGATTTGTTCGATCAGTTACATGGGGCGAGTGTCTTTTCTAAGATTGACTTGAGGTCGGGATATCATCAGTTAAAAGTTAGAGAGGAAGATGTGCCTAAGACAGCTTTTAGGACACGTTACGAGCATTACGAGTTTCTGGTCATGCCTTTTGGGTTGACCAATGCCCCGGCTGTTTTTATGGATTTAATGAACCGAGTTTGTAGACCGATGTTAGATAAGTCGGTGATTGTGTTCATCGACGATATTCTGGTGTATTCAAAGTCTGAGGCCGAACATGCTGATCATTTAAGGGAATTGCTGGAACTGCTAAGAAAAGAGAAGTTGTATGCCAAGTTCTCAAAATGTGAGTTTTGGCTACAACAGATTCAGTTTTTAGGGCATGTGATATCGGGGGCCGGAATTTCTGTAGATCCAACTAAAGTAAAAGCGGTGAGAAATTGGGAGTCGCCTCGTTCAGCTACTGAAGTCAGAAGTTTTCTGGGGCTGGCGGGCTATTATCGGAGGTTTATTAAGGATTTTTCAAAGATTGCAGTCCCTTTAACTATGTTAACAAAGAAGAATGCACCTTTTGTCTGGGAAACAGTGCAGCAAGAGGCGTTTGATGTTTTGAAGAAGACGTTAAGTGAAGCACCGATACTTGCTCTACCGGAGGGCAATGAGGATTTTGTAGTTTACACTGATGCTTCAAGACTGGGGTTAGGCGCTGTACTGATGCAGCGAGGGAAGGTTATTGCTTATGCTTCGAGACAGTTAAAGCAACACGAGAAGAATTATTCAACTCATGACTTGGAGTTGACTGCAGTTACGTTTGCGTTAAAATTGTGGAGGCACTATCTATATGGGAATAAGTGTCAGTTATACACGGATCATAAGAGCCTGAAATACATTTTCAGCCAGAAAGAACTTAACATGAGACAGAGACGTTCGATGGAGCTAATAAAGGATTATGACTGTGAAATCCTTTACCATCCTGGAAACGCTAACGTGGTAGCCGATGCTTTGAGTCGCAAAGCATATGCCAAGGATTGCTGTTACATGTTGACATCTACTATGTTAACATCCACCATTATTGATGATGTCAAGGCCGCTCAAGAGGAAGCCTTGAAAGACGAGAATGTTGGTGCTGAAGATATAAGAGCACAGATTAAGGATATGGAAACAAGTGAATCGGGTTTGAAAGGTATATATGGGAGAATCTGGGTGCCAAAGTATGGAGGCATGAGAAATGTGATAATAGAAGAAGCTCACCAATCGAAATTTTCTGTACATCCCGGAAGCACAAAGATGTACAACGAGCTGAAATCAGACTTTTGGTGGTCGGGACTAAAGAAAGACATAGGCCAGTACGTGGAGAGATGCAGAACATGTCGGTTAGTGAAAGCCGAACACCAACAACCTTACGGTAGTTTGCAACCGCTTCCCATCCCGGAATGGAAGTGGGAGCATATCACTATGGACTTTGTCACGAAGTTGCCGAAAACTAGGCGTCAACACGATGCAGTTTGGGTCATAGTGGATCGGTTAACTAAGTCCGCACACTTTATACCGATCCGGGAAAGTTATTCATTAGAGAAGTTGGCTCACATTTACATGGATGAGATCGTCGCTAGACATGGAGTACCGAAGTCCATAGTATCAGATCGAGACAGCCGATTTACTTCCAACTTCTGGTCGGCATTACAAGAAGGGTTAGGAACGAGGATTGCTATGAGTACGGCTTACCGTCCGCAAACCGATGGTCAAAGTGAAAGGACTATCCTGACACTTGAAGATATGATGCGGTCGTGTGTGTTGGACCTTGGTGGTAATTGGGATGACCATTTACCATTGATAGAATTTTCGTATAACAACAGTTACCATGCGACAATAAAGAAGGCACCGTTTGAAGCATTGTATGGGAGAAGATGTAGGACTCCTACGTGTTGGAGGGAAACCGGTGAAACGCCGATTGCTGGGCCGGCATTATTGCAAGAAACAAATGAAAAGATTCAATTGGTAAGACAGAATATGAAGGCGGCCCAAGATCGCCAGAAAAGTTATTACGATAGAAGGCACAAACCAATCACCTTTGAGGTAAATGATTAGGTGTATTTGAAGGTGTCACCTATGAGAGGTGTTACACGTTTTGTAAAGAGAGGAAAGCTGGCTCCGAGATTTGTTGGGCCATTTAAGATAATAGAAAAAGTTGGAAACCAGTCATATCGTTTAGAGTTGCCGGAAGAAATGTCGGGCATACACCCGGTGTTCCATGTGGGAAATCTCAGGAAGTCATTCACTGCCGAAAACGAAGATTGGGCAGATCACACTGAATTGCAAATTGATGAAAGGCTCCGGTATATTGAAGAGACGGAGTGTGTGTTAGACACGAAAGTGAAGAAATTGAGAAGTAAAGAGATAGAGATGGTGCTTGTTCGTTGGAAGCATCACAAAGGAGCAAATCATACGTGGGAGCCTAAGTCTGAGATGTTAAAGAAATATCCGCAACTTTTTGGATCCGAGTAACTTCGAGGACGAAGTTTAGCGTGGTGGAGCCCATGCTGTAACATCCTTGGAATTAAATTATTGTATTTGAAGTTATTAAGTTGAATTATGGAAGTTGGTACGTAATTTGGATTAATTATAAAGTTTGTTGCATATTATGGAAAATTAGAATTTTAAATTATTAAGTGAAAATAATTATTAATTATTAAGGATAATAAATAAAAGATAGAAATCTTTTATTTTATAAATCAGTATTTAATGGAACCGGTTAAGTTGAGGGACTAAAGGTGTTAAAATGGAATTTTGAAATAAAAGACCAAAGGTCTTTCATTTCCAACTATTACACTCTCTCACTAGAAATATCTCTCCCATCTCTCGGCTCTCGGCTCTCTCTCTCTACAAATTGAAGAATCATCGAAAAGTTGCTGTTTGAAGCTGAAAATTTGGATTCAGATTGCATTCAAGGAACTATAACATCTGCAATTGACGAATTAAGGTAAACATTTCACAAATTCTTCGAAGTTGATGGTTTTTAGTTCGGATTTGTTAAAATCCGAAATATTAATTTGGTGTTGAAGATGTTGATGCATGTGTGATATTTTTATGGATTAGTTTAAATCTTGTGTTTATGATGCTACATATTAAATTTCAGCTCCTGATTCGAACTAAAAGTATGGATTTGAGGATTTTGTGTGTGTTTTAGTGTGTGTGTTCGATGGATGATAAAAAGGGTCCAAAAAGGGTTGAATTTGGTATGAAAGCATGTTATGTTAGTGTTAAAATGCTTGAAAATAGATGTATTTTAGTTGGTATAAGTTATTCCATGTATTGAATTAGTACCAAAAACGATGGAATTTAATCTGAAATTGACAAAACTGCACAAGTATGAACGCAGTGGGATCCGAATTCGGATCCGAGATGAACTCGGATCAGGTCCGAATTCGGATGAGGCCCAAACTTCAGGATATTTAATATAGAAAAATTTACAAGTGTTGTACTTCGGTAGGAATCCGAATTCGGATATGGCCCGAATTCGGATGTGTCCTGAAAAGTTGAATTATAAAAACTAAAAGAAAATATTTCTAAGTGTTGGAATTCGGATGAGGGTCCGAATTCGGTTGGAGACCGAATTCGGATATGGTCCGAACTAGCATGTGGTCCGAAATAGGGCTTATATTGGGACCGAATTAGGGTTCATATGAGAACCGAACTGGGGGTCCGAATTCGGGTGGGGTCCGAATTCGGACATGGATCCGAAATTGGGATCAAAAATGGTAAAAACTTATAAAAATTAAGTTTTATGGAATTAAACAAGATATTAACACAATGTGTTGTTACAAATGACTTACAGGTCCCTTGTGGTGTTGTTTAACCCACAGTGGGGTACTTGGTTGATCCGGTTGAAATTCCGAGGAGAAATAATATTGCTAAAGATTAATAACGCACCCACTGTGAGTACCTTTGATTTTAACATTGCTGCATCTGCATTATGTTTGCATTGCCTGCTGAGGCATGTTGTTTCATATTCGTTTGGCACTCTACTAACATGCGTATATGTTGATGCACATTCATACTTGTTGCATGTCCGTTCATTTGTTGTGCATCCTTTCGATGGACCTGCGTGGTCGCATCTGTACTCTGATGTTACTGTGCTATATGACCAAGAGTTTGACACCTCTGTGGTCAGGATAGACAGTAGGTCATCCCCGATGTAATGTCTGCCTCAGATGGTTGGTTATTCTTATGCCGAGTGTCAGCTCGAAGGAGCTGCGGCTCGGGTTTGCGTACTTGGAGTACGTGTGGGGTATACGGTATGTGTTACCGCGGTTACCCTGGGTGGCATCATAATGATTTGTTGAATGTGTAAAATCATATGGTATTCACTAAGCTTTAGCTTACCCCTCAGTTGTTATATTTTTACAGGAAAAGGAAAATCAGCAGCTGGACCATCTAGCTAGGATATTTGTTGAAGTATTTGAAGAAATCTACTGTGAGCTTTGGTATTTGGATTATGGAATTATTGTTGTAATAAATTTGGGATAATGTAAAATGTTTGAGTATGTAGACTTAGACATGTAACCTTGTAGCATCGTAGGGTGTTAGACTCTGTTGTAATACTTTAAATTTATGTACTTTAATGCTTCCGCGCTTTTATTAAGTATCAGATCATTATATATCTGTTTGTTGGTGAATAATCCTGGGTGAATTGTAATTGGTGGTTATTGTGGCAAGGGTGTCACACTTATCCAATCTAACGCTTGTATTGGGTTTACTGTGCCTTCAAATGTTATGGCACCACTCGCTTTGAAATCTTTGAATCTACAGCCTTTTGGCTGCACAACTCGTTGGTTGACATGCTCATTATCGTATTCCGATTCGCTTGACTGTTTAGTTTGCTTCTTTTTATGTTTATTTCTCTTTTCAGTTTTCTTTATTGATTCAATTTGCTCTAGCATAAACTTGTTTTGTTGCTTATTATTCTGGGTTATTAGTTGTTGCATCATTTCCAGGACTTGCTCTGGGGTCATGCCACCTGATGGTCCACCTTTTCCTGACATAGCTCTGAAATATAAATCACTAAGTATTTAGATCATTAGTCTAGCACATTGTACCCTTTCATGCCCCGTCCTACTAGTCTCTGAAACCTATCTTAGTTCAAGCCATCCTGTCATGATTGATACTGTAGCTTTGCACAAGTTTGAGATCATGTATTACACGTAATACAATGATTCCCTCAAACTATTGCTCTGATACCATCCTGTGAGACCCAAGATTTCTCAAAGGTCTTAAGTCAAGGCCCAGTAGCAACGCAATATCAATCATGAAACTAAGATAAAATTAACAGTGCGGAATACAGTTAATTATAAACAGAGACAAAAACTAAGTATAAGGTACAAACTTCTAGACTATTTCATCAAAGCACAAATGTAAACTAGCCCAAACCCCAAAGCTCTATTATCAGCCAAGTACCAAGGTGTTGAAACAGGTTCTAAAGCACTTCAAGCTCTCTCAAAGTCCTGACCTATGAACTAGGTCCAGCCAATCCTTTGCCTTTACCTGAAAAAAATAATGCAACAACGGGGTAAGCTTAATTGCTTAGTGAGAATGTAGAATTTCACATTTAAAATGCAATTATGAACGCGGAAGCACTTGCACTACACTCGGCTCATGCACGGCTCAGCTCTATTGCTTATGCACTGCACTAGGCTCATGCACAACTCAATCTCGAAGGGACATTGGCCAATTAATGCTCTTTAGATGCGCGACTATTCTCAGCTCCCAGTTATAAAAGTGTTGTTGCTCTTGAGACTTTCAGACAAATTCATAAGGAATGCTCGGATGATGATAAATCCATACACACGCATCATTAGTGGGGATCAGCCACGTACTGGGCTAGCTACCAGTAATTGCTCTATATTGATATCAACGGAATGCTCAGCTCTAGCTACCCTCTGTGCTTTCATCACGTAAATCAGCACATCATAAGCCTAACATTAACCCAACACAGAGCAATAGTGATGGAGTTAAGCTTAACAATCAAATGACTCGTCAATGAAATAGATTCTGGATGAAAAAATGCTCAGCTCAACAAATCATAGTAAATATACTATGATAATACATATCAATAAGCTCAAGATCAGAATGCCAATAAAATTAGGATCATGCAACAAAAGGCTCAATTCACATAATATGCAGTTAAAGTAAAATCTACAACTCACAGTTATTGGTTATTTGCACTTTCTCGCTCTGGCTCTGTTGCTCACAATCTGTAGTGGATTAGAACCACTATCTGACTTATATCAGACTTTCAGATGCTTGCTATTTTACTTGTTGCTCAATCTGTTATTCATATCATTTAAACAGTGTATTCAATATTCATTCTATTAATAGGCTCAATGTTTGTTCGTTGATCTTTAAATCTCATATCTTGATCATATGGTCATTAATCTCATTAAAATCTTTCTTTCGTATTCTTGGTTAATTAATATTCTCTAAAAATAAATAAATAAATAAATAAATATATATATATATATATATATATATATATATATATATATTATCATCATATATATATATATTTAATCAATAAGCCAATTATTTTGTTATTTTATGTGTTGTCTATATGTTTTATTCAGTATATTCAATTTTAGGGTGGTTTTTCGACTTTATATACATAAATTCGAACATGGACAATTAGGATACATTAAATTCGAGATCCATGCTTAAATTCGAATGATCAATTGAATTTGATGATTAAATTCGAGATTATAAGGCTAAATTCGAATAATAGAACTTAAATTCGAATTCCATGATTAAAATATAGCCAAATTCAAACATTTAGTGTTAACTTCGAAATCTATACACTAAATTCGAAGACACATTTCGAATTTAATGTCTAAACTCGAACCCTTTTCGAATTTAATATCAAATTCGACCCACATTTCGATTTTATGGGTTAAAGTCGAGATTTTGGTTCCATTTTAGCTATACTCGAATTTGTTCTTGGTATCTCGAATTTGTTCTTAAGTTACAACTTTAAAACATGAAACTCTAAGCCTAAATTCACTAATATATCAATTATTAAGCCTAGATTCCATTATTTTATACATATTCTAGTTATATCTCAAGCTAATATAGCTTTAATCACATAAAAATGGTAAATTCGAGATTATATCTTCAAAACCGAAAGTATATAAACTTTAAACGTAAATTCTTACCTCAAATTCGTATGATATCCTACATGAAACGGTGGATTATTGTAGTATTCTTCGAGATCTTCCCGATGATGTATAAATCTTGATAATCGGACGGTCGGTTTGGAAGAAATCTTAGAGAGAAGTAGAGAGAGAAAATCTAGAGAGAGAAAGTCTAGAGAGAGAGTAGATCTTGCTTAATGAACCTTAATTACGTTTATATACTTCAACTAGTTATGTTTGCTACTTAACCCACTATTATTTTTGTATCTTATATCTCTCTTATTTAATTATCTTTAATATTAATTCATAATTTAAATATTTATATAATTTAATTAATTATTTCAAAGCTTAATTAAATTATAATCCAAATAATGTAATAAAATTACATTATTGGTTCGATGATCGGATATTTAGGATTAGCTAAAAGTTGGGTTGTTACAGACTGGGCTCCACCACGCACAAACTTCGTCCCCGAAGTTAGATTTGTTCGAGCAGACTTGGATAGATAGCTTTTATGATATCTCTTAATTTCCAAGACTGATGCGAACCTTTGTTGGAAACTGAACGAGCACCATCTGTAATTCATATCTTTTTGACTCTTTGACTTTTATAACCAGTAGATTCACTGGTTTCTTTCGCATTATACCACTTATTAGCTGACTTATTTACTGATTTAAGACATTTTAGGAACTCTGACTTATCTTTTATACCCTTAATATGTGAGCTTTATCCTTTATGCCGTAATCAATCCAGATAACAACTCAATACATAAGTTAGCTCACATATCTCTTTCGTTTGATCTTGAGCCAGTTATGGCTTTTTAAATCTTCCATCTGTATTATTGCAAAATTTTCATTAGTTAACTTATGCAATCACATAAGAGATTTTTAAGACTTCTGCTTATCAGTTATATATTTACTTTGTGGACTTTTGAGATTTATCTTTATATCTCATTCAATTCGGCTAGCATCTCTATATATTAATTAGCTCTTATCTCTTTCTTTTCCTCTTGAAATAGTTATAGAGCTTTTAGGGACTCTGATATCTGTACTTTATGTTTCTTTTATTGATGATGTTACAATCATCAATCGCTTAGCCGATTTTGATTTGTGCTGACTTGCTATGAAGACTTATAATTTTCTTTGCTCTGTCAAACAAATGGAATCAATCCTCCAGCGCAACAATTGGAGCCAACTCTTCGTGTAACGACTCCACCTCACCTACCTTGGTCTCCAATTGTGCTGCCATATCCGCCAAATCCTTTGTATATGCAGTCTCTCGAGAAGCAAAATCTTCCAAGATGATCGAGTGTTTAGAAGCCGAGAATGAGAGATTGAGGCAAAATGTTGAAATGCTGTATTTAAAGCTCGCCGAACAAAACTGAAGTTCGAATCAGAGAATCAAACATTTGGAGTTACAATCGACCACATCTTCTTCGCAACGGTTTTAGCAGTTGATGGATATTTCAGGCAAGTTAAACATGATCAAGAACTTGAAAAGATTATTCGCTTTCAAATCTTCCAGCGCATAGGAATATTAACGACAGGAAAAAAAAATGTTATACAGAATCGAATTCCAAGGAAATGAGTTTGATAGAAATCGACAATTTACTTAAGCTTTCTCAGTGTGATTCGTTAGACTTGACGGCAGATTCTGTTATCGAAGTCAGGTCTCGAGCTACAAGGGTTCCAAAACCGTCTCCACGACCATTTACATCATCTTCTACTTTATCGTCATCGCCTTCCTCTATTAGTTCACTTGTGCATATCGGTCAAGAGGACTTTGACAAAGCAATAACCTTTGGTTCTGTTTAATTATATGTATAGACTTATATTTGACTTTTCATTGGTGAATTTCTAAATTTAAAATTACTTTACTCTTTTGGCGGAAACTTTTCATTTTATATGCAGTTAAGTGGAATAGGAATTCCATATTAGATATCTCACTAGTCTCGCGTCGACATAGTGAGAATCCATTCTTACATTTATTTGACATAAGACAGGCTTTTCATTGGCCACTCATGACTAATCGCTTGACTTAACAAAGATCTCAATCTATTTCTTTGTCACTCTCGCTTTGTGCCTCTGACTTCTTTGATTTTAATTCAATTTGTCATTCGGTGTTTAATTACTTGATTCAAATACTCTTCTCATTAATATTTATTGGATCAGCAACTTCTACCTCTGTCTCATTATAAGACACGCTGTAATCATTCAGATTTCAAGGATTTATGAAGTAGCTTGTGTTCAGATTACAATACCTATATTGTTTATAGGTATAATTTCTGATTGGAAATGTATTTGTATCGTAACTTCAACTGATACAACCCATATGTCATCCGCATTATTCACTATCGATGACAGGGTTGTACAGTTAACTCACTACTTATTTTAGAATTGATCTTCAGCTGGCAACAGAATTAAATCATTTATTTATATAAGAACTTTTTATTAGTTACCATTGGGGTCTTTTGGCATCTCTGGTGTCTCCTCAGCATCCTCAGCAGTAATATGGAAAGCTTGCGCCTTAGCTGTAGGTATCATTGTAGTATTCTGTTGGATTGCTCTGCCAACTGGTTGTTCCTGATTAGTAAGCACTCGTGCATTTGGGCAATGCTTGGCATAATGTCAACGCTCACCACAGTTGTAGCATACGTCGCTTCTTTCTGGGCACTCATCGCTTCCATGTCCAATCTGTTTACAAGTGTAACACGTCACATCTCTAGGGTTGCAGCGTCCGCTATGAAATTTGTTACACCATTTACACGGTCGTGCTCCTGGCTGTATGGAATAGACTCTAGTCTTCTGAGGTGTAGAGGATGCTTGTGACTGCTGCTGACTGGACTTTGATGAACTAAAGAATCTACTAGATTTCTGTTTCTTAGGTGGAGATGGACATGTAGGACTTATAGCCATCATAACGGGTTCACAACTAGAATCTGTGAATTCTCGCTCCACCATCCTAGCTGCCTCCACAATACTGAGATACGTTTTGAATTTTATGCTACTCATTTGTCTTCTATATGTTGGATTCAGACCCAGTCTGAATCGGTTTATCTTACGCTCTTCTGTTGCTACTTGATATGACGAGTAGCCGCAAAGTCTCGAGAACTCATGCTCATATTCATCAACGGTCTTAGTTCCTTGTTTCAATTGCATCAACTGCATCTCGAGTTCGTCTTGTTTGTCTGTTGGACAGTATTTGGCGTTGAACATTTCCTAGAACTGCTCCCAGTCCAATGTCGTAATTGCTTCCTCACCATAGATGCTCCTTTGTGTTTTCCACCAGGCTCTAGCAGCTCCAACGAACAGTGCTGTAGCAAACTTAACTCTATTGCTGTCCAGACATTCTGAGATACTGAAGATCTCTTCAGTATGACTTATCCAATCTAACGCTTGTATTGGGTTTACTGTGCCTTCAAATGTTATGGCACCACTCGCTTTGAAATCTTTGAATCTACAGCCTTTTGGCTGCACAACTCGTTGGTTGACATGCTCATTATCGGATTCCGATTCGCTTGACTGTTCAGTTTGCTTCTTTTTATGTTTATTTCTCTTTTCAGTTTTCTTTATTGATTCAATTTGCTCTAGCATAAACTTTTTTTGTTGCTCATTATTCTGGGTTATTAGTTGTTGCATCATTTCCAGGACTTGCTCTGGGGTCATGCCACCTAATGGTCCACCATCTCCTGACATAGCTCTGAAATATAAATCACTAAGTATTTAGATCATTAGTCTAGCACATTGTACCCTTTCATGCCCCGTTCAACTAGTCTCTGAAACTTATCTTAGTTCAAGCCATCCTGTCATGATTGATACTATAGCTTTGCACAAGTTTGAGATCATGTATTACACGTAATACAATGATTCACTCAAACTATTGCTCTGATACCATCCTGTGAGACCCAAGATTTCTCAAAGGTCTTAAGTCAAGGCCCAGTAGCAACGCAATATCAATCATGAAACTAAGATAAAATTAACAGTGCGGAATAAAGTTAATTACAAACAGAGATAAGAATTTAAGTAATAGGGTACAGACTTCTAGACTATTTCATCAAAGCACAAATGTAAACTAGCCCAAACCCCAAAGCTCAATCATCAGCCAAGTACCAAGGTGTTGAAACAGGTTCTAAAGCACTTCAAGCTCTCTCAAAGTCCTGACCTATGAACTAGGTCCAGCCAATCCTTTGCCTTTACCTGAAAAAAATAATGCAACAACGGGGTAAGCTTAATTGCTTAGTGAGAATGTAGAATTTCATATTTAACATGCAATTATGAACGCGGAAGCACATGCACTGCACTCGGCTCATGCACGACTCAGCTCTATTGCTTATGCACTACACTAGGCTCATGCACAGCTCAATCTCGAAGGGACATTGGCCAATTAATGCTTATTAGATGCGCGACTTTGCTCAGCTCCCAGTTATTAAACTGTTGTTGCTCTTGAGACTTTTAGACAAATTCATAAGGAATGCTCGAATGATGATAAATCCATACACACGCATCATTAGTGGGGATCAGCCACGTACTGGGCTAGCTACCAGTAAAAGCTCTATATGGATATCATCGGAATGCTCAGCTCTAGCTACCCTCTGTGCTTTCATCACGTAAATCAGCACATCATAAGCCTAACATTAACCCAACACTGAGCAATAGTGATGGAGTTAAGCTTAACAATCAAATGACTCGTCAATGAAATAGATTCTGGAAGAATAAATGCTCAGCTCAACAAATCATAGTAAATATACTATGATAATATATATCAATAAGCTCAAGATCAGAATGCCAATAAAATCAGGATCATGCAACAAAAGTCTCAATTCACATAATATGCAGTTAAAGTAAAATCTACAACTCACAGTTACTGGTTATTTGCACTTTCTGGCTCTGGCTCTGTTGCTCACAATCTGTAGTGGATTAGAACCACTATCTGACTACTTTGCTTGTTGCTCAATCTGTTATTCATATCATTTGAATAGTATATTCAATATTCATTCTATTAATAAACTCAATATTCGTTCATTGATCTTTTAATCTCAAAGTCTCATGTCTTGATCATATTGAGATAAACGTGGTCATCAATTTTTATTAGAATCTTTCTTAGCTTTTATTAAATTCTCAAAGGATCTTTGTATATATATATATATATATAATCATATATATATATATATATATATATATATATATATATATATATATATATATATATATATATATACATACATACATATATATATATATATATATATTATCATCATATATATATATTTAATCAATAAGCCAATTATTTTGTTTTTTATGTGTTGTCTATATGTTTTATTCAATATATTCAATTTTAGGGGTGGTTTTTCGACTTTATATACATAAATTCGAACATGGACAAATATGATACATTAAATTCGAGATCCATGCTTAAATTCGAATGATCAATTGAATTTGATGATTAAATTCAAGATTATAAGGCTAACTTCGAATAATAGAACTTAAATTCGAATTCCATGATTAAAATATAGCCAAATTCAAACATTTAGTGTTAAATTCGAAATCTATACACTAAACTCGAAGACACATTTCAAATTAATGTCTAAACTCGAACCCTTTTCGAATTTAATATCAAATTCGACCCTCATTTCGATTTTATGGGTTAAAGTCGAGATTTTGGTTCCATTTTAGCTATACTCGAATTTGTTCTTGGTATCTCGAATTTGTTCTTAAGTTACAGCTTTAAAACATGAAACTCTAAGTCTAAATTCACTAATATATCAATTATTAAGCCTAGAGTCCATTATATTATACATATTCTAGTTAAATCTCAAGCTAATATAGCTTTAATCACATAAAAATGGTAAATTCGAGATTATATCTTCAAAACCGAAAGTATATAAATTTTAAACGTAAATTCTTACCTCAAATTCGTATGATATCCTACATGCAACGGCGGATTATTGTAGTATTCTTCGAGATCTTCCCGACGATGTATAAATCTTGATAATCGAACGGTGGGTTTGGAGGAAATCTTAGAGAGAAGTAGAGAGAGAGAGTAGAGAGAGAAAATCTAGAGAGAGAAAGTCTAGAGAGAGAGAGTAGATCTTGCTTAATGAACCTTAATTACGTTTATATACTTCAACTAGTTATGTTTGCTACTTAACCCACTATTATTTTTGTATCTTATATCTCTCTTATTTAATTATCTTTAATATTAATTCATAATTTAAATATTTATATAATTTGATTAATTATTTCAAAGCTTAATTAAATTATAATTCAAATAATGTAATAAAATTACATTATTGGTTCGATGATCAGATATTTAGGATTAGCTAAAAGTTGGGTTGTTACAAGCAATTCCCCTTCTCTAGCTCTGAAATTCTCGAACGTCATTAAGCTGTTCCATGCTCTGTTTGTAGCTGTCCTGTCTGATCCCCTCATCAACTTACACACCTCATCCCAGATGGATTTGGCTGCTTTAGTGTTTGTCAGGCAGATGTATATGTCATTTGGGATAGATATCAGCAACAGTTTTCTGGCTGTCTTATCCCCCAATTTTCTCCGCTTTTGTGCCTCTGTTAGGTTAGTTACCTCAACAGTTCTCTCAGGTATTGGAGGGTTGCCAGTGGGTACAACAGGACTTGTTTCCAGGAACACAGCTGGTCCATCAGTAAGTGACTTTAACGTTTCTTCCAATAAGTCGTGGAAACTGATGAACTCCAGAAATCTTTCCCTCCATTGTACATATTCTCCTCGGTAGAGAATTGGAGGTTTTGTTTCTGACCCCATTGCAAGTGCGTCTTTGGACATGATGATTGAATTACAGGAATCTTCCAAGATCTTTAAACTAATGTTTTGATTGAATTTGGAAATTTGATCAACCGAATGAAAATTGATCAAACTCGAATAAGTATGTACTGAAACTCGATTAATGAAGATGAAAAACTCGAACAATGAATAGCTCAACTCGATCAATGAGTGTAACAATCTCGAACAATGAAGTACTCTACTCGAATCTAGAAAAGTCAACTCAGTTAGAAGAATAATGCAACTCGAATTGGTCTTCTATACAACTCGAATCAAATGTGATTCAACTTGATTCACAAGATAGTCAACTCGGATAAACAAGAAGTCAACTCGAATCAAATATCAATAAACTCGAATCATATATCAATAAACTCGAAAGACTGTAAGTGTAAGCTCGAATAAAGATCGAAAAATTCACACTTGTTTTCTAAAACTGAATTGAAACTTGTTTCCAACTCGATTCGAGTATGTGTCAACTCGACTTGAACTACAAGTAAACTCGAATGAATGTTCAAGTCAACTCGAATAAGCTTCAAGTCAACTCGAATGAAGTTTCAAGTTCACTCGAATGAAGTTTCAATTCGACTCGACTGATTCAGTGATCAACTCGATTGAACCTAATGTTCAACTAGTTTATAACTTGTTGTCAACTCGATTGCAACAAGAACACAATTATATTCGAGTTTTTAGAGGTTTTCAAAAATTTCAAGACTGGAATTCAATTAAAATATCAAAAATGCTTCAATTGATTCCTCCTTGATATCGAAGGTGAGGTTTTTGATTTCAAACACTTTTTCTGAAGGAACTTAGTTTACAACCAGATCAAAACCCTTGTTTTTCAATAGAACAGTGAAGAACAAATGTATTTTCCAATTTTCTAAAAAATCAAAGGATCTTTTTGTGTGTTGGGAATTTCAGATTAAGTTTATGATCAATGTGATAGATTTTCAATAACCTTCCTTCGATCTAAGAATCAAGAACAAAGATCAACAAAATCAAAACCCTAGTTGATTTTTCAAGTTTTCAGAAAAAAAAAATGATAAAAACAGTGACAGTTTTCAACTCTTTTCAATCAAAAATCATCCCTAAAGCTCTGATACCAATTGTAATTCCTATGATTTCAATCAACAATCAAGCATATACAATTGAGAACAAGATCGGAAACACTAACCGAAGGATTTGATTATAGACAAATGATTACAGAGATGAAATTGTGAGGAATCGTTCACTTTAGCCCTAACTTGTTTCTCCACAATTTCCTTGCGAAAGTAATTACAATGTCAGATCCGATTTCTACAAAAGTCAAAATACTATTTATATATCAATTACAACTTTAGCCTATTTAAACTTTATACCCTAGACTTAATTTATAATTAGGATATGGTGGATTTAAATGAGTTAAAATGGTATTAATTGCGAAATTGTGATATCGGGTTCGGATTATTGGGTCCGGAACCTGCTATAAATGGATATATATATATATATATATATATATATATATATATATATATATATATATATATATATATATGGCCTCTTTTGAATCTTGCGTCCCTTCTTTTGCCAAAAATAGAAAGTGAGTGTATGTTGTATGTGTGTGGCTAGAGCAGCAAGAACAATAAGAAATTCTTGGATTTGATTGCTAGAAATTGGTCATCATCTTCATCTTGTGCTTGAGGTAAAAACGGGTAAGAAATCTTCTTCTTTTTATGCTTAATTCGAGTTGTTTGTGTTGAATTCGTGGGTAATGGCCTAAGGGTCTGTAAAGGATAGTTACATGAAGCTTTCTGAAGTGTTTTGTTGCTGGAAATAGAGTTTAGGGGCTTGGTTTAGCCCTGGGCAGCCATTAGCGCGAACCAGAGCAAACCTGTTCGTCTGCGGTTGCGGTCGCGACCCCATGAGCGCGGCCGCGATAAAGCATGGTGCGGGCGGCATGGTTTCGACAGCGACTGAGGGCGTGACCGATACAGAGCGCGACCACGATGTGTCCCGGGCGCGGGCAGCGACCCGATGAATTGGGCCGGGCTGGTTTCGGGCTTCGGCGTCCGGTTGGGTTTGCTTGTTGTGTTCGGTTCAGTTACAATGTTTGTGTTTGGGTTCATTTTGTATATCAACTAGGTTTGTATTAATATGCTGGGATCCGTTATGTGTACAGGGTCGCGCTGACAGCGTGCCGAGCCGCGATAGAGTTTCGTTCACTAGGTGATTTAGTGAATAGGTGAGTACTCGAGTTCCTTTTCTAAAGCGCACTTATTTTACAAGTTATCGTGTGTACCTTGTGATATGTGTATGAGACAGAGATGTGGCGCCTCAGGTATGATTCTATCTACGTTATTTATGTGATATGTGTGTGAATTCACAGAGCATCCGCGATGTGTGACCATGCAGGCTGACTGTCCCTAACCAGTCACAAAGTATGAGACTGTATATATATAGCAGTGTTTATTTCCAGGTCGCTCCTGTGCTTATTGTGTAGCTAACCACTGTTGTGTGCGGTCCGTTAGATGGGGAACGACGTCCTTTTGAGTTGAGATGTGCACTGTGTTCTAAGCTTCTCCGATTATCTGTGTTATTGCGATTGAGTTATCTGTGATTCTTTATGTGCTTTGCGTATACTACATGCTATTTTTGCAGAGTCTAACCCTCGCGTACTCACGAGCTTCCCAGCTTACGTTTTCGAGTCTAACGTGTCTCAGGCAGTCAGCCATTGGGTTCGCAGTCGTAGTATCCGCAGAAGTAGGAGCTGGGATTGATCAAGAATTTTGTGTGTGTGTATTTGCTGTATGCTGACATTAGCTTTTGAGAATCTGTTGATCTGTACTTGTATGTGTATTCAGTATGTATGCTAGCTGGTAGTTAGACTTCATATGTTAGCTCAGAGGTGTTATGTTAGAACTTATTTTGATTGATGAAATAAAATAAGTCTAGGGTATAAAGTGTAAATAGGCAATAGTTGTAATTGATATATAAATAGTATTTTGACTTTTGTAAAAAGTTGATCTGACATTGAAATTACTTTTTGCACGGAAATTGTTGAGAAGAATTTTAGGGCAACAGTGGTCGTATTTCTCTCATTCACTTCTCTGTAATCATTTGTCTATAATCAAATCATTCGGTTAGTGATTCTGTTCTTGTTCTTAATTGCTTATGTTTAATTGTTGATTGAAAATATAGGAATTACAATTGGTATCAAAGCTATAGGGATGATTTTTGATTGAAAATATTGAAAACCTGTCACTGTTTTATCACTTTTTTCGGAAATTGAAAAATCAACTAGGGTTTTGATTCTGTTGGTCTTTGTTCTTGATTCTTGGATCGAAGGAAGGTTATTGAAAATCGATCGTATTGATCATAACTTAAACTGAAATTCCAAACACACAAAAAGTTTCTTTGATTTTTCAGAAAATTCGAAAATACACTTGTTCTTCACTGTTCTAGTGAAAAACAAGGGTTTTAATCTGATTTCAAACTAAGTTCCTTCAGAAAAAGTGTTTGAAATGAAAAACCTCACCTTCGATATCAAGGAGGAATCAATTGAAGCATTTTTGAAATTTTAATTGAATTCTAGACTTTAACTTTTTAAAAAACTCAGAAAACTCGAATATAACTGTGTTCTTGTTGCAATCGAGTTGACAACAAGTTATAATCGAGTTGAACAAAGAGATAATCGACTTGATCATTGGGTTCAATCGAGTTGATCACAGAATCAATCGAGTGAAAGAAGTGATAATCGAGTTGACTTGAACCTACATTCGAGTTGACTTGAAACTTCATTCGAGTTGACTTGAAGTTCCATTCGAGTTGACACATACTCAAATCGAGTTGGAAACAAGTTAAAATCGAGTTTTACAAAACAAGTTGGTGAAATTCAATCTTAATTCGAGTTTACTCTTACATGCATTCTAGTTTTTTTGGCAATTGATTCGAGTTGACTCCTTTTTTATCCGAGTTGACTATCTTGTGAATCGAGTTGAATCACACTTGATTCGAGTTTTACAGAAGGCCAATTCGAGTTGCATTATTCTTCTAATTGATTTGACTTTTCTAGATTTGAGTTGAGTACTTCACTGTTCAAGTTCTGCACATTCATTGTTCGAGTTGGTCTATTCAATAATCAAGTTTTTCACCTTCATTAATGGAGTTTCAGTGCATACTTATTCGAGTTTGATCAATTTTCATTCGGTTGATCAAATTTTCAAATTCAATCAAAATATCATTTTAAAGATCTTGGAAGATTCCTGTAATTCAATAATCATGTCCAAAAACGCACTTGCAATGGGGTCGGAAACAAAACCTCCAATTCTCTACCGAGGAGAATATGTACAATGGAGGGAAAGATTTATGGAGTTCATTAGTTTCCACGACCAATCTGAAGAAATGTTAAAGTCACTTACTGACAGACCAGCTGTGTTCCTGGAAACAATTCCTGCTGTACCCACCGGCAACCATCCAATACCTGAAAGAACTATTGAGGTAACTAACCTAACAGAGGCACAAAAGCGGAGAAAATTGGGGATAAGACAGCTAGAAAATTGTTGCTGATATCTATCCCAAATGACATATACACCTGTCTGACAAACACTAAAACAACCAAATCCATCTGGATGAGGTGTGTAAGTTGATGAGGGGATCAGACAGGACAACTACAAACAGAGCACGGAACAACTTAATGCCTTCGAGAATTTCAGAGCTAGAGAAGGGGAATTGCTGGAGAATACGTACTTGAGGTTTGTCAGCTTAGTAAGTGAGATGAAGAGGAACGGTGTCACTTAGTCCAACTTAGACATCAATGTTAAATTTCTGAACGTACTTAATCCAGAATGGGAAAAGTAAGGAATGATCATTCAACAGACAAAAGATATTGAGGACATGGATTTCCATATGGTCTTTGAAAACCTTAACAACTATCAGGAAGTTTTTTTAAGGAAAATGTCCGGAAAGAAGAAAGCAGAAAAAGATACCGTTGATCCTTTAGAATTATTGGCAGACAAGAAATACAAGTATAAGCTAAAGAAGGAAAAACGGGTAGTCATAAGCAGCAGTTCATCTGAATCAGACTCATCAGATTCCTCAGCTGATTTTGAAATAGAGGAAATGAAGAAACAAATGGCCTTACTGACTAAGGCATTTCAGAAGAAGTTTTACCGAAAACCCACCAATAACAAGATGAGATACAAACAGGCTCACGAAAGTTTCATAAGAAGGAGAGATATGACAAATCAGGTGAAAGCTGTTGGGAAATAGTTTAAGTACATTCAAGCTGTTAGTTTAGACTTCTCAGACTGTTAGTAGATTTTACATGTAAATACAAAGTTCATGCTGCTAGTTGAAGAAACTCGAGCTGCCAGTGTAAAAGTTCAAGCTGCCAGAGCAAAACAACTCAAGCTGCTCAGTTCATGCTGTCAAGAGATTCAAGCTGCTCAACAGTTTCAGAAACAGAAAGTGCTGATTTTCAGGAAACGATATCTACATGAAGATTCCAGCATATCTACTATCAGAGAAGTCATAGTTCGTCAAGGAAACATATCAAGAAGCAATATAAATACAGAGAATAGGTCGTTCTATTGTGTAGGAGTTTCTGCATATTTTGAGTCTGTAATTGCTTTGTTGATTAAGTTTTCTTAAGCCTCTAAGGTTGTAAAACCCTAAGAACAGTCTGTGTTCTTCGTCTAATCAAACAGATTAGAGGTGATTGTAATTGATGAATTCAGCAATACAAACAGTCTTGATTAATTCCTGTGTGTTTATTTATTATTGATTCTGAAAGTTTTTGTTAAAATAATTAAGTGTTATTCCGCAAACTTCTTGATTAAACTTTGATTCAAAGCAAGATTATTGATTTATACTCTGATAAGTTCAAATCAGTTAGTCTTGGTAATTCATATTTTAGATCCTGTCAAGTGGTATCAGAGCCAGGTTTGTCAAACCAGGTTTTTCAAACCAGGTTACTCTTTGTTTTTTCAAAGTCAAAAACTTTTTTTTATCTTTTTACAATGGAATTTGAAAATAGCAGCAGTGGATCTGGGCAAGGACTCAAAGTGCCTATGCTCAAGCCCACTGAGTTTGAGATGTGGAAACTCAGGATTCAACAGCATATTCAATTCATTGATTATGCCATATGGGAAGCTGTTGAATTCCCTCCTGTAGTTGATCCAGAACTTGATGATGAGGGAAAACCAGTCAAAACTCCTCCAAAAACTGAACTTGAAAGGAAGGCTAGAGTGAATGAAGTGAAAGCACTCACACTATTACAAATAGCCATTCCTAATGCTTATCAACATCAGTTCAAAAAGTTTTATACTGCTCACTCTCTTTGGAATGCCTTAGAGAAGAGGTTTGCTGGTAATGCAAGTACCAAGAGAAATCAAAAAGACCTCTTGAAACAGCAGTATGAAAACTTTTCTGGTGGCAAGAATGAAAACCTCACTCAAATCTTTGACAGGTTCAACAAACTGATAAGTGAACTGGAAAGTGCAAAGGTCAATCTGGATCAAGATGAAGTCAACAGAAAGTTTCTCAGATCTCTTGGAGAAGAATGGACAGTCTATGCTGCACAATGGAGAACAAAAGACACTCTTGATGAGATAGAATTGGATGATCTGTATAACAGTTTAAGAGTGTTTGAGACTGAGATTGATGCTAAAAAGAAATCTTTTTCTTATAATCACAATACTGCTCTTCTATCTTCTGAAAAATCTAATAACTGTGATTCTTTCTCAGGTGGTGATGGCAACTCTGCTGAAACTCACTATGAGGCCTTTGTTGCCAATGATGGATTATTTGCTCTAAATGTTGAAGACTTGGAACAAATTCATCCAGATGATCTTGAAGAGATGGATTTAAAGTGGCAACATGCAATGCTGACCATGAGGGCCAAAAGATTTCTGAAAAGAACTGGTAGGGCCAACTTTCAAGCCAAGACAGAAGGCAAACCATCTTTTGATAAATTAAAAGTGGAATGCTATAAATGCCATAAGCTTGGTCACTTTGCCAGAGAATGTAGATCTCAAGGTCAACAGCCATCAAGGACTTCACAGCCCATCCAAGGGTCATCATCAACAGCACTTGTCTCTCAAGAAGACAATGTGTTTGACTGGAGTGATCAGACAGAGGAAGAATTTCAAAATCAAGCACTTATGGCAGAAACATCAAATGTCTCCTCCACTGAACTACCATCTGAGGTAAATTCTAAGCTCTGCTCTCAATCATGCAAAAATATGGTTAAAAAGTACAGAGATCATAATGAGAGCATGTGCAAAACTCTAGCTAAGATGGAAGAAAGGAGATATGAATACATGCAAGCCATAGAAGATCTGGAAAACAGATCAATGATTATAAGGACAATGAGATTCAAATGGGTTATGATAGAACCTATCATGAGTGGGAGAAAAAGGAGCTAAATAAGAAAATAGAATCTCTAAATAAAAAGGTAGAAGAGACTGAACAAAAGGTGTTTGAGGCTAATAAGAAGCTAGAATCTGTTAACATAGATCTAGGAAACTTCAAGTTAGCAAATCAAAAGCTAGAACACCTAATGGAAGTTCAATTCAAAGATAGAGTGAAATCTCAGGTCAATCCCAAAGAAGGAATAGGATATAAAGCTACTCCACCTCCATACAATAACAAGTACATTCATCCAATGAGTGAGGTTGCTGATAGACTTGTCAATGAACCACTAGATGAGTCTATGACTATTGTAGATCCTATCCTTGCTAACAGTCCTGAATTAAAAGAAGATAAGAGTCAAAATAGAGACTGTGACACAAAGAGTGCACCCATAGAAGTCCAAGCTCCTAGTAAGAAAGGAAAAGAGAAGATGAGTGTATGCAATGCTACTCCACAAGTTTCTGTACATTCTAACTGTAACACTGCATCTTCATCAAAAGGAACTAAAAGAGGTAAAACTGTTTCTATCTGCACATGCCAAAAGCATGGTGTTCAAAAGTTTCCTAAACAACAGCAGGTAAGAGGAAACCAGAGAAACAAGAACCAGAAATTGACAGAAAAGTCTGGTGTTCCAATTCAAACTGTCAAAAGATGCTTTCACTGTGGAAGGAAGAATCACTTAGCCAAGGATTATTTTTACAAACCAGCTGTTGCAAAACAGACTGTGCATCACACAAAATCAAATCCTAATCAGGCAAAGCACTCAAAAGTGAAACCTTCCACAGCAGCTCCAAAGAAAACAGTTGATCACAGATTCTCAAAAGTTAATAAAAAACAGTCCACACATCAAAAACAAGTTTTGGCAAAGCCTAAATCAAGTTTTAAACAAATGTGGTGTGTCAAGGACAAATCTGTTGCTCAAACTGCTAATGCAAAAGATCAGACTGCTAAGTCAAAATCTGATGCTGTTAGTGCAAAAACTGAAACTGTTAGCACTACAAACACAGCTCAAGCTGCTGGGCATCAATCTGGAGCTGCTAGTGAATTATCTGAGACTGTCAGAAGAAAAGATGATCAAAATAGTTGGATACCTCATATTATCACTAAATACTCTCCAAAGACTCCATCAGTTGATCTCACTAAATATAAGAAGTCAAAAACAGTTTTTAGTTATGTCAATGTACAAGGCCAACCCAAAACCAATTTGGTTTGGGTTTACTCCACTACTAACTAAGCTGTTATTTGTGCAGGGCAACCACAGGTCTCCTCATAGATCAAGATGGCATCTGGACAGTGGATGCTCTAGGCACATGACAGGCAATTCTGAATGCTTGTCAAATTTCAAAGGTTTTGATGGAGGTTTTGTTGCATTTGGAGGCAACTCAAAGGGAGGTAAGGTTACAGGTAAAGGTACTGTTAATGCAGGCAACATGACATTCCATGATGTTCTGTATGTTGAACAGCTTAAGTACAATTTATTGAGTGTCTCTCAAATCTGTGACAAACAAAACATTGTTCTGTTCACAGATTCTGAGTGCATTGTTCTTTCAAAGGATTTCAAAGTTCCTGAAAATCTTGTTTTACTTAGAACACCAAGAAAGGACAATGTTTACTGCCTGGACACAGATCTTTTACCTAAGTCAAATACTTTAAGCTGTTTAATATCCAGAGCATCATCAAATGAGTCTGCTCTTTGGCATAGAAGGATGTGTCACATGAACTTCAAGTCCATGAATGCTTTAGTTAAAAAGAATCTGGTAAGAGGATTACCACAAAAGGAGTTCATTTGTGATGATCATTGTGTAGCATGTCTTAAAGGTAAGCAACACAAAACTTCTCATAAGACCAAAGAAGTAAATTCAATTTCATCTGTTCTTCAGTTGCTACATATGGATCTATTTGGTCCAACATCTGTTTTGAGTTTGAATAAAAGGGCATACTGTTTAGTTATTGTTGATGATTTCACCAGATTTACTTGGGTATACTTTCTTAGGTCCAAAGATGAAACTGCTGAGCTAGTTAAGTCTTTTGTCCTTAAGATAGAAAACCAATCCAATTCCAAAGTTAAGGTGATAAGATCAGACAATGGAACTGAATTTAAAAATCACATTCTAAACAGTTTTTGTGAGTCCAAAGGCATTGCTAGACAATATAGTGCACCAAGAACACCACAGCAAAATGGTGTAGCTGAAAGAAAGAACAGAACATTAATTGAGGCTGCTAGAACAATGCTAGCTGATTCAAATCTGCCAATGACTTTCTGGGCAGAAGCTGTTAATACAGCCTGTTATGTTCTAAATAGGGTTCAAGTAGTTCAATCACAAGGGAAAACTCCCTATGATTTATTCCATAACAGAAGTCCCCTAATAGCTTTCTTCAAGCCCTTTGGATGCCCATGTACTATCCTTCACACTAAGACTCACTTAGGGATGTTTGAAAGTAAGGCAGAAGAAGGATTCTTTGTAGGATACTCAACTCAAAGCAAAGCCTATAGAGTATACAACAGTGTGTCTAAAACAATTGAAGAAAGTGCCAATGTTGAGTTTAATGAAAATACTGCTAATATCAAAGGCACTGGTCCTGATTGGTTGTTTGATTTAGATTCACTAACAAATTCTCTGAGCTTTGTTGAGTATACTGCAGAAGCTGATGCATACAGGGTTGAAGCTGCTAACACGAATTCTCATGCTGCCAATACAATTTCTCATGCTGTTGGCACAAAGTTTCAGACTGCTGCAGATTCAACAAGTTGGGATGATTTCACCACTCTACCACTTCTGTCATGTGATCCTCCAGGGGTCCTGAATGCTCCACTTAATGCAAATCCAGACACTGAAGTGCCATTCCCAAGTCCTGACAGTACAGCTCCAACACAAAAGGAAACAGTCCCAGTTTCTAGGCTAGCAGTCCCAACAGCTTCTCAAGCTGTTTGCCTAGAAACTCAAGCTGTTCCAGAAACTGAACCATTCACTAGTTCTGATGGAGATGATTCAAACCTTGGAACTTCTTTTCAAACAGAGAGAGAGCCCACACTAAAAGTTCACAAGTATCACCCTCTCAATCAAATACTGGGTGATCCAAGCACTCCTATTCAAACAAGGAAAATGGTTCACAATGAGACTGCTGCTGCTGAACAAGCAGTTTCTGAATTCAGTCTAGCTGCTTTTGAACATGCCTATTTTATGTCTCAACTAGAACCCAAAAAGGCATCAGAAGCACTAAAAGATTCATCTTGGATTGAAGCCATGCAAGAAGAGCTTTTACAGTTCAAAATTCAGAATGTATGGACTCTGGTGGATCTTCCTAAAGGAAAAAGAGCAATAGGTACAAGATGGGTGTTCAGAAACAAGAAGGATGAGAGAGGGATAGTCATCAAGAACAAAGCAAGACTAGTAGCACAAGGGTACACTCAAGAAGAGGGAATAGATTATGATGATGTCTTTGCTCCAGTAGCAAGAATTGAAGCCATCAGACTATTTCTAGCATATGCAAGTTTCAAAGGATTTAAAGTGTATCAAATGGATGTTAAGTCTGCTTTCCTGTATGGGACAATTGAAGAGGAAGTATATGTGTGTCAACCTCCTGGTTTTGAAGACTACAAGTATCCAGACAGGGTGTACAAGCTAGACAAAGCTCTCTATGGTCTTCACCAAGCCCCCAGAGCATGGTATGACACACTGTCATCATATCTTCTACAGAATGGATTCAAGAGAGGCACTCTGGACAAAACACTCTTCACTAAATCCATCAAAGCTGAGATTCTACTTGTCCAAATCTATGTTGATGACATCATCTTTGGCTCAACTAATGATAGTTTGTGCAAAGAATTTGAGGCCCTAATGCACAAAAAGTTTCAAATGAGTTCAATGGGGGAACTCACATTCTTTCTAGGGCTGCAGGTTAAACAGAAGCCTACTGGTCTATTCATAAGTCAATCAAAGTATGTCAAAGACATATTGGAAAAGTTTGGCTATCAAGACACAAAGGTTGCAAGCACTCCAATGGATCCTCATAAACAGCTCCATACAGACAAAGATGGCATAGATGTGGATATTCATCTATACAGATCCCTTATAGGATCTCTCATGTATCTAACATCTTCAAGACCTGATATTATGTTTGCTGTCTGTGTGTGTGCTAGGTTTCAATGCTCTCCAAAGGATTCTCACTTGGTTGCTGTTAAGAGAATCTTTAGATATCTTAAAGGCCAACCACATTTAGGTCTATGGTATCCTAAAGACTCTCCTTTTGAACTAACTGCTTATTCTGACAGTGACTATGGTGGATGCAACATTGACAGAAAATCCACAACTGGTGGATGTCAATACTTAGGAGCAAGACTGGTCTCTTGGCAATGCAAAAAAGCAAACAACTGTCTCCACATCATCCACTGAAGCAGAATACGTAGCAGCTGCAAGCTGCTGCTCCCAGGTAATGTGGATTCAAAATCAGCTAAGAGACTATGGTATGAATTTCTTATCCACTCCTATTTATATTGACAATTCAAGTGCAATTAGCATTGTGCAAAACCCAGTGAAATTCCCAAAAACCAAGCATATAGAAATCAGGTTTCACTTCATCAGAGATTGTAATGAAAAGAAGTTAATCCAAGTTACCAAAATACATACAGATGATCAGCTAGCTGATCTATTTACAAAACCTTTTGATGTGGGAAGGTTCACCTTCCTAATATCAAATATTGGTATGGTAAACATGGATTAATTGGTTTTCATTATTATCGACTCAGTATGCTAATTTAAGGGGGAGACACTGTTCCATTGAAAAGTTGCACAATTTTACACTAACAGCATGAGTATTTTCTCATGCTGCTAGTTCATCTTCTCGGACTGCTAGTTATTTTCACTTGATCTGTCAAAGTGTGCAGGGTATTTGGGTAATCTTCAAAATGTGTGCGCGGGACCCAACCTTTCAAAACCTTTAAAGGTCCCGGTTTCGTTCAGTTGTAACTACCAGTTACATATTCTTCTTCCACGACCTTCTGCTTTCTCTCTGAACGAATCACACATTCTTCTTTCAAACCCTAAAACCATCGTTTGTTCATCCATGGAGTTCGTAAAAGAACACAACTGCCTCCCATACACTCTGAAACACGCTGAACTCCAACCGTTCCATGCAATGATGGATTTCCTCAGGCACTCCCATATCCATCATGCACTATCCATAAACCCTACTATATACATCTCCCATATAGAACAGTTTTGGAACCATGCATCTGTTCAAACCATCAATGGAGTGCCTACCCTCCTTTCCAAGATTGATGGAACTGATATCCATATCACTGAGGAATCCATCCGACATCACTTGCATCTTCAAGATGCCACAGGTATAACTGACCTAACCCTTGATGCTTTACATACAGGTCTTTTTAATATCGGTTATAGGGGTCCTGCTGATTCTTTTACTTTCTTAAAAGCCCATTTTTCTCCTAAATGGAAATTTCTTGTACATATCATTCAGCAGTGCATAAGCCCCAAAAGAACTGGTTGGTCTGAATTTTCATCTAACATTGCCACTGCCTTAGTGTGCTTTTCCACAGGCCAACGGTTCAATTTTTCCAACATGATTTTTCAGGGGATGTTAAGGCATCATTCCCTAAAGAGTGGGAAATTTTTTATGTATCCTAGATTTTTAGCAGAAATCATTGCACACACCTGCACATCTTCTCATACACATAAAAGGATACATGTTTCCCACAGGCACTCACTATCCTCTATTAAGAGACTTTTGAAACATAGTGCCAACTTTTTGAGTGTTGATGTTCCATTGCCTTCTGCAATGATGAACATTATTCCACAACACAGAGGAGAGGGTCCTGAGCAGGCTCAGCCTATCATCACTGCTACACCCCCAGGACCCCAACCCCCTCCTCCCGATACACAAACTCCCTCTGATCCTTTTGTACAGCCAACACGCCCACTCAGATACTTATACAAAAGAAAAAGGGGACCAGGAGCTCCTTCCTCCTCCTCCCATCAGCAAGAGCCATATATCCCTGTGCAGGAGGATACTCCTGCACAGAATATCCAAAGGGAACCAGTTGAGGACACTCCCATTCTCTCTCAGGAGGTGAACATCTCTTCAGAGATGGTTCATATGGGTTCTGTGGCTGGCACTACTGATGTCTCTGCACAAGAGGCACAGGACAGTGCCAACATAGCTAAGACCACGCCCATGGCAACAGCAAATGTGCAAACACAAGCTGGAAGTCCCCAGAACCAAGAAAAGAGGGGCCCAGAAGTTTCTAGCTCTGGTCTTAATGTCAGTGATTAATCACAAGCACCTCAGGTGTTCTCTGATCTTGAGGCTAGTCTGCAACAAATGCTCTTAACGGATCCCAGACTCAAACCTGTTGTAGGTATGTTGGACCATCAAATGTCCATCATTGCTGCACAGGGGGCTCAAATTTTTGCTCTCAAGCAGGCAGATGCTGCTCAAAATAAGCGAATGGATTATCTTCACAGAGGCTTCACACTCTGTGGAAATAAAATTATGAAGTTAGAGCAGATGATTCAAACCCAAGGGGCAAAGGTTGTGGTTTCTTCTGACCAAACCAATGCTTCCAAAAAGGGGGAGAATCAGGAGGTTCCCACATCAGTCCAAGCAGCTCCAACAACAACAGTCCAAGCAGCACCAACAGTTCCAGTTTCTAGGCTAGCAGTCCCAACAGCTTCTCAAGCTGTTAGCCTAGAAACTCAAGCTGTTCCTTCAAAAGCCACTGGAGTTGTGATCAGAGAAGGAATTCAAGCTCCATCAAGCACAGTCCAAGCTACAACATCTGCTACAAAAGACAAGGGCAAGGGCATTCTCATTGAGTCTCCAAAGCATAAATTTTCCTCAAAAGAAGCCCAAATTGCCTTTGATGCTGAAGTTGCCAGAAGAATAGCAGAAGAACAAGACAAAGAATTAGAGCAGCAAGCCCAAACCCCAATGGATGATGATGAGACTTTAGGTGATTACTTAAAGGGGTTTGTGGTCAAGCAAGGAGCAAGGAAAAGAAAGATGCCAACAGGGCACTCCAAGGCTGAGCATAGAAGATTTCTTATCAATTTTGCCTTTGCAGCAGGTATTCCAAAGAAAATGGCTCAGTCCATGTCTACTGAAAGGCTGCAGGAGATTCATGATAAGGAGATGGACAAAAGACAGAGAACAACAGTCTCTCCAGAAGCTCAACCATCCCAAGAAGTCCAACCAACAACCCAATCAGTCCAAACTGAAGCTGGTGCCAGTGCACCTACTCCCACTAATCAAGCAGCTCTCCCTATTCCTTCATCGGTTAAGAGAGTGCTCTTTGAGCAACAACTACAAAAGGCTATGGAGATAGAGAAGCTGATTGATCAGCATGATTTTACAAAGCCTCAAATTAACTACTGGTTTGCTAAGTCACTGGATGACCGTGACTTGAGAATAAAGTTTGTAATCAGAAGAGAGTCCGGACCTGAAGAAGAGTATGACACTTTTTGGCAGATAGTACAGAAGCTGACCAGAGATGAATTGATAAAGATGTACAATATAGGGTCAGTTACACAAGTAAGGTCTGCTCTTCCACAAGTCAAGCAACTCATCAAAGATCTAAGTACAGTGGTTGATTCTGAGTTTGCAAGACAAGAGATAGAAGATGCTGAAAAGAAAGGGAAAAAGATCAAGCAGATTGATCTGTTTGTCAAATCAAAGACATTCAGAATCAAATTCACAGATGGGTCTGGTATTTTCTTCAATCTTGAGTATTTCAATTTTTCAAAAGATATGCTGCTGCAAATAAAATCAGCTAGAATATCTTGTGATAAAGAAGAGATGAAGAGAGAATTTTTGAAGGCTATAGATCATAAGCTTGCACAGTTGTGAGTTTTTGAAAGCCTTGGTTTGTAAATAACAGTTTACTTATTTATTTCCATGTTTTTATAGAACTTAAAGTCTTGTAAAGAATTTAAGTTAGGGGGAGATTGTTGGGAAATAGTTTAAGTACATTCAAGCTGTTAGTTTAGACTTCTCAGACTGTTAGTAGATTTTACATGTAAATACAAAGTTCATGCTGCTAGTTGAAGAAACTCGAGCTGCCAGTGTAAAAGTTCAAGCTGCCAGAGCAAAACAACTCAAGCTGCTCAGTTCATGCTGTCAAAAGATTCAAGCTGCTCAACAGTTTCAGAAATAGAAAGTGCTGATTTTCAGGAAACGATATCTACATGAAGATTCCAGCATATCTACTATCAGAGAAGTCATAGTTCGTCAAGGAAACATATCAAGAAGCAATATAAATACAGAGAATAGGTCGTTCTATTGTGTAGGAGTTTCTGCATATTTTGAGTCTGTAATTGCTTTGTTGATTAAGTTTTCTTAAGCCTCTAAGGTTGTAAAACCCTAAGAACAGTCTGTGTTCTTCGTCTAATCAAACAGATTAGAGGTGATTGTAATTGATGAATTCAACAATACAAACAGTCTTGATTAATTCCTGTGTGTTTATTTATTATTGATTCTGAAAGTTTTGGTTAAAATAATTAAGTGTTATTCCGCAAACTTCTTGATTAAACTTTGATTCAAAGCAAGATTATTGATTTATACTCTGATAAGTTCAAATCAGTTAGTCTTGGTAATTCATATTATAGATCCTGTCAAAAGCAGTGGAAAGAAAGCCGATAAATATGATAAATCTGAAAAGTCAGCTAAGAAGGACACAAACAAAAATGCTACAACTATGGCAAGCAGGACACTATGCCCGAGAGTGCAGAATGCGTGTAGTGAAAAACTCTGAATACTACACAAGAAAGGCACTTCTAGCAAAAGAAAAAGAAGCTGGCAAAGCTCTAATGGCTGAAGATGATCATTGGCTGCAACTATCTGAGGATGAAGACATCTTAGATGAAGATGCATACATCTGTTTAAAGTCAGAAGTTTTTAACGAGTCAGAACTTAGTGAGTCTGCGATGGTAGCAGAAGATGAAGTTTGGGTAGTGTTGACGGATGAGGAGGATGAAGAGAAAGAAGAGTCTGATGAGGAACTGACTAAAGAAGTAGCAATGATGGCAACAGGAGATTCTTGGGGCAGCAAGGATAGAGAAAGTGATGAATCAGATTCAGATTAATCAGAAAGTTCAGAGACACCTGAGGTACAATCTAACTTTGAATCTGAAAATGATGACTCTTGTATGCTTGAACAAAAACTAACGCAAATGGCTTTCATGCTAAAGAAATTTGAAAAATCTTTAAAAGCCGAAAAGAAAAATGCCCATTCCTTGGAAAACAAGCTAAATCAAGAACATGCGTTAGTGTTGGATTTTTCCAAGGATAAGGCATTAGCACTACGAACTGTTCAGATTTACAAGATAAAACAAATGATCTTCAAAGTCAAATCCAGGAACCGAATAGCAATATATCTAACTTAAAAGAAAAACTGAATTTGGCTGAATTAGAAGCATCAAGTTATTCTGTAAAATATCATGCCATTTTTGATGAAAGAACAAACTTTACGAGAAAATTAAATCATTGGAAGATGAGTTTGTCAAACGAGGTCAAACAATATATTTAAATCAACCTAAAGATACCGAATTTTATAATTCTAAATCTGGTATAGATTGGAATAATCCTAAATATCTGACAAAAGCTATTTCAAATTCACCTACATTATATGATGACAGATACATGAATTTAGGATTACAAATGACGTTTATGAAAGCATCAGATGAAATAGAATCAAGTGAAGATTCAAAAAGGTTAAGATTTGATAAAATGCAAAATTCTGTTGATTATTTCAGAATAAATGAATCAAATCAAAATTATTGCATTTGTGAGGAGTATATTCAGACATATTCTGACAAGGATTTATCTGAAAATACTACTCATTCTCAAAAGCTATATTTACCAACTTCAATTCTTGAGAAGATGCACTCTGATCTTGATTTGAAAATCAAAACTTTTGAGACAGAAAATCAAAATCTTAAGGCTGAAATTAAATCTTTAGAACAGAAGTTGCAAAAACAGCCTGAAAACAAATTACAATCAGATCAAACACCTTCAATTCAACTTGATTCTATTAATTCTGAAAAAGATTTTGATCTGTATATGAACTCGGACTTTAATTCATTCGAAGAAATGTTTGGTAAGATAGATGAATTTGTCAAACCATTACATGACAAACAACTTGATAAACCTAACGAACCTGTTAGAATTCTGCAAAGAATATCTACAGATTCAAAGGAATCATCAGAACATTCACCAATTTTACAACTGAAAAAGGAGAAAACAAAAGTTTCTTTTGTGACTCCTACTTATGAAAAAGGTGAATCATCTTTCTCAAAGGACTCTATTGCACAAAAGGTCCAAAATTCCAAAGGTAAGAGACTTTTACAGAAGAAACAAGTTTCTAAAACGACTAATTCTCGTGTTTCTTGTATGTCAAATAATATTGTGAAAGGTTCTCGGAAGCAAGAATGGAGAAAGAAGCAGAAAGAAAAGAAAAACAAGAGTATAAAACAAGAGTGGAGAGTCAAAGCAACTATTGTTACAGTAATTAGACAATTTGAAAAATTTATCTGTAATAATAATTTTACTGATAAATGTTGTACTAAATACTCTCGAACTGCCTTAATTGCTTTAAATTCTGCTTCTTGTAAATCAATGCGTGTTAAATCTGATAAGTTCATATGGCTACCAAAGCAAAAGGATCCATCTTTTAAACAGACAAAGGTTCCAAAGCAGCAACTTTCAAAATCAGTTCCACATCGAACTATACAAAAATGGATACCGAAACGTACTGTTCAAAAGTGGGTTCCTAAAATAAAAGATATATCTGATGAGAAGATTAATATCAAACCACATGATTTACCGAAATCAAAAGTACCCAACTATAAGTGGGCACCTCACATTTTATTTCGTCTTATAGGTAAATCATTTGTGGTACCTTGACTCCGGCTGCTCAAAGCACATGACCGGACAGAAAGAAACCCTCACTACTAACTTTGTTGATAAGTTATGTGGGACGGTCCATTTCGTGAATGATCAATTCTGTCCGATCAAAGGATTTGGGAGTCTTGCGTACGACATGATAACAATTCATAAACTCTTCTACGTTGACGGTCTCGGTCACAATTTGTTCAGCATTTGACAACTCTGCGACAAAGGATTAGAGGTCAACTTCAAAGCAAATCGGTGCAACATAAGATCTGGAGAAGGAAAAGAAATCCTTGCAGGGAATAGGAAAACTAACCTGTACTCAATAGACCTAGCCTCAATTAAGCTGAAGAAGGATGTGTGCTTAATGTCAAAAGCAACATCTAAAATTTCTTGGCTATGGAATCGTCGCCTTTCTCACCTGAATTTCAAAGAATTAACCAACCTTGCAAAAGGTGGGTTAGTCAAAGGGCTACCAACTCTCAAGTTTCAAAAAGAGCAATTGTGCGCAGCTTGTGAAAAAGGAAAGATGGTTAGAGCATCTCACAAGTCCAAAACTGAACACTCATCAACGAGAACATTGGAACTGCTTCATATGGACTTGTGTGGACCAATGAGAGTACAGAGTATAAACAAGAAATGATATTTGTTGGTAATAGTCGATGACTACTCTAGATACACATGGGTATTCTTCATGCGTTCCAAATCTGATGCTACCGAGATAATAATAGACTTCATCCGTAGAATTCAAGTCAAGTTGCAGCTCTCGGTTCAAACCATCAGATCAGATAATGGGACAGAATATAAGAACAAATCTCTCGAGTCGTTTATGAATTCTGTGGGATGTAACATCCTCGAATTCAATTACTGTAATTCAGATTTATTTAGGCGGATAATTTATAATTAAGATGAATTATGAGCAAATATTATGTATTTGGGTTATTTAAAAGTTTGTTGCTATTTTAAGAAGTTACGAAGTTTGAGAATTAATAATTATTATTATGGAGTATTATGAATGATAAAAGCTAGTAATGATAAATTTAAGAATAAATCAGTATTTTATGGAACCGGTTAAGTTGAGGGGTGAAATGTGCAAAATGATGAAAGTTGAATAAAAAGGCTAAAAAGTTAGTCATTTTCATTTTCACTCCCTCTCTCTACTTTCTCTCTCTAGAAAACGCTCTCTACTTCTCTCTAGATTATCTCACAAACCGACCGGCCGATTATCAAGATTTATACGTCATCGGAAAGATCTCGAGGAGTACTACAACAATCTACGGTTGGATTCTTGATTTTGTACGGATTGAGGTAAGAATCGACCCTTTTAAGTTTATTATTTCGGTTTTTGAAAGTTTAAATTCGGTTTATCAATTATTGCGTGAATGGAGTTAGTTTTGCTTGAAATCTTGCAAGAATATGATAGTATATGTGTAATAGAATGGAACCTAGGCATCATACATGACATATTCATGGTTTTTAGGCTTAGAAATGAAAGATTTAAGTTGTAGATATTAACAAACTTGAGAATGCCAAGAACAAAGTCGAAATGCAAGAACAAACTCGATTTTTGTTCTAAATTCGAGCATGTATTCGAGTTTGACACCATGGATTCGAATTTAAGACCCTAAATTCGAATATGGTTCGAATTTATCCTCATGAGTTCGAGTTTAGTCATCAAATTCGAAGGGGGGTTCGAATTTAACCCCTTAAATTCGAGTTTAATGCCTAAAATTGAAAACCCACTCTCTAAACTCGAATATTTTGAATGAAACACATAAACAACACATAAAATAACAAGAGTTATTCAAAGGATAAGGTGTGAAGTTGAGTTAGGATCAAACTTAGTTACGGTTCGAATTTGGACGTGGACCCGAAATGGGGGAAAAATATTGCAAAACTTACGAAACTTGGTTTTATGGATTTAAACGATTTTTGACTCGAAATATTGTCGCAACTGATTTAACAGGTCCCTTGTGGTGTTGTTTAACCCACAGTGGGGTACATTGAGGATCCGGTTGAAATTCCGAAGAAAAATAATATCGGTTAAAAGTTTAATTACGCACCCACTGTGAGTACATTAGATTTCGCATGTTTATATTTGTTTTATGTTAGCTTTGCCAACTGAGACCTGTTGCTTCATTATTTGATTGGAATTCTACTTACTTGCGTAGATTTAGATGCACATTCTTACTTGTTGCATGTCCGTTCGATTGTTGTGCATCTAGTGATGGACCGGTGGGTCGAATCGATTACTCTGATGTTACTGCGCTATATGACCTGGAGCTGATCCCTCCGAGGTTCCGGTAGGCAGTATGTCATCCGCGATCGTACGTTTGTCTCAGATGGTATGTTTAATGCCGAGCTTTGGGCTCGAAGGGGCTGCGGCTCTGGTTCCGTACTTGGTGTACGAAGAGGGTATACGATGTTTGTCATCAGTGTTACCCTTGGGGCTTCATAAAGATTTATAAAATGCGTAATCTGTGTATTCACTAAGCATTCGCTTATTCCTCAGTTGCTTTATTTTTACAGGAAAGGGCAAATCTACAGCTGGACCTTCTAGTTAGGTCTTTTGTGAAGATTTGGAAGATTTGATACTGCTTAATCGGTAATTATGTTTTGAGACAATGTTGTAATATAATCTGGATGTTGTAATAATTTAATTGGGTGTGTAGACTTAGATTTGGTACCTTGTAGCACCGTAGGGTGTTTGACACTATTGCACTACTTTAATTATGTATTTTAATGCTTCTGCACTTAAACTAGGTTTTCAGATCATTATGTATTTGTGGTTGATGATTAATCCTGGGTGTTTGTAAATGGTGGTTGTTGTGGCAAGGGTGTCACACGAGATGGTATCAAAGCAGTAGTTTGAGATTCAAGTGTCCGTGAGGTCTTGATCTCAAACATTAGGTAATGATATGTAGTGGTTTAAGTAATGATCTGAACTAAGATAGGTTACGATCTAGTAATTATAAGAGATTGACTATCATACGGGGCAAATGAATGGTGTCTTTAAAATTAATGACATGTTACTAAACAAGTTATATGTTTATTATTTTAGAACATGTCTGGAGGAGGAATGACGCCTGAAGAAACAAGAGAGATGATGCTAGCCATGATGGCTGAGCAGAACAAGATGATTCAAGACCAGTTTCGGGCTCGAGATGAGGCCGAAGCTAAGAGAAGAGAGGATAAGAGAAAGAACAAGGAAAAGGAAGGGGGCAATAATGAGGAACAAGATGACAATACTGGGTCATCTAAAGGGGTTGTCGTTTCAAGGACTTTAAGGGAAACGGGGCCGTGGAATTTAATGGATTGGGTGATGCTATTGCCGCATTGGAATGGATAACAGCAACCGAACGAACATTCCGAATCAGCGACTGTGCTGAGAAGGACATGGTTCGGTATGCTACATCGATGTTCACTAACGACGCAATCATGTGGTGGAATTCCATGGTTAATGCCTTAACCTTGGAGAAAGTGGCTGTGATGACTTGGGCTGAGTTTACAGAGTTATTTACTCAGCAATACTGTTCAGTTGATGAGCGTCGGAGATTGGAGGCGAAGTTTATGGCACTGATGCAGGGGACTAAGACTGTGTCCCAATATGCTGTGGAGTTCACGAGGCTGAGTCTTTTCGCGCCTCATCAAGTCGCAACTGAGGAAAGGAAGGTGACCTGGTTCGAGGCTGGTCTGGATATTGAGATTAGGAGGGTCATGAGCAACGTTCGCTACCCTACATTTGCTGGTTTACTTGAGGCTGCCAGAAATGTAGAACAAATTTTGATCATGTCGGGTTATTCTATTGGGTCTGCTGCTGCTTCCACCAACCCAACACAGCCGTCACCGTCGAAGCGCCAACGTGAGGGAGGATACTCGGGATCTTCCCGGTCTTCACAGTACTCACCTCAGCAGCCTTGTCGCCGACAGTCTGGTTCATCTGATCGTGGTCGTGCTCGTGCTTATTCCATCAACACGGAGCCGCAATATTGCAATAAGTGTCATCTGGAGCACTTTGGCAAGTGCACTAATGGACGTGCTTGCTTCTGCTGTGGAGAGCTGGGCCATTTTCAGAGTGAGTGCCCAAGGAAAGGAGATGCTTGCTATAAGTGTGGGGTGTGGGGTCACTATAGTAGGAACTGTAGGAAGAATGCTCCAACAGCTGCTGCTCCATCATCAACACGATCTTCTGGAGGTTCAAGTGGTGGTTCAGTTAACCGCCGGGGTCAGTCACAGAGGGAACCGGCTCGTGCCTTTCAAATTACGGCAGAGGAAGCTAGGGAAAATCCGGAGGTGGTTACGGGTACGTTCATAGTTAACTCTTTGCCTGCAAGAGTTTTATTTGACTCTGGTGCAAATCGTTCGTTTGTTTCCACTGTATTTGCACAAAGACTTGCCATGCCACTGTCTAGATTATCTGCTGTACTTGACATAGAAACTGCTAGCAACACTCTAGTCAAAGTAGATCACGTATACCGTAACTGCACTTTAGTAATTGAAGATGTAGTCTTCAATTTAGATCTGATTCCTATTGAGTTCAGCGAATTTGACGTGATAGTCGGGATGGACTGGTTGATTGAGAATGAAGCCCATATAGTGTGTAAGAATCGAATGATAAAGATAACTACTCCGGAGGGGCGTGAGATATGTATATATGGGGATAGGAGAAGTGGGGATCTGTGTTTACTGACCATTGCAAAAGGTCGAAAGCTTGTTGCAAGGGCGTGTGACGCTTACTTAGCATATTCGATTGATGCTAAGGCCGAGAAGAGGACTCTGGCTGATGTGCCTGTTGTTTCAGAATTCCCGGATGTGTTTCCGGAAGACTTGTCTGGCGTGCCGCCTGAGAGACAAGTGGAATTTAAGATTGACTTGATCCCTGGAGCTGCACCGGTAGCTCGTTCTCCTTATCGACTTGCCCCAACCGAGATGAAAGAAATGATGACACAGCTTCAAGAGTTGTTGGACAAGGGCTTCATTCGGCCAAGTTCATCGCCGTGGGGAGCTCCGGTATTGTTTGTGAAGAAGAAAGATGGCACAATGCGAATGTGCATTGATTACCGTGAGCTGAATAAGTTGACGATTAAGAACAACTATCCACTGCCAAGGATAGATGATTTATTCGATCATTTACATGGGGCGAGTGTGTTCTCCAAGATTGATTTGAGGTCGGGGTACCATCAGTTAAAAGTACGAGAAGAGGATGTGCCGAAGACAGCTTTCAGAACTCGGTATGGGCATTACGAGTTTCTGGTGATGCCTTTCGGGTTAACTAACGCCCCGGCTGTCTTTATGGATCTTATGAATAGAGTGTGCAGATCGATGTTAGACAAGTCTGTAATAGTGTTTATTGATGATATACTGGTGTACTCTAAGTCTGAGGCTGAGCATGCTGAACATCTAAGGGAGTTGTTAGAGTTGTTGAGGAAAGAGAAGTTGTACGCCAAATTTTCGAAGTGTGAGTTTTGGCTGCAACAGATACAGTTTCTAGGGCATGTGATTTCGGGGGCTGAGATTTCTGTGGATCCAGCCAAAGTTGAAGCGATAAAGAACTGGGAGCCGCCGTGTTCAGCTACTGAGGTTAGAAGTTTTCTGGGATTGGCGGGCTAATATAGGAGATTCATAAAGGACTTTTCTAAGATTGCAGTTCCTTTAACTGCATTAACCAAGAAGAATGCACCTTTTGTCTGGGAAGCCGTGCAGCAAGAGGCGTTTGAAATTTTGAAGAAAACATTAAGCGAAGCACCGATACTGGCTCTACCGGAGGGCAATGAGGATTTTGTGGTTTATACAGATGCTTCGAGGTTGGGACTAGGCGCTGTATTGATGCAGCGAGGAAAAGTAATAGCATACGCTTCGAGACAGCTTAAGAACACGAAAAGAATTACTCAACTCATGATCTTGAGTTGACAACTGTCACTTTTGCTCTGAAGTTATGGAGACACTATCTGTACGGTACTAAGTGTCAGTTATACACGGACCATAAGAGTTTGAAGTACATTTTCAGTCAGAAGGAACTTAATATGAGACAACGTAGGTCTATGTAGCTTATTAAAGACTACGATTGTGAGATACTGTACCATCCCGGAAAGGCTAATGTAGTAGCCGATGCCTTGAGCCGGAAAGCTTATGCTAAGGATTGCTGCTACATGATGACGTCTACTATGTTAACGTCTACCATTATAAATGATGTTAAGGCCGCTCAGGAGGAAGCCTTGAAAGATGAAAATGTCGGTGCTGAGGATATTAGAGTACAAGTTAAGAATATGGAAACAAGTGAGTCGGGACTGAAAGGGATATACGGGAGGATATGGGTGCCGAAGTATGGGGGTATGAGGGAGGTAATCATCGAAGAAGCACACCAGTCTAGGTATTCTGTACATCCTGGAAGTACAAAGATGTACAATGAACTGAAGGCAGACTTTTGGTGGCCGGGATTGAAAAAGGACATAGGCCAGTATGTGGAAAGATGTAGGACTTGCCGGCTTGTGAAAGCCGAACATCAGCAACCTTATGGCAGTCTGCAACCGCTTCCCATTCCGGAATGAAAGTGGGAGCACATAACGATGGATTTTGTTACAAAGCTGCCGAAAACTAGGCGTCAACACGATGC
Source organism: Centrapalus pauciflorus (assembly GCA_020465985.1). Lineage (NCBI taxonomy): Eukaryota > Viridiplantae > Streptophyta > Magnoliopsida > Asterales > Asteraceae > Centrapalus > Centrapalus pauciflorus. Next base: position 61,896 of record JAANYP010000597.1, on the reverse strand, counting down.
AGTATGGGTGATCGTGGATAGATTGACTAAGTCGGCTCACTTTATACCGATTAGAGAAAATTATTCGCTGGAGAAGTTAGCTCAGATTTACATGGACGAGATTGTTTCTAGGCATGGAGTGCCTAAGTCCATTGTGTCTGATCGTGATAGTCGCTTTACTTGTCACATCCTTGCTTTAAAAGATGCTTGCTTATCCCAGGAATAATAATAAATGCATAAAGCTAAATAAAACATTATAAGTCTTGCACTACACGTGCTACAAGGTTACAGTATTAAGTTGCTAAAAACATCACTATTAAATAAAAGCAGCTACCCAGAACCCAAGGCATCATAAAGCTATACCACAAGCTGAAAGTGAGCTAAGTCCTCTGGGCAGATCAGATAATAGACCTAAGCAGAAGGTCCAGCTTGTTCTTTACCTTTTCCTGTAAAAATTGTGAATAGCAACTGTAAGCTAATGCTTAGTGAGTAAACAGATATTCATGAATGCATGTAAAATATGAGGCGAAAGTGCCTAAAAAGGCTGTTATGCTTGCTTGCTTGCTCATATGCTTAATACCCAGAAAGAACGCTGCACAATTGAGACATTTCACGCAGAACGGAGATGCCACCACTATGGGTTTACCGCTGACAGATGATCAATCTGTGATGCGGGGCTAGCTACCCGCATAATGCTCATGGGATAGTGGTGAACATCAGATTTACTTGCTCGCTAAATATAATGCTTATGAGATGCACAAAGAAACGCTAACACAAAGTTTGCTGTATAGTATGCAGAACAATAAACAGATAGCAGATAAATATGCATAGATCAAATGTAAGATCCGGCTAAGCTGGGCATCACCTGTACCACAGTGTTCGCCTTCACTCACAAAAGTCTATTGAATTCCAAATAAATCATATAGAAACAATTTATGTCTCAATTTCATATAAAACATGTAAACAAGAATAACTGTTACTCACTGTACTGAAAATGATTGAAATATTCTGAAATGCTTGCTCGGGCTTATTTACGCTTTAAATTGCTTTATAATGCTTGCACTTGCTTATCTAGGCTTTAATATATTCTGGCACTGGCTTTGACTCGCAACTGGGCTAAACAGCTTATGTATAATATCTGAAGTTTAATATTACAGAACATGTGCTAAATTAATATTGCTAGCTCAATATTCCAATATCTATAAGCCATAACTTCTAGCTAAATATTTTGCTATTTATTTTGCTAATTTATGCGTTGTTCGTAAATTTTATCAATTAAATTCGAAATTTAGGGGCTAGATTCGAATCTGAGCATCAGACTCGAAGTCAGATTCGAATCTGAGCATCAGATTCGAAGACAGATTCGAACCAGGGGTCAAATTCGAAGATAGATTCGAACCAGGGGGTTAGATTCGAACCCCATTCTCGAATCTAGCTCTATTCGAGTCTGTTCTTGGCATTTCGAGTCTGTTCTATACATACTCGAGTTTGTTCATAAACTACAGCTTTAAACATGCATTTTCAAGCCTCAAATCCACAAATAATCTAAGTAATAAGCCTCGGTTTAGTTATATTATACATAATCTACCATATTTTAGCTAAAACTCATATGAAATCAGCTTTTAAATCGCCTAAAATGATAAACTCGAAATTGTAGCTTCAAAACCGAAAGTGCAGAAAACGAAAAGGATGATTCTTACCTCAAAACCGTATGAAATCTCACATGCAATGGTAGATTCGAGTAGTACACTTCGAGACCTTTCCGATGACGTATAGAACTCGAGATTTGGCCGGTCGGTTTGGGAGAAAAGCTAGAGAGAAGTTTCGGGTTCTAGAGAGAGAAGCTCTGGAAAGGAATTTGGCTTGCAAAAATGAGAAAATGAGCTCTCAGCCCCTATTTATACTAAATCTCAAAATTACATCTTTTTACGCAAATTGCTCAAAATTACTTAAAATAAAAATGCAAATAAAAGGCAAGGTGTTATATTACTTCAAACTTCTGGTCAGCACTGCAAGAAGGGTTGGGAACGAGAATAGCAATGAGTACAGCCTATCGTCCACAAACCGATGGTCAGAGCGAACGGACCATCCTTACTTTGGAAGACATGATGAGATCGTGTGTGTTAGATCTCGGTGGCAATTGGGATGATCATTTGCCACTGATAGAGTTTTCGTACAATAACAGCTATCACGCGACGATCAAGAAAGCACCGTTTGAGGCTTTGTATGGGAGGAGGTGTAGGACTCCTACGTGTTGGAGAGAAACGGGTGAAACACCAGTTGCTGGGCCGGCCTTGCATCAAGAAACAAACGAGAAGAAACAGTTGATTAGGCAGAACATGAAGGCGGCCCAGGATCGTCAGAAAAGTGACTACGATAGGAGGCACAAACCGATCAATTTTGAAGTAGATGATTGGGTGTATCTGAAAGTATCACCTATGAGAGGTGTTACTCGTTTCGTGAAGAGGGGAAAGTTGGCTCCGAGGTTCGTCGGACCATTTAGGATTATTGAAAAAGTTGGAAATCAGTCGTATCGTTTAGAGTTGCCTGAAGGGATGTCGGGCATACACCCGGTATTTCATGTTGGGAATCTTAGGAAATCCTTTACTGCTGACAATGAGGATTGGGCTGACCACACCGAGCTGCAAGTTGATGAAAGGCTCCGGTATGTTGAGGAGCCGGAGTGTGTGTTAGATACTAAGATGAAGAAGTTAAGAAGCAAAGAGATCGAAATGGTGCTTGTACGTTGGAAGCATCATAAGGGAGCCAATCATACATGGGAGACGAAAGCTGATATGCTAAGGAAATATCTGCAGCTGTTTGAAGTCAAATAACTTCGAGGACGAAGTTAGAGCGTGGTGGAGCCCATGTTGTAACATCCTCGAATTCAATTACTGTAATTCGGATTTATTTAGGCGGATAATTTATAATTAAGATGAATTATGAGCAAATATTATGTATTTGGGTTATTTAATAGTTTGTTGCTATTTTAAGAAGTTACGAAGTTTGAGAATTAATAATTACTATTATGGAGTATTATGAATGATAAAAGCTAGTAATGATAAATTTAAGAATAAATCAGTATTTTATGGAACCGGTTAAGTTGAGGGGTGAAATGTGCAAAATGATGAAAGTTGAATAAAAAGGCTAAAAAGGTAGTCATTTTCATTTTCACTCCCTCTCTCTACTCTCTCTCTCTAGAAAACGCTCTCTACTTCTCTCTAGATTATCTCACAAACCGACCGGTCGATTATCGAGATTTATACGTCATCGGAAAGATCTCGAGGAGTACTACAACAATCTATGGTTGGATTCTTGATTTTGTACGGATTGAGGTAAGAATCGACCCTTTTAAGTTTATTATTTCGGTTTTTGAAAGTTTAAATTCGAGTTTATCAATTATTGCGTGAATGGAGTTAGCTTTGCTTGAAATCTTGCAAGAATATGATAGTATATGTGTAATAGAATGGAACCTAGGCATCATACATGACATATTCATGGTTTTTAGGCTTTGAAATGAAAGATTTAAGTTGTAGATATTAACAAACTCCAGAATGCCAAGAACAAAGTCGAAATGCAAGAACAAACTTGATTTTTGTTCTAAATTCGAGCATGTATTCGAGTTTGACACCATGGATTCGAATTTAAGACCCTAAATTCGAATATGGTTCGAATTTATCCTCATGAGTTCGAGTTTAGTCATCAAATTCGAAGGGGGGTTCGAATTTAACCCCTTAAATTCGAGTTTAATGCCTAAAATTGAAAACCCACTCTCTAAACTCGAATATTTTGAATGAACCACATAAACAACACATAAAATAACAAGAGTTATTCAAAGGATATGGTGTGAACTTGAGTTAGGATCAAACTTAGTTACGGTTCGAATTTGGACGTGGACCCGAAATGGGGGAAAAATATTGCAAAACTTACGAAACTTGGTTTTATGGATTTAAACGGTTTTTGACTCGAAATATTGTTGCAACTGATTTAACAGGTCCCTTGTAGTGTTGTTTAACCCACAGTGGGGTACATTGAGGATCCGGTTGAAATTCCGAAGAGAAATAATATCGGTTAAAAGTTTAATTACGCACCCACTGTGAGTACATTAGATTTCGCATGTTTATATCTGTTTTATGTTAGCTTTGCCTGTTGAGACCTGTTGCTTCATTATTTGATTGGAATTCTACTAACTTGCGTAGATTTAGATGCACGTTCTTACTTGAGGCTGCCAGAAATGTAGAACAAATTTTGATCATGTCGGGTTATTCTATTGGGTCTGATGCTGCTTCCACCAACCCAACACAGCCGTCACCGTCGAAGCGCCAACGTGAGGGAGGATACTCGGGATCTTCCCGGTATTCACAGTACTCACCTCAGCAGCCTTGTCGCCGACAGTCTGGTTCATCTGATCGTGGTCGTGCTCGTGCTTATTCCATCAACACGGAGCCGCAATATTGCAATAAGTGTCATCTGGAGCACTTTGGCAAGTGCACTAATGGACGTGCTTGCTTCTGCTGTGGAGAGCTGGGCCATTTTCAGAGTGAGTGCCCAAGGAAAGGAGATGCTTGCTATAAGTGTGGGGTGTGGGGTCACTATAGTAGGAACTGTAGGAAGAATGCTCCAACAGCTGCTGCTCCATCATCAACACGATCTTCTGGAGGTTCAAGTGGTGGTTCAGTTAACCGCCGGGGTCAGTCACAGAGGGAACCGGCTCGTGCCTTTCAAATTACGGCAGAGGAAGCTAGGGAAAATCCGGAGGTGGTTACGGGTACGTTCATAGTTAACTCTTTGCCTGCAAGAGTTTTATTTGACTCTGGTGCAAATCGTTCGTTTGTTTCCACTGTATTTGCACAAAGACTTGCCATGCCACTGTCTAGATTATCTGCTGTACTTGACATAGAAACTGCTAGCAACACTCTAGTCAAAGTAGATCACGTATACCGTAACTGCACTTTAGTAATTGAAGATGTAGTCTTCAATTTAGATCTGATTCCTATTGAGTTCAGCGAATTTGACGTGATAGTCGGGATGGACTGGTTGATTGAGAATGAAGCCCATATAGTGTGTAAGAATCGAATGATAAAGATAACTACTCCGGAGGGGCGTGAGATATGTATATATGGGGATAGGAGAAGTGGGGATCTGTGTTTACTGACCATTGCAAAAGGTCGAAAGCTTGTTGCAAGGGCGTGTGACGCTTACTTAGCATATGCGATTGATGCTAAGGCCGAGAAGAGGACTCTGGCTGATGTGCCTGTTGTTTCAGAATTCCCGGATGTGTTTCCGGAAGACTTGTCTGGCGTGCCGCCTGAGAGACAAGTGGAATTTAAGATTGACTTGATCCCTGGAGCTGCACCGGTAGCTCGTTCTCCTTATCGACTTGCCCCAACCGAGATGAAAGAAATGATGACACAGCTTCAAGAGTTGTTGGACAAGGGCTTCATTCGGCCAAGTTCATCGCCGTGGGGAGCTCCGGTATTGTTTGTGAAGAAGAAAGATGGCACAATGCGAATGTGCATTGATTACCGTGAGCTGAATAAGTTGACGATTAAGAACAACTATCCACTGCCAAGGATAGATGATTTATTCGATCATTTACATGGGGCGAGTGTGTTCTCCAAGATTGATTTGAGGTCGGGGTACCATCAGTTAAAAGTACGAGAAGAGGATGTGCCGAAGACAGCTTTCAGAACTCGGTATGGGCATTACGAGTTTCTGGTGATGCCTTTCGGGTTAACTAACGCCCCGGCTGTCTTTATGGATCTTATGAATAGAGTGTGCAGATCGATGTTAGACAAGTCTGTAATAGTGTTTATTGATGATATACTGGTGTACTCTAAGTCTGAGGCTGAGCATGCTGAACATCTAAGGGAGTTGTTAGAGTTGTTGAGGAAAGAGAAGTTGTACGCCAAATTTTCGAAGTGTGAGTTTTGGCTGCAACAGATACAGTTTCTAGGGCATGTGATTTCGGGGGCTGAGATTTCTGTGGATCCAGCCAAAGTTGAAGCGATAAAGAACTGGGAGCCGCCGTGTTCAGCTACTGACGTTAGAAGTTTTCTGGGATTGGCGGGCTAATATAGGAGATTCATAAAGGACTTTTCTAAGATTGCAGTTCCTTTAACTGCATTAACCAAGAAGAATGCACCTTTTGTCTGGGAAGCCGTGCAGCAAGAGGCGTTTGAAATTTTGAAGAAAACATTAAGCGAAGCACCGATACTGGCTCTACCGGAGGGCAATGAGGATTTTGTGGTTTATACAGATGCTTCGAGGTTGGGACTAGGCGCTGTATTGATGCAGCGAGGAAAAGTAATAGCATACGCTTCGAGACAGCTTAAGAACACGAAAAGAATTACTCAACTCATGATCTTGAGTTGACAACTGTCACTTTTGCTCTGAAGTTATGGAGACACTATCTGTACGGTACTAAGTGTCAGTTATACACGGACCATAAGAGTTTGAAGTACATTTTCAGTCAGAAGGAACTTAATATGAGACAACGTAGGTCTATGTAGCTTATTAAAGACTACGATTGTGAGATACTGTACCATCCCGGAAAGGCTAATGTAGTAGCCGATGCCTTGAGCCGGAAAGCTTATGCTAAGGATTGCTGCTACATGATGACGTCTACTATGTTAACGTCTACCATTATAAATGATGTTAAGGCCGCTCAGGAGGAAGCCTTGAAAGATGAAAATGTCGGTGCTGAGGATATTAGAGTACAAGTTAAGAATATGGAAACAAGTGAGTCGGGACTGAAAGGGATATACGGGAGGATATGGGTGCCGAAGTATGGGGGTATGAGGGAGGTAATCATCGAAGAAGCACACCAGTCTAGGTATTCTGTACATCCTGGAAGTACAAAGATGTACAATGAACTGAAGGCAGACTTTTGGTGGCCGGGATTGAAAAAGGACATAGGCCAGTATGTGGAAAGATGTAGGACTTGCCGGCTTGTGAAAGCCGAACATCAGCAACCTTATGGCAGTCTGCAACCGCTTCCCATTCCGGAATGAAAGTGGGAGCACATAACGATGGATTTTGTTACAAAGCTGCCGAAAACTAGGCGTCAACACGATGCAGTATGGGTGATCGTGGATAGATTGACTAAGTCGGCTCACTTTATACCGATTAGAGAAAATTATTCGCTGGAGAAGTTAGCTCAGATTTACATGGACGAGATTGTTTCTAGGCATGGAGTGCCTAAGTCCATTGTGTCTGATCGTGATAGTCGCTTTACTTGTCACATCCTTGCTTTAAAAGATGCTTGCTTATCCCAGGAATAATAATAAATGCATAAAGCTAAATAAAACATTATAAGTCTTGCACTACACGTGCTACAAGGTTACAGTATTAAGTTGCTAAAAACATCACTATTAAATAAAAGCAGCTACCCAGAACCCAAGGCATCATAAAGCTATACCACAAGCTGAAAGTGAGCTAAGTCCTCTGGGCAGATCAGATAATAGACCTAAGCAGAAGGTCCAGCTTGTTCTTTACCTTTTCCTGTAAAAATTGTGAATAGCAACTGTAAGCTAATGCTTAGTGAGTAAACAGATATTCATGAATGCATGTAAAATATGAGGCGAAAGTGCCTAAAAAGGCTGTTATGCTTGCTTGCTTGCTCATATGCTTAATACCCAGAAAGAACGCTGCACAATTGAGACATTTCACGCAGAACGGAGATGCCACCACTATGGGTTTACCGCTGACAGATGATCAATCTGTGATGCGGGGCTAGCTACCCGCATAATGCTCATGGGATAGTGGTGAACATCAGATTTACTTGCTCGCTAAATATAATGCTTATGAGATGCACAAAGAAACGCTAACACAAAGTTTGCTGTATAGTATGCAGAACAATAAACAGATAGCAGATAAATATGCATAGATCAAATGTAAGATCCGGCTAAGCTGGGCATCACCTGTACCACAGTGTTCGCCTTCACTCACAAAAGTCTATTGAATTCCAAATAAATCATATAGAAACAATTTATGTCTCAATTTCATATAAAACATGTAAACAAGAATAACTGTTACTCACTGTACTGAAAATGATTGAAATATTCTGAAATGCTTGCTCGGGCTTATTTACGCTTTAAATTGCTTTATAATGCTTGCACTTGCTTATCTAGGCTTTAATATATTCTGGCACTGGCTTTGACTCGCAACTGGGCTAAACAGCTTATGTATAATATCTGAAGTTTAATATTACAGAACATGTGCTAAATTAATATTGCTAGCTCAATATTCCAATATCTATAAGCCATAACTTCTAGCTAAATATTTTGCTATTTATTTTGCTAATTTATGCGTTGTTCGTAAATTTTATCAATTAAATTCAAAATTTAGGGGCTAGATTCGAATCTGAGCATCAGACTCGAAGTCAGATTCGAATCTGAGCATCAGATTCGAAGACAGATTCGAACCAGGGGTCAAATTCGAAGATAGATTCGAACCAGGGGGTTAGATTCGAACCCCATTCTCGAATCTAGCTCTATTCGAGTCTGTTCTTGGCATTTCGAGTCTGTTCTATACATACTCGAGTTTGTTCATAAACTACAGCTTTAAACATGCATTTTCAAGCCTCAAATCCACAAATAATCTAAGTAATAAGCCTCGGTTTAGTTATATTATACATAATCTACCATATTTTAGCTAAAACTCATATGAAATCAGCTTTTAAATCGCCTAAAATGATAAACTCGAAATTGTAGCTTCAAAACCGAAAGTGCAGAAAACGAAAAGGATGATTCTTACCTCAAAACCGTATGAAATCTCACATGCAATGGTAGATTCGAGTAGTACACTTCGAGACCTTTCCGATGACGTATAGAACTCGAGATTTGGCCGGTCGGTTTGGGAGAAAAGCTAGAGAGAAGTTTCGGGTTCTAGAGAGAGAAGCTCTGGAAAGGAATTTGGCTTGCAAAAATGAGAAAATGAGCTCTCAGCCCCTATTTATACTAAATCTCGAAATTACATCTTTTTACGCAAATTGCTCAAAATTACTTAAAATAAAAATGCAAATAAAAGGCAAGGTGTTATATTACTTCAAACTTCTGGTCAGCACTGCAAGAAGGGTTGGGAACGAGAATAGCAATGAGTACAGCCTATCGTCCACAAACCGATGGTCAGAGCGAACGGACCATCCTTACTTTGGAAGACATGATGAGATCGTGTGTGTTAGATCTCGGTGGCAATTGGGATGATCATTTGCCACTGATAGAGTTTTCGTACAATAACAGCTATCACGCGACGATCAAGAAAGCACCGTTTGAGGCTTTGTATGGGAGGAGGTGTAGGACTCCTACGTGTTGGAGAGAAACGGGTGAAACACCAGTTGCTGGGCCGGCCTTGCATCAAGAAACAAACGAGAAGAAACAGTTGATTAGGCAGAACATGAAGGCGGCCCAGGATCGTCAGAAAAGTGACTACGATAGGAGGCACAAACCGATCAATTTTGAAGTAGATGATTGGGTGTATCTGAAAGTATCACCTATGAGAGGTGTTACTCGTTTCGTGAAGAGGGGAAAGTTGGCTCCGAGGTTCGTCGGACCATTTAGGATTATTGAAAAAGTTGGAAATCAGTCGTATCGTTTAGAGTTGCCTGAAGGGATGTCGGGCATACACCCGGTATTTCATGTTGGGAATCTTAGGAAATCCTTTACTGCTGACAATGAGGATTGGGCTGACCACACCGAGCTGCAAGTTGATGAAAGGCTCCGGTATGTTGAGGAGCCGGAGTGTGTGTTAGATACTAAGATGAAGAAGTTAAGAAGCAAAGAGATCGAAATGGTGCTTGTACGTTGGAAGCATCATAAGGGAGCCAATCATACATGGGAGACGAAAGCTGATATGCTAAGGAAATATCTGCAGCTGTTTGAAGTCAAATAACTTCGAGGACGAAGTTAGAGCGTGGTGGAGCCCATGTTGTAACATCCTCGAATTCAATTACTGTAATTCGGATTTATTTAGGCGGATAATTTATAATTAAGATGAATTATGAGCAAATATTATGTATTTGGGTTATTTAATAGTTTGTTGCTATTTTAAGAAGTTACGAAGTTTGAGAATTAATAATTACTATTATGGAGTATTATGAATGATAAAAGCTAGTAATGATAAATTTAAGAATAAATCAGTATTTTATGGAACCGGTTAAGTTGAGGGGTGAAATGTGCAAAATGATGAAAGTTGAATAAAAAGGCTAAAAAGGTAGTCATTTTCATTTTCACTCCCTCTCTCTACTCTCTCTCTCTAGAAAACGCTCTCTACTTCTCTCTAGATTATCTCACAAACCGACCGGTCGATTATCGAGATTTATACGTCATCGGAAAGATCTCGAGGAGTACTACAACAATCTATGGTTGGATTCTTGATTTTGTACGGATTGAGGTAAGAATCGACCCTTTTAAGTTTATTATTTCGGTTTTTGAAAGTTTAAATTCGAGTTTATCAATTATTGCGTGAATGGAGTTAGCTTTGCTTGAAATCTTGCAAGAATATGATAGTATATGTGTAATAGAATGGAACCTAGGCATCATACATGACATATTCATGGTTTTTAGGCTTTGAAATGAAAGATTTAAGTTGTAGATATTAACAAACTCCAGAATGCCAAGAACAAAGTCGAAATGCAAGAACAAACTTGATTTTTGTTCTAAATTCGAGCATGTATTCGAGTTTGACACCATGGATTCGAATTTAAGACCCTAAATTCGAATATGGTTCGAATTTATCCTCATGAGTTCGAGTTTAGTCATCAAATTCGAAGGGGGGTTCGAATTTAACCCCTTAAATTCGAGTTTAATGCCTAAAATTGAAAACCCACTCTCTAAACTCGAATATTTTGAATGAACCACATAAACAACACATAAAATAACAAGAGTTATTCAAAGGATATGGTGTGAACTTGAGTTAGGATCAAACTTAGTTACGGTTCGAATTTGGACGTGGACCCGAAATGGGGGAAAAATATTGCAAAACTTACGAAACTTGGTTTTATGGATTTAAACGGTTTTTGACTCGAAATATTGTTGCAACTGATTTAACAGGTCCCTTGTAGTGTTGTTTAACCCACAGTGGGGTACATTGAGGATCCGATTGAAATTCCGAAGAGAAATAATATCGGTTAAAAGTTTAATTACGCACCCACTGTGAGTACATTAGATTTCGCATGTTTATATCTGTTTTATGTTAGCTTTGCCTGTTGAGACCTGTTGCTTCATTATTTGATTGGAATTCTACTAACTTGCGTAGATTTAGATGCACGTTCTTACTTGTTGCATGTCCGTTCGATTGTTGTGCATCTAGTGATGGACCGATGGGTCAGATCGATTACTCTGATGTTACTGCGCTATATGACCTGGAGCTGATCCCTCCGAGGTTCTGGTAGGCAGTATGTCATCCCCGATCATACGTTTGTCTCAGATGGTATATTTAATGCCGAGCTTCGGGCTCAAAGGGGCTGCGGCTCTGGTTCCGTACTTGGTGTACGAAGAGGGTATTCGATGTTTGTCATCGGTGTTACCCTTGGGGCTTCATAGAGATTTATAAAATGTGTAATCTGTGTATTCACTAAGCATTCGCTTATTCCTCAGTTGCTTTATTTTTACAGGAAAGGGCAAATCTGCAGCTGGACCTTCTAGTTAGGTCTTTTGTGAAGATTTGGAAGATTTGATACTGCTTAATCGTCAATTATGTTTTGAGACAATGTTGTAATATATTCTGGATGTTGTAATAATTTAATTGGGTGTGTAGACTTAGATTTGGTACCTTGTAGCACCGTAGGGTGTTTGACACTGTTTCACTACTTTAATTATGTATTTTAATGCTTCTGCACTTAAACTAGGTTATCAGATCATTATGTATTTGTGTTTGAGGATTAATCCTGGGTGTTTGTAAATGGTGGTTGTTGTGGCAAGGGTGTCACATGGGAATAACACATCAATTCTCAGCAGCTCGTACTCCACAGCAAAATGGTGTCGTTGAACGAAGAAATCGCACTCTAGTGGAATCTGCAAGAACGATGCTGGCATATTCAAATCTTCCGTTATTTCTTTGGGCTGAAGCTGTAGCAACGACTTGTTTCACGCAGAATAGATCCATAATCAACAAAAGATTTGGGAAGACTCGATACGAATTAATAAACAAACGTGTACCTAAGTGTCAAGTTTTTCCATGTCTTTTGATGCAGGTGTTTCATATTAAATGACAAAGACAATCTTGGAAAATTTAGTCAAAAAGCTGATGAAGGCATCTTCATTGGTTATTCGAAGGAGTCTGTAGCGTTCCGAGTCTACAATAAGCGGACCAAGACAGTCAATGAAAGCGTAAATGTCAAATTTAATGAAGGCGTTGTAATGGCTTCTGAACATACCAGTTCAGGACCCGATCTTAACAAGACGACTTCTATGAAGTCATCTGTACAGAGTGCAGATAATTCTTATTTAAATAAACTATTCGAGAATTTTTATGAAGACTACTTTGAACAACCCAAAACTAATGTTTCAAATTTGGTGCCTGACAGGATTACTGAAGATCCAGTCGTAGTCTTAGATTATTCTAACCTATTTCAAAAGAAATTGGAGAGGCTTCAACGACAGATGTGCACTTACCTGTTGATAGTGTACAACCCATTCAACCTCCAGTATCTTTTGAAACCCCCTTACCATCTGAAAACTCAGAAACCCCGATCTCAGATAATATACCATCAACGTCAGAAGCTAACCCTCGAATTCCCTATCTAGACTTAAACTTCAATCAAGACCAAATTCAACCTTACCCACATACCTTTAAATGGACAAGGAATCACCCAACTGAAAACATCATTGGTGATCCTTCTGCATCAATCCAAACCAGAAGAGCAACCATAAATGAGTTTTTATTTTCAAACTTTCTAAGTAAAATTGAGCCAACGAATGTTAAAGAAGCTCTTCTGGATGCTGATTGGATTGTGACTATGCAAGAAGAGCTTAATCAGTTTAAAAGGTTGAAGGTCTGGAGATTGGTGGAGCGACCAAAAGAGAAATCAATCATTGGCACAAAGTGGATTTTCAAGAATAAGTAGGATGAACATGGTGTCATCATTCGTAACAAGGCCCGCCTCGTCGCCAAAGGATACAGTCAGCAAGAAGGGATTGATTACGATGAAACTTTCGCTCCAGTTGCCAGAATAGAAGCAATTAGGATGTTTTTGGCTTTTGCGGCTCATAAAAACTTTACAATTTATCAAATGGATGTAAAAACTGCATTTTTAAATGGGGAACTGACAGACGAAGTGTATACATATCAGCCCGAAGGGTTTATTGATCGTTTGAAGCCTGATCATGTATATATTTTGGATAAATCCCTTTATGGCCTTAAACAAGCATCTCGTGCTTGGTATGATGCACTTTCAACATACTTGTTGAAATATGGATTTAACAAAGGTGCAGTGGATACAACCCTTTTTATAAAACGTCAGGGGCCAGATATTATAGTAATTCAAATATATGTGATGATATAATATTTGGGTCTACTAATCCAGAATTTTGCAATAAATTTGCATTCTTAACGTCCCAGAAATTTGAAATGAGCATGATGGGAGAAATAAATTTTTTCTTAGGTTTACAAGTAAAACAACTGACTGATGGAATTTTCATCAATCAGTCCAAATATATTCATGACATGTTAAAGAAATTTAACATGGTCAATAGTACTCTTATGAAAACTCCCATGGCTCCGGATTCCAAATCCAAACTCGATGAGGACGTTTCAGGGAAACCTGTAGATGTGACTCATTATCGAGGAATTATTGGGTCATTAATGTATTTAAGTGCAAGTAGACATGATATTATGTTTGCTACATGTGTTTGTGCTAGGTATCAGGCACATCTGAAAGAATCACATTTGGCGGCTGCCAAAAGAATCTTAAGATATCTAAAGGGAACACCAAACCTTGGTTTGTGGTATTCCCGTGAATCATCATTCAATTTAACTGCCTTTTCTGATGCTGATCACACAGGTGATAAAATGGACAGAAAAAGCACATCAGGAGCAGTTCAATTCTTAGGTGATAAACCTGTCTGCTGGTCATCCAAGAAACAGCACTGTGTTTCACTGTTTACAGCCGAAGCTGAATATGTTGTTGTAACATCGTGTTGTTCTCAAGTATTGTGGATGAAGAGCCAACTCAGAGACTACGGGTTAACACCACAAAAGATTCCAATCTATTGTGATTTTAAAAGTGCAATAGCCGTTGCATCTAATCCAGTGCAACATTGTAAAACCAAACACATCGACATCCGATATCATTTTATTTAGGATCATGTAGAAAATGGTTATATAGAATTATATTTTGTTCCTACTGAATATCAATTAGCTAATTTGTTTACCAAAGCATTAGATGAAAAACAGTTTAATTTCTTGGTATACAAGTTGGGTATGTTGAATCGTTAGATTTAAACATTCAGTAGTCACAAATTACAATTTTAAATTTACATTTTTTATTTTGATTTAGATTTTGATGTTAAATTCATGTGAATTTCAAGTTTAATTTTTTCGGAGTTTAACAGATCTGGATTGTCATGTGCAGGGGGAGCAGAAAGATATTTTTATCTAATTTTTAGAAATCTGATAAATTTTTATCTGATTTTTGTAAGGGGAGCAGTCATTCAAAATGATATATATATATATATATATATATATATATATATATATATATATATATATATATATATATATATATATATATCTGAGGGGGAGCTTAACTGCAAACACCAATGGGGAGCAATTTTTTTTAGTTAAAGTTTTTGTTAAATTTTTTTTGGTTGCTGAAATTTTTTGTTGTTCAATTTTTTTTGTTGTAGTTAAATTTTTTTTAGTAATTTTTAAAAAAAAAAGTGAAATGGGCTTCATAATAAAGACCAAATTGTCTAGGTGAAAGTAAGTGGGCGGGGTAATGGTAAAATTTGAATTTGAAATTTTCAACTATAATGTTGAAATTCAAAATTACTTTTTCGAAATCCTTGACCACTGTTCGCCGACTCTCTCAAATTCTTTCCTTCATCACGAATTAACCTCAAGAAATCAAAGAAATCAGATTTTTCACCATTTGAGTTGAAAATTGTAAGTTCATTTCATAGTTTCATGTATTGTTTTTCAGTTTATATGTTTTATTTTTCGTTTCTATATTTGAATATTCAGTTATATGTGTGTGTTCGTATGAACATTAGTGTGTGTAAATGGGTTTTGTTCTTTGTTGGATTTTATATAAAATTGAATGTGTCTTTGCCTGCGGATTACCATCTTGAACTTGAATCTCAAATTTCAAGTATCAATTTCAAACACACAAACATAAATTTAAAATTTTTGCTTTAAAAACTTTCAAGTTCATAAACACTGAAAATTGGAATTTTTGCAAAGAAATTGTTGTTTCTGAACAAAGTTCAGTAAACAAAAGTTATTTGAAATCAGTTTTCGAGTGGGACTCAAGTTTTAATAAGTGAAAAAGTCCTTGGATTGAAATTTTTGAAAATATCAGTGAATGAGGACTTAGATATATTTTTCAACATTTTCTCGATTACAACTGTAATCGAGAATGCATCAAGTTTCATGCGAGTTGAGTGAAACACCACTCGAGAACAAGTTTGTTTAATTAGAGTTGGTTGCTTTTTTTTCGAGAAAATGTGATATGTTATTCGAGTTGATTCAAATTCAAAACCTAGGATATTATTAAAATTACACTCGATAACATAACAGATTCGAGTTGGACTCATATATTATTCGAGTCCTTTCAAGCTTCATTCGAGTTGAGTTCTTTCAAGTACTTAGAAGAATTTTCTCACACTCTCGATATATTCTTTCTTTCGAGGACACAATATGTGTCATTCGAGTCTACTCCTGTTTTAATCGAGTTGGTCTTATAGTTAGATCGAGAAACTTTTATTTGATGATCGAGTTGAGTAGAGTAAAGGACTTTGAATTTTTTCAATACAAGTCTCGATAATTTCTTCATTCGAGAAAAGAATTAAGCTCATTCGAGTTGAGTTGTATGTACTTCGAGAAAACATCAGTTTTGATCTAGTTTGTCTTTAGTGTCATTCGAGTTGGTACTTAGATGCATTCGAGAAAAGTCTTCATCATTCAAGTTCCATACTTGTGTCTATCAAGTTGAGTCATACCTTATCCGAGAAATTCTACATTTCACCCGAGTTTCATACTCAACTTTGTCCAAAAGTTTCTAAGTGTTGGGAATTTAAATTTTTAAGAAAAATTTCACATTTTTCGAGAAATTTTTTAAATGTGTGTTTTTCTAACATTGGTCTCTGAAAGATTGACTTTGAAATCCTAACAATAATATTTTAATATTATTGTCGGGAATCCCAATGCTTTAAACAGAAAAACACATATCTTTCTAATTTCTAGCAAAATAAATTTTTCTATTTGCAGGATTTCATTTGATTATCAGTTGAGTCTAACATGTTTATTACTTTTCACAGGTTTCAAATGGCACCACCAGCTCAATCCCAACCCTCAAACTCCTCTGATTCACATTCTTCGTCAAATCACACCCTTGTTTCTAAACCAGTAGAATCTGCATCAGTCACCCGACCTTCACCTTCTACCCTCATTCCAGATTATCAACTGGTTAAACCAAAATACTGCCTACCATTTCGTGATAACAACCATTGCCATGACACTAAAGTCATAAAATCAGCCACCCGATTATTATATACATTCTAAAAGGTCATCCTTTAGGATATCTTCTACAATATAAGCCTTCGATTCCTCAGGTCTATCTTCAACAGTTCTGGCACACTGTAAAATTTGTCCCAGCTGATGGTAACCATCATTTTAAGGTTACCATCGATCAGTTCAAGACCAAGATTACCTTAGCCAGATTGAGGCATAATCTGTTTCTACCTCGTCGAATAGATACAGTGAATTTTCCAGAGTTAGCTGATTTTGAAGATTTTGTTTCAAACGAAGAATTAGTAGATGATCTAATATGTCTGGGGTATTCAAAACAATTACCAAAGAGTTCTAAGTTCCATAGAAATGGACTAAATGGCGAATGGTACACACTTTTTGGCATTATCAACCGGTGCATGACGTCGAAGCACACTGGGATTGACAGATGTAGCATACACAGTCTGAGAATATTTCATGGAATTGCGTTCAACAAACATTACGACTACGCGCAATGTATCTGGGAGGATCTAAAGGAAGTCCTGCTAGCAAAGACGACAAATAGATCAAGAAAATTTGTCCCTCTTCAAAGGTTTATCCAAGTTCTGATCAGAGGCATCTTAAGGGGCAATGAAAATATTCCTAAACGACCCAATTCTCAACGATGCCCATATTATGTCATGATGAGCTTACATGAGGTACCGGATTCACCGAATGCCAATTCCTGAAGAGTTGTTGAAATATGCTGATCAGGAGAGTGAGAATGTGAGGTTGTATCGTATAGATCACGCTCCTATAGAGACCCAACAATCGGGTTCTCTTAACCAGGGAGTTGTAGGAGAGAAGGAACTTCAGCATGGGACTAAAGTTCAGGGAAGCCAAATAGTGAGTGAGGGTGTAGAAGTTCAAGCGAGGGGTGGTGAGGGAGAAGCTAGTAGCTCAGATTCAGAAAGAACATTATCGAATATTCATGAAGGAGCTGCAAAAGGAGAGGATGACGATGATGATGATGATGATGATGAGGGAGGAAATGATCCTAATGAGGGAGGTGCAGGTTTGATTGATATTGTAGAAATTGCTAGACAAAGTGTGAGGGAGGTTTCAAGCCCAGAAATCCGGGATCAAACCACATATGCTGTTAGCTCCCATCATGGAGTTAGCATTGAACTAGTCAGCATTCCACTGACAACTGCACACCCCACCGGCCACTCAGTCTCCTCCTAACAGGAGACTGTTTCAATTGTTCACCGGGATGAAGCACATCTGCTATCCGAAAATCCTTTGGATTTTATGGATATTGAAACAAGTACACATCTGCCCGGGTGTACGACTTCTTTTGATGCACAGAGTCTAGAACCGATACACATTAGGACACCGGAGTCCATTTGAAGTGAGTACAGCTGAACTCTATGTCACTGCCGGAACAACCTCAGTTACGAAAGCATTTGTTGCTCCGTCACTTGAAGAGGTTGGAAGTCCAGTCAGAGCCACATTAATGCCAACCCTGAGCACTGGCCACGCATATGTTCTTTATACAAGTTCAATTGTCGTGACAACTGAAAGTCTAAGTGACCCAGTAGTTAATCTTTCCCCTTTTGTTACCGAATCTTCATTGAATCAAGCTTTGAAGGCAGTGGTTGCAGGAAACAGTCATGTAACAGCCCAACTATCCGAAGTCATGTCTCAGATGATGAATATCCACAAATTCTTAAAGGGCAAGTCTGTAGCTGAAGAAACTGTGAAGCAAACGGATCCAAATCAGGCGATAGAAGAGTTAGAGATTTTGTATTTGAACAGTTTGATGAAATGAGAGAACGCATGATGGGGTTGGAGAGCATAGTCATTACTGCTTTAGGCAGTTTATCTGAACGTGTCTCTGCGATGGAACAAACCTGTAAGGCTCAAGCTTCAGCTCCAAAACGTAAACATGACGAGCATGATGAAGACTCCGATGATGCTCCTCATGAGGGGGAGAAGAGGAGGAAGCTTGATGAGCCATGAACTGGATTATTGATGATCATTTATCCTGAAAAGGAATCAGAAACACAGGCAAAAGGCGAAGCCAGAAGCTCCAAAGATAAACCTGCTGATGCTCAAGGTGAACTGGAATTGATTCTCCATGAAGATGTTCCAGTTCCTTTAAGCATTCAGTCAGAAATTTACAATTTTGAGGAGTATAATGATTCTGATGATGAAGTCCAAGAGCAGATGTTGTTGATTCAAGGAAAAGAGAGAGAAGTAGAGAAAGAAGTAGAGATTGAGTTATCTGATGATGATGACATATTTGAATTAACTGATATATTTGTACAAGCTGATAGAATTGAAGAAGAGGAAAGATTATTTCAGGAGATATTGAAAGATGTTGTACCAACACTGACGGTTGAAAAGCCTGAGGTCACGGTTCATGTAAAAGAAGAGGTTGAAAAACTATTTCCGATGGAGAATGTTATTCCACAAGAAGTTACCGAGTTAAATGAAGTTGAAATGATGGAAAGGTTCTTTAATGATTACATCTTGGCTGATGAATCAGAAAAACATCACAGATTAAGATTTGAAGCTTAGCAAGTGGTTCAAAGAGAAATCAGAGATATGCTAACTTTGCTCAACAAAAATGAAATCAGTAAGAAGAAGGTTAAAGCGTTAGATGTATCTGCGAAACAATCAGCCGAGTATATCAGGAAAAGGAATAAACTTCCATATCTTGAAGATTACATGGAGAAGAAAATATTCTGCAAGAAGCAAGCTCCCTGTACGTTTTTGAAACTATTCAGAGTTCTGGAGGCAAATATGCCAAACCTTGTGAATTATGCGAGTTTCTTGCGGAATAAAACTCAGCCAGTGGATAAAGTAAAAAGTTAATTTAGGATAGTTGAGTTAATCAAGATTGAAAAAGATCGTTTTGTTCAGATCTTCTATCCTACCTTTACAGTGTCAAGAGCTAATGAAAACACCTATTCATTCACTGAAGTTGACATGTTCAATATGCATCTGGTAGATATTGAAGATTTATTTGATGAGTTGTGTCGTAATAAGAGGAACGAATACTTTAGATTTGCACTCAGGACAATTTTTCACTTCATGCATACCAATCTTGTATTAAAGTTAATTATATGTATCAGACTGACGAGACGTTGTACTAAAGTTTTAATTATCAGTGATTTGTGTAAACCCCTGACATGTGTATTATGAGATTCTTGCGATAATGCCACTTATGATATTATATTGACGTGACTTTTATATGTGCAAAGAGGGTGTTACAATACACACACACACACACATATGTATGTATATATTCTAAAATAAATCAAAACATATTCACTTAACAGAATAAAGAAATTAAAGATAAGTAAGTATTTATACGAGTAATATATAACATTGAAAAAGATAAGTAAATTACATATATAAATAATTTTAAATTTATAAAGTAAAAGTAATAAAAAAATTCTAAAAAAATAAATACATACATATATAGTTGAATAAATATTTAAATTTAATTGTAATAATAATAATAATAATAATACAACTTATTTATATACAAATCCAAATATATAAAAGTTATTTTAATTAAATTATTGTAATAATTAATAAAAAAGAACATATCAAATAAATAAATAAAAAAAAAAAAAAAAAAAAAAAAAAATAATAATAATAATAATAATAATAATAATAATAATAATAAGGGTTTATTGAAAAAAAACCAACATGTTTTTACGTTTTTTGCGTTTTCGTCCTTTCATGTTATTTTTTGCGATAAAAAACCTCAAGTTATTCTTTTCTTATTGGTTTAGTGGAATTTTGGACATTAGACCCCGGTTATAATTTGTGAACCGGGTTTTAAAAACTTGAAAAACCGGGTTCTAATGTCCAAATTTCACTAAACCAATAAGAAAAGAATAACTTGAGGTTTTTTATGGCAAAAAATAACATGGAGGGACGAAAACGCAAAAAACGTGAAAACATGTTGGTTTTTTTCATAATAATAATAATAATAATAATAATAATAATAATAATAATAATAATAATAAAAGACAACATATTAAAAAATAATATTTTAGTTAAATTGTAACAATAAGAAAAAGACTAAATATCAAATAAATAATAATAGGATAAAAGTAATTAAAATAATATAAAAAAGAAAGTAGTTAGTTAGTGATCAAAACTGAAGCAAAGTTAAAAGAACTAAATGGTCATTTTCAAAAAAATGACTAGTAAATAGTTTATATATATGTTAATCTTCAATTTGATTGTTAAAGTTAAAAAAATGGTCCATATCATTTACAAAAAAACTTCCATATCTTGAAGATTACCATATGTACCGAAATTGTAATTTTAACGTGAAATGGATAGTAACCATAATTTATATATAACCACAGGGACGAAAATCGTAGTTTTAAAATGACAAATTTTGTCATTCTAATTTTGTTTCAGTTTTGGTCCCTAATAATTACTTTGTTTTTTATAGAGTAAATTACAGAAATGGTCCCTGTGGTTTACATAAAACTTTGGATACGGTCCCTGTAGTTTCAATTTTGCATAAACGGTCATTATATTCACTGTTTACTTGCAAAATTGGTCCCTCTGCTATTAAGTTTAACAATCAAATGGTTAAGTATTTTGTAATGACCATTTTACCCTTTTCTTTAATAACATTTTGGTCCTTCAAGTTCGTAGTTCATTTTAGTTTTGGTCCCTCAAGTAAATTTGTTTATTTAACTTTTCAATTATTATTGTTAGAGTAAATTACAGAAATGGTCCGTGTGGTTTAATCAAAATTATGGATATGGTCCCTGGCTTTTAAAAATTACATAAATGGTCCCTCAAAACACTATTTATTTACAAAAATGGTCCCTCTTTCTCTTAACATTTTTTAAATGACGGTTTTGCCCTTATCTCAATAACAATTTGGTCCCTCAACTATGTAATTTATTTTCAATTTTAGTCCTTTTTATAAATTTTCACCTTTTGTTTAAATTTATTGTTAGATTGTATTTTAATTGATGGAAAACAAAGTCTAGGGGTTGTTTTGTATTTCTTCAATAGTTGTGAAATATGTATATAAATAGTAGGTTTGACTTTCAATAGAAGATAGATCTCTGACATTTTACTTTTTGTACGGAAGAAAACGGTTACTGAATTTAGATTATTCTCTCAGCTTTTGTAATCGACATTCTCTGCTATTGAATCATTCGGTTAGTTTTGATTGCTGAATTGTTATTGTTCTTGATTTGTTATTTGATTGATATGAAACTATAAATCACAATTGGTATCAGAGCTTTAGGGGTGAATAATTTGATTCTGAGATTGAATTTTTTTTTTGATATTGCTCACTGTTCTTGAACATTTTTTTTCGAAAAACCCCAAAATCACTAAGCGTTTTTAATCTGTTGATCATAGACAGTGAAAATTGGATCGAAGGTAAAGGATCAATAGTCGAATCAATTGAGTATAAACTTGAATTGATTCACAAAACACAGAAAAAGATCTAGACATTTTTGTCAAATTTTGAAAAATACAAACTCGACTACTGTTCTATTGAAAAAGTCCATTCTAGATCCATTTTTGGACAAAGGTGTTTCACAAAAAGTGTTTGTATTCAAAATCCTCACCTTCGATTGCAATTTGAGTGAAAATGGGCAAATTTTTGGATTTAATTTGAATTTCAGACTTGTAAAATCTGAAAATATTAAGAAACTCGAAATACACATATCATATGTGTCATTCGAGTTGAAGACTTGTAAAAATCGAGTTGACAACCTATATCAATCGAGTTGACAACCAGTATTGTTGGGTACAAGTTTATATAGAGTTGTAATCAATTTTATTGTAAAAGTTCAGGGGTTGCTTGTGTAAATACTCAATACTTTGTATTGTGTATAAATAGGAGTGTATGTGTACTGTTATAGGGTGATTGAGGAATACACATACACGGATCTGATTGAGAGAGAAAAAGTGTTGTGCAAGTCACCAAGAACATCAATGTAATATTCTCTCATCTCAATCTAAGCATTCGATTTTATGTGTTGATAATAATTGTTCATATGAATTGTGTTTTATGTTGTATGAATTGCATGAAATATGAATTCACAATTGGTATCAGAGCCTAATATGGCTGAATTTGAGTGAATTTTGAATCTGAAATCGTTTTTTTAAGAACACTGTTATATTCATTTTTTTTGAAAATTCGAAAATCAATTGAGGATTTTGATTCTGTGGATGAAATGAACTGATATTTGGATCGAAGGTGCGAATTTTAAAGACGAATTCAATGATATAAGTATCAAATTTTAATTCCAAACACACAGAATTTAATTGAAAATTTTTAGATTTTTTGAAAAAGTGTGTGTTCTTGAGTTTTTTTTGGTCGATTTATGGTTTTTAATCGAGAATTAGTCAAAGTGATTTCACAAAAGTTGTTTCTGCTATTAAAACGAACCTTCGAAATCAATTTGAGGTCATTTCATGGACTTTTGTTGAAAAAGTTTGGATCTGATCTTGTTTTTGTTGAAAAATGATAAAACTCGGGCATAACTAAAATTCATAGTGTCATTCGAGTTTTATAAAGAAGGCATTTGAGTTTTATAAAGAAGGCATTCGAGTTGATCAAAGAGAGTAAATCGAGGAACTTTATATTCTATTCGAGTTTCATGCTTTATTATCCGAGTTTCAAGCTTCATTAATCGAGTTTTATGCTTCATTAATCGAGTTTTATGCTTCATTAATCGAGTTTTATGCTTCATTAATCGGGTTTTATGCTTCATTAATCGAGTTTCAAGCTTCATTAATCGAGTTTCAAGCTTCATCATTCGAGTTTCATCAAGCTTATTCGAGTTTCATTCTTCTTCAATCGAGTTTGATAGTGTTTCAATCGAGTTTCATTATTCTTCATTCGAGTTGAGTCCTTATTCATTCGAGTTTCATCATACTATTGACTGTTTGACCTTAACTGCTTAAATTGGCCATAACTTTTGACTGGAACATCGTTAGAAGGCCTACCATACGTCAAATCGAAACTTCAATAGAGATCTACGATTTCTAGAACGGGCAAAGCTGGTTCGGTAAATTTTCGAGGCCCAAATCGGCTCCAGAAAAAAGTTACGGGCATTTTTCTGCAGAAAAGCTGAAATTTCAACGTCAAAAAGTCATTTTCAGAGCTGATTTTTCACAAGTTATTATTTTCAGATATAATTCTCAAAGTTTTATCAGAATTCACTCAGTTTTTCCATAAAAGATCTTGGAAGATTCATTTTTCTGCAATTCATAATGATGTTTGAACAATTTTCAAAGTCTGAGCTGATTGTCAAACTTACTGAATCTGAAAAGATTCGTAAGAACAATTACGACATTCTCGTTCAGTTAAATACTGAAAAACATTTGGCGTTACGTGACGTGCAAATACTGAATGAAGAAATTCAAAGCTTAAAAGAAAAACAAAACTCTGAGAGTTGTGCTCATCAATTGAAAATATCTGAATTACTTAAAGAACTTGATGAGCTGAAACAAGAAAATTTTCAGAATGCAACTCAACTGAAATATCTTTTGTCTGAAAGATCTGATCTTTACAAGAAGGTTCAGGATCTTGAAGATACACTTTCTAAGACAAAACCAACTGATAAGAATTGTATTTTAAACAAAAATGAAGAAATTTTTGCTCTTCAACAAGAGTTGTCTTTAACTAAAGATTTGGTTGAGAAGGAAAGACATGAGTTCTTACTTAAAGAACAAGATTTTAAATCGAAATCTGAATTGTTTGAAGATGAAAGACAAATGTTCTTAATCAAAGAACAATCTGTTAAATCTGATTACCAATCATTTGATCATGACAGAAATTCAAATTTAGTCATTATCAAAAGTTTGGAAGATCAGATACTTCATCTTACAAAACAATTACATGTGTTTACTTCATCAGCTGAGTCAAAGGTTAAGACCTCTTCTTCAGTGTGTTTAAAATCCAATGTTGATCACTCTGGTTTGTCTTCTGAAAGTGAAGTGAATCTAACTAACTCTGCTAAGTTTGATTCATCTTCAGATCTGAAACTTAAGTATCTTCTCAAGATACATAAAGGCAAAGACAAAATCTTTGAACAACTTCCGGTCAAGATATACACTGGTGAATCTTCGAAGTCAAATTTTCCTAAAGTTTCTGAAAATACTAGTCATTCTAATCAGAAAACATTTTTACAGCAAAATACCAAGTATTATCAGAAACAGGCAAGAACCGGACAGTTTTTCAAAAAGAAGAGTTCGCAAAAGTCTGATCATTCAAATTCAAGTTTCTTTAGAAATTCAGATATTCAATTTTCTCATACTCAAAGAAATTTGTTTTCTGCTTTTGAAAGAGAAGCTGATAGTCATTACTTGCAATGGGTACCTAAACCCAAGTACAAGTGGGTACCAAAACCCGTTTTGAAATGGGTACCCAAGAGCGCTAACAAGTCTGGATCCAAATCTATTTGGATACCAAAGACATCTTAAATTTTGCAGGTTTTAGGTTTCTTATCATTTTCAGATAAGGACCCGTTCTTCATTTCAATAGGCTCTTGATTACATCAGATCAAGACCCGTGTTTTAACTCAATATGGTTTTTGGTCATATCAGACTAGAACCCGGACTTCATCTCAAGAGGCTTCTACTCACATCAGAGTAGAACCCGATCTTCTCTGAAATTGGATTTTGTTCTTTTCAGTACAGAACCCAAGCTTATGGTTTTCAGTTACTTCAGACTGAAACCCGAGCTTCTGCGACAAATGGATTCTAATCATTTTAGATTTGAACCCGAGTGTGAGAGACAAATCTTACTGGAATTCTTGCCCTGAATTCAACTCCGAAGCTAAAATTGACAAAGAGGGAGTTTTATTTTTATAATTTTTTGCTCCTGATTTCATTGAGTTGACTAACTGTGTGTGCTTATTTCCAGGGGGAGTTTCAGACGCACTTTGACGATGACATTTTTCAAAACTATGTGTGATTTTTCACAAAAATATTTGATTCACACATAAAAAGAGTTCTTGAGTTGAAAAGAAATTTTTTCTGATTCTCTGAATCTCTAATTGAGATTAATTGATCTAATCTCTTTGATGTTCATTATCTCATTTCTTCTGAGATTCTTTGTTACAATGCTTCCAATTTATAATGGATTCTTTTCGTTATCTCCCAAGTGATAATTCTTTCAAGAAAATCTGGTTCTTTTCATATCATATGTTGGTACACCCTGTGTGACGATAGCAGTCTAATCGATCTGCATTATGTGTTTAGGTAATATTCTGAGTATTAACCAAGTATTTTGATATATATGTTTAATATGTGCTTTGTCTGTTATTGATTGTGTGTTTGAACTTGATGTAACATATTACAAGAAGTTCAAACATAAAGGTCAAAGATTAACTCAAGTATAAGTTAAAACATAAGTTTCAAACACTTAGTTATATATGTCAAAGGCTAGATTCGAATTGCATAAAAGGATACATTCGAATCTGTGATAGATTCGAATGAGTCCTTAGATTCGAATAGGCTAGATTCGAATCTGTCAGATGGACAGATTCGAATGGGCCTTAGGCCAGATTCGAGGTTGGCCCACAACAGACTCGAATCAGGGCCTATAATTAGGGATAGACTCGAATGATTAAGTGACCTTTGGCAGAATTCGTGAGGAATTGAGCAAGAGGCGATCTCGAGTTTATCAGCTAGGTGAGTCCCGTTTCGGAGAGAATTAGTACGTAGGATCGTTCGTGTGTCGTTCGTTCAGCGTCTAATAGTCTCCGTGTTTCCGTTGGTTGAGAGTTGTCCGTCTAACCGTCAACGAGGATTCCGCACTCGTTAACGGATCCGCGTCTAGATAGATCTGTCACAAACCTCCGCCTCAAACCCAGACCCAACCCCAAGATACAGCTCCACCATCACCGCCACCTCAGCAACATGAACCCTACATTCCCCATCCATTCAATCCTGCTCCCATTCAGTCCATCCCTTCTACATCAGAAGCCTATACCGACAACCAACGAATCATGCAACTTAAGAGCCGTGTCGACTTTCAGAACGTTCAAATCATAACTCTCACAAAAGCAGTCGGTGAACTCCAAGAGCATAACTCTAATCTTGATAAGGAGAATGCAGAATTCAGAAAGATTGTTGAAAGTGTTAGAGACGACAACACGGAGATTAAATCATTTGTTGCTGATCAATCGTCTGAAATCCGAGCAATGCGGTCCCTCCTAGAGCAACTTATGAAAAATCTACAAACTCAGGGGGAGACGAGTTGTAGAGATCAGGAAGTACAGCGAGAAGATGATGATAATGAAGGCGATGATCCCGGTGCAAACAAAGAGATTGAGTCTGTAGATTTTTCTGCAGCTCAAGTTACACAAGTTCAGGGGGAGCCTAGTACAGAAGGAGGAGAGGGAGGAGCAGGAGGAGAAGCAGGTTCTTCAAAGACTTTAGATAGCGACATGATCGATGCGCTGAAAGATATTGAAGAAGAGCTAATGGAGTTTGATTTTGAAGATGATATTGAAGAATTAGAAGAAGGTGAATTCATTCCAGATGATGTCGCTGACGGGAAATCGGATGATGAAGTGCTAGATGATGAAGACGATCACGTTAATGAAGTAATAATCAATTCACAAGCAATCACTGAACTGTATGAGAGCCAAAATCATAATGTGATTGATATTGATTACATCAAGGTAGCCTCAGCTGAAGATAAAGACCTTGAAGAGGCTGAGAACGAGCCATCTAGAGCTGATCTGATAAATCTTTGGTTCAAGAAGGAAGAAAAGAAAGATCAGCTGAAGATGAAGAAGAAGATGAGAAATCCAAGTGCTGGAAATTTTGCTGGAGGGATTATTAGCTGGTTCTTTGATAGAGAACTGCAGCTGTTTATTTTGAAAAGAAGAGATGGCCTTCAATACTTGAGGCGGACATTGAAAGCGTTTAATTCATTGCCCAAGATTGAAGTTAAAGAGTTAGCCTGGAAGGAGCTGATCAATATTGGAGATGATCCCTACGCGAACGTAATTGAAAGAATTATAAGGAAAGAAGGGCGATCAGGAAAATTTGAGCAACTCAAGCCAAGGACCGGAAAGAGGGTCGAGGATGGATCAAGGATAGATCCTCATACTGGAAGGCCTTGGGCAAGAATGATTTATAAGCCAGTCAAATGCTTGAAAAAAGTGCCAATGAAACCAATGCCACAGAACGTGTTGAGCAACATGAAGTGGTGGTACCTAGAGATTGACACTGCTGAAGCTATCATGGAAGATCAAGACGAGCAGGTAATTTTGAAGGTATATGATCCACTGCATTTGATAAACCTATCGAAGGACGACCTGAAGAAGCTTCATGATCAGCCTATTTTCTTTACTGAACCATGGAGATCTGAAGCCAGGAAGTTCCAAAAGGTAGTAAAAGTTTGTATAGATGTTGGATTATATGCAGGTAGTAATATATATAGCTCTAGTACTTAAATTCGATGTAATGTAAATAATTAGAAGCTATCGTCAAGGGGGAGTCTGTTGGTACACCCTGTGTGACGATAGCAGTCTAATCGATTTGCGTTATGGTTTAAGTAATATTCTGAGTTTTAACAAGTATTTTGATATATATGTTTAATCTGTGTTTGTCTGTTATTGATTGTGTGTTTGAAATTGATGTAACGTATTACAAGAAGTTCAAACATAAAGATCAAAGATTAACTCAAGCATTAGTTAAAACATAAGTTTCATCACTTAAGTGTTTAAGTGTATTGGCTAGATTCGAATAGCTAAAAGGATACATTCGAATCTGTGATAGATTCGAATGAGTCCTTAGATTCGAATGAGCTAGATTCGAGTCTGTCAACATGGACAGATTCGAATGGGCCTTAGGCCAGATTCGAGGTTGGCCCACAACAGACTCGAATCAGGGTCTATAATTAGGGATAGACTCGAATCATTAAGGGACCTTTGGCAGAATTCGTGAGGAATTAAGCAATAGGCGATCTCGAGTTTATCAGCTAGGTGAGTCCCGTTTCGGAGAGAATTAGTACGTAGGATCGTTCGTGTGTCGTTCGTTCAGCGTCTAATAGTCTCCGTGTTTCCGTTGGTTGAGAGTTGTCCGTCTAACCGTCAACGAGGATTCCGCACTCGTTAACGGATCCGCGTCTAGATAGATCTGTCAGTGGTAGACCTTACATCATATATCAGATTTTCTATTTCATTCTGATATCACCCATGTAATCTGAATATAATCTCTTCGATATCCATTGCGCTTTAATGCTGCTGCTGACTCCGATTATGCACCAATCTGAGTGATAGGCATAAATATCGCTTCTATGGTCTAACCAGAACCGGAAGACCTACCCAAGAAGCAAACCATCTATAGATTGTGTGGGTGAAGGTTCTTTAGGTTTATTAGTTGAGAAGTGTCAGGTATCACGAGATACTGACAGGGTCGAGCAGAGATAAAATGCAAATGAGAGGGATATATTGAAAGGAGATGGTGGTATTCTGTCATGCTTTTGTTGTAAAGCTGACAGAATTTATTTCTCAAAAGTGAGTCGGAGGGAGCTTAGTTGAAAAATTGCTGAGAGCTGAGTGTTGAGAAAGGATTTGAAGAAAATAAAATCCTACCTACACCGTGTCTGCTGGGTAAACCACATAATCTATCAAGTCCTAGGCGACTTGATATTGAAAGAGACGTCATGGACCCAGTGACGCATGCACTTAATCCCACCAACCACTCAGTTATCTCTCAAAAGATTTCTGTTTCAATAATCACGGAGATATTGCTCATCTCTATCGATATATCATTTGGATATTATTGATATTGAAACAAGGAAGACAGTCTCTCCGGTCTCCGACTTCACTTGATGCACATTGTGTCTAGAGATGATTATATACACTTTTAGGACACCTCAAGTCTAACATTCTGCGTGACTATAAACTGCTAGTCCAAAGTGACTAAGTCGGAACAAATATGAGTGATTCTTTCATGATAAAGGATTTCACGATGACTATTTGGAAATCCTACCAGTGTTAACATCATGCCAGCGCTGAACGTAGGTCTCATAGATTATGTCTATTGTGCAAACAGGAATCCTATGTGGACCTGGACTAGTTATATCACAAAATGATTATGTTTCATTTTCCCCAAAGTTGAGAAGCTTTGTTTTTGTTCTGAAAAGTTATAATTTCAATTCGAGGGGGAGTGAACTTTTTGAGGGGGTGAGATAAATCTGTTTTGTATAGGGGGAGAGATATCAGTTTAAGGAAGAGAAAATCAATTTGTAATAATTTCTGAGTTGTAATTGTTGTTGTATTTCTTCTACTGTAATTTCATTGAATTAATGTTTCTGAAGTTTTTGCATGATGTTCATAATTTTTTATGATCATCATGAGGGGGAGAAAAGCTGAATTTCAGAAACAACT
This sequence comes from Centrapalus pauciflorus, assembly GCA_020465985.1. Lineage (NCBI taxonomy): Eukaryota > Viridiplantae > Streptophyta > Magnoliopsida > Asterales > Asteraceae > Centrapalus > Centrapalus pauciflorus. The sequence goes on along the minus strand of JAANYP010000597.1, from coordinate 31,849 downwards.
GTTGAGTAGTTTGAAATCAACTGAAGGCAATCGCTACATCATCTCAAGACAATTGATCAAGGAAGAGATTTAAAAGCTATTCATGATTCAAGGGGGAGTGTGCTTACAAGAAAAAGAGAATATCAGAATAGAAGAGATGTGAAGATCAAAGTGAGACAATAAAGAAGAAGATTTTATCAGAAGATTCAGAGATCGAAGAGAAGGTGCAAGAAAAGTTTCAAGAAAGAATGTTCAAGTTCCCTGCAATGTACTTTAATTTGAAAATTGATTTCATCTCTAAGGAGGAGATTGTTGGGTACAAATTTATATAGAGTTGTAATCAATTTTATTGTAAAAGTTCAGGGGTTGCTTGTGTAAATACTCAATACTTTGTATTGTGTATAAATAGGAGTGTATGTGTACTGTTATAGGGGGATTGAGGAATACACATACACGGATCTGATTGAGAGAGAAAAAGTGTTGTGCAAGTCACCAAGAACATCAATGTAATATTCTCTCATCTCAATCTAAGCATTCAATTTTATGTGTTGATAATAATTGTTCATATGAATTGTGTTTTATGTTGTATGAATTGCATGAAATATGAATTCACAAGTATCAATCGAGTTGACAACCTGTGTCAATCGAGTTTAAGTGAGAGATCATTCGAGTTTATGAGAAGTTTGAATTTTATTCGTGTTTCAAAGAAGACAAATTCGAGTTTTTCAAAAGACTAATTCGAGTTTCACATAAGGGTTGATCGAGTTTTATCTAAACATCACTCGAGTATTCGAGTTTAATTCTAAACTCATTCGAGTTTAATTCCAAACTCATTCGAGTTTAATTACAAACTCATTCGAGTTTCCCACCAAACTCATTCGAGTTTGATTCCAAACTCATTCGAGTTCAACTACAAACTCATTCGAGTTTCATTCCAAACTCATTCGAGTTTTACACCAAACACATTCGAGTTTCTCATCAAACTCATTCGAGTTTGATCCCAAACTCATTCGAGTTTCACATTACACTCATTCGAGTTTCACTCTAAACTCATTCGAGTTTCATACTTAGATCATTCAAGATACATACAAACATTATTCGAGATTTTTGTTACAATACATCAACATCAAGTCTACTCAGTCTCTGATTCAAGTTGATTATTGTTACTAACAAGTTACTGTGTTGTAGATTTCAGTTGAACATTTCAGTACTAATCTGTGTTTCAAAGTTTGATCAACTTTCAACTGTTGATCAACATTTTCAATCTCAATCTAAGTTCATCAGATCTTGGACAGTTTCCCATATATCAATCAACATGTCAAAAGACGCTCTAGCAATGGGATCAGAAACCAAACCCCCAATTCTATACAGGGGTGAATATGTTCAATGGAGGGAGAGGTTTCTTGAATTCATTAGCTTTCATGATTTATCAGAAGAGATGCTGAAATCTTTAACAGAAGGACCAGCCACTTTCATGGAAACAATCCCTGGAGTACCAACCGGTAATCCCCCAATTCCACCAAGGACAGTCGAGGTCACCAACCTGACTGAGGCCCAAAAGAAGAGAAAATTAGGGGATAAAACTGCCAGGAAGTTAATTCTGATATCCATCCCCAATGATATTTACACATGCCTCACAAACACAAAAACTGCTAAGTCAATTTGGGATGAAGTGTGTAAACTAATGAGGGGATCTGACAGAGCTGCCACAAACAGGGCTAGAAACAGCCTAATGACGTTTGAAAATTTCAGAGCCCGTGAAGGAGAACTACTGGAAAACACTTACCTAAGGTTTGTGAATTTGGTAAGTGAAATGAAACGAAATGGAGTGACAAAGTCCAATCTGGACATAAATGTCAAATTCCTAAATGTTCTGAATCCTGAATGGGAGAAATATGCTATGATTATCCAGCAAACAAAGGATATTGAAGAAATGGATTTTCATATGATATTTGAGAACCTCAACAACTACCAAGAGGTTGTGTTGAGGACAATATCAGGAAAGAAGAAAGCCGAGAAAGAAACTGCTGATCCATTGGCTCTACTGGCAGAGAAAAAGTACAAATACAAAATGAAAAAGGAGAAAAGAGCCGTAGTCAGCAGTACATCTTCCGAATCAGAATCCTCCAATTCATCTACTGATTCAGAGATAGAAGAAATGAAAAAGCAGATGACACTGGTAACAAAAGCATTTCAAAAGAAATTCTACAGAAAGCCAACCAACAATAAGATGCGCTACAAAACAGGCTCGAGGAAAATTGAGAAGAAGGACAAATATGAATGGGAAATTTATCAGAGAGAGTTGCGGCAGTTGAAGAAACATGAAAGGCTCAAGCTTCTTCATCCAAAAGGAAACATGATGAGGACTCAGATGATGCTCCTCATGAGGGGGAGAAGAGGAGAAAGCTTGATGAACCTACACCTGGGGTTTTGATGATAACATACCCAGAGAAAGAAGCTGAAGTTAAAGAGAGAGAGGCCGGGGGCACAAAAGAATCGGCTGGTGAACAAAGTGAGCTGGGATTGATTCTTTATGAAGATGCTCCAATTCCTTTGAACATTCAGTCTGATATTTACAATTTTGAAGAATATATTGATTCTGATGAAGATGTTCAAGTTAAGCATCATGAGTTGAGTATTCAAGGAGTAGAAGAAGAGAGAGAGGAATATATTGAAGTTTCTGAAGATGATGATGTAATTACTTTAACTGATATTGATTTTAGAGCTGAAAGGATTGAAGAGGAGGAAGGATTAGTTTAGGAGATCTTGAAAGATACTGAATCGACACCAACGGTTGAAAAGCCTGAGGTGGTTATTCAAGCTAAGGAAGAAACTGAAGTGTTTCCAGTGCAAAACGTGGTTGTTCAAGAAAAAGTTGAATTGAATGAGGTTGAGGTGATGGAAAGATTCTTCAATGAATATGTGCTTGCAGATGAGTCTCAAAAGCAACATAGACTCAGATTTGAAGCACAACAAGTCGTTCAAAGGGAAATTCAAGACATGCTTACACTGTTGAACAAAGATGAGATCAGTAAGAAGAAAGTAAAGAAACTTGAGCTTCCAGAGAATAGATCAGCAGAATTTATCAGAAAAAGGAACAAGATGCCATACATCAAAGATATTCTTGAGAAACGAATATTTTGCAAGAGACAAGCACCATGTTCTTTTCTCAAGTTATTTAGAGTTTTAGAGCCGAACAAGCCAAATCTGGTCAACTATGCCAGCTTTCTGAGAAATAAGACACAAGAAGTTGAGAAAGTTAAGAGTGAGTTCAGGATAGTTGATCTGGTGAAAATAGAAAAGATAAGATTTGTTAAGATTTTCTATCCGACTTTCACTGTTACTAGAACTGATGGAAACACTTATACGTTCACAGAAGCGGATATGTTCAATATGCACCTGGTCGACATTGAAGATCTATTTGATGAATTGTGCAGAAACAAAAGAAATGAACACTACAGATTTGCACTTAAGACACTTTTTCACTTCATGCATACCAAATTGGTATTAATGTCAGTGGAAGATCTACAGATAGGTGTTGAACGAGGTATGAGGAAGATCAACATGACAGCTCCTCACAGAGATATCAAGTTTGCTGGCGAATTGAAAGAATTCCAAGTTATCATGGTAAAACATCCAGCTGTTATGTACAGAGATAGAAATAAGAAGCTAAGGGCTATGAGAACTGTAGAACTGAACAAATTTTCAGATGGGACTCTGAACAAAGTTTTGAGTGGTTTAAAAGGAAAGCTTGCAGCTGATAAAAAGAGAAAGACGAAGAAAGGAGCTCTATCTGTGAATGACCGAAGACTCATGGTTGAGTTCATCTCAAAGATTGAATGGAGGCTCTCGGATCGTAAAAGCATTAGAAGATTTGAACAAAAGCTGGGTTTGTCAATTTAAAGACTTTGCTCTTTCCATCAAAGGGGGAGAATGTTAGATTGTATTTTAATTGATGGAAAACAAAGTCTAGGGGTTGTTTTGTATTTCTTCAATAGTTGTGAAATATGTATATAAATAGTAGGTTTGACTTTCAATAGAAGATAGATCTCTGACATTTCACTTTTTGTACGGAAGAAAACGGTTACTGAATTTGGATTATTCTCTCAGCTTTTGTAATCGACATTCTCTGCTATTGAATCATTCGGTTAATTTTGATTGCTGAATTGTTATTGTTCTTGATTTGTTATTTGATTGATATGAAACTATAAATCACAATTATTATCATTAGTAATATTACTATTTATACATTTTTATTTTTAAATATATTTATGTTATTAAATATATTGATTTTTTTATTTATTAAAAATTATCATTATTATAAATTTATATTTATTTTATGTTTTTTTATATATTCAATTTAAATATTAAAAATCATTTATCTTACGTTTCATTTGATAAAACATTTATACATTTTTATGTTAATATGTTTGGATTCAAATTAATATTTTATTTATTTTTATTTTAATATTTTGTAACATTAATATGTTTCATTTTAAACTTAATACTTTATTTGTTTTATTTCAATTATTTCGTTAATTACCTTAATTTTAATTTTTAATAAAAATATGTAAACTTCACATGTTATTCATTTTCAATTAAATATTTTTTACGTTTCTAAGTTTTGACTTAATTTAGAAGAAAAATATATAAACTTAGCACTTTATTCATTTTTAACTTAAATATTTTTAACGTTAATACATTTGAAATTAATTCTAACTTTTAAGTAAAATATATACATTGTATAAACTTAACATAAACATTTATATGTTTTGATTTAACGAAACGTATGCGTTTTGGATTCTATATTTTGACAGATTTATTTTGGTTTGTATATTTTGTAATTAAATCGGAACATATTAATGTAACAAAATAATCAGAATAAAATGAATAAAGTAGTAGGTGTAAATTAAAATGTATTACTTATAACAAAATATTTAAATTATAATATATAAAACCCCAAAATAATTATAAGAACAAATGATACCACGAGTGCCACCATACATTACAAAATAATTAAATTAAAATGTTACAATATTTAGACATTTCTCATAAAAAGTATAATCAAATAAAAATATATTAACATAATTAAATATTCATATGAAAATGTATAAAAGACAAAAATGTACAAATAATTTTACAAATAAAACATAAGATGAATAAAATTTTAATAAATAAATTTGATATGTAAAAAAGACGTAAATTATATAAATTTAAATATACAAATTAGGATAATTCTAATAATAAAACAAATATATTTTAAAAAATAAAAATATAATAATAACAATAAGTTTTTTAAATTAGCATTTTTAAAATTAAAAATAAAGTAAATATGTTATTGGGAAAATGGCAAAACCGTCATTTAAAAAAAATTATGAGAAAAAGGAACCATTTTTGCAAGTAAATAGTGTTTTGAGGGACCATTTATGCAATTTTTAAAGACCAGGAACTATATCCATAATTTCAACCATACCACAGGGACCATTTCTGTAATTTACTCTTATTATTATTATTATTATTATTATTATTATATTTATTATTATTATTATTAGGGTAAATTACAAATTTCATCCCTGTGGTTATGTGTAAATTATGGGTTCAATCCTTTTCACGTCGAAATTACAATTTCAGTACCTATCGTTGGCTCTTTGCCATGGTTTTGGTCCTTTGACTGAACATTTTTTTAAAACTGACCATTTTACCCTTTAAGAAAAAAGATACTATTTACTGCCACTGTTTGTCATCATGAGTTATCCTTTATGTTGGAAACATTGCTTGTCGAGAAATTTTTTTATTGGAAATCAATCTGATATGCCATGACTAACAAGAAAGTTGTTAGGCACAAAAAGGCCTCAGTCAAACCTGTTCTGCATCTGAGGGGGAGATTATTAATCAAACCTGTTGATGCACTTGATGGATAAAAGTTAAGGCCTGTTTATGCCTTAATAATACCTAAAAAGTGATTTGCAATATCAGTCCAAAGCTGTTCTATATGTTGCATGTGTTGCAACTAAGACAGTTTGTCCAAGTTGTTCTGTCTGCTGAATAGGCTGGACATAAACTGTCTACGCTGCTCTACACTGGTGAGCAGCTTGGGCAGTTTTCAAGTGTTCTGTTCTTTGTGAACAGAACCTGTTCTTTGTGAACAGGCTAAACACTTTATGGAATATGTTTCAAAGTCCTCATGTATTGTTTTTGGCTACAAGATCAATTTACAAAGTCGAAGACAGAGCGGAAATCAGAACTGCTCAACCTGCCCAAGCTGTTCTGTTACATGAAGACAAAAGGTTATTTGAAAAAGGGTGACAGACCTTTTTCTTATATCAAAATAGGCCTTTACAAGGAAGAAAGACGCAAAGTTGACATTCCTCATTTAGTTAAAGGCAATGCAACAGTAGACAAAGTGAAAAGACAAAAGTTCTGTACACACAAGAAGACAAGTCTGCTTTTTAGAAAGTGCAGAAAAGGTTATGTTGTCTTTTCAACAAGACTTCTCCTTTTTCATTCCGTCCAATGAAGAAGTTTCCTTTAGATCCTCTGAGTGAGGATAAGGAAGCTTCTAAGGTCAGAAAGATTAAGCCAAAAAAGCTAAATGCTGAAGCCAAGAGTGAACGTGCAAGTGTGTTTTTCATGCATGCAAGCCTGCTTGTGTAATACAGTTTCTTTGTGTCTAAGCTGTTCTACATAAGCTGTCCCTATGAGTCTTGTAAACACAGTGAGTGCATCTTAGTGAGTGTATTCATTGTAATCTAGTTTGAGTCTGTCTTAGACTAGTGAACATACTGTTGTATCTGTCATCTCAGCTTGAACCTTTCCGCATTCAAGCTTGTTTGTAATTAACGTTTGTTAATAATACATACAAACATTGAGAAAATTGTGTGTAGTTTTTGAAGTGTTGTATTCACCCCCCCCCCCTCTACAGCTTACAGCTATATACTTTTGTAACCTTTCGGGACCTACAACTGGTATCAGAGCAGTTTAGAGTGTGTGTCATTCTAGATCTCTCATTCTCCCAAGTTTCCATGGACAACAGTGCTGCAGGTTCCTCATACTATGACAATGGCTCTATGGGCAAACCTCCAAAATTCAATCATCAAAACTTCTCTGGCTGGAAGTGCAGAATGATGCTCTATCTAGAGAATCTGGATGTACAACTACCAGAAATAGTGATGGAGGGTCCCTATGTGCCAACCTCTGTTACCACCATAACTCCAGCGGTTGAAGGAGCTGCTCCTGAAATCAGGACCTTTGAGAAAGCTAAAGCTCAATGGTCTGATGAAGACAAGAGATTGGTGGCTCTGGATTCAAAGGCCAGGAATAACCTGGTTATTTCTCTCCCTGATGATGTGTTCAAGCAGGTTGAGAAAATGAAGACAGCAAAGGAGATGTGGGACACTTTATGTACCGTCTATGATGGACCCACAATCACACTGGATAACAGGATTAACAATCTTGTTAGACAGTATGAACTCTTCTTTGCAAAACCAAAGGAGTCTCTCACAGAAACCTACACCAGGTTTACTGCTCTTGTGAATGATCTCAGAGCTGTTGGGATCACTAAGGACAGCCTTACCCTGGTGAACAAGTTTTTGGACATCCTACCTGAAGAATGGAACTACTTTTCAACAATCTTAAGAAATTCAGGTACCATCAGAAGTATGGATCTTGTCAACTTGTATGGATCTTTACTAAATGATGAACAGTCAAGGCAACAGAAGAGAAATGCCTTGGAGATGTCTAAAAGAGGTACAGCCTTTGTGGCTAATGTGAGACAGCCTGTGAATCAGGTGAGTGATGTGTTCACTCAACCTGATCAGCAGGATGATGATAAGGAGGAGGTGTCAGATGAGGAAGATAATGCATATCTTGTTGAACAGGATGATGAGCAAATGATAGCTATGCTTGTCAAAAGGTTCAACAAGAAAAGGTTTGGAAGAAACATGCTGCAAGGAAGTTCAGGTGCTGGCAAAAAGAAGGCATTTGATAACACCAAGGCTGAGTGCTTCAAATGTGGCAAAACTGGCCATATAGCTGCTGACTGTGTGTCAAAAGCTGTTGGTCAGTCATCCAAACCATACAAGACAAACAAGGATGATGGTTATAGGGTTAAGTACCTTATGGCCATGGCTAAGCTGAGGAAGTTGGAAAACTCAGTGGGTTCCAACCGCCAAAAGGGACTCATGGCAGAGACTTGTGACTGTGAGGAATCTGATTCATCATCTGATGAAGAAGACAATCAATGTCTGATGGCCAACACTGATGTCCCATCAACAAGCAGTTTCAAACAGGATCTAGCTGAAGCTGAAGCTTTCAGCAGCTTGGAGAACTGGAATCCTACAATGATGTATAAGGTACAAAATTTTATGGCTTACAGTTCTGAAGAAAAAGTTAAAATGTTTGAATATATGCTAGTTGATTTGAAAACTGCTGTTGAGAAGCATGATGCTTTATTATCTGAAATCTCTAAGCTTAAAACTGATCTTAAAACAAAATCCAGTAAACTGAACAGTTTCCATAAGTTGGAAACTGAGCTTGATGAATTAAAACACATCAACTCTATTTTACTGGAAGAAAAGAGAGAAACAGATATAAAGCATGCTAAGCTTCAAAAGATAGTTGACTCTTGGTGCCAATCTGCACAAAAAGTCAGCCATTGTATAAGTCAACAGATCCATGCATAAATTCAAGCCTATCTTGGAGGGGATCTTGACACAGCAGCTTCCATTGTTGAGATTAATAATCTAAAAGAAGATTTATCCACTCTTGGTGAGCTTCCAAACACTTTTATTCAAAAAGTGAATGGTAAACTAATCTCAACAAACAAGTTTGTGAGGCCTCAAAATACTGACAGCTCGTGTGAACCTAGCTCAAAAGCTGGTGTTGGAGTATGTTCTCCATCAAACCAGCCTGCTAAGTGCTCTGCTGACTCACACAAGCAAAAGAAAGGAAAACATGTCCAAACTGCAGCTGTGGATACTAAACCTGTTGACAAAACAGGTTCTGGGTCCAAAGCTGATGGTAAAAGGCATGATAATCCTTTTGATGCTAAACATTTTGAAAATAAGTTTTCAAAAGTTAAGCAGCCTGCTTTCAACAAGGGCAAGTCTCATGTTGAAACCAAACCTGCTGTGATTTCTAATAAGTGTTCTAATCATAGTGGTAAACTGGTTTTAAATGAGAATAAGTTTTTCAAAACTAGAAATAATGGTTATGCTGATAGGCAGCATAAATCACATCTCAGTAGGGGCAAAGGCAAAGCTATTGCTCAGACTGAGAAACTTGGGAATAAGTTTCCCAAACCTGTGGAAGTTCAAAAGACAATTAAGCTTCCTGTCTTTGACATCTGTCCTTCTAAAAAGAGGAAAGAAGAGACAGACAAAGTTGTGGCTATTGAACCCTCCACTCAAGCTGTTGATTCATCAAATAGTAATAAGTTTGCTAAACCTGCTAACAGAATCAACAAAAATAACTCAGAATGTGTTTCTGAAAGTTCTTCTTCCAAAAATCCTAAAAAGAGAAAATGTTATAAATGTGGGAAGAAGACACATCTGGCCAAGGACTGTCCTGAATCTGAGGACATGAGGCCTGTTGACTCTGATGGTTCTCTCACAGCTGTTACAAGCAGTGTTGGAAACATCTCAGTCAATGAAAGTGGTATCCAAGCTGATACCATTCAAATAGGGAATATTAGTGTGGATATTATAAGTCCATCAACAAATGTTGATGAAGTAGGAGAACTCATCTCTGTGATGAGTTCCCCTAAAAATGACTAAGAACACTAACCGAATGATTGTATTAAGATCAAAACAATTACAGAGATGAAAAGTGATGAACGTGTACTGTAGCCCTAATTCCTCCCACGATTTCCGTGCAAAAAGTGAATTATCAAAATGTCAGATCTACACCTATTACAAAGTCAAAATTACTATTAATATTCTATTTACAACTTTGAGTTATTTACATTTTGTACCCTAGACTTTTATTTCATCAACAAAATAAGTTCCAACATTCTCCCCCTTTGATGAAACAAGCCAAGTCTTCATCTTGTCAGCCCCAACTTCATCTCAAAATTCCTAACACTTTTTCTGTTGGATAGTCTCCATTTGATCTTTGAAATGAACTCGACCATGAGCCTCTTATCATAAGTACTGAGGGCTCCTCTTTTAGTTTTCCTCTTCTGATCAGCAGCTAATTTACCTTTTAACCCACTCATGACCTTTTGAAGATTTCCATCATAGAACTTGTTTAATTCAATACTCCTTATTGCTCTCAGCTTCCGATTTTTATCTCTGTACATAAACAGCTGGACGCTTCACCATTATTACTTGATATTCTTTTAACTCTCCTGCAAACTTGATTTCTCTATTTGGTGGACTTACATTTATCTTTCGCATGCCTCTTTCAACACCGATTTGAAGATCTTGCACTGACATGAGAACGAGCTTAATGTGCATGAAATGAAACAACGTCTTTAGAGCAAACCTACAGTGTTCATTCTGTTTATTTCTACAAAGTTCATCAAATAAGTCTTCAATATCAACCAAGTTCATCCAAAACATGTCGGATTCTGTAAACGTGTACGTATTTCCGTCTGATCTAGTAACCGTGAATGTAGGATAAAAAATCTTTACAAACCTATCCTTTTCTATCTTTATCAAGTCAACAATCGGAAACTCACTTCTAACCTTTTCTTCACTTTGAGCCTTATTCTGAATAAAACTTGCATAATTAGCTAGATTCGGTCTATTCGGCTCTAAAACTCTAAGTAACTTCAGAAAAGTGCACGGAGCTTGCTTTCTGCAAAAGATCTTCTTCTCAAGGTAATCTTCAAGATATGGCAATTTATTCATTTTCCTTGTATACTCAGCAGATTTTTTCGACGAAAGCTCCAATCCCTTTTTCTTTTTCTTTCTTACTTCTTCTTCATTCAGAATACACAACATGTCATTAATCTCCCTTTGAACAATCCTTTGAGCTTCAAATCTTAGATGATGTTGTCTTTGCGATTCATCCGCTAAGACGTATTCATTAAAGAACCTCTCCATTATTTCAAACTCATTGATTTCTTTAACGTCTGGAGGAATAAAACTTTCCACATGGAATGGTACCATCTCTTCTTCTTTTATTTGGATCATAACCTCAGGCTTTTCAACCGCCGGTATATCATCTTTACGGATTTCCTGTACCAAAACCTCTTCTTCTTCTATTCTTTTAGCTCGTATTGCAACATCTGTCAATTCAATGACATCATCATCATCTGATTCTTCAATCTCCACTACTTTCTCTGCAACATCCTCAATCATTGGAATTTGTTCCTGAACATCATTTTCTGAATCTTCATATTCATCGAAATTATAAAACTCTGACTGAATGCTCAATGGAACAGGAACATCTTCATAAAAAATCAATTCATGTCCTTCTTGAACATCAACAGGTTCTTTTGAGCTTCCGACTTCTCCTTTCTCTTGAGCCTTAGTCTCTTTCTCTGGATACGTAATCATCAATAGACCAGGTGTTGGCTCATCAAGCTTCCTCCTCTTCTCCCCCTCATGAGGAGCATCATCGGAGTCATCATCATGCTCATCATCTTTTCATTTTGGCGCTGAAGCTTGAGCCTTGCATGTTTGTTCGACAGCTGATACTCGTTCAGATAAGTTTCCCAATGCCATGATCACTGTACTCTCCAACACTATCATTCGTTCTCGCATCTCATCAAATTTTTCAAAAACAAAGTCTCGTAGCTCTTCTATAGCCTGATGTGGATCTGGTTGCTTCACAGTTTCTTCTGCCACAGAATTGCCCTTTAAAAACCTTTGGATATTAGTCATCTGAGACATGACTTCTGATAACTAGGCTGTCAAATGATTATTCACTCCGGCAACAACAGCAGTCAATGCTTGATTTAAAGATGTTTCGGTAACAAAAGGGGAAAGAGTAACTACTGGGTCACCTAGACTTCCAGTTGACACGACAGTTGAACTTGTAAAAATAACATCTGCGTGGCCAGTGCTCAGAGATGGCAATGATGTGGCTCTGACTGTACTTCCAATCTCTTCAAGTGACGGAGCTACACATGCTTCCGTTACTGAGGTTTTTTCGGCAGTGACACTTAGTTCGACTGCACTTACTTTAACAGATGAAGTAGACGCAAGTGTCCTAGTGTGTATCGGTTCTAGACTACGTGCAACAAAAGAAGTCGTACACTCGGGTGGATGTGTACTATTTTTAATATCCATCAATCCAAAGGATTATCGGATAGCAGTTGAGCTTCATCCCGGTGAACAAATGAAACAGTCTCCTCTTGAGAGGAGACTGAGTGGCTGGTGGGGTGTGCAATCGTCAGTGGGATACTGACTTCTTCAATGCTAACTCCCTGTTGGGAGCTAACAGCATATGTGGTTCTATCCCGGCTTTCTGGGCTTGGTACATCCCTCACACTCTGCCATGCTATTCTACTATATCAACTAATCCAGCACCTCCCTCATTATGATTAGGACCTCCTTCATCATCATCATCATCATCCTCTCCTTCTGCAGCTCCCTCATTAATGTTTGACAAAGTTCGTTTAGAATCGGAGCTACTGGCTTCTCCCTCATCACCTCTCACATTAACTTCTGCTCCCTCAGACACTATTTGGCTTCCCTGAACTTCAGCCCCATGCTGAAGTTCCTCTTCTCCTACAACTCCTTGGTTAAGAGAACCCGATTCTTGGGTCTCTATAGGAGCGTCATCTATTCTGTACAACCTTACATTCTCACTCTCCTGATCAGCATACTTCAATAACGCTTCTGGAATAGGCATGATATTTGCATTTGGTGACTCTGGTACCTCGTGTAAGCTCATCATTACATAATCGGGACATCGTTGAGAAGTTGATCGTTTCGGTATATTTTCATTGGCCCTTAGAATGCCTCTAATAAGGATTTGAATGAAACGTTGAAGAGGGACAAATTTCCTTGATCGGTTTTTCGTCTTTACTAGCACGACTTCCTTAAGATCTTCCCAGATACACTCTGCATAGTCATAATGCTTGTTGAAAGCTATGCCATGAAAGATTCTGAGACGGTGTATACTACATCTGTCAATTCCCGTGTGCTTCGACGTCATGCACCGGTTGATGATACCAAAGAGAGTGTACCATTCACCATTAAGTCCATTTCAATGGAACTTTGAACTCTTAGGTAGTGGCTTTGAATATCCCAAACATACTAAATCATGCACCAATTCCTCATCTGATATGAAATCTTCAAAGTCGGCTAATTCTGGGAAATTCATTGTATCTATTCGACAAGGTAGGAATAGATTATGCCTCAGTCTGGCAAAGGTTATTTTGGTTTTGAACTGATCGATGGTAACCTTGAAATGATGGTTACCATCAGCTAGGACAAACTTCACTATATGCCAAAATTGTTGAAGATAAACCTGAGGAATAGAGGGTTTAAATTGAAGAATATATCCCAAAGGATGACCTTTGAGAATATCTACGATGATCGGATGGCTTACTTTAATGACTTTGGTGTCAATGTGATGGTTATTATCTCGAAATGGTAGGCAATATCTTGGTTTGACAAGCTGATTGTCTGGTATGAGGGTAGAGGGTGAAGGTCGAGTGATTGATGCGAATCGAACTGGTTTAGATACAAGGGTGTGGTTTGATGAAGAATGAGAATCAAAGGAGTTTGAGGGTTGGGATTGAGCTTGAGAAGCCATTTGAAACCTGTGAAAAGTAATAAGCATGTTAGATTCAACAGATAAACAAATGAAATCCTGCAAATAGAAAAATAAAACATTTTGCTAGAAATTATAAAAATATGTATTTTTGTTTAAAGCATCGGGATTACAGACAATAATATTAAAATATTAAATATTATTGTGAGGATTCCAATGTCAATCTTTCAGAGACCAATGTTAGAAAAACACAGATTTAAAAAATTCCTTGAAAAATGTGAAATTTTTCTTAAAAATTTAAATCCCAACACTTAGAAACTTTTCTATAAAATCTGAGTATAAACTCGATTCACATGTAAAGCTCCTCGGATATTGAATGACTTAACTCGATAGATATTGAAATACAACTCGAATTATGAAGAATGTTCTCGAATGTAACAAAGTACCAACTCGAATGACACTAAAACCAACTCGATTAAATCTTATGTTTTCTCGAAGAACATGTAACTCAACTCGAATGAAACTGAATGATGTCTCGAATGAAGATGTATATCGAGACCTTGAATAAAAATTTCTAAGTCCTTTGCCCTACCCAACTCGATTATTAAAGAAGAATTTCTCGATATAACCCAAAGACCAACTCGATTTACATATTAATGAACTTGTCCTTGACTTGACTTGACTCAACTCGAATGAAGGATGAAGGACTCGAATGTTGCAAGAGTCCAACTCGAATACTAACTTGAAAAGACTCGAATGACTTTTGTTATCGAGTTGTGTTGAAAAAGTTATTCAAGTCTAGACATGCAACCAACTCGAATAACATTATATATTTTCTCAAAACAACAATCAACCGACTCGAATGAAACAAACATATTCTCGAGTGATGTATCATTCTACTCGCATTAGACTAAATGTATTCTCGATTACAACCTGATTCGAGAAAATGTTCTTCAAAATATTTTCAAGTCCATACACACTGATTTTCAAAAATTAGATTCCAGGGACATTTTTACTCATTAAAAACTTGAATCCCACTCGAAAATTCATTTCACATAACTTTTGTTTACTGAACATTGTTCAGAATCAACAAATTCAAGGCAAAAAATCATATTTTCAGTGTATTATGAACTCGAAAAAACTTGAACCAAAAATTTTAATTTTCTGTTTGTGTGTTTGAAATTGAAACTTGAAATCTGAGATTCAAGTTCAAGAATACAATCCGCATGCAAACACACTTTTAATTTCATATTAACAACTCCAAATGATTACAACCCTTGAATACCCACATATTCATACGAACAGAGACATATAATGCACTAGTTACATATAGAAACTGAAAATAGAACATATACACTTAAAAATAATACAAGAAACTATAAAAAGAACTCACAATCAGTTACTGAAATGGTGAAAATGCCGAATTCTTTTGAGATTTCTTCGTGAGGAAGAAAGGGATTTGAGAGAGAAGATGAACCGTGTCAGATATTTCGAAAAAAAATGATTTGAATTTGAATTTCAACTTTATAGTTGAAATTCTAAAAATTCAAAATTTAAAAAATTATCCGGCCCACATTCTCTTAATATTTTGTTTTTCCAGCCCATTTCACCAACACAAACAAATATTACCTTTTAAAATTGAAATAAAAAAAAATTAAGACACACCTAAAAGGAAAAAAAAAATTGAACACCAAAAAAATAAGTACACAAAAAAAAATTGAACAACAGTAAAAAATTTAACAAAACTGTTGGAATATCTTTTGTTGATGAAATACAAAGTCTAGGGTATATTTTGTAATTTGTTCATAGTTGTAGATATTATAAATAGTGGGTTGACTTTGTAATAGAAAATACAGATCTGACATTTTATCTTTTGTATACGCACTGAATTCCACAAAGAACTAGGGCTACAGTGTCATTCTCCTTTGTAATCATTTTGCAATCAATCCAAGCATTCGGTTAGTATTATTTATTCTGTCCTTGATTGATTATTGTAATTGTTGATTGTTTGATAGGATTCTTAATTCACAATTGGTATCAGAGCACTTAGGGTGATTTTTGATTGGAAATTGAATATTTTCGAGAACTGTTCTTGACACATTTTTTTCGAAAAACATAAAAATCAACAAGGGTTTTTATCCTGTTGATTCTGAAAATTGGATCGAAGGAAGAGGTTAGGAATTTGATTGAATTGATTATATTTTTGTTTTGATTCATCAAACTCAGAAAAAGATCTGTTGATTTTTCAGAAATTTTGAAAAACCAAAAGTTCTTCACTGTTTCACTGAAAAAGTCACTTTAAGATCTGTTTTTGGACAATATACTTTTACAAAAAGTGTTTAAAATCAGATCCCTACCTTCGATATCGTTTTGGTTGAAAATAGCTTAGTTTTACAAATTAAATTGAGTTTCAGACTTGAAAATTTTGAAAAACTAAGAAACTCGGATTATACTGTATTCTTGGGCAAATCGAGTTGACAGCCTTTATCAATCGAGTTGATAACAAGTTTAAATCGAGTTTGACTTTAGTGTCAATCGAGTTGAACTTGTAGTTCAATCGAGTTGACTTGCATTTTTAATAGAGTTGACTTGCATTTCAATCAAGTTCACTTTAGTGTCAATCGGGTTGACCTATCTTACATTCGAGTTGGAAGTGTATTCCATTCGAGTTGATCTAAAATCAATTCGAGTTGATCCAAGGTTAATTTCACCAAGGAATTAATCACAAGGTATCAATCGAGATACACAATAGTTGAATTGGAGTTGAACTTACATTCTATTCGAGTTGATCATGTTCAAAGGAAAGTTTAATTCGAGTTGCACATATCTTAATTCGAGTTACACTTAGTTTAATTCGAGTTGCAAAATAGAATCAATTAAATTGCACACTGCATCAATCGAGTTGCACACTTACTCAATTGAGTTACACACTAAATCAATCGAGTTGCACATAAGTTCAATCGAGTTGCACATTGAGTCATTCGAGTTTCATAACTAATTGATTCGAGTTGCTTAATTCTTCTAAAAAGTTCATTTGTTATAGATTCGAGTTGATAATATATTGGTCCGAGTTTCAATCATTCATCAATCGAGTTGTTCAACTCATCATTCGAGTTGACTATCTTGTTCATTCGAGTTTCATTCAACATTCTTTCAAAGGTTGATCAATTTTCAACAGTTGATCAACTGTTTCAATTTCAATCAATTGTCATTAGATCTTGGAAAGTTTCCTATCTTTCAGTCATAATGTCAAAAGAGGCGCTTGCCATGGGATCAGAGACGAAACCCCCAATTGTCTATCAGGGAGAATACGTATAGTGGAGCGAATGGTTTTTGGAATTCATTAGTTTCCATGATCTTTCGGAAGAAATGCTAAAGTCCTTGACGGACGGACCAGCTGTGTTCATTGAGACAATCCCTGGTGTACCTACTGGAAATACTCCAATTCCATCAAGAATTGTTGAGGTTACAAATTTAACTGAGGCACAGAAAAGAAGAAAATTAGGGGACAAAACAGCTAGAAAGTTGTTACTGATCTCAATCCCTAATGACATCTATACCTATCATACAAACACAAAGACCGCCAAATCCATGTGGGATGAGGTATGCAAGTTAATGAGGGGATCCGACAGGGCTGCAACCAATAGAGCAAGGAACAGTCTGATGACTTTCGAGAATTTTAGAGCGCGAGAAGGAGAATTACTTGAAAACACTTACTTGCGGTTTGTTAGTATGGTAAGTGAGATGAAAAGAAACGGGGTAACCAAGTCCAATCTAGATATCAATGTCAAGTTCCTAAACGTACTTAACCCAGAATGGGAAAAGTATGCGATGATTATCCAACAGACGAAGGACATTGAAGAGATGGACTTCCACATGATTTTTGAAAACCTCAATAACTATCAAGAGGTTGTTTTGAGGAAAATATCTGGCAAAAAGAAAGCCGAGAAAGAAACCGTTGACCCTTTGGCTTTACTGGCAGAAAATAAATACAAGTATAAGCTGAAAAAGGAGAAACGCGCAGTCATTAGCAGTAGCTCTTCCGAATCAGATACATCAGATTCATCCGTTGATTCCGAGATAGAATAGATGAAAAAGCATATGGCATTGCTTACTAAGGCATTCTAAAAGAAATTCTATCGTAAGCCAACCAACAACAAAATGCGCTAGAAGACTGGCTCAAGGAAGTTTGAAAAGAAGGAGAAATATGAAAAATCTGGTGAGAGCAGTGGCAGGAAAGCTGAAAAGTATGAAAAATCTGATAAATCTGCCAAGAAAGAAACAGAGCAAAAGTGTTATGATTGTGGAAGACCAGGACACTTTGCTCGTGAATGCAGAATGCCAGTAGTCAAAAACTCTGACTAATACACAAGAAAGGCTCTCGTAGCCAAAGAAGAGGAAGTTGGAAAAGACCTTATGGCAGAGGATGATCATTGGCTACAGTTATCAGAGGATGAAGACATATTGGATGAGGTCGCTCATATCTGCTTGAAATCAGAAGTCTTCAATGAATCGGAAATGAGTGAATCAGCTATGATAGCAGAAGATAAGGTATGAGTTGGGCTAACGGATGAAGAAAATGAGGAAAAGCAAGTGTCTGATGAGGAAGAGACTGAAGAATTCGCGTTGATGGCAATAGGAAAAGCTGGATGCAGCAATGACAAGGATACTGATGAATCAGAGTCGGAAAAATCAGACAGTTCAGAAACACCAGAGGTAAATTCTAATTCTGATTTTGAAAATGATGATTCCTGTTTGCTTGAAGAAAAATTAACACAAATGGCCTTTATGCTTAAGAAATTTGAAAAATCATTAAAGGCTGAAAAGAAACATGCTCACTCCTTGGAAAATAAGTTACGTAATGAACATGCATTAGTATTAGACTTTTCCAAGGATAAAGCATTGGCAATACGAGCAGTTTCAGATTTGCAAGACAAAGAAAATGAACTTCAAAGCAAAATCCAAGAACTTAATAACAATATATCTGACCTACAAGAAAAACTGAGTTTGGCAGAATTAGAGGCTTCAAAATTTTCTATAAAATATCATGCCATTTTTGAAGAAAGAACTAAGCTTTATGAGAAAATAAAGAAAATGGAACATGAATTTATCAAAAGAGGTCAAACAGATCAAACTATCTATTTAAATCAACCAAAAGACACAAAATTTTACAATTCTAAATCTGGTATTGGTTGGGAAAATCCTAAGTATCTGACAAAGACTACCTCAAATTCACCGACTTTATATGATGTCAGATATATGAATCTAGGATTAAAAAAAACTTTAATGAAAGCATCCGATGAGGTAGAATCTAGTGAAGAATCAAAAAGATTAAGATCAGATAAAATGCAAAATTCTGTTCACTATAACAGAATAAATGAATCAAATAATAATACTGACATTAAAGAAGAGAATATTCAGACATATTCTGAAGAGGATTTATCTGAATCTACTACTCAATCTCAAAAGTTATATTTACCATTTTCAATTCTTGAAAAGATAAACTCTGATCTCGAATTGAAAATCAAAAACTTTGAGACAGAAAATCAATCTCTTAAGGTTGAACTTAAAATTATGGAACAAAAGTTACAAAAACAACCTGAGAACAAAATGTTATCTGATCCATTATCTTCAACTTCACTAGATTCTATCAACTCTGAAACAAAATTTGATCTATATATGAACTCTGATTTCAATTCATTAGAAGAGATGTGTGTTAAAATTGATGAATTTGTTAAACCTTTATATAACAAACAATCAGATGATCATAAAGAATCTGTTAAAATTCTGCAAAGAATTTCTTCAGATTCAAAGAAATCATCTGAAAATTCACCAAGTTTACAACAAAAGAAGGAGAAAACAAAAGTTACTTTTGATACTCCTAAATTTGAAAAAGGTGAATCATCTTCTACAAAGGACACAATTGCACTCAAAGTCCAAACTTCAAAAGGTAAGAAACCTTTACAGAAGAAACAAGTTTCTAAGATCACTAATTCTCATGTTTCTTCTATGTCAGATTATATTGTGAACGGTTCTCGGAAGCAAGTTTGGCAAAAGAAGCAGAGAGAATAGAAAAACAAGAAAATAAAACAAGAGTGGCGAGTGAAGAAAAATATTGTTACAGATAGAAATAGCAAATTTGAAAATTCTGTCTTTAATAATGAATTTGTGGATAAATCTTGTATCAAATTCTCTCGAACTGATTTAATTGCTTTGAATTCTGTTTCATGTAAATCATTACTTGTAAAATCTGATAAGCTTGTACGACAACCTACGAAAAAGGACCCATCTTTCAAACAGAAAAAGGTTCCACAGCAAAATCTTTCAAAAACAGTTCCGCCGCGAATTGAACAAAAGTGGATACCAAAAAGAACTATTAAAAAGTGGGTACCTAAATCATCATCAATTGTTAAGATAAAAGACATATCTGATGAGATAAATCATCATCAATCTGGAGAAGGAAAAGAAATCCTGGCAGGAAATAGGAAAACCAACTTGTACTCCATTGACCTAGCCTCCATTAATCTTGAAAAGGATGTCTGCTTACTGCCAAAAGCTACATCTAAAACAGCTTGGCTATGGCATCGTCGTCTTTCACATCTGAACTTTAACGAATTAACCAACGTAGCAAAAGGCGGGTTAGTTAAAGGGCTACCAACTCTCAAATTTCAAAAGGAGCAGTTGTGTGCCGCTTGTAAAAAAAGAAAGATGACTAGAGCTTCACACAAGTCCAAATCTGATCACTCATCAACAAGAGCACTGGAACTGCTACATATGGATCTTTGTGGACCAATGAGAGTACAAAGTATTAACAAGAAAATATATGTATTGTTAATTGTCGACGACTACTCACGATACACATGGGTTTTCTTCCTGCGGACTATATCAGATGCTACCAAAATCATTATAGACTTCATCCGGAAAATTCAAGTAAAGTTGCAACTTTCAGTTTAGTCAATCAGATCAGATAACGGTACAGAATTCAAGAACAAATCCCTTGAATCATTTTTGAATTCTGTAGGAATCACACATCATTTTCAGCTGCTCGAACTCCACAACAAAATGGTGTCGTTGAACGAAGAAATCGGACACTAGTGGAATCAGCAAGAACGATGCTGGCGTATTCCAATCTTCCTTTATTCTTATGGGCTGAAGCTGTTGCAACAACATGTTTCACACAGAATCGATCAATCATCAATAAATGATTCGGGAAGACTCCTTATGAACTAATAAACAAACGGATACCTAATATTAAATTTTTCCATGTCTTTGGATGCAGATGCTTCATATTAAATGACGAAGACAACCTTGGAAAATTTAATCAAAAAGCTGATGAAGGTATTTTCATAGGATATTCGAAGGAGTCAATTGCTTTCCGGGTCTACAACAAGCGGACCAAGACAGTCAATGAAAGTGTCAACGATAAATTTGATGAAGGAGTGGTAATGGCTTCTGAACATACCAGTTCAGGACCCGAACATAGCAAGTCGACTTCTATGGAGTCAACTGAAAAGAGTGCAGAACATTCAGATTTAAATAAACTCTTTGAGATTTCTATGAAGACTACTTTGAGAAGCCCAAAACTAATGTTTTAAATTTGGTGCCTGACAGGATTACCGAAGATCCCGTCGTAGTCTCGGGTCATTCTCATCAACAAGTATCAGAAGAAACTGGAGAAGCTTCGACAACAGATGTGCACTTGCCAACTGAAAGTGTACAACCTATTCAACCTTCAGAATCTTCTGAAACCCCCTTAACATCTGAACACTCAGAAACTCCTATCTCAGATACCTTACCGTCTACATCTGAAGCCAATCCCCGACTTCCCTATTTAGATCTAAATCCCAATCAAGACCACATCCAACCGTATCCACATACTTTCAAGTGGACTAGAAATCACCCAACAGAAAATATCATTGGTGATCCTTCTGCTTCAGTCCAAACCAGAAGAGCCACAATAAACGAGTGCTTATTTTCTAATTTTCTTAGCAAAATTGAGCCGAAGAATGTGAAAGAATCTCTTCTGGACGCTGACTGGATTGTCGCAATGCAAGAAGTACTGAATTAGTTTGAACGGTTGAAGGTCTAGAGACTTGTAGAGGACCTGAAGATAAATCTATCATTGGCACGAAGTGGATCTTTAAGAACAAGAAGGATGAACATGGAGTCATCATTCGTAACAAAGCACGACTCGTTGTCAAAGGATACAGTCAACAAGAAGGGATCGACTATGATGAGACGTTTGCACCTGTTGCAAGAATAGAAGCGATTAGGATGTTTCTAGCATTTGCTGCTCATAAAAATTTCACTGGTTACCAAATGGATGTTAAAACTGCGTTTTTGAACAGGGAATTAACTGATGAAGTATATACATATCAGCCCGAAGGCTTTACTGATCCTTCTAAACCTGATCATGTATATATTTTAGACAAGTCACTGTACGGCCTTAAACAAGCACCGCGTGCTTGGTATGATGCACTTTCAACATACTTGTTGAAATGTGGATTCAACAAAGGTGCAGTTGACACAACCCTGTTTATAAAACGTCAGGGACCGGATATTATAGTAATACAAATATATGTAGGCGATATAATATTTGGGTCTACAAATCCTGAATTTTGTAAGAAATTCGCTTTCTTAATGTCCCAGAAATTCGAAATGAGCATGATGGGAGAAATAAATTTTTTCTTAGGTTTACAAGTTAAACAATTGACTGATGGTATTTTTATAAATCAGTCCCTATATTCAAGACATGTTAAAGAAATTTAACATGGTCAACAGTACTCCTATGAAAACTCCCATGGCTCCGGATTCAAAGTCCAAACTCGATGAGGACATTTCAGGGAAACCTGTAGATGTAACTCATTATCGAGGAATAATTGGGTCATTAATGTATTTAACCGCTAGTAGACCGGATATTATGTTTGCTACATGTGTGTGTGCTAGATATCAGGCAAATCCAAAAGAATCACATTTCACTGCTGCTAAAAGAATTTTAAGATATCTGAAGGGAACACCAAACATTGGTTTGTGGTATCCCAGAGAATCTTCATTCAATTTAACTGCTTTTTCTGATGCTGATCACGCAGGTGATAAGATGGACAGAAAAAGTACGTCTGATGCAGTTCAATTCTTAGGTGACAAACCCGTCTGCTGGTCATCCAAGAAACAACACTGTGTTTCATTGTCTACAGCTGAAGCAGAATATGTTGCTGTTTCATCATGCTATTCTCAGGTGTTGTGGATGAAGAGTCAATTACGAGATTACGGGTTTACACCACTGAAGATTCCGATATATTGTGATTCTCAGAGCGCAATTGCCACTGCGTCAAATCTTGTCCAACACTCAAAAACAAAACACATCGACATTCGGTATCACTTTATTAAGGATCACGTTGAAAATGGGAATATAGAATTATACTTTGTTCCTACTGAATATCAACTAGCTGATTTGTTTACCAAAGCATTAGATGAAAAAAGGTTTAATTTCTTGGTATACAAATTGGGTATGTTGAATCGTTAGATTTAATAATTCAATAGTTACAATTTATAATTTTAAATTTACATTTTTTTATTTATTCTAATATGATGTTAAATTCATGAATTTTAAAAGTTCAAATTTTTCAGAATTTAACAGATCTGGATTGTCATGTGTAGGGGGAGTATAAAATAATTTTATCTGATTTTGAGAAAATCTGATAAAATTTATATGATATTTTGTAGGGGGAGCTGACCTGGAAAAATAATATATACATCGGAGGGGGAGTTGCATTTCAAAGTTCAAGGGGGAGCATTTATGTTTTTACAGTTTCTTTTAATTTTCTTTTTAGTTAAAATTTTTTTTGTGTGTTTTTAAATTTGTTTTTTGTTTATGTTTGTTTTAAATTCCATATTTTCATTTTCTGTGAAAATTGATATTTTTTGTTATTTTCAAATTTTTATTCTGTTAAAATTTGTTTTTGTTTGGGTTGTTTTATTTTTTTTAGTTTTACTTGTATATTTTTTAAAGGAATATTTTTTTATAAGTGGGCTTATGTTAAGGTGAAAAAGTGGGCCGGGTAACTTCTTTTTAATTTTGAATTTTTTTTAAAATATTCAACTATAAAGTTGAATTTCAAAAAATCATTTCAAATTTTTCGAGAACCCACTATTCACCGTCTCTTTCAAATCAATTCTTCATCACAAAGAAACCTCAAAAACACTTATATCATCGCTTATTTCAGAATTAATAGCAACAAATTGTGAGTGGTTTCTTCTGTTTTAAGTAGTTCATTTCAGTATTCAATTTTAGAGTATCTGTTATATATATATATATGTGTGTGTGTGTGTGTGTGTGTTCGTATGTACGTATATCTATGTTCATGGTTTTTCAAAATTTGTGTTAGTTAAACTGAAATTAAATGTGTGGTGGTTTGCGGTTTATGAATCTGAACTTGTAGGTCCCAAAAGATATCCCAAGTGTATTGCTTTAAGCTGTAGAGGGGGGGTGAATACAACACTTCAAAAACTACACACAATTTTCTCAATGTTTGTATGTATTATTAACAAATGTTAATTACAAACAAGCTTGAATGCGGAAAGGTTCAAGCTGAGATGACAGATACAACAGTATGTTCAACTAGTCTAAGACTAACTTAAACTAATTACAATGAATACACTCACTAAGAATCACTCACTGTGTTTACAAGACTCTGAGGAACAGCTTGAATAAGAACAGCTTAGACACTGAGTACTGTTTTATTCAAGCAGACTTGCATGCATGAAAGACACACTTTGAATGCACGTTCACTCTTGTTTTCAGCACTTAGCTTTTTGGCTTAATCGATCAATCCTTGGAAGTTTCTTTTTATACCCACTCAGAGGATCTAAGTGAAGCTTCTTCATTGGACGAGATGAAAAAGGAGAAGTCTTGTTTGAAAAGACAACATAACTTTTCTGCACCTTTCTGAAAAGCAGACTTGTCTTCACATGTGCAGAACTTTTGTCTTTTCACTTTGTCTACTGTTGCATTGCCTTTAACCAAATAAGGAATGTCAACTTTGTGTTTTTCTTCCTTGTAAAGGCCTATTTTGATATAAGAAAAAGGTCTGTCACCCTTTTTCAAATAACCTTTTGTCTTCATGTAACAGAACAGCTTGGGCAGGCTAAGCAGTTCTGATTTCCACTTTGTATTCGACTTTGTAAACTGATCTTGTAGTCAAATACAATACATGAGGACTTGGAAACACATTCCATAAATTGTTTAGCCTGTTCACAAAGAACAGGTTCTGTTCACAAAGAACAGAACACTTGTAAACTGCCCAAGCTGCTCATCAGTGTAGAGCAGCGTAGACAGTTTATGTCCAGCCTGTTCAGCAGACTGAACAGCTTGGGCAAAACTGCCTTTGTTGCAACACATGCAACACATAGAACAGCTTTAGGCTGATATTGCAAATCATTTTCAGGTTTCAATAAGGCATATAACAGGCCTTAAATTCAACCTTCAAAGGCATCAACAGGTTTGATTAATAATCTCCCCCTTAGATGCAGAACAGGTTTGACTGAGGCCTTTTTGTGCCTAACAATCTCCCCCTATTTGCAATAACCAGTCTAAGCTGGTCTTATCAAAAGTCACTATATATTTTTACAGTACATTTGTTGAAATAAAATTACAACATCAACATAAAGTAAAAGATCAGTTTATATATACACTGATTTTTTATTACATTTGAACAACACATGTTCTTACAAAAGTACAACTGATGTACTGATGTATATTACAACTAATGTAACAGGAAATTACAACATATGTAAATAAAGTACAACTAATGTACATTGGACTGTTTTTGTTGGGAGCAGAAAATGGTAAGCCTGTCCAACTGATGGACAGCTTCCATTCATCACCTGCCCAGATGGCATATGGACTTCATTACAACGGAGGGGGATCTCCAAATATCTTCTCCAATTCCTCTCTAGTATCCTCAAGTTCTTGAATTTCACTTCTTATTATCATGAACTTGGGATCCTTAAGTTCACCTCTTTCATAACAGCTTCTGAGCTGATCCCAGATAGCTGCTCTCCACCTGCTTGACTGCCTGAATGAAACTGCAAGTCTGAAGGCTACAAGCTGTCTCAGATCCACCTTGTATAGATCTGATGCTCTCTGAAAGCATTTCTTCTGAGTTAAGGGATCTACAAAAAATGCACCCAGCTCAGGCTCTTCAATTATCTTGCCATCTTCAAACTCAATTCCACTAGGCAGGCTGTGATCAACTCCTTTCATCTCAATAGCATAGTCACCTTGTTCTATCAGGATGAGGAGTTGTTCCATCTCAGTGTCCTTCCTTGTCCTCCTGGCCTTTATTTTTGGTTGTGTCACATAGACACCTTCACTTACTTCTTTGGAGATCAGGCCAAGATTCTTCACTCTCTCCATCAGCTTCTTCACATATGCTCTGATAGTCTTGGCAGTTTCAGACTTAGACTCACTCAGAGCAACTGCCAGCTCAATCCATTCTCTGTACCCCATTTGTGCAACATCAGTGAAGTCATATGTTTCTAGTTCTGGGCCTGCTGCACCCATTCTGGTTATTTTTAACTTCCACTGACTGCCTTTTCTTGAAATTGGCACAGCTTTGACAATTGCCTCCTTAGCAAGCCTTCTATCAGCAACATCTTGAAATTTTCTTCTTGCCAGGTTGTCAAAGTGAAATTGAGCTCTTGCAGAAGGCACTGAGGTTTTGGCCACTGAGACCTGAGCACCTTTTTCTTTTTCAGCTTCCTTTTCCTCTACTGATCCCTTAGCAGCTTCCAAAATTTTCTTTTGCACAACAAGAGAGGACATCTTAACTTTCCTTGCCTCTTGAAGTGCAAAAGACTTAGTAGCTTTTGCAGACTCTTCTTCTTTTCTTAAAGCTTCCAGGGCTTGAAGCTGCTCTTCTCTAAACTCAAAATACTTATGCATAGGAAGACCCATTTCTTTGGCCCTGGCTTTGTGAAATTGGATTTCTGCTGCTTTCTGCTGTTGAGAATCAGTTGCTGCTATTGCTTTACCTTAGGCTGCTTTAGTGATAGCAGCTTCAGGACTTTCCTCCTCCTCTTCTTCTTCTAATATCAGATGCCTCCTTCTGCTGCTTGGCCTGCCCTCAGGAATAGTTTCCTCCCCCTTAGATTGAGCAGGGATTGGAGATTCAACCTGAGTAGGCTGAGCAGCATGGGAGGCACCCTCCAGTGTACCCGTTGAAGCTCCTGCTTGTTGACCAGTTTGTGCTGCAGGCACTGGTTTCTCCTTAGGAGAAGAAGTTTTCTCTCCCTTAGACTTAGTCTTAGAGGCAGACGACTTCTCCCCCTTTGAAGGAGATGGACCAGCACCTTCAACACCCGGTCTGCCTGAAGACACAAAGTCATCAGGCTTGCCAGCAGTTTTGGTAGCGGGCCTGGGGCCAACAAGGCTATTCACTAAGAATGCCAAGTTGTCCTTCACCTCTGCATGCTGGGTAAGACAGGACTGAAGAGAAGAGGATTGGGTATCAGCAAGGGAGGTCAGTATAACAATATTTTCCCTATCAGACTCAGTGAACAGCAAACTTTGAAGCTGTGCAAGATGTAATTCGAGAGAATCTTGCACATCAGCAAGGTTTGATGACACAAGTTTTGATAAGGAGCTAATGAGGTTGTTCAAGCTGGCTAGAGTAGTAGGAAGAGTAGTGTTGCAAGAAGTGAGGAGAGATGACAGCTGTTGAGAAATAGCTGTCATTGAGGACACAGAGTCCTGTTGCAGTGAAAGAATAGAGGAGAGGGAGTTGGACACATTTTGCAGCTGTGCAGTGAGTGCTAACAGCTTTGGTGAATTATCTGTTTGTGGAGTGGCAGGAAAGGAGTCTTTGAACAAATCAAAGAACCCCTTGAGCTGTTCAGACACAGAGTCTGAAATTATAGATGGTAGAGAGGTCATAGTAGTTTCCAAAGAACCAACTTTGTTGGTCAGCAGAGAAAGCTGATCCTTCAAAGGCAGGTCTTTAGGAGATGGAGGTGTATGGGTGGACTGTTTAGATTGGGTAGATGGAGAAGATGATGAGGAGGCTGGTGTATGTGGATGTGATGGAGAGCGAAGAGGAACATTTGAAAGAAGCTCCATAGCCTGGGCAAAAGTAATGTGGCCCAGCTTGGAGGGGTCAAAGGGTCCCTCAGCAGCGGCTGTAGCTGCTTCATCAGGAGAAGGGGTAGATGTTGGGGGCCTTTCAGATGCTGCTTGGGTGGCAACATCCTCATGAAGGCCAGTGGGTGTTCCCTCTGCAGTGCCTTGGTGTAAAAGCACCTCATCATTGGGAGATGGGATATGCATTTCAACATCAGCAGTGGTGAAACCTGCTGATGGAGTTTGCATGGAGGGAGCAGCCTCACCAGAGGGATGGTATGATCCCTGAGGTTCATCAGCTGGGGTTGTTGGTCCCTCAGCAGCTGTTTGCTGTAGAATAGCTGTATCATGGGGAGCAAAAGTTTGAGGCTGAGCTGCTGATCGGTCTATACCAGCAGCGTGGGCACCTCGTGCAGACTCAGGGTGTAAGAAGATTTGAGTGGGGGACAGTGTGGACTCAGTATGGAGTGGAGAGGGCTCCTGTCGTTCAATATTCTCAGCCTGTTGGGAGGCTGGAATAGGTGAGGTGGTTATCTCCTTTTCTACAACTGGTTCCTGTTGGGAGGAACCAGAGGGTCTAGGCTGACTCTGGGTAGACTCAGGTTGGAGTGAAGCATGCTCCGATTGGGCTGAACCTTCTCCCAATATAGGAGAGGCAGCAGGGGTTGCTTCTCTTACAACTGAACCCTGTTGGGAGGGAACAGAGGAGGTGGTTGTTTTGGCTGATTTCTTTTTTGGAGATGGATTTTTGTTGATAGTGAATGGATGAAGTGGGTGATTGTGGAGAGGTGATGAGGGGTTCAGACTGGACAGGTTTTGAGACTGGGTCAGAAACAGGTGGGTTGGCCTGTTCCATAGTCTCAGGTGCCACAAAAGCACCAGCCACAGAGGCTTCAGGGTGAGGAGCCTGCTTCTCCTCAGCCACAGAGGCTAAGAGAGCAGACTCAGACTGAGCTGTTCTGGCCTTCTTTTTCACAGGCCCAGCTTCAGCGGTTGCCAGAGTCCTCTTAACAAGTTTGGACCTGGCTTTGGATTTTCTCGTGGGAGCAGCAGCTTCTGGATCCACCCTCACAGCAGAGGGTCCTTCCACCAATCCTAACAACCTCCTCATTGGTGTGGATAGAGGAGGCTCATTTGGGAGTATAGGAGAGTAGAAAACTCTATTCCCTATTACAGGGAATGCAGCAGTATAAAGTAAAAGCTGAGAGTTGTACAGATGCTCACTACAAATGTGTCTGAATATGAGGCTCAGAAACCTGGGATATCGGACAGCAGCTGGTCTTGGCTCTTGTTGCACCAGGTTCCTCATGTTCAGAAATATCCACTTAGCCATATCAACTGTAGTCCCATCCACGAGCTGTAGGACTATGGGGACTTCATCACGGCTCAGTTGGTCAAATGAACCAACTTTGCTGCTGAAGCTCATCATCACTGAGGCAAACAGAAAGCTGTAGGTAGGAGACAAATCCTTCCTATACAATGTTGCTCCAATTTTGGGTTCTGCTACACCACAGAAGCGTAGCAAATTTCCCATTTGTTCATTTTCAGGCTGGGGCATGTCCTATGATTCAGCAATGGGCAAATGAAGAACCTCCCTGAGAAGATCAGCAGTAATCTCAATGGTCTGAGTCCCATTGAGAATAGTCCCCTTGATGACTTTGGTGTTGGGGTTGTAGGCACAAGTGTACCAGAACTCGTACACCATCTCCTGGTACAAGACACCAGGAGTAGCAGTCATAGCATAGTTCAACGGATGAACTTGCAGAAACTCCACCATTTGATCGTAACCTTTCCCCACATAGTTTTTGGGGATTGTAAGGTTGGCAATGTAGTTTGTGGGTTTAAGGGTTAGCATTGTGGTGACTGATGGATGCTTCTGCACATCATCACCAACAAACACTGGTAGGAAGGGGTTATTTCTATGAGCCATTTTAGGAGTAGAGAAAGTGTTAGGCACAAAAAGGCCTCAGTCAAACCTGTTCTACATCTGAGGGGGAGATTTATAATCAAACCTGTTGATGCATTTGAAGGTTGAACTTAAGGCCTGTTATATGCCTTATTAAAGCCTAAAGATGATTTGCAATATTAGTCTAAAGCTGTTCTATGTGTTGCATGTGTTGCAACTAAGACAGTTTGTCCAAGCTGTTCTGTCTGCTGAACAGGCTGGACATAAACTGTCTACGCTGCTCTACACTGGTGAGCAGCCTGGGCAATTTTAAAGTGTTCTATTCTTTGTGAACAGAACCTGTTCTTTGTGAACAGGCTAAACACTTTATGGAATACGTTTCCAAGTCATCATGTATTGCTTTTGACTACAAGATCAGTTTACAAAGTCGAAGACAAAGTGGAAAACAGAACTGCTCAACCTGCCCACGCTGTTCTGCAACATGAAGACAAAAGGATATTTGAAAAAGGGTGACAGACCTTTTTCTTATATCAAAATAGGCCTTTACAAGGAAGAAAGACGCAAAGTTGACATTCCTAAATTAGTTAAAGGCAATGCAACAGTAGACAAAGTGAAAAGACAAAAGTTCTGCACATATGAAGACAAGTCTGCTTTTCAGAAAAGTGCAGAAAAGTTATGTTGTCTTTTCAAACAAGACTTCTCCTTTTTCATTCCGTCCAATGAAGAAGTTTCTCTTAGATCCTCTAAGTGAGTATAAAAGGAAGCTTCTAAGGTCAGAAAGAATATGCAAGCCAAAATAAGCTAAGTGCTGAAACCAAGAGTGAACGTGCAAGTGTGTTTTTCATGCATGCAAGTCTGATTGTGTAATACAGTTTCTTTGTGTCTAAGCTGTCCTACATAAGCTGTTTGTAACATCCTCGGATTTATTTTAATGTATTTTGGTTAATTAAGTGGAAAATATATGTTTAAGTTAAAATTAAGCAATTATTATGTATTTGGGATATTTAGCAAGTTTGTTGCTACTTTTAAGAAAATTGAACTCAGGATCAATTTTATGGAGTATTATGAATTTAAAAGTTATTTATGATAATTCTAAGATTAAATCAGTATTTTATGGAACCGGTTAGGTCGAGTGGTGAAATGTGCAAAAATGACAAAAGTTGTATAAAAAGGGTAAAAGGCTTCATTTTTCATTTTACACACACTCTCTCTACACTATCTCTCTAAGATTTTTCTCTCTACATCTCTCTAAGTTATCTCACAAACCGACCGTCAGATTATCAAGAATTATACGTTAACGGAAAGGTATCGAGGAATACAACAACAATCTACAAACAGATTTCTGATTTCATACGAATTGAGGTAAGAATCGAATCTTTTAAGTTTATAGTTTCGGTTTTGAAGTTAACTAGAATTCGAATCTGTTGTTTTGTGCGAATTTGAGCTTGTTTTGCTTGAAATGTTGCTGGAATATGATAATATACGCATAGTAGAATCGAAACTAGGTATTATACATGATATATTAGTGATTTTAGCCTTAGAAATGAAGGATTTAAGTTGAAATGATGAACAGACTCGAATATGTCAAGAACAGAGTCGAAATACAAGAACAAACTCGAGTTTGGTACTAGATTCGAATGTGTACCATCAGATTCTAAGGGATGGTTCGAATCTATGCCTAGATTCGAATGTGTACCTTCAGATTCTAAGGGGGGGTTCGAATCTGTGCCTAGATTCGAATGTGTACCATCAGATTCTAAGGGGTGGTTCGAATCTGTGCCTAGATTCGAATGTGTACCATCAGATTCTAAGGGGTGGTTCGAATCTATGCCTAGATTCGAATGTGTACCATCAGATTCGAATGTGTACCATCAGATTCTAAGGGGGAATTCGAATCTGATGCATGGTTTCGAATCTAACCCATTAAATTCGAGTTTAATGCCTAAAATTGAGAAATATACTCTCTAAACTTGTATATTTTGAATGAAACTTATAAACAACACATAGAATGGCAAGAGTTATTCAAAGGACAATGTATGAACATGAAATGGGTTCAAACTTTAGTTATAGTTCGAATTTAGATATGTACCCGAAATGGGGGAAAATATCGCCAAACTTACGAAACTTGATTTTATGGATTTAAACGGTTAATGATATGAGGAATTGTTGTAATTGATATA